>OY998262.1:62582255-63182255 GCA_963922045.1 Persicaria maculosa
TTAAGATGAGTCTTAGCTAGGGTTCGATTCAAACGAGACAACATATGCATTTGTACTTTGTCTTCCATATATCAGACTTTTGGTGTAATGTTTTAACTACGTTTGTTTGGTCTGGGTTGTACCCAACTTATTAGTGGGTTGCCTACGTATCTCTTAGGAAGAGAATTAAGCCTTTCGTAGTTCAATCAGAAAGCCCTCCGCGGATGAGAGTTCCGGCGTTTAAGGGTTTTAATTTATACTCATTTAGAGTTTAACTCCGCAAAATTATCGGCTACGAGCAGGAGGCCCTCTACGAGCATTGCTCTAGTGTCGAGGGACTTAACAAATGTGCTCTGAGAGGCCTAAGCTATGATCGGAGGCCTGCCGCGGAGCCAAGCTCCAGCGTCTTAAGGACTTGTCGAAAATTTCATCTCCGAGAATATAGCTTCGATCGGAGGCCCGACGCGGAGCCAAGCTCCAGCGTTTTCGGGACTTATCGAAAATCTCATCTCCGAGAATATAGCTTCGATCGAAGGCCCGACGCGGAGCCAAGCTCCAGCGTCCTTGGGACCTATCGAAAATCTCATCTCCGAGAATACAGCTTCGATCGGAGGCCCGATTCGGAGCCAAGCTCCAGCGTTTTTGGGACTTATTGAAAATCTCATCTCCGAGAATACAGCTTCGATCGGAGGCCCGACACGGAGCCAAGCTCCAGCGTTTTTGGGACTTATCGAAAATCTCATCTCTGAGAATATAGCTTCGATCAGAGGCCCGACGCGAAGCCAAGCTCCAGCATCCTTGGGACTTATCGAAAATCCCATCTCCGAGAATACAGCTACGACCGGATGCCCGACGCGGAGTAAGTTCCTGCATCTCAGGACTTAGCAGTATATTTGTGGAGAGACTTAGCGTTTTGTTGATTAATGGGCCCATCTATTTGGCCTGCCAACCTGTCCGCGTCTAAATAGGTAGGTCGATGCTTCATACCCAGCGGCCCCTCTCTCCTGTTTCTCTCCTTCATCCGCGGCGGAACACGGTTTGTGGAGGCTACATTGATGCAGAGTTTTGAAGTTTCTCAAACACTCCTGCAGATATCATACTTCCGCGAGTAATTGTCATTTGCAAGATTTGGTTGGATCTGCCATTCTCCATGGTTGTTGTTGCGGTTGCCATCGGAATAAGATGTGAGATTCCGAAAAGTTACATGTCTATATCACCACAATTTTGACACGATCCGAAGAGGTAGAATTGAAGTGATTAGAAAAGAGCAATCCCACCTCAGCCCAAAGCAGTGTCACTGATGGCATAACCAGGCGGCATCAAAGTCGCGGACCCACCTCCGTTCGACAAGGGGGATGCGGATGGCACATAGAAACCATCATTCACTTGAAGGAGATGGATTATATCCCAATGGTAATAATTTATAGCAGTGGATTAACTTCATTGCATTCGCTCCCTGATGGGTTTATAGACAGATTTATGGCCGCAAGCCATGAAATTGAATATGTTGCCACTGCGAGGATGGTGATGGGTCAAATGAGACTGTGGTACGAGCAAATGAAAATGGTTACCTCAAGCTGGCTGATGGGTTGCGAAAGGCCCGTGGCGGACGCGAACAACAAAATTAGTTCACGCCCCTGCTTCAACTCGATCCCTCCCTGCGATCGGTTCGATGACATTTAGAGAGACCGCGAAGGGACTCTTGGACCTTCATCCAGGCGAGGGTGATGGATACGGTTGGGTGCGGAGATAGCCTTGTTGCTGTAGTCACGGACGGGTATCAAGTTTGCACGATCTCAAATTTGTCGATCGAGTCCCCTCTTACAACGGCTAGGAATAGCACATGGAGAACAGGAGACAAACGCATGTACTCCATGGATCAGTTCATATTGGCAATTTTACTGATGTTGAATGGGGCCTCTTGCGATCTCTAGTTGTTCCTCTGCTTGGGGCAAGCTTTTAAAACGGTGATCTGTTTAAACGCGGTCAGACCCTGCGAACAATTTAGTGTGCAATATCCTCCGCGAGGCAAAAAATCGGTTGTGGTTAGTCACCTACCCATCACAATTACAGTTAACAATATGGTTTCTTTCTATTGAAAAAGTCAATGGCTTATCCCAGTCCTTCAAAATCTCAATGACTTAGCATCTTTCATCAATCCATCTAAAACATCCGTTTACATGAAGATTTGAATGTAATGGAAAGCGTGCTTGAATGCTTTTGAGAGGGATTAATTTCGACAACCCATTAATCCTTCTAGCTCTGCTGCTAGCCATATACAATAAGCACGCTTTTGAGAGGGATTAATTTCGACAACCCATTAATCCTTCTAGCTCTACTGCTAGCCGTATACAATATTAGATTCATGGCAATAGACCCTTTGCTTTGATTTTCATAATCTTATAACATCTATTACAGTCCAACTGGAACCTATATATATATATATATATATATATATATATATATATATATATATATATATATATATATATATATATAAATACACACACATAAATATATATTAGGAGTTTTTAGGCATATACATGTTCTATGAGAACTAATTAATTCTACACATATATGATATATGCATATATAAGATTGATGAACGATACACGTATTCAAACACAAACATACATACGTCAGTAGGTGTATCATCTTCAAGCCGGTGGTTTGTTTGCCTCTTAGCGTGAGGGGGTCTCCACGGACGACGCCAATGACGAAGCTCGATTTTCAGAATCCCGTGTTGGCGGGTTTCGGGATCAAGTTGGACGCGGGCGAGCTCAGACGATTGGGCTTACCTGAGACGTGCGACGAGATTATCGTCGGCGTATCCAAACCTGTGTCGATCCGAGCTCAAGCCACTCGCAGACAGCCGTCCTCCCGGCAAGGCTCCATCAAGTGTCGGTCTAGCCGAGACTTACCCCGCTTGAGAAGGGGGACTCATGGCCAGGGAATCCGGCCTAAGCCTAATACGATTCCAGTTTCCGACCTGGCGCTTTGAGGCCATCGAGCCTTATTTATAGTGTAAGCTTTAAGTACCATGCCCAACACATGTGAAAAAACCAACGACAAGTGTCGCATGGCTCGGGACAAGTGTCGCATGGCCCGGAACAAGTGTCCCCCACGTGGCATTTCATGGGCTTATCCACACTTGGTGTATTTAGGTGGGGGTTGGTGGGAAAATCCACCATTTAACTGATACGGGTTAATTTATATAGCGGGAACCCGTTTATGCATATGATTAAATATTATTTATAATTTGGTGTTTCGTCAGTTATTACTTTTGAGATTTAAGTTTTTAATTTACATTTTGTGTTTTGATTTTGACCTAAATTGGTCATTTCTATTAAAAACAATAGGAACATTTTGAATAAGCGTTGTTTCCTTTGGAAAGTGATTCTACTTTGGGCCCAAGGATAATCTCAAAGTAAAAATAAAAAGGATAAATAATAATAATTATTTAAAATAAATAATTCCCAGTTGGGTTTTTTCCGCAAGGGCTCGAAACACCGCTCGAAAGAGCTTGGATTAAATCTCGTTTGGATTTGACCGGTCCGTTGTGATCGGACCTTCGCGGTTTGCTTTGCTCGGGTGGCGTGCGTCTCTGTTTTGGTGCGGCTTGGGGTTCTTCTTCTATGTTGGGGTTTTGACAGTCGAAGTCGGGTCTGGCTGGGATCGTGGTAGTGTGTACGAGGCAACTCCGTGTTCGGGAAGGAGCTTCCTGGAGGTTCGTCTTGACTACCCACGGGGATTCCTGATGTATCGCCGGCCAACGGTGCTGTTTTAGGACGGTGTTTGGCTTTCGTCCGTCGTCTACTTACCCTTCGTCTTAAATTTAATTTTCCTTGGCTCATTTCTGGTAGGGTGCGTTTCAACTTGTTGTATTGCACCGCTTTTTGTTTTCATTTTCGTTTTTGTTTGTATGTATTGATGGGTTTCTGTCTGCCGACTTGTCAGCCTTCGAGATTCAGGTATATCTGATCTCGAATTATTTCCTAATAAAAAAAGGAACATTTTGAATGTTTGAAGACTTTGAACTTGTTTTGTTTGAACTTGCAAGAACATTTTGAATGTTTGAACAGTTAAATTTTGTTTGTTTCTTGAAGACTTTAAACTTGGTTGGTTTGAATTTGTTTGTACTTTAGGTTGTGAACTTGATTTATTTGAACTTTTAAAAGATGGTAACCATATTATTTTTTGTAACTATATTTTTTCGTTCGATAACTTTGATGACCATCGAAAGGTAGCCAAGAGGTTTCAAAAAATAAAAACAGAATTAAAGCTTGGTAACCATGGTAATGTACCAATGGTAACCACAAATCGTTTGTGGTTACCACATATGCGGTAACCACGACTTGTGGTTGGTACGTGGTATGAAAATTTGCGTACCACCAGTTTGTGGTTGGTACGTGGTAATCACCATTTTTTTGTGGTAACCATACCATGCCAACCCTACAAACAACAGTTCTGTGAGTGTAGGAAAAAGGAAGAACGATGCAGACACGTACTGGGTTTAATGGTGTGTTCAGCCATTTATTCTTCACCGGCACTACAGACCAGCTAGTTTTACAGAAGCAGAGTCATTCAAGATCGAGCGTACAATTTGGTATAGGTTGGGCCAGTCCGGCCAAATTTTACTCCCTCCGATCTAAAATATACTCCCTCCGTTCGGCAAAACTTGTCGTTTACCATTCACGCACGCTTTTTTAAAATGATAAAAACTACATAAAATATTTATTTAAAAAAAAAATAACAAGTTTGTATTTATTAATAATAACTACGAAATTGTTAAAAAAAAATTATTAAAAAAATAGATATTTTATATAGTTTTTAACTCCTAAAAAAGCGTACGTGAATAGTAAAACGTCAAGTTTTGCCGAACGGATGGGGTAGTAAGATTTTTTTTACTTTTCGGCACGTATTTTAATGAGCTAAAAACTATATAAAATACTAATTTTAGTCATTTGATGCGGTGCACATCTTTTATGCGATGGTATCTGATATTCTCCTTTTATTTTGTGCACATCTTTTATGAGATCAAATAAGGTGCTAGCAAAGTAGTTAGTCTTAGGCATGAGTTTGATCAGACGATCTTCGATTCCACCTAGAGTTTATGACTCTCATCCGAAGAGATGTTATACTATTGGATGGTAGTTTAACACGCGTCTTCCAAATGGGCTGAGATGCACGACCCAAAGGGAGAAAATTGGCCCATTAAAAATGGGCTGGACTATTTCCTCACTTATCTTTCTCAGAATTTGGGGATGAATCTATATCTATATTTCTATATATCCATATCCATATAATAACTTAATTCAGAATACTTTTAGCTGACGTGGCAGTCTCGCATCAATTCACTCTTTTTCGTCCAATCAAATTTTTTCTTTTTTTTTTCTTTTTTTTTTCTTTTTTTTTTACCCTCTCCCAATCTTGCTTAGGGTTACTCTCCGCCCCCTTCCTTCCTGAATCTCAATTCGTACGCCTCAAACCTCCATTCCGGCGATTTCACTCTCCCTCCCCCGCTCTACCGGTTCCATCGCTTTCCTCCTCAGTTCCTTCGCTATTTCTCCTCCGTCGGTAAAGTTTTATGCCCTCCTCTTCATCTTCGTTTTTTGTGATTACCCTTTCTCCTTTCCGTTCTGTAACTTTATTCAATTCTTCTAATGCCTCCTTCTTCCTCCTTCTTCTCCCGTTCTTTCTCCTCATTTCAGATGGCTCCTTTGGTTGTGGTTGTCTTTTATCGACTCCTCTTCCTGGCCTGCTCGCGGATGTTGCTCGCTATCCTTGTCCAACCGCACCACGAATCAGACGACTTGACCTGCGATTCCAATTGAGGCGCCCAAGTCGTCGCTGAGTTCAGGCCTGGAATCATCACCCTCGATGGTCATGCTGACGATTGGAAGCCGGTTGACAGCCTGGACTTCTTTCTCCTTCCTGATCTTGACCCTCGATGATTGTAAGCCTCAAATCCCTTTCTTTGAGTTTCATCTTCTCTCTGTTCTATTTAATTAAAAATTAGGACTTACCTTGGGTAAGCCCCAAATCCCTTTATACAATTCATATAGCAGCTTGATCAGATGATTGGCTAAATTTCATCCTCAAAATTTTGTGCTCGAAAGAACAAAATTTTGGTAATTTTTGCCCAATTTTAATTTTTAGTGATTGCTCTCAATTTTGATATTCATAATTCCTTTGTTGATATCTTCCGATAAAACAAGGTTGATTGCTAAGTTAAGAAAAGGTATTATGAATTTCATGTGTTGGAAAGATCCACTGTGGTTGGGAAAAAGACCATTTTAATCACATGGAAATTTAAACTAATTACTATTTCAATTCAGCAGCTTCCTTGTAATTTGCTTTTAATCTCCCAGAATCAGTATCAAAGTTGTTGATCAATTCCGGATTCAACCACTTTGAATATTTGATCATAGATATGAAATTGGCATGATTATCTCGTCTACTTGTGATTTTGAGAGACCTAGATAGAGCTATCAGGCATGTGAAATGATTGAATTGGCTTAATTTGGTGGGTTTGTAGGTGTTTATGGGTCACCTGTCAACCATGTTTAATGGCCTCGTGAGGTCGTTCTCAATCAAGAAAGGCAAGCATTCAGGAGGTGGCTATGGTAGTACTAAGACCCATGGAAGAGAGCATGTTGAAGACATGGTTAAAGAGGCAAAGAAGAATGACTTGATCCTCAAATATTCCGGCTTCGTTAATGACGATGGATCCAATAATTTCACCTCCGTCTACATCAAGAGGGGCCAGAAAGGTATCTGTCAAGACTGTTGCATTGTTTGCGAGGTAAAATCCCAATCCCCATTTTATGTGTTTCAATCTGATTGTTAATTAAGAGATAGTATGTGTTTTCTTACATTGGTTAGTTTTTGATGAATCATAGGAGTTTGGATGTCAACCAGACATGATATTCTGCGGGATCTTTGATGGGCATGGTCCATGGGGCCACTATGTGTCGAAGACGGTCAGTCAATCAATGCCCTCTTCTTAGCTACAGGCTTGGCAAGAGACGATTGCTGAGGTCGCGGTTGATCTTGACTTAGACCTAGAGGATGATGATAAGAAGCTGAACTGGTTCAACATATGGAAGCACTCCTACTTGAAAGCCTCTGCTGCTGTGGATCAAGACCTTGAGCACCATCGCAAGATCGATGCCTTCTACAGTGGTACCACTGCGCTATCTTTTGTCCGACAGGTAAAATTCTTCATTAGCATCTATATCTTGAGTTTAATATGTCTGAAGTTATTAATTGCTTTTTTCTTAGCATGCTTCGGTGTAGGATTACAATACATCTGTTTTTTAGTAATCATCTATATCATTGCTATTTGCTTATTGGATCTTATTATGTTGTGACATAGGCTTTGGATAGAAAATATGGTTCTTATCTCACACATGACAGTGTAATCTGTAATTACATCAATTATTATGAAACTATGATTCTGTTTGCTTGATTCTTTCCAGCTTTATGTAATCCTTAATTCACCAATTATATGTAACTACAATTGCTATCAAATCTATTATTCTTTCCTTCTTTAATTAAACTATATTTATTGTATTATTCATTCCAATATACTTGCCTATATTCTATTTCGATATTCTTTCCTAACTGAATTTTACATCATTACCTTATATTACATTTTAATCTCCATTATTATTACCATATATTTTTTCTAATCAGCCCAATTTTGATTCTCTGAATCTTACCTCTTTCGTTGGTCTCATTACTTTCATTAATCAGGTTGATGACCTTCTCTTTCCGTTGGTGTATCATGGTGCCATCCTAAAATAATAACTGATTTGTCTGGTTCCTTATGTAAGTTACACATTTTGGTTCATTCTTAAACTTTTTATATTTACATTTTAGTTTGTATATCATTTATTATTAACCTATAAATGACATCCATCATAAAAATTCATCCCTTTGTATTCATCAATATATTTTTTTCTCTAGGATTTGCATAGACGAAGCCTACATCACCAACTCAATCTGTGCCTTTTCTAAACACCTATGGTGTTCAATAACAACATTGTTGTTTCAGACTTTCCAAATATTTGTTTATATTTTATTTGGTCGTTCCTTGTAATAAATATTTTATATTCTCATTTTTTTTCGTCGCGACCGCGCCATGGCGCGGGAATTCCACTAGTTCAGTGTTATACTTCAACTTGTGATTTCTTAATTAACCTACCCTAATATATGTTCCCTCATCTCCAATTTCGTTCCCTCTACTTTTTTTCATTAAGTAAAAAATCGACGCAATGGGCAAACCTGGTGGATCGGTAGGTCAAAAAATTAGCGACGAACAAACCGTCAAACAAGCTAAAGACAAATAAGCAGCAACAAAACAGAAATACCAAAATATAACGATGCAGTTATAGACGCAGACTAGTACAAAAGATGAAAGAACAATAGTAGTGGGTGACAACTCTTCTTCCAGTTGTTAAGAGGGGACATAGTGAATTCTCGGGGCACTAAGTGAAAACCTCAGTTTTGGACTTTGGTGTCAACGGACCTTCATGTTTCGATCACGTCCACAACATCTAGCCCATCGACAAAGGAGAAGAACACCGTTCAAATTCGCCAGACTCCAAAGCCACACAAACATACCACCAAGCAAATCAACACCACCGTTCAAACCGCTTTTATTTTTTATTTCCGTATCGGACTACTTTGGGTCCAAGGTAAATGATAGAATTTGGACCCGGGCAGGAAGTCGCATCAAACTGCCATAGAACTAGCAAATACCATCAGCCACACATCAAATACTCAATCGGCAAAACATAGCACCACCAACTCACCGTTGGCCAAAGGGAGATGCCAGTATCAAAGACGACCCGAGGGGGCGGACAAACGACTCCAAATCAATATAATTCATTACAATCTCATACCTAGAAAATATAAAAGGTCGTCTATTTAAAAAAAATATCATAAAAAAATTCATCTATCGGAAGTAGTAATAATAAGATTTTAGTGGATATATAAATGATTTGGAGCCAAAGGTTCAACCAAAATAAAATTCAATATTATAAAAACACTCAAATTTGTGATCTAATTATGTTGCTATTTTTGTGAAAGAACTTTACATTGTATACACGTCAAATAAATGCAGCAAGATACAATGGAGGAGCGCTTTACACAAAGAAGAACACCTTAACTTTCTAATTTTAGGCCATTAATATATTTGTTTTTGTTTTTATTTTTTGGGTTGATTCGTCTCCTCTCCTTCAGCCATTTTTCTTTAGAGTCCTTCTTCTTCCTCCCTTCTTCGGCCTCTCCCTCTCTCCTAATTCTCTGCGTAATTTCCCATTTCCTCGTCTTCTTGTTTTAAAAATTGTTTCCTTCCTCCATCGTAACAAACAATCACGACGAAATTTCAAAGATTTCAAAAATCAGAGGCCCATTGTACATTTGATCCATCGATCGATAGTTTAGGCAATGGGGTCAGATTCGTCGGATTCGGAGGAGCGTGGCAAGAAGAAGAAGAAGGTGGTGAAGCAACTAACGGGGAAACGAGACGACACGGCCTTCACGTCGGCAGCGAGAGCCGGGAGAGTCGAAGAGGTAGTCGAGATCCTCGCCGGCGCAGAAGAGGATGAAGAAGCGCTCAAAGAGCTGCTTTCTAATCAGAACCAGTCCGGCGAAACGCCTCTCTATGCAGCGGCCGAGAGCGGCCATGTCGAAATCGTCGCGGAGTTGATGAAGTACTATGATCCCGTCACTGCTAGCATCAAGGCTCGGAACGGCTACGACGCTTTCCTCATCGCCGCCAAGCAAGGGGCACTCGGTATGAATCGGATCACTACTCATCCCATCGCATCGTGTAGGGAAAAATGCAGGCAAAATCATATGCACGTTGTTGCATCGATAAATGTACATATGATTTTGCCTGCATTTGATTTTTTATTACTGTTGATTGATTGATTGATTGATTTCATTATGGTGGTGATGCAGAGGTATTGAAGGTGTTGATGGAGGCGGATCCGAATCTATCAATGACATATGATTCGTCGAATACGACAGCATTGCAGATAGCCGCGACACAAGGACATGTAGAGGTGGTGAACTTCCTGCTAGAAGCGGGGAGCGGGCTGGTCACGATTGCTCGGAGCAACGGGAAGAATGCGTTGCATTCGGCTGCAAGGAACGGTCACGTGGAGGTCGTGAAGGCGCTCGTGTTGAAGGAGCCGGAGATCACCTTGAGGGTCGATAAGAAGGGCCAAACCGCGCTTCATATGGCGGTGAAGGGCCAAAATGTAGAGATTGTGGAGCAGCTCATCTTGGCTATGCCTTCCTCTGTTAACTTGGTTGACAATAAGGGGAATACACCTTTGCATGTGGCTTCAAGAAAGGGCAGGCTAGAGGTACCTACCTATCTCTTTTCCTTCGTCTTCTAAAACCAATTAACAATAATAAGAGTACTCCGCACCAACTTTATACAGTGTATTGAATCATCGTGATTCTAGTATGAAACTAGGGTTTCAAATCTTTAGATTAGTTATATGACATCTTATCACTTAGGGGGAAAAAACCAGGCAAAGTCAAATTATACAGAACTAAAAAATCCAAGAAAAAATAAGATTAAAGAGCCATGTAGTAACAATGAACAAAGATATTTTTGGCATTATCACCACAAAGAAAAAGGGTCATATTTTTAATGCTTTGATCTTCACTTTGAAGAAGATGAAACCGGAAGAGTAACAACAATGACGACGACTCAGTATATTCCGCGATTAAGCGGAGTCAAGATGTACGCACTCATTCGCTGACTGGACTAATAGAGAGAATGTTTCCGATAGACTAAAAAATAACAGAACAAATGAACAGAAAGGTAACAGGTAAGTAAGAGCCAGAAAAGAAGCATAGATGCTTAGATAAAATAGTCAAGAGAGTGAAATCGGAAGAGTAAGATATTGATATTTATATATAATCGCTGTGGGTTAGTTACCTTATCGATCACATCGATCTCGACATAGAGCATTATTATGAATAAGAACTTGAAATTCATGTCAATGGAAACATTGACATCAACTGGTCTCTCTAAAAATATATCTCCACTCACCACTAACTTGAATTGATCAACTGTTTCTTCATATAACAAAACAAGTCTATATAGCAACTGACATTGTTCACAATGCAGGTGGTAAAAAGATTGCTGGATCAAAAGGAATTGGACAAGGCAGTGGTTAACAAGGCAGGGGAAACAGCATTCGACACCGCAGAGAAGTCACAGCACAAAGACCTCGCAGCGATCCTCGACGAAAATGGCGTGCAAAGCGCCAAACTCCTGAAGCCACAACCGAACAATCCAGCGAACCAGCTGAAGCAGACGGTTAGCGACATAAAGCACGAAGTCCACCACCAGATGGAGCACACTAAGCAGACGAGAAAACGAGTCCAGGGGATCGCGAAGCGGATCAACAAGATGCACGCGGAAGGGCTAAACAACGCAATCAACTCGACAACCGTTGTGGCGGTCCTCATTGCATCGGTCGCCTTTGCAGCCATCTTCACGGTGCCGGGGCAGTACGTGAGTGACCCGGATAACATCCCACCGGGGTCGTCGCTAGGAGAGGCGATCATAGCCCCAAAGGCCGCGTTTCTCATCTTCTTCGTCTTTGATTCGGTGGCCCTCTTCATCTCCTTGGCGGTGGTGGTGGTGCAGACGTCGGTGGTGGTCATAGAGAGCAAGGCCAAGAAGAAGATGATGGCTATTATAAACAAGCTCATGTGGCTCGCTTGCGTGCTTATTTCAGCCGCCTTCTTGGCTTTGTCGTTCGTCGTGGTGGGAAAGAAAGAGAGGTGGCTCGCCATCGGAGTCACCATCATAGGCTCGATCATCATGACCGCCACCCTTGGCCTGATGTGCTACTGGGTGATCCAGCATCATAGAGAGGCCAAGAGTCGGCGGAATATAAGGAAGTCGTCGATTGGTAGTAGGTCGTCGGCCTCTTCGGAGATGCTAGGCAGCAACAAGTACAAGAAAATGTATGCCATATGAATTATATATGGCTGACAAAAAAATGTCAAATTAATGTATCTTGCATTGTTTTTGGTCATGATCATAGGAATAGTTGGAGTTGTATAGAACAGTTTTGTTTAACCAATCTTAATTTGTATGCTTGGGTTGAATATTTTTTTTTTTTAATTTCAGTTAAGCGTTAGGACAGTTTAAATTAATGTATTGATGCAACAAACATGTCTGGTTTATCGAGAGGTGGAATAAATCAGTAAATTGATAAACCACCATGATGCAAAGGAACAACAAATGATTTATCTAACCCCACCACTTAAAGATGTGGAAGTACGCGCTTCACGCGCCGTGTCTTTTCTCTTCCCTAGAGAAAACCCAATTTCCCACCGCCTTTCTCCTGAAGAACCCTAGAAATGAGAACTTTGGCCCCAAAAATTCTTCTTTCTGTCAAATCATCAAGGAAAATGCTTCAAGCAAAGCGAAAAGTAGCGAGAAATCTGTTTCCAAGAAAGCTTTCTCTGAAATCCCTCTCAAATTCTCTGAAATCCCTCTCAAATTCTCTGAAAATCATCTCTTCCAATCGGCCCTTCTGCCGGTTCTGGTGTTGGATTTGGAGTTGAAACCCTTCTATGTCGGGTGGGAAGTCTCAAGTCTTATCAAAATTCTGAAACCGGACATCTCCCTTTGGTGTCAACGAGTGGGTTGGAAGATCCGACCCCCCCCCCATGGCCTCTGCTCGTCAGTATGAATTGCTCCCAGGCCGCCAGTCCAACAGCCCCCCCTTCCCGGGCTCAATCCACAGTGGTGTTGTCCGTCTGCTGCTGGGAGTTCCTTTCTGGTCGGGTCGTCCAGTTGCAGAGGTGGTTTTTCTGTCCCCTTTTTACTTCTCTTCACATCTATATAAACAAGTGGTTTGATGACTATTCCCTCCACACCACCCCTTCCTCTGTTCTCTCCCTCTCCTACCATTGCTTGCTAACTGCTTTCTGTTTGTTTCTATTTGCTCTGATCATGGTATCCTCATCCACGCTCAAAGGAAAAGAACCTATGGGGGATGTTCCTTCCATCCCCCAACCCAATGCCCCCTTAAAGGGCCCTGCTCGGGGAAACTCGGGAGAAATCCCAACGGTGATGAACCCCACAGCTGTTGGTGCTAGCGGCAGCAAGCCTGCGAAAAAGAAAAAGGGGAAAGAGCCAAAGGTGGACATGCTAAAGCTCAAGGAGATCCAATGCTCAATCCAGAAAAACATCCAGAGCATGACCTCCTGCTCTCTCTACGCCACCATCATTGGCGATCCAATGGAGGCCCGAGAGGTTCGGAAGAGAATCAGAATGGAGTGGAAGTTCCTGGAAGGCGGATTCCAGCTCGTCCCGGTGGCTAACAAATGGTTTGAGCTGGTGTTCGACATCCCGGTCGATCGAGACAAAGTATGGAGCAGACACCCTTTTCACATCTCTGGTCAACTACTGCTTATTCGCCCATGGAACATCTCTTTCGACCCATGGAACGAGTCCGTCTCCCGCCTGGATCTCTGGGTGAGGCTCCCAGGCCTCCCGGTCAAGTATGTAAGTGATTCCATCCTCACCTCTCTCATCGAAGAAAACAAAATCCGCAAGGTTCTCCGGGTGGTGGCGTTCAACGCGAAGGGTGCTCGCCTGCGCTATCCCCGTATCTGTATCTCCACCGATCTTACCTTCATCCGGGAAAGGAAGGTGACCATGCTCAATGAGAACGGTGTCCTTGAGAAGTACCCGGTGTGGTTTTAGGACTTCCCGGAGG
The DNA here is from genome assembly GCA_963922045.1 of Persicaria maculosa. Taxonomy (NCBI): domain Eukaryota; kingdom Viridiplantae; phylum Streptophyta; class Magnoliopsida; order Caryophyllales; family Polygonaceae; genus Persicaria; species Persicaria maculosa. The sequence goes on from OY998262.1 coordinate 62,596,007, forward strand.
GCTGTGGCAGCTGCGGTGCCATGGATCATTAGTTTGTGGCCTGCCCCCTCCGTAGGGTGTGTAACGCACCAGGTGAAAGGGTTCTTGGCATGAACCCGGGTGCTGAGAATGAGGGAAATGATTCCCAACCTTGAACAGGAAGCCTAGGTCCATGTTGCTGCTAGGAGAGCCCCCCCCTCCATTCTTTGGGCACCCTAAGGAGGCCCTGTGGAGCTGCTTTGGAAAAAACGTGGTGGAGTCCTCTGACTCTTCTTCTGCTGACTCTTCCTCTCTCAATGATGATGAATCCACCACCCTCCTGAAAGAACCTATCTAGGAAGAGGAAGTATTCTCTACACCCCTTGTGATCCAGGCCCCGGCGGCCACACCGGATGCTGCCCCCCCCCCCCCCCCCCAATGATGAGGAGCTAGTCCCTACTGCTGTGATCGACTTCCTCGACCCCGAGATGTACAACTCTAATGATGATGAGCTGATGGAATACGAGGACGATGTCGGGCTTGTGGAAGGCTTCGGTGGTATCCCCGCCGACATGACCCAAGCTGACTTTGATACAATGTTGGCCAACATTTCGGCTTCAGAGGAATTTGACCTCCCCCCACTGAGCAACCCAGCCCAGCGTGTCAGCGTTGATGCTCTCCCCTCTTTTGCTCCTCCTGCCCTGCCTAGTGTGGGTCAGCAGTTGCAGCAGTTGAGGGTTGAGGAAGAGTCCAGGTCTGAATCAGGGAAAAGAAGGCTCGGGGAAGAGGATGGAGAGTCTGCCAGCTCAGAACTGATGGGCGGAGGCAGCAAACGGTGCAAGCATGGTAAGTAGCCTTACTCAAAACCCTCTCGCTTGGTCCTGTGGTAGTGGGTTCTCAAGCGGATGGAGGATGATGTTTAAACTACCTTGGTTATGGTGGGTTGGACTCGACAGTCCCTTTTGTCTTAGTCTCACTTTTGGGTGCCTCCCTAGAGGTAGTTCACTCATGATCTCCACTCGCTTTGTTTTGTGTCAAGTATTTCAGAAGTATGGAAGTGAACTTCAGGTGTCTAGTAGGATCATCCTTGTCTTTGTCTATTGTATTGCCAGTAGTTGGCTTGTAAGATTTGTGTCTATGTTTCTCCCTTTCCATCAGAGCTCAGGCTATGCTGTAGAAGCTTGCGCTATGTACTGGATTATTTTGAAATCTATGAACAGCTTAGCTGGTTGTGTCTATCTGAATTTCTTCTCTGAATGCTTTGATTTCAAATCACAAGATAATACCCACTGTTGGTGGGTAACGATTGTAACCACCTCATGTCAACTAAGGAAATTTGTAGATCGGAATTCTCCCCTTGGGTCTGTTTCCGGCCGGAGCACTGAACTTACAAGGCACCAACTCTATGGTAGCATACCCTTTTTCACAATGTCAAAATAGCACAAGGAATGCGATCTTTTGCAGGGCGTCCCCTATTTCTAATTCTTTCAATTATGATATACTTTAAAGGACCAAAGCTTATGGTAACTAGCAATAATACAATTAATAGGATATATCTGTCAATTACGATGTTCTATCGAGGACCAAAGCTTAAGGTAACTAACAATAAAACAAGCTCTATAAGAGTACTAAATAGATTAGTTAAATCAAGCTCTACTGATTTGTTATATGCTTCTGCTGGTGCTCCTCATATTCTTTTTTCTAAGGAATATGGGTTAGAGCAGCTAGGAGTAGACCATGTTTCCCTTTATCCCAACATTTGCAAAGGAGATTTTCATGTAGTATATTTCACATCTTCCCAACTGAAGGGATTTTGCAACAAAGCCTGTATAACTGAATCATACTATATCTTGAATAAGTTGATTTGTGTTGGGTACCTTTCGATAGTGGGTATTCTTAAATTTGATTTAAATAATCATGGTGGTTATGGTCTTTGTGCTTTGGCCAAACCACTTAGCCTATATTGTAATTATTCATCAATTACGGCCTCCAAGAGAGAGCCTACTTCTTCTTGCTGCCAATTGTATTACTCTGCTATTTGTCTAGCCTTGCCCTCCACCTGTTTGGATGATGTTGTTTGCGTGAAGCATTTATTCATTAACCTCCCATTTCATCTAATATCTTCTTTTAATATTTATAGGCCTAAAAACTACTATTATCTCTCCTGTGTGAAAATGATCTTGGGTCTAAGGTTTGTTTACCTTTGCAGTTGGAGGAATTTTATCTTTCTTCACATGCGCACTTCTTTATTCGTATATGGTCATGGACAATCTCCTTATTTATGTACAAATCTAAATTCTCATCAATCTATCTATACGAGTACGAACATCTCTTCCAAGCTCATTGACATATTTTCATTGATCACCATGAATGGGGAAATTAGTGTAGGTGTGTTGGTCTGTAAAACTGATCAGATTGAAGGTGCAGCTATTTTCATTTTTTGCGAAGTATGTATGTTATGTAATTTAAATCAAGTATGTAGGGCTTCTAGCTATGTAATGGAAACTACTGGCTTTGTGCCATGGTTTGTACCTTGTAGAAATGGATGGACAAAGCATCCGATGAATTTCGGTATGAGTAAAAATTATGACAATATATATGCTTCTATGAGTAAGTATTGCAAGAAAATCATGGCTTTGTTTTTTAGCATTGCTTTGGTCGCAAAAGTTGTTCTGCTTTGCTCTAAACATTTTAGGATCTATGTGGCGTACTGGTATCTTTGGCCGACGTGTGTAATTTGTTCCAGGTCTAAGTCTCTTGTGGCTCGGAAGTGCTCCAGAGTTAACTATGAGGTATCACTAATTGCTGTCTGTAATGTGCACTATTGGACCTTGAGCTTCCAGGTTGCCGGTTGGCTAGAATGTTATATTATTTATGTCTTCTTTCCACCGATTTACTTGTGTAATCTCTGCTTCACATTAAAACACATGTGTTATTTACCTTTCATGGTCTACACCCCTCATCTAGTTTGTGTTTGGACTTGGTGTAGTCACGTTGCTCCTATAATCTTTGCCTTTACTTTCTCATGTGTCAATGGAGATTTATTACTGTGTGAAATTGCATTTTCAATCCGATATGATAACAACAAACCTAAGGAGCCTTCGGTGGTGGATTCCTATATAACAAAAAGGCTTAAGTATATAGTTAGCCAGAGTAATATAATATCGATCCTGTATAAAGATTGGACAAAAACTCTTTCTCATTCTACTTTGAGTTTGTCACTGTGTAAGAGCTTGATATTTGTCTATACAATAGAATATGAAAATGCTCCTAATACAAGTGATGAGTTACTAGAAGTGATTAATATGCTGAGTAAAGAAATTTTTAGTTCACCTAACCATTTGATTGGGGCTTACCCTTCTGATAATAGTTTAAGAAAGCATATGTTCATAACTCTCATATCAAATATAAAGGATTGTAGAGAATATGAGAAGCGGCCAAACGTCATTAATCCCATTATCATTAATAGAGTAAGGAGTATTAGGCAGGTGGATCTTAAGTACAAAAATGTTTTCTATGGCCGAAAGGTAGGCTTCTGTATGAGTAAGTGTATCCTAGCTTGGCAACTAAACCTGATTTTTAGTCAGAAACTAAAAACTATCAGTGAAAGGGATCATCAAAAGGTGAAATGAAAGTTGGCTCTTGAAATGTCAAAGGGATGGGGAGACCAACTTTTTGGGCAGAACTGGGTACCTTCATTAATATTCAGAGAATACAAGTGATGACGATAATGGAAACTAAATCGGAGAAAGTTCCGGAAGATAAAATGTGGCAATCAGCAGGTTTTGATGAAGCATTTTGGATTTTTGGGTGCCTGCGATAGGCAAATCTGGAGGTATAGGGATCTCAATTACTCACCCATGAAACTATTACAATAGACCACCATAGTCAACGCCACTTTGGCGCTATATATTCTGACTCGGATCTAAACTTTCGGTGTCAGCACAAGATCGAGATAAACCTCTTTTCTGGGGAGAAATCATAGATAAAATAACTTGTTCCAGTCTCCCGAGCTTTGTGGTGGGGGATTTGAACGATATAGTCTCAAGTGAAGATAAGGTTGGTGGTGCACAAGTTTCCTTAGGGAGACTTCAAAGATTAGCGGAAGTCAAAGACAAATGTGAACTCATAGATCTCCCATTTATTGGGAATCGATTTACATGGAGAAAAAAGAAAGATGGACCTGATAACATTCATGAACGACTTGATAGAGTTCTAATCCAAAATGAGATCCTTGTACAATTTTCGAGTATTCACATTACCCATCATGCGTTCTCGTCCTCTGATCATTGTCCAATTACTATAAATCTTAGTGTAGGAAACATTCCTCCGGCTGCCCCATTTAAATTTGAGAACATGTGGTTAAAAAGAAAAGATTTGAGAAATATAGTCAAACAAGCATGGCGAGCTAACTCTGGAGGTTCTGCGATGTATCAATTAGTCTTCAAAACTAAGGTCCTGAAAGCAAAAATTAAAGCTTGGAATCAGAAAACTTTTGGGAATATTTTTAGACAACTAAGGGAGGTAGAAGAAGAACTCATTCTCATTCAAGGAAATCTTAGTCACGGATCTGATTCTATCACAACATCAAAACAAAGGAATTTATTAAGAAAAAAAGAAGCCTTAATAAAATTTCATAAAGCATACTGGAGCCAACTCAAAGGGTGAAAACCAAGCATATAAAACTATTAGATACTAATTCAGGGTATTTCCACAAAATAGCGTCAGGGCGAAGAAACAGAAAAGTAATTAGACATATTATATCCGAAGATGGTACTCAAATAATAGGTGAAGAGAACATCAAAAACGAGATTCAACATGATTTTGAAAAACATTTTAGGAAAGAAAGTAGCAACCATGTTGTGGGGAGCAGCCAGTTAGATTTGATAACACCAGAAATAAGCGATGAAGAGAATTGTGAACTTATAAAACCTGTCCTCAATAGTGAAGTGAAAAACGCGGTGTTTAGTTTGGGAAGAAATAAGTCTCCGGGACCCGACGGATTTACTGCAGAATTTTACAAGAACTTCTGGGACATTGTGGGTCCATCCGTAATTAGAGCAGTGAAAAGTTTCTTTCTTTCTGGAAGGATTCTCCGACAAATAAATCATACATTTATCTCATTACTTCCTAAGGTAGATAACCCTAGTACAACCAGTAACTACAGGCCAATTAGTTTGTGCACAACTCTTTATAAAATTATATCAAAAATACTTACAGAAAGACTAAAAAAGGTTATAGGGAAAATAATTCACCCCCTGCAAGGAGCATTTGTAGCAGATAGAGCTATTCAGGATAATGTTTTGATAGCTCATGAAATTTTTCATTCTTTCAAAACACGAAAGGGGGTAGAAGGTTGGATGGCTATCAAACTTGATATGGAAAAAGCATATGATCGGTTAAATTGGGATTTACGATTGAAGTATTGCAAAGATTTGGCTTCCACCCAACTTTCGTTGGATGGATCAAAGAATGTATTTCGACAGTCTCCTTTTCAATCCTTGTGAATAGCTCCCCTACGACGATGTTTGTCCCTTCTAGGGGTATTCATCAGGGTGATCCTATTTCCCCATTCATATTTATTTTGGGAGCGGAAGTTCTAGCAAGAAGATTACATCAAGAATCCTTGATGTCAATGAGTAAAATAGGATTTAACTTTGGGCATAATGGTCCCCGGGTTCCTTTTCTTGCCTTTGCAGATGATATTATCATTTTCGCCAAAGCTTCGTTGACCGCTAGTCAAAAAGTTAAAGAAATTATAGATGAATATTGTAAACTATCAGGACAAAAGGTGAATTTTCACAAATCAACGTTTCAGACAACAGGGGGTGTTCCCAGCTCAAGAATTCAGCTACTACAAAACTCTTTACAAACTCTTCATACGAGGGTACCGGAAAAATACCTAGGGTGTCCCATTATTAATGGAAGAGTCAACAAAACGACTTTTGAAGACATAATAAGTAAAACTAAAAATCAGTTAGCAAAATGGAAAGCAAACTCCCTTTCTCAACAAGGTAGAACAATTCTCATTAACTCCAACTTAACAGCTAAACCGTTGTATGCAATGCAGAGTTTTATGCTCCCATCATCTTTGCATAAAGAATTGGACCAAATAAACAGGAATTTTTTCTAGAATAAAGATCTTCAATATAAACCGCTTATAAGCTGGGATAAAATATGTAAACCAAAGAGGAAAGGTGGGTTGGGTATTAGAAAAGCTCGAGTGATGAATGAGGCACTCCAGATGAAATTACTATGGAAAACTCTTGCAGAACCAGATAATGTATGGGTAAAAATTATTCGGCATAAGTATTTACGAGACAATGACATCTTAAATTATGAAAGGGTTAAAAACTCCTCTTGGCAATGGAGAAATGCCGCTTCTCTGATCGATAAATTTAAAGACGAATTATTTTGGTCTATTGGGAATGGTAGAACTGTCAGGTTCTGGAAGGACCCTTGGATTTCTTTAAAACCTCTCATTAATATGGTTAATTCCACACAGATTAGTGATACTGATGCCCGTGTTAGCAGCTTCATATTGAATGGGAAATGGTGGGAAGAAAAACTAGAAGAAGTTCTGGATTCTGATTGGGTAAAACGAATAATGGATGTACCTCTTCCCGTCCACCATATGTCGGACCGGTTGTATTGGAGGATGGACAAACAAGGATGGTTTACGACATCTAGTGCTGTCAATCTCTTATCAAACAATGAGGCTTTTGATAACAACCCATGTAATTGGATTTGGAAGGTGAACACGTTGCCTAAAATCAAGAATTTTCCCTGGAAAATATCTCAGAATGGATTACCTACTAGGGATAGATTAAGCAGAAGAGGAGCATCGATTCCGAATGTTTGCGATTTCTGTAATTCGTATGGGGAAGATGAGGTCCACTTATTCACAAACTGTCCTTTTGGACAAAGCCCACCCTTAAAAACAGAAAAATGTGCAGAAGTGATCAATAACCTATCTTATCAAAATAGAAACGGCAAAACTATAATGGAAAGTCTTGGTCAGTGTTTGAATAAAACAGAAATGGAGGAAATGGCAATAAAATGGTGGTCTATCTGGTATTACAGAAACCAAGTAGCTTTTAGAAACTTAAAGGAACCTTCCCAAATAGAGGTACAATCTTTCTTGAAATCTGTCATGGAAAATTGGAGAAGAGCAGAAATGGATGAAATAGATGATGGAGTAACGACATCTGGCTATAAAGTTTCCACGAGTCGTAAACTAAGCAGAAAGAATGTCAAATGGAGGAAGCCGGAGAATGGTTATTTGAAATTAAATTTCGATGGAGCTATAAGCGGAACTGGAAGAGCTAGTGCAGGATTTATAATAAAGAACTGGGTGGGTGATGCTATTACACTAGGATATAAGGAATTAGGTGTTATTTCCCCGCTTATGGCAGAGACGATCGCTCTCAGAGAAGGACTTATTGTTGCAAAGGAAAATAATTATCAAAAACTCATTGTCGAAGGGGATTCTCAGATTGTCATAAATCATCTTAAATCAAAAGGCCCTTGCCCTTGGGAAATTGAATTGATTTTGGGAGATATCAAAGGTCTGTTGCAGGCCTTTCGGGATATCTCCTTCTCCCATGTGCCCCGTGAGGGTAACAGGGTGGCTGACAATGTTGCACACCTTGGCCGTACAGGCCTTTCCAACGTACAGGCCTTTCCAATTAATTAGCACGCTAAAAAATTAATTAACTAACTTCAACCCTGCACGTCGGAATGGACGTGCAAGATTTGGGGTGTATTTAGTTTCTCCTTTTTTTATTGGGCTTTATTAGCTAAATGGGCTAGGTTGACAAACTATTTGTCTCCCTTCCCCCATCTTCTTCTTTCTATCCACCGTTTTCATCCTCTCTTCTCAGAGCCATGCCCGTCTCTTCTCTCCTCCTCTCTTCTCTGTTCTCCGTTCTACAGATTCATCGTATCGTCAGTGTGTCTTGTCGTGTCGTCCTGTGTTAGACACGTAAAACGGCAGCTGGCGACGTGTCCGTGCAACATAGCTTTTATGTACTCTGTCTGTTTCAAAATAGATGGGCTTTTAGACAATAGTTTAAGTTTTTGTTTCAAAATAGATAAACTTTCATGTTTTCTAGGTAGGAAATTATAATAATTTTATTGATCTTAGACAGTAGTTTTTGTTGACTTTTTTTAAGATTTTGATTGGTTAAAATGTGTAGTGGGTGTTAAAAAATAATAAAATTTATGAGAAAATTAGTGAAATAATGATTTTTTTAAAGTGAAGTTTTTATTAAAATTTATGCAAATTGCTAAAAGCCCGTGTATTTTGGAACGGATGTAGTAACATTTAGTATGTAATGTCATGCAAGTAGTCTCATAATGCAGAAAACAATTTTCTGTTATGATATAAACATTTTTAGTAGCCAGATTATACTTTAGGAAAATTTACACAAAAACCACCCCTTAAATATAGGTTTTTCAAAACTTAACCACCCCTTAAATTTAAAATTAGAGAACATCACCCCTTAAATAGTCATCATTAACAAATCATTACCCTTCACCTATTTTTGTTAACCTAGCATTAAATATATCATATTTAATATTTTTCAACTTAAAATATGAGTTTGATCCATTTTAATTATTTGTTACATAAATAACATTTTTTTATATAATTTTAAGTTTAGTTTTAACTTTATAAATAGAAACTATGATTTCTAATCATATTATAAATAAAAGAATAATTTACATAATATTTTATACATTTTCAAACACAAACTGGGATGATAATTCTATAGGGCATATTTATTATTTATTATTAAAAATAAATAAAAAGATCCCTAAAATGTAATCATGCCCTTAAATTCACATTTTAAACATATTTATAATCAAATTTGAGTTTGAAAATATTAAAATATAATATATTTAACAATAACGTACTTAACGAAAATAGATGAATGAGTATTGATTTGTAAATAAAGACAATTTCAAGGGTGATTTTTTCTAATTTTGAATTTAATGGATGGTTAATTGAAAACCACCATATTTAAGGGGTAGTTTTATATAAATTTTCCTATACTTTATCATAAAGATTAAAGACTATATACAAGATGTAGAAATAACTATTGACAATATAATATTAACTAAATTACACACATCTCCTTTCCAGTTTAAAATTTTTTTACGTATTAGTCCAAGAGGGGTTTAGACTCCATTAACGATTGATTTAAAGATCTGATTTGGATATTGTTTATCCTCTTCTAAGTAAATTTGTTTAATTTATATCGTTCAACCTCCATTGTGTGAAGTGCGGAATAGGCAGATAAGAAGCACGCAAATACTCTATAAAGGGGGGATGGATAGAGTATGTAAACTTTTCGCAAAACGAAATAGTAAGACCTTACCACATGCTGTAAGACCTTATCTGAGAAGAAAGAACCGATTAGCAATAGATAGCAAATAAATAATAAGCGAAAGTAAAACAAGCAGGAATGTAAAGCACACGATACTTGTTAACGAGATTCGGCACAACCGCCTACGTCCCCGCCTAGGGTTATCCAACCCGTAGGATTCAACACATTTTATTTCACTTTGTCTTATGAGATCTAGATACAACCTCTAGAAGACTTACCCACTTCTAGACTACCTTAGTATCTAGCAACCCAAGCACACTAGTGAAACAAAGCACCTATGGATACCGGAGTACCCTATACGTTTGGGTAAGGAAACCCTTAGTATAACCTAGATGAATTGTACTATAAAGCGTAATGAAACCTCACACACACTCAAAGTAAATACAACACTTAGCAAGAGGAGTTGTGTGAGATCGATCGATTGAAGACGACTTGATTGCAGGAGACGATGAGCGTTGTAGATGTGTGTATTCTGCAAAACGTCTTCTTCTCTTTATATAGGCTAGACCTTTGTAATTCAAACGTCAAAAGCTATTCCTCAAAGCTGTTGAAGGTTGTTGCGCCAAATCCTCTCGAGAGATCTTCTAGCCGTTTGAACAAGAGTCTAGAACCTTCTCTGTAGATATGTTGAGATCTCGAAAACTGGAGGGATTTCATGTACTCAAATCTGAACAAGTTCCTACATAATCTCAACCAACAAGCTACAGAAAATATAAGATAGAATTGTTCAAACAATTCTTATCAATTCCGAACAAGTCCAAAAGCCATTCATAAGCCCAATAAAATATTAGGCACAATAAATGTTATAGCAAAGGTCCAACCGAAATGACCCTTTAATGAATGGATCTCGGTTTGGGTTAGAGTAAATTAGGCCCGTTTAATAAATAGGCCCATTTACCCTAAACCATTATCCGAGTCCAGTTGTAACAACCTAATACCTAGAGCCTTTTGGTAAGACCTTACCAAACTCAGGATTCCCGAGTTTTGGCTTTCATCAACCAAGGCCTTACTTCCTTTAGTTAGATCTTATCATCAAGGTGGAGTTAACAATCTCCCCCTTGATGAAAAACAAAACTTATGCACCTGTTTACCTGTCAAGAATATACAGCAATCCACATATATAACAGTGCAAGCATATTATAGCATGTTGGATCATAGTTTTTAAACACCACAAGTAAAACAAGAAAAAGCAGTAAGACCTTGCAAACCAAAAGTAAGGCCTTACGAAGTTCGCCTAAAAACCAGAGAAAAACCAGAGAGATCTCCCCCTTTTGTCTTTCAACAAGAAGGGAAGAGAAATTGTTCAAAACCCAGTCAGTTTAAAACAGAAATAGACATAGTTTCCAAGATCAGCACACGAAACGTAACCACCAGCACCATCACTCGTCCACAGAGAGGAACACCACATCCTCGTCGTACCACTGGCCATACTTCGGAGGAACTCCATCTTCATCTGGGCGGCCTCTGTAGATCTTCTCACGCCAGCGATCTTTTGCATTCTTCACATGAAAATTGCCCCACATCTTGGCTTGCCTCCTAGCCTCTTCGTCTCGCCACTTCTTCACTATACCATACTCCTCTACAGTGAAAACGTTTGGCTCTGGGAAGAGAGGTCGTAGGATAGGCCTATTGGTCACCTTGCACTCGCAATTGAGGAGAACGTTCTTAGCCGTTTCCTCGACATGCTTCACTGCATCGGCATCCATTGGCAGGATTGAAGTGGTTGCACGGTAATTCAAGCCACAAAGCATGAAGAGCTGATTCAGCTTTTCATTTAAAATCATAATCTGCTGGTGGCTGTCATCCTGGCGATCGACAATGTCTGCTTTGGCGGCGTTGACGTCCTTCCTCAGAGAGTCAACCTCAGCTTCCAAAATCTCGATCCTTTCCTCCAATTTCACTGAGTCCCCTTGAGCCTGAGAAGGGGGTTTCAGAATCCAGCCACCGGCTAGAGTTCGTTTAACCCCGAGGCGCTTCCAGCAGTCTTCATCGATACGACCGGTGTGAGAGACAAATTCCTCTCCTTGAATGTCAACATTGAAGAACTCAAAAATCTTGGGAAGAAAATTGGCATATGGGAGAGGTGCAGTCAAGGGAGTGTTGATAGTGTGGAGCATGTAGGTAAGGATGAGATCGGGGATATCTAACTCATGGCCTGCCATAATCAGGTAAAGGTAGTGCAGCAAGTTGTCGGTGACAAGCTCGCGAGAATTCTTCCTAGGCAGGACACATCGAGCGAGAATGGTAAAGACCATTTTAGCCTCAAGAGATAGGACATTATGGGTGTGCTTAGGCTTAGACTTAGAGGTTTTAGCAAAGGCAGAGCGACGAACAAAGAGTTCTTTTTGGCCTTTGTGGATACAGTAGGTTTTGGTAGGATGAGAGCTAGTGCTGACGGTTTCAGGGGTGCCGAGAATGAGAGCTAAGGAGGAGCGAGTAAGGGTGATATGGCGCTGCTTTACCTGAGAAGAGAGAGTAAGAACCCCCTGTTCTCGGCTAGCAGTAAGGTTGACAAAGAACATCCTAGTCAGGCGAGGGTAAGCCAGGGTTCCGGGGTTGAGAAAAGACCAGATATGTGAGTTCTTCAGTAAATTGACACAAGAGAGTTTTGTGGATTCTAGAAATTCTAGATCCACATGCTCACAGAAGTTAACGGGTCGATGAACGAACCCGTCTTTCCACATTCCGGATGTCGTATGATTAATAAACCAGCAGTGAGGGACATCGGAGAATACCTCATGAGGAATCGGAACCTGAAGACGGTGTTGACGAGGTGCCTTCTTTGGAGCTCGGGGATTCACCTGTCGCGGATGATTGTGAGAGGGACAGTGGGGCTCCCGTTTAATTATCTTCCGGTGGGGGCGAGTCCCTTCTTCCTCATTCTCGGAGGAGGTTTCCAGTTGCCGGAGAAGAGCTTTCCCCTTGAAGTCGTCGTCGATTGCTACTCCCTTGCCCTTGTAATCGGAGGGACGGTGACGCTTCGCTCCAGATCTAGTAGTGGGAGGTGAGGAGGGTTTCTTCGGAGCCATGGTGAGAGGGAAGTACTTGAGTGTTCTTGGGAAGTGATGAAAACAGAGAAGAATAGAGAGAGAGGAAAAGGGCGTGTGATGTGACCGGGTGAGGAAAGAGATATAAATAGGGGAGAGACTTTTGAACTTCAAAATCCCGTACGAAGAATCCGGATATATCTTCTTCAATTAAACACTTAACCACTTTTCAAGAGAGGATAAATACAAGTAAATTGGGTAAAAAAAAAATTAGCCTTTGAAGATAATCCGGAAAATTAAAAACAGCCAAAAGACCTTATGGGTAAATATCTAAAGAGATATTACCTAAAAGATTTGATCCAAAAATTTGTATTTGAAATTTAAATTTAACGTCAAACTATTCCAAAGTAAGACATTAAATTTTAATTCAAGATCTTGATGTAGGAGATAATACTAATATCATAAGATACGATTGTTCCCCCTACATCGATGCTTCCTTATTAAGCATTCCAAGTTCTGATCGGATGAAATTAAATCTGTCTTCGGGTAGAGGTTTCGTAAAGATATCTGCAAGTTGAAGCTCAGTAGAAATGAATGTCAATGACACATCTCCTTTTTTAACATGATCTCGAATGAAGTGGTGTCTCACATCAATGTGCTTCGTTCATGAGTGTTGTACAGGGTTTTTAGAGATAGAAATAGCACTGGTGTTATCACATTTGATGGGAATGCCCTTATAGTTGATTCCAAGATCTTGGATTTGTTGTGCCATCCATAAGACTTGCGAACAACATGCTCCAGCAGCAATATATTCAGCTTTGGCTGTTGAAAGCGCTACTGAATTTTGCTTCTTGGAATGCCAACTTATAAGGGATGCCCCAAGAAATTGACAACACCCTGAGGTACTCTTTCTATCTACTTTATACCCTGCAAAATCAGCATCGGAGAATCCGATAAGATCAAAGCTTGTTTGATGTGGGTACCATAAACCGAGATCTCTAGTACCATTAAGATATCTCAAGATCCTTTTTACCGCGATCAGATGTGATTCTTTTGGATTAGCTTGGAATCTTGCACACATGCAAACACTGAACATAATGTCAGGTCTGCTAGCAGTAAGATATAGGAGAGAGCCGATCATACCTCGATATTCTTTCTGATTTACCTCTTTGCCGGTAAGATCTTGATCCAGAGAAAGTGTGGAACTCATAGGAGTTTTTGCCACCTTGGAATCAATCATATTGTATTTCTTGAGTAGCTCTCGTGTATACTTCCCTTGATTAAGGAATATGCCTTTAGAACTTTGATGTACGTGAAGACCGAGAAAGAAATTCAACTCTCCCATCATGCTCATCTCAAACTCCTTGCACATAATGTTAGAGAATTCCTTGCACAAAGAATCGTTAGTAGCTCCGAAAAGAATATCATCAACATAAATTTGGACGACAAGTACATCCTTTCCATGGGTTTTGATGAAGAGAGTTTTGTCAATCAATCCTCTTTTAAAATCGTTTTCCAAGAGATATTTAGAAAGTCGCTCGTACCAAGCCCTCGGGGCTTGCTTTAAACCGTACAGAGCTTTGTCAAGCTTGAAAACATGCTCCGAAAATTCATCATTTTCAAAACCTGGAGGTTGAGCAACATAAACTTCTTCATCCAAAAAACCATTAAGAAAGGCACACTTTACATCCATTTGATAAAGCTTGATATTCATGAAAGATGCAAAGGCAAGAAGCATACGAATAGCTTCGAGTCTGGCTACAGGAGCGAAAGTCTCCTCGTAGTCAATACCTTCTTCTTGATTATATCCTCGTGCAACTAGTCGTGCCTTGTTTCAGATAACATTGCCTCCTTCGTCTAGCTTGTTTCGAAATACCCATCGAGTTCCAATAATTAAATTTCCCTTCGGCTTAGCCGTAAGAGTCCATACCTTATTGCATTCAAACTCGTTGAGTTCATTTTGCATAACTATGATCCAATCTAGTTCCTTGAAAGCTTCGGTGCATTTCTTTGGTTCTGTAAGAGAAACAAACGCGTGAAATGCACACAAGTTTCTAAGATTGGAGCGAGTTTGAATACCCGATGAAGGATCCAAAATAATGTCTGTCAAGGAATGAGAAGAAGCATGTTTGAATTTCCTTCTTGCTGATCCTTGATTGGAAGATGAAGCTCCATGGGCAGAAGATTCAGGCTCCTGAGGTTCAGGAGGACTGGTGGGATGTGGTTCAAGAGGCTCGGGAGGAATTTCATTTTCGAGACTAGCTTCATCGGTAACGCCTTGAGACTGAGTTCCAGGGCCTTGTGATAGCTCAGTAAGATCTTGAAATGGCTCTTGCATATTCTTGATTTGCTCTTTCCTTGATCGTTGCCTTCTCCTTCCGACTCATAGTCCTCATAAGTGTTTAAGTTAAGATCTGCAAATCCTTCACTCAAGGTACCGTTATCACTTTCATCAAATAACACATGTATGCTTTCCTCGACTATTTTGGTACGTTTATTGAATATTCGATAAGCCTTGCTTTGAGTCGAATATCCAAGAAATATACCTTCGTCGCTGCGTGCATCAAATTTTCCAAGATTATCCTTCCCGTTGTTATGTACATAACATGTACATCCAAATGGTTTAAAATAAGATATACTTGGTTTTCTTCCTTTGAAAAGCTCATAAGGAGTTTTCTTTAAAATTGATCGAATCAAACATCTATTGAGAATATAGTTTGCTGTATTTACAGCCTCTGCCCAGTATGACTTAGGTAGATTATTCTCTAATAGCATAGTCCTTGACATCTCTTCTAGGGTGCGGTTTTTTCGTTCCACCACCCCGTTCTGTTGAGGTGTCCTTGGAGCTGAAAAATTGTGAGAAATACCATATTTCGCACAAAATAAATCAAAGTTTAATTGATCAAATTCTCTACCATGATCACTTCTAATAGAAACAATGGGTAGGTTTTTCAATGTTTGTAACTTCTTACAAAGTTTGAAAAGTAAAACAGAGTTTCTGATTTATCCTTGAGAAAGAAAATCCAAGTAAATCGTGAATAATCATCAACAGCTACAAGGATGTATTGTTTACCTTTGGGAGATTTGACACGCATAGGTCCGCATAGATCCATGTGTAACAATTCTAAAGATCTAGTAGTACTAATGACCTTCTTTTTCTTGAAAGAGCTACGAGTGTGTTTTCCTGTTGAGCAAGCTTTGCATAGATTATCAACTTTGAAGTTCAGATCCGGAAGTCCTCGGACAAGACCCTTAGAAAGTATCTTTTTAAGAGAATGCATACTGATATGTCCAAGTCGCCTATGCCACACCCTTGGATCTTCTGATAAGGCCTTGAGACATTTCAGATTGGAGGCAGGAATTCGATCTGTATTAAGAGCATAGATATTAGAGTCTCTATATGCCGTAAGAACCACATCTCCTATCTTCTCATCTTGAATGATGCATTTCTCCTTATTGAAGCTTACACGATTGCCTTTATCACAAAGCTGGGAAACACTAAGAAGATTATATTTAAGACCATCAACAAGATATACATCTTTAATGAAATTATTGGGATCAACACCAATGTTACCAATACCGACGATGTCACACTTTCCTTTATCACCAAGAGTTATAGTACCGCTGGATTGCTTCTTTAGATGATGAAAAAGAGATTCTTTTCCACTCATATGCCTAGAGCAACCGCTATCCATAATCCATTTATGATCCTTAGTCTTGGTGATATCCTGCAAAATAAAAAATCAACCTTTCCGGCTTGACCAATAGACCGATTTGGATCCGTTGTGGGGGTATACCATATTTGGCAACCTTGTTCCTTTAGGGACCCAAACTTGCCTTATCCGTTCATTTAAACGTACCGGATATGTGTTTCGGATAATGTAAGGATCCGTTCTCCTATAAGGACACATCTCTTTTACATGACCCTTCTTGCAACAGAAGAAACACGTAGGAGACCTCCAACTCCCTTTAGCTTTAACGAACTTGGTAGTAGGTTTAACAGGAAAGTTCTTGTTATAACCTATACCATTTCGGTTTAAGGAGAGTTGTTGTTCTCCAAGCATCCTATCAAGAGTGGCTTTGGATCTAGTGAATTGTACTAAAGCTTTTTGTTGATCTTGACATTTTTCAGACAGTTTCACTTTTTCATTCTCAAGATCAGTGTTCTGATCGGTGAGAGTTGAAAGTTTTGCCTTAAGTTCGGAAATTTCCGATCGTAAGGTCTTACCTTCAGTGATAAGGTCTGAATTTTGGTTGTCAAGATCTTGCAGTTTCTGTGACAGCCTTCTTATGCAAGTTTCTTGATCCAATACCTTTTCTTGTAGGCTGCTGATTTCTCTGTTGCAACTTTCCTCATTTGAAATCATTTTTTTGAGAAATTCAGACAAAACGGCTTTGGAACTAGAAAGAAGGTTTCTTACCATTCCGTTCAGGTGTTGATCTTTATCGTCGCCCTTTGCCATGAGACATAGGTTGGCTTGTTCTTCTTCAGAGTCCGAGTCCCTTGACGCCTCTGAGTCACTCCATACTGCCATGACTTTCTTGTTGGACTCTTTCCTCTTGGCCTTGTTGCGTTTCTTGAGAGGGCATTCCTTAACAAGGTGATCTGATTTACCACATTCATAACATGTTAGAACTCGGTTTCTCTTGGAAGGGGTAGAAGACTTACCTTGGTTCCTCGATGACCCTCCAAATTCCTTGTTGGAGAATTGCTTCTTCATTTTAAGAATGCGAGCCAATCCCCTTGTTATAAGAGCAAAAGGATCTTCCTCATCTTCATTCTCGGAATCTTCAGGAGATTCTTCTTTCTTAACCTTTAGTGCTAAGTTTTTGACATTTGTGGAAGGCTCCCCATCGTCCTCATTGAGGATCATTTCATGGGTGATCAATTTTCCTAACAAATCGTCAATAGCTAGCGTGCTAAGGTCTTGAGCTTCTTCAATGGCGGTTACCTTAGGACCCCATTTAGATTTGGGAAGACATCGGAGTATCTTTCTAACTTTCTCTTCATTTTGGAAAGTTTTTCCCAAAGAATCAAGATTGTTAATGATCTCCGTAAAACGGGTGAACATTACTTTCACATACTCATCAGGTCTCATCTTAAACAATTCATATTGTCTAAGGTAGATACTGATTTTAGACTCTTTGACCTGGCTGGTTCCTTCATAGGTCACGACCAATTTATCCCAAATTTCTTTTGCTGACTTGCAGGAAGAAATTCGATTAAATTCATCGGTACTTAGCCCACAATATAGTGCATGAACCGCTTTGCTATTTTTAGCTGTGCTCTCTAGATCAGCTTGGTTGAACTCTTCTTCTGACTTGTCTAACTTTGTTCCATTGGGTCCATCCTTCTTGGGAACATTAGGCCCTCGCGTAATGATATGACAGAGCTCTAGATCCTGATCAATGATAAACATTTTCATCAGGGATTTCCAGTGCATAAAATTGTCCCCAACGAAGAGAGGTGGACGAGAGATAGATCTTCCTTGACCGAAGCCGCCTTGACCTTCGCCTGCCATTGTTAGTCTCACAGATAGTAATATCTAAGGTACGTGAGTTAGGCTCTGATGCCAAATGAAGTGCGGAATAGGCAGATAAGAAGCACGCAAATACTCTATAATGTGGGGATGGATAGAGTATGTAAACTTTTCGCAAAACGAAACAGTAAGACCTTACCACCTGCTATAAGACCTTATCTGAGAAGAAAGAACCGATTAGCAATAGATAGCAAATAAATAATAAGAGAAAGTAAAACAAGCAGGAATGTAAAGCACACGATACTTGTTAACGAGGTTCGGCACGACCGCCTACGTCCCCGCCTAGGGTTATCCAACCCGTAGGATTCAACACACTTTATTTCACTTTGTCTTATGAGATCTAGATACAACCTCAAGAAGACTTACCCACTTCTAGACTACCTTACTATCTAGCAACCCAAGCACACTAGTGAAACAAAGCACCTATGGATACCGGAGTACCCTATACGTTTGGGTAAGGAAACCCTTAGTATAACCTAGATGAATTGTACTATAAAGCATAATGGAACCTCACACACTCAAAGTAAATACAACACTTAGCAAAGGGAGCTGTGTGAGATCGATCGATTGAAGACGACTTGATTGCAGGAGACGATGAGCGATGTAGATGTGTGTATTCTGCAAAACGTCTTCTTCTCTTTATATAGGCTGGACCTTTGTAATTCAAACGTCAGAAGCTATTCCTCAAAGTTGTTGAAGGTTGTTGCGCCAAATCCTCTCGAGAGATCTTCTAGCCGTTTGAACAAGAGTCTAGAACCTTCTCTGTAGATATGTTGAGATCTCGAAAACTGGAGGGATATCATGTACTCAAATCTGAACAAGTTCCTACATAATCTCAAACAACAAGCTACAGGAAATATAAGATAGAATTGTTCAAACAATTCTTATCAATTCCGAACAAGTCCAAAAGCCATTCATAAGCCCAACAAAATATTAGGCCCAATAAAGGCTATAGCAAAGGTCCAACCGAAATGGCTCTTTAATGAATGGATCTCGGTTTGGGTTAGAGTAAATTAGGCCCGTTTAATAAATAGGCCCATTTACCCTAAACCATTATCCGAGTCCAGTTGTAACAACCTAATACCTTGAGCCTTTTGGTAAGACCTTACCAAACTCAGGATTCCCGAGTTTTGGCTTTCATCAACCAAGGTCTTACTTCCTTTAGTTAGATCTTATCATCAAGGTAGAGTTAACATTGTGGTTTGATTTAAAATAATTCCTTAGTTCAATTTCGGTCTTGCAGTCTTGCCTCTTTGCTGCCTTCAACAACAATTAAACCAACACTTGAGGAGATTATGAATGAACCAACACTTGCTAGTCCACCAAGTTGCTTCCGAATTGGTCGTCGTGATTCAGAATCGGTCGTTGCCATTGGACTTGTTCGTGGTGGTATAACACCTTGTACTCCTCAAGCCGCGGCTTCCAGGCATCGTTGTCGTGCAGATCGAGCTTGAATGAAAGTAGAGGGATCTTTGTTAGGGTTGATTCGATCGACGTATCTGAAACCTCCATTGTCGCTTTATCTATAAAATTTAGGAAAATTAGTGGTTTTAAAGATCTATTTTGACATAAAAGTATGAAGTTTCAATTTACATAGATCTTAAAATCTATGATACCCTAACCAAATTCGATCATTTAGTGCGTGTTTGGCAAATTGGGGTTTTTTTAGGAGTTGTTTTTTTTAGGATGTGGAGTTTATTTGGTGTATTATAGAGGTGTGAGAGGTGGAGATTTTAAAAAAAAATAACCTTGTAAAAAAGATGAAAGGTATTTGGTGGTTATAAGGTTTATAAAAGGTTATTATAGTGAAAAAATCCAAAATGCCCTTCATAAATGCTAGGGGGGGCAAAAGAAAGTGGAGGGCAAAATTGACCTTTCAAACCTTCACAAAAAAATAAGGGTGTTGATATATACACCGCAAATCCAGATTAAGGATTTGCACGTCCTTAACGACGTGCATGCATGTCCTTAAGGACGTGCAAGTGTGGGACTGTGCACGTCCACTAGCAGACCCTTTGCACGTTCTTAACAACATGCATGCACGTCCTTAAGGACGTGCAATATATGCACGTTGTTAAGGACGTGCAAACCCTAGTTAGGGTTTCGCGTTTAGGGTTTAGGTTTTAGGGTTTAAGGTTTCCGAGGATTTTGTATTGTTAATTGAAAAAAATGAAGTATTTAGCTAGTGGAGTTGAAGGATTTAGGGTCTAATTAAATGGAAAGCAATAATTGTTAAGGTTTTCATTCGGATAATATACGAATAATGTTACAAGGAACGGAAAAAAAAAGGTTTACATCCATAATTTTAATAAACTAGTGGAATAAAATCTAGGAAAATAGTAAAGGGCGACCGGACTCGACACGTAAGGCTCGAAATCTCTCAAACTGAGCTTGAAACGGAGCATCCCATCCTTCGATGCTTGGTTGATGATGTGCGACCCATTCTGGCGGAGGCGGCGGAATAGGAGCGTTAGGACGCAACCAGATCTATGAGAACGGAAAATTAGAGTTAGAGTATTGACATATATATATATATATATATATATATATATATATATATATATATATGAAAATCAAGAATAGGTAATAAAAAAAAGACGTTTGAAGTCGTACCGCGGCAAAATGGTCTTGGTTTCCGATGCAGGCTACATCAAGGGGTTGCTGATTAAGGGTTGTTAGCAGGTGTCAGCGAGGTCATGGGGAGACATGTGAACGGATGATGCCAAGCTAGGACGACGAGAGGAATCTAATATACCGTTGCAAATACTAAACCCATAATGGGTAGCTCTATCAACCGTCTCCTATCACCATGCACAGCTCCCGCCCATCTCTGATAGTCGACGAACTGTTGGAATGGGTACTCTCCCGTATAACAATCGGCGTAGAGATCGGCGTGATCCTCCAAGTGATTGCATAATAACGTTTTGAGTTTCGGGAAAGCAGACTCGCCGATCGGAGATGTCAATGACTCCAAAGCACGGTAGCCACAATGACCATCTCTAACAGTGTCCCTCACACCCTCAATATGACCGAGCATGAAGGGATCAACGTTGTTTCGACCCCAGTTGAACCCTCCAAACACATCATCACGTCCACGTCGAGCTGAGGTCGCTTGTGGACGATGTCGAGCAGCACGTGCTTCTTCTCTCTCAAATCTTTCCCTTAACTCCTCGCATGGCAACGGGTTGGTTCTGCAGGCATTCCTCGACCCCGAGGCCTCCCCTTCCTTCGGACGCTTGCAGATGAGGGTGGGTGCAGCTCATCGTCGCATACATCGTTGGAAGCCGTGTATGAAGATGACAGCTCATACGGCAGTGGGGTGTCGTCGATGTCAGTCCATGATAAATCCATCCAGAACGGGTGGATGTCCTCGGCGGGTATCGGAGTACCGGAGTTGACGTATGTCTGAATCTCATGGACACAAGGGATCCCGTAACAAACCCTCCAATGTCGGTCCGTGCATACCAGAGGAACCTTTTGGTTCACGACATCCTGCCACATCTTGTACAGATAATCGAAGCACTTTTTGGAGATTAAAGTCTTTACCTCATCGAAAAGGTTGACTTTATACGTCGCTGTTGGCCATTTGAAGCGGTCAATCTCCAAAGCAGTTTGCAGCTCATGCAGTTGATAATCGTTGACTCTATGGATTGCATCGATCACGATGCGAAAGTCACCAGTCGATGAGTGCAGTGCCTCCTTCAGAACCTTGTGTTGACCCTCAACTTTGTACACATTGAAGTGCATACCACTAAATATTCGATGTTATATCATATTGTAATGGGAGATATGAAGTAAGGTTGTACCTGTTTGTCGTACGGGTGCCGAGATGGAAGACATTATCTACGTAGCATCGTACGATGCTCCTGCTATATGGAAGTCACACCGCCTCTAAATACGCCACCACACCTGGGAATGGGTGTCGTGCAGCATGTAGCGCCACCACACCTCCCAAAGCTAGGGGGCAGCTTCCATTTTCAACAAAAATAAACTCCACCTTAAACTTCTACAACCCATGACAAAGCTCTTGCCAAACATGTAGGAGATGAGTTACTTTTTTTTTAATCTCCTGAATCCCCAAAAAACCCCACCTACAACTACTACCAAACACGCTCTTAGATTGAACTTTTGGGTTGTGGTTTTTTTGTAAGCATTTGATTATTTTGGCCTTAGTTCTTTATCAACTTTTCTAAAATGAAAAAGGAATTTGTGTGCAATTTAAGAGAAATTATCTTGTCGATCGTCGTTTCATCATCTTATCTATAGCCTCAACTCATATCTCTATCCATTTTTTAGTGGCGAATTTGCGAATATACCCTACCCAGAAAAAATGGTTACAAAAATACTTCTATTTCTACCAAATTGCAGAGGATGCCTATTTGGACATATTTGCAATAAAATTATTATAAAGTTAGATATTTTTAATTCATTTAAATATATAAAAATATGATTTTTGAAAAAAAAAACATATTTTCATAAATTGGAAAAAATATGATTTTTCAAAATGTAAAAAAAAACAAATTTATGGAAATTGAAAAAAAAACATAATTTTTGGAAAACAAACTAGAATTTCAGAAATTGGATAAATAGGAATCTCGGAAATAAATAAATAAATTAAAAGATTTTTGAAAATTTGGAAAAATTGGGTTTTCGGAATTTTTTTTAAAAAAGATATATGGAAAATGGAAAAAACATATTTTTTGGAAATTTAAGAAAAAACTGTTTTTGAAAAAAATTTAAAAAAAAAAAAGAATTTCCGGATATGAAGAAGATAAAGGGAAGATTGTGTTAGATAAAAGATGAAAATAATCTTTATTTTTTATAAGTAAATATTCTTAGACCAAATCAACCATCCAATGTAAAAAAAAAGGGGAAATAATCTTTTAAAGATATGGCTACGACATTTCCTCATTTAAAGTGGTTACGTTTTGTTCTGTATCCTGACATGCGTATAACAATATCCTGTCAATGTTAAAGCGTCTCCCTGTCAACATATGTTTTTTTATCCTGTCATGTTTATAAGAATGCCCTATCAATGTCTTGTTTTTATCCTGTCAGGATATAGGCGTGTTCTTGTCATGTGTCAAAACGCAGGTGAATGATGTCCTGACCGAACACAAGACAAGGATTCTGGGGTGAAAGGTGGCTACAACATTATTAAGGTGGTTACGTTTTGTTTTGTATCCTGACATGTGTATAACAATATCCTATCAATGTTTAAGCATCTTCCTGTCGATATATGTTTTTTATCTTGTTATGTTGATAAGAATATCATGTCAATGTCTTGTTTTTATCCTGTCAGGATAATTTTTTCCTTTTCCTGTCTTTTAATTTAGGTATATTTTTAGTTTTTATTTCCTTTTTTTGTCTTTTTTTTTCAATCCGATTTTATCTTTTTTTTTTTCAAAAACTACTTATATATATTTATGTTTTTATTTTCTGTTTTTTAATTAAATCACCTTTTTTTCCTTTTGGGCAAATCTGCAATTTTATTAGGTATTTTTGTAACAAAATGAGGCATATTTGCAATAAAATAAAAAAATAAAGTATATTTGCAAATCTCTTATGAATTTGGGGTATATTTTAGAGTGATTTAGGTAAATAGGCTATTTAGAACCTTTAATTAGCTAATTAGACAAAAAAAAAACTTTTTTATTTAGATATTTAGATTAGGTAATCCATTCCCAATAAAACACCACACACGCCTCATTTCATCCCTTTTCAGCGTGACGCACTCCAAACTTTCTTTCAGCGCCGATCGAAGCTTCATCAAAGCTTCATCAATGGAGATCCACGTCCTCTGCAGATTCCAAATCCAGAGCATCCAAAAGCAATCGTAACACACCAAAATCTCAGATTCAGGATCGAGATCGTGATTCCATCCAAAGCCAGGATCGAGATCGTGATTCCTCCAAAATCTCAGATCTAGCTTCCACCACCAGATCCGAGATGCCGGAAGCCAGAATCGCAGATTGAGATCCGAAAATCTCAGATGCAATCGCAAGCTCGTGATTCCAACTCGATTACGAAGGCGAAATCCAGGTGAACCCGCACAAAATCAAGCTTCCCCCTCCCCTGAATTATGTCCCCCATGGCCAACATCATTGTTGTGTGAATCAGATGACAAATAAATTTCGGAAGATGACATAAATTCGGAATCAAATAAGGACTCATCCAGATGGTTACATGAAAAGGGAAGAAAATGTGAGCAATTGCACAAAATTGGATACAATTGCATCCAACATCAAAACCCTAGAAATTGGGGACAAATGTAATCTAAATTCGAAACCCTAGAAATACACAAAGATGACAGTAATTTTGACATCAACGAATGCCTCAGCAAGATATTTACAGTAAGCAAGAAGAAATTGGAAGCAATTGCACGAATTTGGGGACAATTTCATCCATAATAAAAAACCTAACCAGAGACTACTGAAGAATGGAGGATGATCAGGAGAAGGAAGACACCAAAGACGGATTGAAGAACGAAAGACCGAATCGTCAGCCAAGGGAACCTGAAGAGATCGGTTGGATGGAGGATGAAGAAGACCTGGACGATGTCGGTCTCGCCGCCGGAAGCGATGAGCTTCCATCGGTGCGAAAGGAGCACGAACGAGGGGCGGCGAGAATGAGAGGCGGAGCGAACGAGGGGAATGAGGAACAGAGGAAGGAGATTAGTGCGCTCAAAAATATTGAAGTTGGTGTAGAACGGCCAATAAAAAATTAAAAGAGGTTAATTACTTAATTAAAAGTTCCAAATGGTATAATTTATCAAATTTTCTCTATATTTTACTATTCTTCCTTTTTTAGTTGGCTTTTCTATGGTTTTCATTTGCTATGGGCATAGAGATGGGGCCAGATTAGAAAGCCCATCAAGCTCTTAACAGCCAAAGTAAAGCCCAATGAGCATTTTATCTGTTGAGGTAACTTCTAGCCACGAGGTTTATAAGTTTCAAACCTTTAAAAAATTTTGTATGGTTGCCAGGGTTTTGAAAATTTTTATGTGATAACCAAACTTGTTAAATATCATTTAGAACTTATGTAAAATTATACAAAATAACTTATAAATTATTAATTTGGTACCGCTATACAATAATATAATGGTGTTTTGTTTTGAAAAAGCCATCCACGACTAGACTTGAGCACGGGTTAGACCCACTGGATTAAGGGTCGGAATATCTCTGACCCTAACCTTGACCTTTCTAAGCCATGGGTCGACGGCTTGTGTGACCCGCCGGGTCAATGGTCGACCCTTTGACCCGTCGAGTCATGACATGTTATTTAATTTTTTTAAAATTTTTTTAAGTTTATAAAAATAAAAAGGAAGAAGGGCTTTGACCGGTTTTCTAGTTGTCTACGTATCCTCTCGGGAAAGAAGAATCAAAGCTCACATAGTTATTTACATTCGTTCTGATCCTCACGTAACTTATCCCAGTTCAGGACTCTTCACCTTACTCTGCATCTGAGCTCCCAACCATTGTGCCATCGTTGAGTTCCTCGTCCAAGTCCGACTCGATTAAGTGGTCATTCTTCCTCATCTTCGCCTTCTTCCAATCGTTTAGGCAAATTTGACCTTCTAGCATCTCAGGTAAGAGTCCTGATATCTTCTCGCTTAATATTTGACCACATTGGCTAAAACATTGCTCCACCGCTACAACTGAGCAAGAAGCGACGAGTATTTGACGGACGATTGCCTGCAGAATAGGATATCGAGATCTCCCCGGACGGCTCCACCATCCTATAATGCTGAATATCTCGATCTTCCTCTTCACGACGATTTTTTGAAAAATATAGATGACCCACCGGGTTCGCGAGTCAAAATAAGTACGATCCAAACCCTGACCCTTAACCCGCCTAAACCCTGACCCTTGTCGACCTTAATCCGTCGAGTTGTCGACCCTTCGAGTTCCCGTCGGGTCAAAACTCATCGGGTTCGGGTCGACCCTTGACCCTTGCTCATGTCTACTCACAACCTTTTCAGCCCTTTTCAGGTTTGATGAGGCTACATTAATTGTCCAATAAATTAGTAAATTACATAAAACCCTAAAAAAGCAGGGTATTTTTTTATATATATAAACAAACTACAACCGCAATTATCTTATCCAGGATACTTCATGATTTCACTCTGTAAAAACTCTTAATCATTCTCTTGAAACTCATCCTCATATCCATCATCCCCTTCACCAAAAAAAAAAAAAACATA
This sequence comes from Persicaria maculosa, assembly GCA_963922045.1. Taxonomy (NCBI): domain Eukaryota; kingdom Viridiplantae; phylum Streptophyta; class Magnoliopsida; order Caryophyllales; family Polygonaceae; genus Persicaria; species Persicaria maculosa. The sequence goes on from OY998262.1 coordinate 62,622,084, forward strand.
ATCAAGCCTTCTAATGTTTTTAAAATATTAAATTAACACTTTATTTCTTAAACTAAACCATATTATAAAATAAATTGACCAAAATAAAGTAGATTATTGAAAGTTGTAATATGACTTTTGAATAGAGTTTATTTTTTCTAATAGATGGTAATTTAACATTTACTACAATATATTGAAAGTTGTAATATGTCTTTTGAAGGATAGTTTAGAACAAGTTCTCTAATCTTTTCAACCATAGGTGGAGTAAATTGGAGTTACCCAAAGATTTGTTCACATACTTTTAACTTATAAAATCCCATCTCCATAGTACATACAATTTTGCGCAATTAGTTTCATTCACATAAAAAGAAAAACAACCTAATTAAGTAGATGAAGAAATTCGTATACGTAGTGGCGTCAAGTCATTAAAACAATACACTAAAATTTGGTGGATATCATTATCATGTCATATGAAATTGTGATCCCACATATATTTATGGGTTTCTTCATTCTTGTATGAAGACAACCGCAGCCCACCTTACAATATTAATTATAAAGTCATATGGCAAATAGCATGCCTTTTGAAATTTGAATTGTCAAAGTTGGAAGTTGCTTGTTGGCTTCATTCAACCAAACTCACCAATAATACATCAATTTTTCTAGTCTCATCAAGAATGTGTGTTGAACAAAATTACCCCATAATTAGTCAAATGTGTTTCCTTCTATAGTCAAAATCAAAATTAGTTGCTCTTAACTAGATAGGTAAAAAGCTTAATTTGCAATATTAGAAAAACTCGAAGGAGGGGTTTGTACAAGTTGTTCTGTCATTTTTCGATATCCTTTTTCTTTAATTTAGCAGAATAAAACTACAATATTTTTTTTTAAATGGTGATGTTTTAATTTAAAGCAACATTTTTTTAAGTTCATAACAACGACATTTTCTAAGGGCCCGTTTAGTATAAGATTGTGTAAGGTAAACGAAATGGAAATAAAATTTGTATAAAAAATATATTGTAGAGAAGTTTTGTGAGTCTAGATTGGAGAAGAATGCTCATTTTTCATAAAAAAAATTGAGATATAATTAATGAATAATGAATAGAGGAGTTGATGGAATAGGATTACGAGGCACGTAACTAGCGGGGTTGAGGTCCGCTCTAGCCCGTCCCATTTTTAAAAAAAAAAATAGGTAAAAAAAATAAAAAAAATTATATATTTGTTTATTAAAATAAGAGTTTTGTTAATAAAAATTATGAATATATAAAAAATTTAGTCGATCTAGCCCATCCAAATGAATATATGAAAATTTTAGTCTATCCAGTACATCCAAAATTTATTTTATGGTTTCGTGCCGGGTGATTACTCCTCCAGTCATCCCTAAAAAAAATGTGATTGAAATGACAGAAACAAACAAATTTTGTATAAAAAATTGGAAAAAAGGAATAATGATTGAATTTTATAACAATATATCTTGAATTAATAATGAACTACATTTATTTTGTTTTCGTTTACATTATCAAAATTTATACCAAATAACACCTAAGGTTAGAAAAAACAACTTTGTTATTACATCTCTATGTATATGTGACTTGAGAAGAAGGCAAACTAAACGGAAGAAGTAAAGAATAAAAAGAAGACATGGAAGAAGGCAACAAGAAGGTTCCTCTGTCATTTTTCGATGGTTGAATCACGAATATACTTATTATTTATGCCATATCTCCTCATTTTTTAAATTAACATATTCATCTATAAGTTCAATACAAATTCAAATTCTGAACAAAAAATAATACACTCAATTTTAAAAAAATAAAAAAAGGGTACGTAACCGTCCCTACTTAAATAAACTGCATCCAATCACTGAAAGCCACGTCAGAGATCAAAGCCAAGTAAGCAACCGGGCCATATATTACGTCACTACTTCCCTACGTGGCGGATTCTCATTGGCTACAGGCGCGTGGAACTTTATTTTTTAATATTTTTTTTTGGATTCCCAAATGGGAAAGTGAGAGAAGCTCATTTTATGCCGTCCCTTGGTTTGTTAGATGCCAATGCAGCCGGTCTTGATCTAGAGGCGGAAGAAACAATCCGGAGGCCGAAGAAACAATCTTGTGGCGGTGTTGATCCAACGAACGACCGGATTTCTGCCGAAAACTTGTTAGTTTTGCTTTCATTCTCAGATTATTTCACATTATTCCCTCTATGGAATTAAAATCGCAGTTTAATTAGAGCAATTGATCGGAAGTTTCTGGATAATCAGTCGAAGTTTTGGTAACTATCAGAAGCCCTATCGGTTGTTACAGACTTACAGTTCTTATCTGATCCATTGTTCTTCAGTTTGATGAATTTTCTGTTTTCGATTTTGCTTCTATCGCGAGTGATTTTTATTTTTTTCGTTTTCGTTTTATTTTTATGCTGTGTGTTCTGAATGCCTGGGAATAAGGAATTGCGTAAGTTTTGAGCTTGAAATTGTCGGAATTGATCTTTTTTTTTTGCAGGAAATTATGCTCTGATCCATGTGTGCTTAAGTTTGATATCTGTGACAAAATTGCTGTTTCATAGCTATCGAGTTGGATTCTCGAATTCGATGGGTAAAGGAGGGGAAGATTACGGGAAAACTGCGAAGCTGAATTCTAAGCCGGCAGAAAATGGAGAAGCCTTTGAGGCGTGGGCCAAGGAAGTTAAGGAATGTGAGGAGAAGTACGGGGTGAGCCGTGATAGCGGTTTGTCCAGTGAGGAGGTGGAGAAGCGGCGTAAGATCCATGGATGGAATGAGTTGGAGAAGCATGACGGGCCCTCGGTATGGAGGTTGATCTTAGATCAGTTTAATGACACCTTAGTTAGGATTCTTTTGTGTGCTGCAGTTATATCTTTTGTGCTTGCTTGGTATGATGGAGAGGAAGGAGGGGAGATGGAGATTACAGCTTTTGTGGAGCCACTAGTTATATTCTTGATACTGATTGTGAATGCAATTGTCGGTGTCTGGCAAGAGAACAATGCTGAGAAAGCATTGGAAGCTTTGAAAGAAATTCAATCTGAACATGCTACAGTGATCCGGGATGGGAAAAAAGTGCCCGATTTGCCTGCCAAAGAACTTGTTCCAGGCGATATAGTTGAGATTAGGGTGGGTGACAAGGTGCCTGCTGACATGAGGGTTGTGAGTTTGATTAGCTCAACCCTGAGGGTTGAGCAAGGGTCCTTGACTGGTGAGAGTGAAGCTGTCAGTAAGACCACCAGGCCTGTTCCCGAAGATTCAGAAATTCAGTCGAAGAAATGTATGGTGTTTGCTGGAACGACTGTTGTGAATGGGAATTGCATTTGCTTGGTTACACAGATTGGGATGGGAACTGAGATCGGGCAGGTTCATTCGCAAATTCAGGAGGCATCTCAAAATGAGGAGGATACACCACTGAAAAAGAAGTTGAATGAATTTGGGGAGGTTTTGACTGCTATAATTGGACTGATTTGTGCGTTGGTGTGGCTTATCAATGTGAAATATTTTCTCACTTGGGAATATGTTGATGGGTGGCCGACGAATTTTAAGTTTTCGTTTGAGAAATGCACATATTACTTTGAGATTGCAGTGGCATTGGCTGTTGCTGCAATTCCAGAGGGTTTGCCTGCTGTGATAACAACATGCTTGGCCCTGGGAACACGCAAGATGGCTCAAAAGAATGCGCTTGTACGGAAGCTGCCAAGTGTCGAGACACTTGGCTGTACCACTGTCATCTGCTCTGATAAGACTGGTACTTTGACTACCAACCAGATGGCTGTTTCTAAGCTTGTTGCTATGGGTGCTAAGAGTAGCCATATCCGGACCTTTAATGTTGAAGGGACAACATATAATCCTTCAGATGGTAGGTTTCAAGACTGGCCAGCAGGTAGCATGGACGCAAATCTTCAAACAATTGCAAAAATTTCTGCTCTTTGTAATGATGCTGGGGTTGAACAATCAGGCAATCATTTTGTTGCAAGTGGCATGCCCACTGAGGCTGCATTGAAGGTGATAATTTTCTCCCAATAATTTGATGCTTTGTTTCTTGGTATGAGCTTGTTTATTGAAAATGTGATGATGCCTTTTTTCTTTGTTAACCACAGGTGATGGTTGAGAAAATGGGACTTCCTAGTGGGATAGATGCTAATGCTTTTTCGCAGTCTGATGTCTTACGTATGTAACAATAGACACTGATTTCAGAAATTTTTAAGCTTTCCACTTCTGTTGTATGCTGAATTATTCTGTTTATTGTGGGCAGGTTGCTGCCAAGCTTGGAGCAAATTGGACCACCGTGTAGCCACTCTTGAATTTGATCGCGATAGGAAATCCATGGGAGTTATAGTCTCATCTAGGTCTGGAAGGAAATCCTTATTAGTAAAGGTACTTGAAACATGTGAAGTTTTTGTGGTTTTGGTTATTTGGGACAGGGTGATTTTCTTGTTTGGCTTCATGAGTACATTCCTTGTGTAATATCTCTTTCCTTTGTGCCACTGCTTTGAGCTTGAAAATATTGGATCATTTGTCAGATTTGAATAACCAGGTTGCACCTTATACTGTTTCTTGGACTTAAAAAGTTTTGCAACAATCAACATTGGTGCAGGGGGCTGTGGAGAATTTACTCGAGAGGAGCTCCTTTGTGCAATTGTTGGATGGTTCAGTTGTTGAGCTAGATCAGAGTATGAGGGATGCTATCTTACACAGCCTTCATGAGATGTCCACCAGCGCTTTGCGTTGCTTAGGATTTGCATACAAGGAGGATCTTCCAGAATTTGCCACTTATAATGGTGATGAGGACCATCCAGCTCATGCGTTGCTGCTTAATCCATCTAACTATTCTTCAATGGAGAGCAAACTTATCTTTGCTGGCCTAGCTGGAATAAGAGTAAGTTTTTCCTTGACCCGGGCACCTTTAATTGTTTCATTTTTTGGGCAGTAGAAACTTTTTGAGTTTTGGCAGTGCCTTATTGTGCGCATCTGATTATTTTTATTTCCTTTACATTGGTTAAGGATCCTCCACGTAAAGAGGTCCGTCAAGCGATTGAGGACTGCAGAGCTGCAGGCATTAGAGTCATGGTTATCACGGGTGATAACAAGAACACAGCAGAAGCCATTTGCCGTGAAATAGGTGTATTTGGACATCATGAGGATATTAAATCACGAAGCTTGACCGGAAGAGAATTTATGGAAAAACGTGATCAGAAAATGCATTTGAGACAAACTGGAGGACTCCTGTTTTCTAGAGCTGAGCCCAGACACAAACAAGAGATAGTTAGGTTGCTTAAAGAAGATGGAGAAGTTGTTGCCATGACTGGTGATGGAGTTAATGATGCACCTGCTCTTAAGTTAGCTGATATTGGCATTGCAATGGGCATTTCAGGGACAGAGGTATTTTTATTTATATAGAAAAGTAAAAGAAAATTCATTTTCCTAGCATATGAATTTGCTAGTTTGCTAATTGTGTCGCTTCTACTAGGTTGCAAAAGAAGCCTCTGACATGGTCTTAGCAGATGATAACTTCAGCACCATAGTGTCTGCTGTATCCGAAGGTAGATCAATCTACAATAACATGAAGGCATTTATCAGGTATCTCCTCATTCTCTATTTACTCCTTTTTTTTTTGTTAATATGGATCATGATTCGAGTCCTCTAGGCTGGTTTGTGTTTCTTGTTGCCTTCTTATCGGTACCTATTGTTTATGTTTGCAGTCCAAGTATTTTTTTAACTTCTTTGTAACTTGGTTCTAAATATTATATTTTGCAGTTTTTTTCACCAAAAAGTGTGGTAGGTTTCAAAGAATTTCTCTGAATTAGAGTTGGTTCGGTTTCTCTAATGCCCCATATATGATTTTAGGTACATGATTTCTTCGAACATTGGCGAGGTTGCTTGCATATTCCTTACAGCTGCTCTAGGCATCCCAGAAGGTCTTATTCCTGTTCAGCTTCTGTGGGTCAATCTGGTCACTGATGGACCCCCGGCAACTGCTTTGGGTTTCAATCCTCCGGACAAGGATATAATGAAAAAACCTCCTCGAAGAAGTGACGACTCATTGATCAGTGTTTGGATTTTGTTCCGCTATCTGGTAAGATTGTGTACACTCTCTTTTATCCCCAACTAAGGAGAAATGATTTACCGGTAAAATGCTGACTGTTATCTGAATGTAGGTAATTGGGCTCTATGTTGGTCTGGCAACTGTTGGAATTTTCATCATATGGTACACTCATGGCTCATTCTTCGGGATCGATTTGAGCCAAGACGGGCACACACTCGTCAGCTACTCCCAGCTCGCAAACTGGGGGCAATGCCCTACATGGGAAAGGTTCTCGGTTTCTCCTTTCACAGCCGGATCCCAAGTGTACAACTTCGATACTAACCCCTGCGACTACTTCCAGACCGGAAAGATCAAAGCCATGACCCTCTCACTCTCCGTCTTGGTCGCCATTGAGATGTTTAACTCCCTGAACGCCCTCTCTGAAGACGGGAGCCTGGTGTCGATGCCCCCATGGGTCAACCCCTGGCTGCTTCTGGCCATGTCCGTCTCATTCGGCTTGCATTTCCTCATCCTGTATGTGCCGTTCCTTGCACAAGTCTTCGGCATTGTTCCTCTGAGCCTTAACGAATGGTTCTTGGTGCTGCTCGTGGCTTTCCCCGTCATCCTAATAGATGAAGTCCTCAAGCTCATTGGAAGATGTCGGGCAGGGAGGCCTGAAGCTGAGAAGACGAAAACGGAGTAAGGCTATTGCTCGTCGTAGAGCTCGAATTGTTAGAGAGGAAACCATTTGTAGGAAACTTCAAGTCCTCCTTGAAGCAATGTATGTAGACACTAGGCAGTATATCTTTAAGCAATGTATTTTGGATTTGGGCGATTCAAATACATTTGCTACCTAACTAATATATAATCTTGAGATGTCTGTGCACTGTGCATGTTCTCCATTGAATCATAGATGCTTGATATTTTGGTTCAGAGCTTGAGGAGCTTGAAAACTTGCAAATTCCATTATTGAACTTAAAATTTTGCAGAATATGTGCATTACATTAGGGCTCATTTGTTTAGGGTAATCTTTACTTAGTCTTAATTATAGTCAAGAGAGATGATACACCGAGAGGCATTAAGCTTCTAATCAATCAAGTTGAATGGAATTGGTTTGGTTCGGTAGAAATCAATCAAGTTGATTGGAATTGGTTAGGCTCTGGTTGGGTAGTTTCAACTGGTAAATGGTAATTGAGTTTTCAGATGAGGTGAGTTCATTTTGACACATGTAGGTGAGAAACAAATTCAAACTGAAATAAATCAATTCTTAGCATGTGGATATGCTTTTATGTCTTTGCTACCATTTCCATGAATCAAACCCAGCAAGGAAGAAGGTTTCTGTTTTGTAGTGATAAACGAAATCAAACCAAACAAACAGAGATCATTTAATATAGAAGAAGTTTAATTTATTTAAAGTATGTCATTTTGAAATATGGTTTCTTAGATTGAAAAGGCATGCACTTTCTTAAAATCCAGCAAGGAAGTAAATGGTGCACAGAATCTTTCTAAAGCCAAAAACCCTCCATGGCATACCAAAAGGGAAACCTGCACATCAGGCAAAAGATCACTGTAAATTGCAAGTTTCACTTTTCTTGATCACATGGTCCTTCTAAAATTCCCTTTTCTTAAATATATACATTTCTGACTGTCAAAGAAACAATTCAGTATTTTTTTTAGATTTCCTCTTGTTTAGCTGTTCATGGTGGATCAAGGAAAGGCATATGTCAAGGAATATAGGTATGTGCTTGGAGTGAATGTGATTTTGGTTGATCATTCTTAATTGGGTCGGATGGATTGGGTTTGAACCTTTTACGAGTTGAATAGTTTGAAATTACGAGTTGAACATATAATTTTGTAGACACAAGACACAAATCTTGAAGCTAAAAGGCATAAAGAGTCGACGAAAATGGACATCAACTATGGCATCACAGATAGCATGCCCTGGAGGACGTACAGGAGACAGGCTTCGCGCCAAATGAGTTTCAGGAATGCAGATCGCTATACAGGTGAGGTTGAATATGCAGCAGCAGTTGCAGCAGCTGCATTCGCCATCAAGAATCTTGAATCAGCTACACGCGATCCAAGAGGAGGACTGAGAACATCCCTGGAGAAGACGAGAAGCCAAAAGGAGCCGAGAATAGCAAGACCGGATAAAAAAGCATCAAGAAGCTACACAGGTGCATGATTTGATTTCACTCTATGTTGTGAGATACTGTTAGCTGACATTAACTAATCATATGAAAGCTAACTGAATCAGATGAAAAGATCATTCGCCAAGTGCCATCTATGAAAAGAACACCAACGTTTTCTGGCAGCAACAAGTACTCGGAAGACACTCAAAGCTGGAGGACAGAAATCGACACACAACAAATACCCGCTTTCCCACCACAGCCACCACCACAAATTGTTTCGCCTCCAACCGGAAGAGCATACAACTACAAGCCTAGAGCACAAGAATCGGAGGCTGATGCTTGGGAAAGAGCTCAGTTAGATAAAATCAAACTACGGTATGCGCGACTTTTCTTTGTAACAAGCCATTTACATTATAAACTTGCATATCAGAACATTGTCTAGATCATCGGTTACCTCAATCAAGCGCCATTTCAGCACTGTTATCAGTATCAGCACACGTTCCGAATCTGCTAACGGAAGTAAACTGCAGGTATGAGAAGCTGGAGAAGACGATTCTCGAGTGGGAGGACAAGAAGAGGAAGCAAGCTCACAGGAAATTGGAGAAAACCGAGGTTTGTTCTGAATTTAGTTGGTGAGGAAACATGGTTATATCAAGCAGTATCCAATCCATCACTCACAATCACAAATGCAGGGTGGATATGGAAAGGCGAGAGCCAAAGCTTTGCAGGACTACCATAATCAGATAGAGGGGATAACACAGGTAGCTGAAGGAGCACGAGCACAGGCGAAAGAAAGGCGAAGAAAAGAAGAGCTGAAGGTGAAAGAGAAGGCGGATAAGTTCCGAGCAACAGGCCACCTTCCAAGATCATGTCTTTGCTTCGGATGAAATACGAAAAATGCTCAAAATTCATAGGCTCTAAACTAGCAATTTAGTACATTGTATGATTTGCATTCCATATGAAATGAGAATGAATTGCTCTTTGGAAGTAGTTTGCAGTCAATGCAATCAACAGCAGCAAAATTCAAAGCTAATACAAACCAAAAAATGACAAACCTACACAAGAAAATAAAGAAGAGGATCAAATCAAATTAAGAAGGTCGATTGATATTAATGTTTCTTGAGAAGGCCATGAGCCAATTTGATATAATCGCCATAGCCGCTTCCACTGTCGGAAGAAGAATGGGAGCCTTGGTGGTGAGAAGAGCTGCCGCTAGCGGTTGACGGAGGGGCGGTGGTGGAGGAGGAGGAGGAGTGAGAGGCGTGGTAGTTGTGGAGGTAACCCTCGGCCTTGTCAAGGTACTTGCCGAAGCTCTTCTCCTCCAGCTTGCCGTAGTGCTTGGCTGCCCCTAGGAGGTCAGCGGCGGCGCCGGCGACTCTCCCCTTGTCGATCTTGTCGGATTCTTTGGAAGCGGCGGACTTGGCGGCGCCGGCGATCACTTTGGCGCTGGACATCAGATCGGAGGTCGACGGCGGTGGCCGGTGGGGGTGGGGTGCTTCCATGTGAAGAGGCTGAGGAGTTTTTGGTCGGAATCGGAGGTTTGATTGATAGATTGAAATCGAATTGAGTGATTTTGGGGGAAAAAGTGAGGATCCAATTTATAGTGGGAAGGGAATTCAAAGGGAATGGAGGTTTGACCTTGGTTGGGGATTAGGGAATAGGGAATTCCGTTTCCGACGTGAAAAGAGCGTGTTGGCCCACTTTGGTTACTTACGCGCGTTGAGCAGCTTGAGCTTTGAACCTACTCCGTGTCCGAATTCCGATTCTTTTTCAGTCTACCCGACGACTCCGACGAGCCCATCTTTTTATTTTTATTTTTATTAGGTATAGATTTGAGAGGAGCATAAACACTAAACAGGTACAATGAATCCACAGTTCTGAGTCGGACTCAGAACCATCATTGACAGCATTACTGTAGGTCAGACGTGTAATCACAAAAGTTTAAGAGTTTAAACATAAAACTGCTCATGTAAATATAAAATAAAAGCAATTGCACATCAAAATAAGTCACAACTTGTACAATGGAAACCATGTGGGAAGGTTCATCGGATGTAGCGGTGGAGACATCAGATATGGACAGATCCAATGGTGGGCTGGGCTTTACTACCGCCCACCCCAAAATTCCAAAATATATATAATAGGGAGAAGCTGTAGAACACAAAGTCTACTCACGGAAGTTGGTTGTCTCCTTGTCCTAATAGGAAGGTCGGCCGGGTTCGAAACTAACACACACTGACACACATACCCTTTTTTCCCCTCCTCGATTACGAAATTCGAAAGTGATAATGGAGGTTATGCACTTATGCATACCCATTTTGGAATGGCTCACCGGAAAGGACTTGTGGGTAGTACCCATAGATCTCTGGTTCGAACCCCGGATGACCGCTCTTTATTTACCAATTCAAGGAAAAGATGAAACGAAGGCATTGGGCTTTTTTTTATTGGGCCGATATTTTAAACCACGGGCTTTCAGGTTTAGCCTTTAACAGCCCGCTAACCCAAATCACTCCGGGCACATGTACAGAGCGACTTTTTCCCTCTCTCCCTCCTCGCGCCAAACCCTAACGAGTACGGATACGAACTGCCATTGCCATTTACCTGTTCCTCCACCTCCACCTCCACCAAGCCGGAAAGGACTGAAGGAGAGTGCAGACCATCAATTTCAACTCTCCATATCTTAAATGTTCTCCAGCGGCGGAAATGGCGTAGTCGTAGAAGATCGCCAGCGAGAAAACCCGCCGGAAAGGCGGTGGAGCTGAGACACTTAGTCGCTTGAGGCGTACGATCAAGAGCGGCATGCCAAAATCCGAACGCCACTCCCTCCATATCCCTTTCGTTCTCCCTCTGTAATCCCGTACTTCGTTTTTGAAACACATCTACTTCCGATCAGGCCTGTCGGTTCTACAGGTTTGTTAATTCTATTATAGAACACTAGATTTTGGCTTGTAGAGTTGTACTAGTTAATTTCATTTGACACATTTCTGTTTATATTTTTGGTTCAATTAACCAGGTAAATCGGATTGCTGTTGATTTGGTATAATTTTCCTTACAATTGAAGCTTCCATTGAGGATCTGGGATTGTGGTTCGTCTCTCTCTCATTTCCTTACAGTTGATCATCTGTGTGGTTGTTATGCTTTTATTTATGTCTCCCGTGTCCTTTCATGATTCATTTTGTTATCTTAGTCGTGACTGAAATAAATTGCCAGAATGCCTAGTCTAGACCAACAAAGCTGTAAATATTTTTGTTTTTGGACACACCAATCCCAAAAATTTGCATTTAGCATTTCAAGGAAGAACTGTATCCCGGAAGATCCTGAAATCCTAGTGTCCCACCGGAAAAATAAAGGATTAAAAGTGTTAAAAGAATCTCCTTTTTGTTCAAGCTTTTGCATAAAGTGGATCCTTGCCAAAAGAGGCGGCCATTGGACCCTCTAGCTTAAGCTTTAAGGCCTAGCCTGATTATGAACACTAGAAAACTCCAATTGAAGTGCTTCTCATGTGCTCCCCTTGCTCATTTCTTCCTCTTTTCCCCCATTCTTTGATGTTCGGTAGGTGGTAGCCCCTTCTTGGACCCTCTTTGCCATCATTATGCTATATTTTGCGTCCGTGCAAGGAGTTGAAGAGTTCACTCTTCAAGGGAAAAAGGATAATTGAAGAAATATGAGATTTAAATACAATTTTGGGATAAGAGAGCCTAGTGCATTAATTATTTAGCCCAAAGGGAGATAAATGAGCTTATTATTCACAAAAAACAAAGATAAAAGTTCAGCTTCTCAATTCATAAATGAAGCTTTTCTAAAAATAGGCATCAAGGGCATCTGGTATGGTAAGAACCCTATGCACATTTTCAGATAGGATTTGTTGAATCATGGTCAGCTTAGTCTTTTACGTAATTTAAGGACGTGAAGGATCCAGAATCCAGATTCCTATATAAGATACTGCTAGTCTGGTACTATTGTTGGGTCATATTGTATCATTTTTATGTTTAATAACTTCTTTTGGGGGGAAATATATATTATTATTCAACTTTCTAAAGCACCATAAGTGATCAAGTTACTGTCATGGAATCATAGATGAAATGAATATTATATTGGTTGATAAGAATGTTCATTACCTAGATTTTAGCATATAAAAAATTCAAAAGTTCTTCTACTTTAGAAGCTAATTGTGGTTGCCTGATTCAGAAAGGTGTGTACTTTGTTTGAAATTCATTATGGCCATTTTCCTTTTCAAGAAACGAAAATGTGTATTTCATTTGACGAAATTGATCAAATAAAGTTGTATTCAAGAATGGTTGCTTGGCAAATAACAACTAGCAGAAGCGTTAACAGTAATACAGGGAAGCCAAGGGAGTGATGATTGAATATAGTGCATGAGAGCATCTATAATGGAGAGATTTAGAGTATCTTAAAATCATTTAGAAAAGGAAAGTAAAACACGCATTGGCTAAAGAATTAAGACAATAGCGAGAGAGAAGTTTCTTAAATAAGAGACTGCTTTAGTGATTCACTCAACTTCTGACATTGTTTTTTTTTTTAAAAAAAAACTTTAAGAGAATCACATACTAAGTACTAACTCACCATTAAAGATGCCCTGACAAATATTATTCATCAGAAGACCTGACCACACAACTTAGAGAGGTTCAGAAAAGAAAAGCTATTACCTATGGCTATTAGTGATTTTATCACTAACAAACTTCTTGTGCGATTTCTAGGATAAGACAATTCGAAAAATAAAAATATGACGGTTTCATTTCATGCATGCATGCAAACAAATTCTGCATTTGTTATAATTATTGAATGCATAGGCCACATGTATCCCCCTGATCTTCATAAACATGATAGCATGTTTTGTTGCTGGCAATTCAGTGTTCATCTTGGGAGGGGAATGAGTAATCTAGGAAATGGATCCAGTTGTTCTCTTCACTGTTATAATCTTCATGCCCTGCAGCCATCATATGATGCTGATGAGTAATTGAATATTGATCATTCAGCGTATGATTGTCATAACTAGTGCTGTCTTCCATCATTGTGATTGTCGTTGTCATAGTTGATGGCTCATCATTTCTTGCAAATCTCCCCTTTATTCGTGTCCTGCTGTCTGCTAATGTCTTCCTGCATTCATACTGATGTTTCTTTGCTTTATGAGTTTAAACTGGGCAAATATGCTTCAGAAGAGGAATTTTTAGGAACTGCTAAATGAAAGGACCTGAATTTTCTTGTTGAAGTTCCTCAGGTTCCTCTTGCTTTTGTACCTCTCTATCCTTTCCCTCTTTTCCTCTGGACTGTACTTACTCACTTTCATCATCCCTTCAATTATCATGCTGTTTTCTTCTGCGATGGAAAGTGGACTATCCGCTCTCTGCCTTCTTTGTGCCATGTAACTGCTTACACCCTTTTCAAGAAAGTAAAAATGGCAAGGGCTCAGGATCAAACGACAAGAGCAAACGAAACTAGGGAAAACCCTTTATCAAGATAATCTGAAGTTCGTAGAATTTTTACCTCCAAATCACCAGCACTGTAAACCCTCCGAACAGGACAGTCTTCTAAATCCCCGCAGTGGCCAGGAAGGCAATAAGACTCGCCCTTGTAAAGACTTTGACTGCTTATGCTTCTTTGGAACAAATAGTTACTGCTAGGGGAACCGACATAACTGCTAGACCCACTTCCACCGCTAAAATAGCTTCCACTGCTTACCAAGTTTGAAGCTCCAATATCTGTATTCATGCTTTGGGTCAAAAGGTCCAGCTCGGTGGCAGTGTATTGTGTGAAGGGGTCAAAGAGTGGCTGAGAGAAGGTGTTGTCGTTTGTGCGACCATTCATGGTGTTGCTAGAGTGCTAGGATCTCTAGAGGATTTTAGTCTCTACTGAGGTGTTTTTAGTGAAAGGGGGACTTTTCGAGCTTTGGGTTGTTTTGAAGTGAGAAAGGAGGTTGGTGATTGTTGTATTTAAGGTGAGCAAACACTCTTAGGAAGGTAACATGGCCTACGATGTTACCGAAAAGGTAATCTCGTTTTAATACTAAACTTTATTGCCTCGTGTTATTCAGTGTATAAATTGAAATGATCTCTTAAATGATTTTGAATGCACACCACAGTCATATACACTATGTATGAATACTCAACAAACGAAACGGCCCCACCATCATTCGACAAAGAATATCAGGTTCTTGTAAGAGAGAGATTAGGAGAATACCATGTAATCTACTACTCCCTATTATCAACTTTATTGGTCATAAGAATCTAGCAAGCAAGGTAGGTGTGTATTGATTAGCAAGGAAATACTTTAGAAAGTCACCAGCTTTGGCTTTGGCTTTTGGCATTTAAATAGTTAGAACTATGTTGTAAGTGGACCACCAGTGAAAGGTCAATTGCCTCATATGATCAGTAAATTCAGATAATGGGTGCAGTAGCTCAGCTAGGACAAACCCACAACTATAGAACGTTTCACGTGGTGGTTGGTCGCTTATTCCCAGTCCCTCCATATTGTACCTGTCCATTAAGATTGTCTTAGTTGGATTTCTCTTCTCTTCCATTTATCATTGTCAAATTGACAATTGTCAATCTTCCAATAACTAACTTGTAAGACAATCCTATGAAACCTAGCTAGATAGAGTCTTAAGGAAATCCATTTATTTAGCTGTTCTGGATTTTCTTCTCAAAATTCCTCAAATGTAGACCGTAAGTTTTGGTAATTTGCATAATTTAATACTCTCTCCGTTAATTAAAACTTGACGTTTTACTATTCACGCACGCTTTTTGAGGTGTTAAAACCTATAAAATATTAACTTTTTAAATATTTTTTAAAATAATTTCATACTTGTTACTATTAAGTATGAATTTATAAAATCAAGCGTAAAAAAATATAGTTTTTATCATTCTAAAAAGTGTGCATGAATAGTAAACGATAAGTTTTAATTAACGGAGATAGTATTAATATTTGTTCTTGTACGTATGTTTTTGCTAATAACTTGGATTAAGTTGGCCTTTAGAAAGATATTTGTTGTCTACTTTTGTTTGATTTATTTATTTGTGTTTGTGACTATTTGCTGGCATATGTAGGGAACTTTTTTTTTTAATTTTTTTTATGAGGAAATCATACCCCAAATCTTAATGGTATACCGTATACGGAACTATCACAGAACTGAAGTAATATTTTTGCCCCCTTTCTTAACTGATTTATGTACAAGCTTGTTCTAGAATGAGCATTTCTAACCATTCGCCGACATATATGCAGGGTAAAGTAAGCTCTTTTTTGGTGAGGAAATCATATCCCAAATCTTAATGGTATGCAAAACATACAAAAAACTGGAGTAAGGTATTTTACCCCTCTCTTCACTGATTTAGTGATTTGTGTCCAAAATTGTTCTGGAGTGGGCATTTTGAGTTGACATTTTATATAATGCCGAATTACGCGGAGTAAAATTGGAATCAATGTAAAAAGGATCATGAAAAGTGAACGAAGAAGAGGCGAGGGATGCACACACACCACTAGAGATGTTGGGAAAATGTCACACTATGAGAGAGTGACTCTGAAAGGGGGATGGAAAATCTTGATAGGGCTTTCACAGTTATGGCCCAAAGTTGCCACACTTTTTAGGATTTCTTTGTTTTTGGCTAACGATCCACAGTCCCCACCATTACAACGATTGATTTGATGAGAGCATAGTTTTACAAAGTTACACTCAACTTACCTTATGCAAGTTTAATTTGAAATGCCTTTTTAAAATATTCTGTAAGGGAATACAAAAACTTGTGGTTGCACACACTCTTTCTATAAATGGTAGAACAATCCAAAGCTTTCAGTGCAGTCTCATTCCCTTATCTATGGACTATGGTTAGGTCAACAGTGGTCCGGGCTCACACTCTTGATATATTGGTGCTTCTAGAGTAGACCTCTGACTGTAGGTAGAGCCATAGAGGGTGGTGGTGCCATCCATGTCAGGTTCTAATTCACTCTACAGTTGACCCTTCTAGTCATACAGCATAGGTTTCGACTCGAGTTGGATTTATTCAGATTTGATAAATTGGAGTTACAATTGAAGTTAAGCTGAAAAACTTAAGTTTTTAGGGAAAATTATGAAAAATAGCATCAATGTTGGAGTGGTCACAAGAAATTGCAACTCAATACATCATTTTTATTTTCTGCAATCTTGAAAGCCGATGTTATTTTTCACTATTAGGTTGTCTTTATTTTTATTTCTCGAGTAAAATTTAAAAAAAATGTATACAAATTTAGTCTGCTTGATCCAAACGGATTAAACTTCAGTATGAATTGGGGTTAGATGGAAGATCCCTGGTCCTAACAAAACTCCTCTGAGTAGAGATAGGATAGGAATTGTAAGGGGGAAAATCCACTCAAAGATCAAACCTTGCTGACGATGATTAGAGCTTCATTCTTTCACCGAAAAGAGTGACTTGCAAACAAGAAGATATGAGGAGCAGGGCTTGTCCCCTGTTTTGCCTGTGATGCCCAACTCAGTGTGTTTGTTTGTCATTGAATTGAATGAAAGCCTGAAAGTTCAGAGGGTTGACGAGGCCAAGGTCACTCTTACCGATAAAATAATCAAGCTCCGGTCATCGTCATCAAGTTTCAATCTTTGAGTGGACTTATACCCCCACATAACACAATGTGACCACGGGAGTGCTCGTAACTATAGCACTGAAGCAGGCCAACTTGACAATATCATGTTAAATTTCAACCATATTGTCTTGTGCCTAATCTTTACTTTTAAGAGTGGAGGCCTCCTTTGTGTTATTGGGTTTAATCATTTGATCATAACCTTAACCAATGCATGCATGAAATCTTTTAGTACTCCATAGAGATCACGAATCTTGACCGTTGATAGGATACGACTCCCACATCAACGGTCACTTTCTAAGCCGTCAAGCTCACAAGTACACACCACGTCCCGCTTTCTTTTTGTAGTGGGAAAGCTCAACTTCTATGAACAAAGTGCACAATATTTTCATATTTTTTGTATTTGAGACGTTTTTACCAGTTATATCAAGCATCTTGTTTCGTCTCTTGATTGCCTTCTATTTCGATTCCATTAAGTCGTTAGGTTTCAGTTCACAAAGAATGCATGATAAGTATGCTTATGATGTAAATGACAACAAGTAAATAGGTAACGCGGAGTAACACATTAATATGAAGGTTTTGAATGTATATTGTTTGTACATCAATGATTGTTCATTGCTGAACCAGTGAATCTTCATAGTTAACTCTCATCCAATGTCATTGAGGTGGATATATGAGGGTTAATCTTCATTGCAAGGTATATGTAGAAACACAGACCTCGTCAAATATACACATGGCATCGTCCATTTTTTCTTGTTTCGGTTGTCTCCTTTGGCTAAATCATGTCATAAGCAATGCGATCAACACACAATGACTGCTGATATGACAAGATGAATGTACAAGGATATCAACTCATCAAAGCTAGAGCCAGTTACATCCATAGGCCGGTGGGTTTGAATGTGGTTGAGGACCCAAATTAACACAATGATTTCCATCAGTGGTACTTCATTTCTGTATTTCTGTGTTTATCTTCAAGGCCTTTTTCCCTTTTTAATGTCAAATGTGATAGATTTTGATACTCATCCAAAATCCAAACTCCTTTATTGCAAATTGATGTTTTATTTTAATGGAGTTGACAGTTGACAATGTGGTGCCACTAGAGAAATACCGCTGGGATGTAATTATAGTTTGGGGGTAGTCCCAAAATTTGTCAAAAATGTGACTTCTGTAAAGAAGTTGACAAGGAAATCAATATTACAAAAATGGCAATGTTAATTGTATTGCCCTAGCTCACTCATTTTTATTGACTAGTTAGCCTGCCTCTCTGTTGTCGTGATTATGAATTTTGCATTTGTGAGAGCATATCCAACAAATTCCCCATATTTTCTTTAAATGGGGAATCAAAATCCATCTTCCCTACAAATAATTTGTATCAAATTTAACAGGTTCTCCATTTTAAGGAATTGAAAATTAGTTTTTTAATTATAAATTGAATGACAACTTTCTTGACGGTTTATATGGGTTTTTTGGGTTATTTTTCTTATCTGTATTAATTTGTGTGTTAGTATGTTGTATATTGACGACGGTTAATCTGTTTGTTGATTACTCGGCCTATCGAGCTTGAGGTTATCTTAGCTCGAATTTTTACCTAATAAAAAAAAGAATGACAACTTTCTTATTTTGGTAAACAAGTTAATAAATAGGACTGTTGCAAAGCTTTTTTTTTCGATACCGGGAAAGAAATTCGGTTCTCTAGACAAGCCTAGAGAAACCGAGAGATCGGATAAGTCGGTAGATGGGCTAACCATTGTGTACAACCTGAAATAAATAACATAAGCAAATCAAAAAAACAAATTATAGAAAGGAAACAATTTGAAACAAATGACGGAAAGGAAAATGCAAGCCATCTACAGTGTAAAGTACAAGCTAGCAGAACAACTGAATTGACCGGCCAAAAGGAAGATGCACACAGACAACTCTAGGGATCACTAGTGGACACCTCAGATTATGGACTCCGAACAAAGCCATCGGATATTGATCGCATTTTCACAACGTCTACAACCTTGGAAAATTAACAGTTGCTCACATGAAATCTGTACCACAACAAGAAAGGCAAAATACACCAACTCGTAGACCCAAACCCTAGTTATACCATTGTCCTATCAAACTCCCAAAACTCATCCCACATCCTCAAGGACGATGATAATATCGTAAATATGCTACCACAAGGGCAAGCCAAAATAGATGCGTATAAATAAAGACACAACAACAGTAAACAGGCGTAGAGGCAAAAAACGGTTAGAAAATGAACCTATAAGACCCACTTGCTCCCTTTTTAAAAATAAAAAAAAAATTATTTTCAGGCAGCCACAACAGTGAACGTTGAAACAACACACACCCTGCTGAGAGAGAAAACAATACTAGACCCGCCGATGAAGAAAAACAGGAATGGTCGAACCATTACAAAGCTTGATCTTTAGCTCGTTATCTGATTTTAAAATCGACGTTGGCGCGATCATGAAATTTCACCTATACATATTACCTCAAGGTGACGACAAATGTCCTTTATTACCTGGGAGCCCAATCAGGATGGGTGAGGATCAGCTCGTGTGATATTGATCCAAGTGATTGCGATAAAGCTTTTTCATATACTCACCATTTATGCACACCAATTCATGAATGAATAATGTTCAAGATTCTTCAATAAACGGTTTAGCGTTATTGACATATGACACTCATGCCTTTTCTTTGTAGTGAAAAGATGTAAAAGAGAGGATAATTCCTAATGCCTATTGCGATAAATGAAAATTTTGATTGATTTGGTCTTGACTCTCCATAAACCTAAAATATACAAAGCGTGCCTTCTGTTTGAAGTGACAAAATTCAATAATTCATTATACAAATTCAGGTTTGTTTAGCAGTTTTTATGTATGCATTTTCCCAACAAATCATAAAATACAATTATCTAATGGTTTATTTCCTACTAATATTCACACAAATACGCAACACCCCATAAGGTGAAAAAAAGTCTTAACATAATTATATTCATATTATTCGTTCTCTACTTCTCTTTATCGTTCATCATAATGGTTTCCTCACCAAAACCTTACCCTTATAACAACCACAATAAATAACCGAATCTAAAGTTTACATGTCATATATAATTAAGTTATAGCTAAAAAAAAGGTTCAATTATAACCCTAAGATTTTGAAATTGTTGTATGTAGATTATTAGTAGTTACCAATTACAAATTTTGTCATTCAATTTTTTTGGTGGAATTATACATTGAACTACAGATGAGAAGGATGGGCTTCATTTCCCAAATTTCACAGCGAACCCATAGCCCATTTAGTGATTTCTGTGGTCCATTTTTCTAATCCATGAAAGAAAAACAATTAGTAAATTATAGTATACAAACTAGGAAATAGTAGTAAGGCCTCGTTGGGTTATGGAAAGCTTCCACGATTGGGAGGTGGAGGGGAATTGTTTGAAGACGATCAATGCCATTACATAGATAGGGAGGGCCCCATGGAAAGTTAAAATGTTGAATTCGGATACTCTCGGGTTATGCAGAGCTTTCGACTGTGTCTCATTCTCATACTTTTAGGAAGAGAACCAGGTAGCAGACCGATTAGCACACATCGGACTTACGGCGTGATTGATGAGCGCGCCACAACAAAGATTGCTGCTTTCGTCTGTCAGGACACTCTTGGACATTGGTTCAATCGAGGTTGACCAACCCCAAATCATTGCCTTGTATAAAAAAACGTAAGGCCTCGTTGGGTTCGTTTCGCAAAGGTATGGATTAGACCTATTGATTGGTTAAATTGGGTTGGATTTGAATTGAATCAATTTAACCCCGTTTGTTTTTTTGTAGAGAAATGTAACGATTACCTTAATGAATATAATACATATTCAAGTTAAAATCACTGATCACTATTTTAATCACTTCCCTTCTTCTACCATTTTTCACACAAAATCTTTTACCTTTTTTCACATTCTATTCCCTAAGTTCATGGCTATTGGAGTCATTTATTTCCTTGTTTACGAGCTCTAAATAACGTTCAAATGTTGTATTGTTAACTTCTTGTTTTTTAAAGCGTTGGATGAAATCTTCTCAAATTTCTGATCTAATGTTTGTTCTCATGATATCATTTGTCCTTTCGCATTAGAGATTTCGTTGTTATTTTTCCAGTTCCTTCTTCTTGTTGCCACTCTGTGAAAATATCCAGAATTTTTGTCTGATAGTTTAAGATGCCCCACTTTGCTCTTTGACTTCAGTACTGTTAATTTGTAAAAGTTGAGAAATTTTTCTTTCCTTTTTATGATTCTACTCAGTTGCGATATGAAGTTTTGCTCGTGATTGCCGAAGTGGTCTGTTATTTTATATTTCTATCAATTGTTCATCAATTTCTTTTAATTGTTTGAAAATATTCCCAAACGCTTTTATCCATTCTTTTGTCATTCTTTTCAAGTTTTGAGTCTTCTTAACTAGGTTGTACACTTTTACATGTGCGAACCAGGGTACTGGACTCTCCATGCTTCTGTGACAATATTCCTATAGTCATGTCTTTCCAGCCGCATTTTTTCAAATTTAAACGGTTGTGGTTTGTGTTGTTCTTGGTTATCTAGTTCAGTGACAATTGGAAAAAGTGGTTAGAGGATGTGAAGGTGTGATTATTAATTTTAATATTCGGGAACCACGAAAGAATATGGTCTTGTACTAGAGTTCTGTCCATTTTTGCTAGGATATTATGGAGTATAATGTACATTTTAGTGTACATTTCATCATAAAGCAAACATAAGGGCCGTTTGGGAATATTATCAAAATAAAGGGGTATTTCTGTACTTTCATCTGTAAGGTAGTTAGGAGTTTGTTGGAGGGAGTTTATAACCGAGCTTCCCCTTGTATTGCTTGAACTGCACAATGTCTTCCATCTTCCTCTTCAATTGAAAGCTTGTGTTCTTGGAGAATTGATCATCTTCTTCGATTCGTTATGTTCTGAATTGATTCATTCATCACATTTCCTCATGGTAACAGAGCGCAGGAGCTAGATCTGCGTTTTATTGTGTTTCTGTTCGTACTTTTGGTTGCTTCCGCTTGCGATTGGTTCTGGTTCTTTGGATCTTGGAGCTTGTAGAGATGGCAGGTCGTGGATCTTCGTTCATTGGACAAAATTCGGGAACTGGTGTTGGGAGAGGTGCTGGTGTGTCACCTCCCACTCAGAATGCTAGACAGCAAAATCCGATTCGTCCGACAGCTCCACCCGCGTTTGGAGGTTTGCAATTTGGGGATCTCAATCAACAATTCAATGGTGCTAGCGCAGGAGCTAGATCTGCATTTTATTGTGTTTCTGTTCGTACTTTTGGTTGCTTCTGCTTGCGATTGGTTCTGGTTCTCTGGATCTTGGAGCTTGTAGAGATGGCAGGTCGTGGATCTCCGTTGATTGGACAAAATTCGGGAACTGGTGTTGGGAGAGGTGTTGGTGTGTCACCTCCCACCCAGAATGCTGGATAGCAAAATCCAATTCGTCCGACAGCTCCACCCGCGTTTGGAGTTTTGTAATTTAGGGATCTCAATCATCAATACAATGGTGCTCATGTGAATCCTCTATACCTAGCAAACTCTGATCATCCTGGTATGACACTTGTCTCTACTTTGTTCAATGGATTAAACTTTACGAGCTGGAATAGAGGTGTTCGAATGGCCTTGGGTGCGAAGGCTAAACTTGGATTCATCACTGGTGGTTGAATTAAACCTGACGAATCAAGTGATGATTATGAGAAGTAGATTCGAGCAGACTACATGGTAATGTGCTGGTTATTGAATTCTATGACTAGCGAAGTAAGTGAAAGTCTGATGTATGTCCAGTTAGGGCTGGGCATCCGGTCTGGACCGGACTAGACCGGACCGGACATTCCGGTCCCGGTCCGATCCGGTGGACCGGAATTTTTGAAAACCTGGACCGCGGATCGGACCGGGACCGAGAAATATGGTCCCGGGTTTTCCGGTCCGCGGACCGGAAAGACCGGTTGGACCGTTTGTAACGCAGCCCTGTTTTTTTTTTTCGCACAAACATGACACTATGAAGCATTAACAGCAGCCCAAATTCCTGTTTTTTAAACATTACAGAAGCTGCAAAAATACAGCAGCCCTATTTTACAGCATCTATTTACAGTTTACAGCAGCTGTTTACAGTTTAGAGCAGTTTTTGTTCAACACAGCAGCTGTTTATAGCAGCTTCTGTTTAACACAGCAGCTGTAGTTTACACTTACAGCAGCCCCAAATGAAAGATGTAAACACCAACCTATTAATATTTCTATAATCTGTATTTTAAAGAAAAAGTCCTATAAATTGAAAATAAATTCATTCATGATGATACATGCATGATCAAATCCACACAAAAAAAAAAACACAATGTTTAAAAGCTAAAACAACAAATCCAACCCAAGCAACATGCAAAAGTTTAAACTTAAAACAATTAAACACATCCATAAAATAAAACTTTACACTTAAAGCTAATGTTGAAATTTGTTATAAACTACTCATCCATTATCTTGCCAGTTTGTCTTGAGTTCTTGTGTGAGAGCGCCTAGAAGGTAAAGCAAACAAACATTAAATAAATTATGATAGCAAATAAGAGATTACCATGAAATCATTCTATGCCACAAATAATTCTTTCAAATAAAAAATAACCCCTTTCACTTACGTTGCATGAAAGTTTTGAAGAAATTTCCATGGATATCGAATTACTCATAATTCTGTTACAAAAAAACAAAAAACAAGTGCTTTAATCTCATTCATAGTTATATACTTACATTAGCCAAATTGAGTAATTGATAGTTTGATACTTGCTAGAACTAATCATTTGAATACACTCCTAGCCTTTTAGGTAACAAAGTTTCTTGCAATTGCAAGTAGTGTTGGCCAAATTGAATCTACTCAATCTAGCTTCACTTTATGTAGTTCACTTTATGTAGTTTCTTAATTTTTTCAAGTACAGAGGCTAGACTAAAATCAACATTGACATTTCTCTAACCCTTACCTTTAAAATCGCATCTAGAATCTTATATTACAAAATACAAATTGAAATTTCTTAACCCTAGATTTAAAATCGGGACAAGATTCTTCAATGTTAGTCTAGAATATGTATAATTTCTCCAAATCTATACTAAAATCAACACTAATTTGTCAAAATATACATACAAACCTAGATCTAAAATTGAAATTGAGAGAGACTTACTGAGAGCCGCCGAAATTGACAGAGAGCCGAGAACCGAAAGCGCTGGTGGGTGGCTAGAGAAGTAGAGAGTCGAGACCAAGACTAGAGGGCAGAGGGCTGGTGCCTGGTGAAGTCGAGAACAGAGCCGCCGAGGAGAAATTTGAGGACTAGGGCTGCTGGACGGGCGGGCGGCTGGTGAACTGAAGACGATAGATATTAGAAATGAAAGTGAAAGTGAAAACTGAAAACGCGTACGGCATACCTGCCTTTCTTCTTTAATTCTTACCTTCTTTCCTTTTTCTTTTTTTTTTTAAAATAACTTGGGTCCCGGTCCAATTCCGGTCCGGACCGGAAATTCCGGTCTGGTCCCGGGTTTGGACCGGAACCCGGAAATTAAAATCTCTTGGACCGTGGACCAGACCGTAATATCCCGGTCCGATCCAAAGACCGTAAATTCCGGTCTGGTCCCGGTCCGATTCCGATCCGGTCTATATTTTGCCCAACCCTATGTCCAGTCGTCCAAAGAGTTATGGGATGAGATCAAAGAACGGTTTTCTGAGTCAAATGATCCTCTTGTGTATCAATTGCACAAGGATCTATGAAACTTGAAGCAAGAAAATCTGTCTGTTGGTGCATACTATAACAAGATCAAACGGATTTGGGATGAACTGTAGGTTCTTGAAGGAATTGCAGCATGTGATTGTGGTGTCATGTTGCAGTGCAGTTGTGGTGTACTAAAGAAAATTGCTGAAAAGGAGGCTAAAGCCAAGGTTATGCAATTTCTTATGGGTCTTAATGATGGATTTGAGAACCTTAAGAATACTGTTCTTACTAAGGATCCTCTCCCAACAATCAACAAAATGTTTCAGCTAGCTGTTCAAGTTAATAGAGGACTTGGTGCTTCTTCTGTTGGATCTTTAAGTGATGTAGGTGCTTTAGCCGTGGGAAGAAGTTTCTCCAACACTGGGAAGTCTGATTCAAAAGGACAATTTGGTCAGTCGTCTCAGTAAAGGCAACCTGCAAGTTCTTCTGATCAGTCTAAAAGGGATTCTAAGAAGCCCAAGTACGATAGATTTTGTGATTTCTGCAAAGAAAAAGGACATACCAAAGACTATTGTTTCAATATAGTAGGCTATCCTGAATGGTTTAAGGGTCCTCGTCCCACTAGGGGTGGACAATTTGCTGCTAATGTGGAGTATTCACAGGCAAATCACCCACTGGAAGGCAATGCTAAGCCTGATCCTTGTATGGTCAATGCCATTTATCAAGAAATTGTCAAAATATGAATGGCAAGCAAAAATGTTCAATGTCAGATTTGTCTACTCGATAAGTTGTTGTCAACTTTGCAGGTAAACTTAGCTCTTCATTTCTTATTGGTTCACATAAATCAGATAAGAGGGACTGGATTGTAGATTCTGGTGCTACTGATCATATTGCCTTTGATGGGTCAATTTTTTATGATGTGAGGCGTCTTGATAGACATATTGTGCTTGGTTTGCCTGATGGATCAGCTAAGATTGTGCAATGTGCATGCAGTGTATATATCTCAGACAATCTACAGCTAGACAATGTGTTGTTTGTCCCTGAATTTATACACGACCTTCTATCTGTGTAAAAAATTCTTAGAGATAAAAGGTTGGAGTTCAGGTTTGATGATATATCATGTGCCTTGCAGGACCTTACAACTAAGGGTATGTTGCTGCAAGGACATGAAGATCAAGGCTTGTACAAGCTAAGAGCTAAAGAGAAGTTCACTGGTAGCATTTCTCAGTTTCATGTTGAAGGTTGTAACTCTGTAATCAGTTTGCAAACTCTTCATTCTAGACTTGGTCATACATCTGTGTCAAAGATGAGGCACATTGATGGTTGTAATAAGGTTGATATTGATAGTTTCTTTTGTGATGTCTGTGCTATGACTAAGCACCACAGATTGTCTTTTGAGAGAAGTGATTCTATTGCTTCTGATTGCTTTGATTTGATTAACATGGATTTTTGGGGTCCTTATAAGGTTCCATCCTTGTGTGGAGCTAAGTATTTTCTTACTCTTTTAGATGATTGCAGTAGGACTACTTGGGTTTATTTGTTACATAATAAGCTGCTAGTATACAAGAATATTATTGAATTTCTGGCTATGGTAGAAAATCAGTTTCACAGAAGTGTTAAAGTTGTGAGATCTGATAATGGTACTGAATGTACACAGTTCTCTTGTAGAGATTTGTTTGCTAGCAAATGCATTATTCATCAACGGTCTACTCATGGGGTTCCTCAACAGAATGGGAGAGTAGAATGTAAGCATAGACATCTTATTGAAACAGCTCGAGCTATTAGGCTGCAAGCTGGTTTGCCTATTGAATTTTGGGGGGAATGAGTGTTAGCCGCGACACACTTGATCAATAAAATGCCTGTTTCCATTCTTCACTGGAAGACTCCTTTCGAGATCTTATATATAAGTCACTTCCTAATTACAAGAGTCTGAGGGTCATTGGTTGTCTATGTTTTGCTGAGATCAGTACTACTAGTGTTGATAAGTTGGGACTTAAGGCCATAAGATGTGTCTTTCTCGGCTATCCCCCAAGTCAGAAAGCCTATAAAGTGTTTGATTTGTCCTCCAAGAAAATTGTCATATGCAGACATGTCAATTTTCATGAGAATATTTTTCCCTTTAAGGATGACAATTTGCTTTCTTCTTTCACAGATACCAGGATTTCTCTTCCCTTGGTTAATCCTGCTCATGGTCCTTGTTTTGAGGTTCCTCCTTTAATGTCCTTTGATTCTTCCCAGTCAGTTGGTTTGAATGATGCTTTAGCCACAGA
The DNA here is from genome assembly GCA_963922045.1 of Persicaria maculosa. NCBI lineage: Eukaryota > Viridiplantae > Streptophyta > Magnoliopsida > Caryophyllales > Polygonaceae > Persicaria > Persicaria maculosa. Next base: position 62,648,770 of record OY998262.1, read on the forward strand.
TAATTCAGTTACACTTCCTACTCAATATGTTTTTGATTCAGTGGACACATTGGATTAAGTTGATGATGTTTCTTCAGGAGATGTCTCAGTTTATGATATTAATGCTCCTGAGATTATAGTTCCTCCTCAACCAGTTGTTGTTAAGCCGTAACCGTGTTGTTCATAGGCCTGCTCGGTTACAAGATTTCATATATGGTAAATTGCCCTCTAGATCTTGTGCTTCATCTGATTCTTTGAGTCAAGTGTTTTCTGTTATGAGCATTAGAGATGTGTCTCATCTCTCACAGTCTTATGTGGCATCTCTCTTTAATGTATTTAAAGTGTTTGAGCCACATTCATATAATCAAGCAAAAAATGTGCCTGAATGGCAATTGGCTATGCAAAAGGAGTTGGATGCACTGGCTTCTAACCATACTTGAGAATTGACTTCCCTTCCAAGTGGCAAGAAAGCTATTGGATCGATCAAAGTGGGTTTGTAAAGTTAAATATAATCCTGATGGGTCCGTGGAAAGGTTTAAAGCTAGACTTGTTGCCAAGAGTTACAATCAAGTGAAAGACAAGGATTATAAACACACTTTCTCTCCTGTTGCCAAGCTTGCAACAGTTCGTGTAATTCTTGCTATTTCTGCTGCCAGAGATTGAAATTTACATCAATTAGATGTGAATAATGCTTTTTTGCATGGATTAACTCTAGATGAGGAAGTTTACATGTTGCCTCCTTCTGGTCTTGATGTGCCTCAAGGGCAAGTTTGTAAGCTCACTGGATCTTTATATGGTCTTAAGTAGGCTAGTAGGCAGTGGAACTTTGAATTGACAAAGTTTATGGTTCAGTTGGGATTCAAACAGTCTAAACATGATTATTCCTTATTTGTTAAGGCTCAGGGAGCTTCTATGACTGTTGCTTTGGTATATGTAGATGACATGTTGATCATGGGAAATTCTGATTCTGCTATACATTTCACTAAGGATGCATTGCATAAAGCATTCACTATCAAGGACTTAGGGATTGCTAGATACTTCCTTGGTATGGAAATTTCCAGAAGCTCATCTGGCATTTTGTTGAATCAAAGGAAATTTGTCCTTGATATTCTTAAGGATGCTGATATGATAGGTTGTAAGCCTGCAGATTTTCCAATGCAACTTGGTGTTATGTTGTCAATTGATGGTGACGATGTCTTTCATGATCCAGAGAAATATAGACGTATTGTAGGGATATTGCTTTACCTTACACTCATCAGGCCTGATATCTCCTTTACTGTGCAACAGTTGAGTCAATTCTTGCAGAATCCTTTGGTTTCACATTGGAATTGTGTTCAGTACTTACTGAGATACTTGAAAGGGAGTTTCAATTTCTCCCTCTCATATCCCGCTTCTTCAAATCTGGTTATTTCTGCTTACAGTGATGCAGATTGGGATAAATGCACTTTCAGTAGTCGATCACTGTCTAGATATTGTGTCTTTTTAGGCTCTTCTCTTGTTTCTTGAAAAACAAAGAAGCAAAGAGTTGTCTCTAAGTCATCTACTGAGAGTGAATATAGAGTCATGTCCTATGTTGCTAGTGAATTGATTTGGATGACAGGTTTATTGTCATATTTACAAATTGATGCCCATTACCTATCAAGCTCTTTTGTGATAACAAGTCTGCACAACATCTGGCTGCAAATCCAGTTTTTCATGAAAAGACTAAGCATATAAGAGTGGATTGTCACTTCATTCGTGAGTTGATTCAGGAAGGTTTCTTACAAACTTCTCATGTGTGTACAAATCTGTAGACAGTTGACATTTTCACAAAAGCTCTTGGTGCTGCTCAACACAGGTTTTTCTGCTCCAAGCTCGGCCTTGTTGTTCCTCTCTCAAGTCCCGCTTGAGGGGGGCGGAGTATAATGTACATTTTAGTGTACATTTCATCATAAACATAAGGGTTGTTTGGGAATATTATCAAAATAAAGGGGTATTTATGTACTTTCATCTGTAAGGTAGTTAGGAGTTTGTTGGAGGGAGTTTATAACCGAGCTTCCCCTTGTATTGCTTGAACTGCACAATGTCTTCCATCTTCCTTTTCAATTGAAAGCTTGTGTTCTTGGAGAATTGATCATCTTCTTCGATTCGTGATGTTCTGAATTGATTCATTCATCACATTTCCTCAGATATTATTATTTCCATTCTTATTTTACCTCCACGTAAATGTGTTTTCTATGCTAGGGATGTTATGCAGTAGCCATGTATCTATGTGGGTGAGGTTCAGAGCCTCCTTCTTTTTTCGCAGTGTGGATCCATTGTCACACTTATCTCCTTGTCTCCCTATCCCTCTTCACAAAACAACTCACCCTTTATTATTTTTTTTTCATTTTGGGGATGGGAAGGCCAATTCAGGGAGCTGTCCCATTTGGGACATCGGATCCCATTCTCCTTTTCCGACCTATTTTAAATTTCATTATGTCTGATTGTTGTATATAGTTCTGGATTGACTCTCAAAACACTGGTTTTTTAGATTCGTTTGGGGGCATATAGTCATATTGTACTATGTAAAAGTCAACGTTGATGTTTCGGTTTAGGTACCTTTTTTTTTAAATAATACTACATTTGTTCAGAAATAGACATCGTTTGATTTTTTGGCACATTTTTAATGAGCTAAAAATTATATAAACTATTAGCTTTTTAAATAATTTTTTTAAATAATATGAAACTTATTATTAATAAGTATTTATATTATATTAAAAAATTACTAAAAATTTGATATTTTATATAGTTTTTAGATCCTTAAAAAATGTGCTAAAAAGTCAAACGACATCCCTTTCTGAATAGAGGTAGTACTACAAATTGTATAAAATAATAATTTTTTTTATTTTAAATTTTTAAAAATTTCTGAACGGAGTATAACATTATTAAAAACAAAACATTTTACCTGATAATGTTTTTTATTTTGAGGAATTTGACTAATCAAAGTAGTCGGTGAACTAAAAAACACAATCTGAAGACACAAACTTTAAGAAGACACCAAAAGCACTTGTGATTTCTTCTCATATTTGAAGCCCAAGGCCTTGGAATCATCAGCTGACCAAACAAAGATCCCATACAACTCCCCCATCCTCTTAAGCCTCTTGCAAGCATCAAAGAAGCCACCCTGTGGGGCCAACCCACCACTCCCATCACTTATAAAACTGGTCAAGATCTTACCTCCTTTGTAGTTCCTCTTCTGGGTCTTATAGTACTTGATGAACTGATCAACACTTGTGCTATTATCATAAGCATAAAACTGGAAATTAACATAGTCTATAAGTCCCCCAAACCTCCTCCAAAGAGCCAAGTACTTCTCTTGCACCTCGGAGCTGTCGAAGGGCGCGATCGAAGCGAACTTGATCACCCCATCATGCTTCAGTTTCATGATTAGCCTCCCAATGCACTCGGCGAAGGTGGTGTTATCCGACTTGAAGTGCTCGTAGTCGATGTCGATGCCGTCTAGATGGTACTCCTTGATGATCTTGGTGAGGGAGGCGACTGCATTGGACACCCATGATTCGATCGAAGTGGGTTGGAAGTACGCAGGGTCGCTGGCCACCGAGTCTCCTCCGATGCTGAGGGCGACCCGGACGTTCGGGTGCCTGGCTTTGATGGAGGAGACCTGTGAAGGGCTGAGGTTGGATGAGTCCCAGAAGACGTTGAAGCGGCCGTTGGTCGGAGTAGGGTTTGAGGCCGCGGTTGTGTAGTCTATGGCAAAGGAGAGGATGAAGTCGAATCGGGCTTTCGGGTTGATGGGCACGTCTGAGAACTTGACGCCCTTGAACTCTGCGCCTATGTACTCTCTGAAGAGATTTGAGTTCTTTGCTGAGGCTTTGTGTGGTGAGATGCTCATCATCACTAAGGAGGTTAAGAAGATGGCTTTGAGGAGCTCATGGGATGATGACATGGTGTTTGATCGATCACTTTGATGCTTTGTAAATTGATTGAATTCGTTGAAGGTTGTGATCTGTGTGAGGATGTATGGGTGAGCTGTCGCTATATATACAATGAGATATAGGTTATGATCTATAGAGAAAAGTCAACGCATGTAGATCCAAATTTTGAATGGTCAAAGTCAGAATTTTCAACTTCATTTTTATTTATTTTTAACATGGTTCCGACTTCGTGGACTAATCTCGACAGGCTCGAGTCCTAGCTTATAAAGGACTCGAATCAGTTAGCTAGTTGGCAAACTTATCCAAGTCAATTAACAGTCCTCACTAATTATACAAAGTGTAAGTAGTGAGATTTGAACTATCGACCTCTTGAAAGGGCATATCTCCTTTACAAGTTGTTGGTCAAAATTTTGAACTTCATGAATTGCTTTCTATAATGCATTAATGCTGAAATGTGTGGTAGAATTTAAAATGCATTGTGTCAACATTCTATAAAAGAAAAATTATATAAAATGTCACTACTTGTACATAATTGTATCCAGTATCTCATCAAGTTTTAAAGTTATTGCACATACCATATTCCGATTATACTTTGTATCAAGAGACTTACCATTCACTACAAAATAAAATTATTTTGGGCGACAAAATTATAAAAACCATCGTGACAAAATAAAATTTGTTGGCTAAAGTAATTTTTATGTGACAAAATTAACATTTATACCCCAAAACCATTTATTTGTGACGAAAAATCAAACTTGTCGCCCATATATATCATGGGTTGCGAAAATTTAATTTTGTGGCCCATAGAGTTGGGACGAAAAGAAAAGGTCATTTATTGGGCGACTAAAATTTTATTTTATTTTATTTTTGATTAGGTAAGAATTCGAGTTCAGATATATCTAAAACTCGATGGCCGGACAAGCCGGCAGACGGAAAAACCGTCTGAAGATCAAACATACAACAATATAAAATGGTGCAGACTCAGACAAACGCACTCTACAAACAAACGAAACTAAGTAGACCTAAACCAAAAAAGATAAGGACGAAGACGACAGACGAGGACGAAGAAAAAATTTATTTATGACCCAAAAGTTTTATTATGTTTATTTAATTGTTGATTTTTTTGTTCAATATTGGATAATTTTTTTACCACGTACCCCTTATAATTTGAATACTCATTAAGATATGATGTGAATTTTATGACTATTTAAAACTTAAAAGTGTTGAGATATAAGTCCCACATTGAAAAAACAAGAAAATAAAGTAGTGGTTTATATGGATATATACCCTACACATTAACTTAAAATTTTGTGTTCGAAAGTGGATCTTGACTCCCGACCATGAAAACCGGCATAATTTCACTAAATAATATATAACTATTATTATTAATATCCCTTAAACCACATTAGATCTTTTGAAGGTCAATTAGTGAAATAGGACACAACTTAGTTAAAAGTTGATTATATATATTTATTAGTTATTACAACACCGTAGTTTGAAGGTTAGTGACACTAGTGCCTATAAAAATTGACATCAATATTCACCACGTTTCCTTCTAGAAATGCTGTATCATTATTTTTTTTTAAAATCAGATCAAAAAAAAAAAAAAAAAATCTAGAAATGTGATGAATTTAAATCTTGGTGGCTGTGTTTTCTTTATCTTTTGCATCATCTTTTCCTCTCTGTGCTATTATATACTATCCAATGAAATATCATCATCTTTTCTTTGACAAAATGATACTCCCTCTCGGTTGACTTTTTTGCACGAATTTTAAAGAAGTAAAAATTATATAAAATATTATTTTTTTTAATGAATTTATTTTTATAAGTTTATACTTAGAACTATCAAGTATGAAATTGTTAAAAAAAAATTAATTAAAAAATAATATTTTATAGTGTTTTTGACTGCTGAAAAAGAGTGCAGAAAATGACAAACGACATTTAATTTGGAACGGATGAAGTAATCAATATTAATAGCAGTGTACCTATAATCACGGAAGAGGTGAGTACTAAGATTAAAAGTCCAATAGGTTAGTTATTCGCCCATAAATTTGACCATCTTATGATCTACATTGATGGCGCGGCCATGATCTGCAATGAAGAATATGTCAAAAAGCTTCCTTCATTGTAAGCTGTGGGGTTCGATCCGTTTACTTTTCTAGTAGTTATGAGATTTGCTGAAGCTAAGGTGGGCGCGGGATGGGACGACGGTCGTTCTACGTTCCATCATGCGTAATTTTTACTGAACGAGTTTGAAATTTGTGGGATCTGTTTTCACCCTAAGTCCCTAACTGAAGCTCTATGTTGCTTCAGCGAATTTCATACTATTCAGTACTAATTTCGCTTAAAAATAAATAAAATAAATATGGAAAGAAGGGCATGATGCGCGGTTTTTAAGCTTTGGTGCATGCATTCATCATGTGAAATCCAGATGTGATTCATTGACCACCAATCAATATGGCCTCCTTCCTTTACTTGATTCTTTAGTTTTTATAAACAATGCACATATATCCTGACTAGCAACTCACCAAGTAATGTGTATAATCATTAATTCCAGACCACAAACTATGATCGAAATTACTCCTTCTAATGCCAATGGGTTATAAGATGAAATCTCATTAGTCTTTTGGCATGCCTGTCATTTGCTAATAGTTTTATATATTTGCTTGGTCGTCCATCAACATATTAGGAATAATAGTTTATCTATTAATTTGTTATGATTATTAAGCTTAATTAGTTCCTATATTTTAGGTTAATTAGTTTTATTTATTTGCACAATCTCTTAGTGGTTAGTCCCACTCAACCACTCCCTTTGTATCTTTAAATACCTTTGCTTTTGTTATCAATAAACTTGTGAGAGCGTCTATCTCATCTAACATGGTATCAGAGCATTCTTAGCCTAACGGCTCCGATCCTCAAAACTAATGGCTTCCGCCAAACCAAAAACTCTTTAATGGCCAAAACCATGTCGGCCTTTCTTCCTTATTCCCTAACCGCCTACCGGCAATCCAATATTGGCTCCGGCCATTACAAAACCGCTTCCGCTCTAACCAAAATTTTTGGCTTTTGCCATTCCAATTTCGGCCAAAACCATGTCGGCCTTCAATCTTGTTCTTGTTTTTCGTTGGCTAAACCACATCTTGGCCACACAAAACCGCCCTCGGGCTAATCCAATTTCGGCTTATGCCGCCCTAAAACCACCTTCTGATCAGATCTAATTCTAACCACAATCTATTTCAGCGAGCGCCATCCCGGTGCATCTCCACTCTCTCTCAAACCTTCCACTTCAAAAGAGAGAGCCACTAGTATGGACGCAGATTGGGATCTGCTTGCACTCCTTGCAGTTGTCAGAGGCGCCCGTTCATCCACCGTTACCCCCACCACCACCTCCGGCGGATTCCATGTGGAAGATCCCCAACAGAGCTTCCCACCACCAGTACCACCGAATCCTCCATCCGCTAATTACGCCGGCGGGATTGAAGATTTGCAGGATCTGTCCAAACCCTTTATCCCAATTCTGGATCGCCCCATCTCAGCAGCTCCCCCGAATTTCTGTCATGGTGAGTTCATCACGGAACAACTGAAGCTTCTTCAAGAGAAGCCACAACAACAAGGCAGCAACCCCTGGTTGTCGAAGCCATCGTCGGCAAGGCCAAAATCGAGGCCACCGATGTCATCCTCGAGATCGGTCCTGGTACCGGTAACCTCACCAAGAAGCTCCTCGAAACCGGCAAGTCCGTCGTCGCCATCGAAGTTGATCCCCGTATGGTTCTCACCATCGAAGTTGTTTGTTCAAGATCGGACTTTGAATTCGCCGTCCGTCTTGCGGGGGAATATTAGGAATAATAGTTTATCTATTAATTTGTTATGATTATTAAGCTTAATTAGTTCCTATATTTTAGGTTAATTAGTTTTATTTATTTGCACAATCTCTTAGTGGTTAGTCCCACTCAACCACTCCCTTTGTATCTTTAAATACCTTTGCTTTTGTTATCAATAAACTTGTGAGATCGTCTATCTCATCTAACACAACATCGCCTATTCGCCTGTTCCTAGCCATTGCTTGGTCTTCTGGCATGCCTTCTGCAGTGACGTTCTTATAATGTTAGAGGCCCAAGTCAAAATTAGACTAAGGGCCTTATTCATTATAATAAAATACATTTGTTTTTAAAAGAAAAACCTAATAATAATATATACATATATGATACATTTTTATCAGTTTATAATTTCATCTTCTTAATGTTAAAAAAACACATTATTGCATTTGAAAAGTGAAAAACACTTAACAAAAATCTGAATTAACAGAGGTTCTTTTCTGGGCCCTTCATATCCATTTTGTACAGGTTTTAGTTTGGACTTGTGAGCTTAAATATTTAAATTAATGAACTTTATACATATAGTGTTATATATACCTAAACAAATATTTTTGGGCCCTTACAAATCGTGGGCTCCTAGGCCCGCGCCCCTGTCGCCCATGCTCATGGGCCGGCCCGGCCTGCCCTTCTGGTCCCTATTTGTCTTTATGCTAGCGAGCAAACATTAAATAGTGAACCATTGGAACTTCCATAGATTGTTAGGCGAGTAAACCGCCAGGATGCTAGTACAAGACCAGGGAAAAAATGTTCAATTTTAAGTTGAAGAGTACCCCCCCAAAAAAAAGGCATTCAAATTTCAAACAATGGAATGCTGTAATAAACCAAATTAATGCAGGATGTACAAGCTCTTTCAAATGTTCAAATGAGTCATGGATGACGTTTCCGAGCATGACGAAGAGGTGGTGGGTTTTCCTTATAAGCTTAAACATTCTGGTGTCTAACACCAATTGATCATATAAATGGTAATTGTCCTTTCAATTTGTATCAACACCGCGGGTATGATTCAAGGTTATCTGTATAACGTATGAATTGGACTGTTTTGTAACGGAATTTCACTTTTGCAGATATGATCGATCTTCTGGTGTATTTCTTTTGTACGTGTAACTCCAATACTAACACAAGGAGAAAGAACTTCTAGTATAGCGAATTAGATGTACATTGTAAGTATGTTACTTGTAGTCGTGCAACGGCTAAAACGATTAGCTAACCACTTACACAAGCATACTCGATCTGTACTACAGAATTCAGTTGAAACCACTCTGAATGCAGTTGCAATTAAGGTTATGATAACCTTCAATCATGAGAAAACACCAGTAAGTGATATCTCAGGCTCCAAATTATACGACTATATATTAACAGTGCAGTTACAGTGTACATTTTATTTTTGCTTGGTTAACAAACAATACCCAACAATCAGGTTTCAGAGACAAGAATCTGATGATCCAAAAATTCAAACTCAGATTTCAAAACAAGCTCAGTGTTGCAATAAATGTAGACAAGCAACTCTGTGGGACCCACCCTTAATTTGTGTAGTGTATATACAAGTACTAACCACTACCAGGCAGGTGATTGAAGTGTCTATGTGTCTGTTCTCTTTGTTTTAAAATGACAGGAAAAAAAAAAGGGGTAAAGTGACATCTCAGTGACTCTCTCTCTCTCTCTCTCATGTCCCAAATCTTAACTCACATTGCATTCACACAACTTGCTAATTTGTTCATCTTTGTCTTGTCCATTCCATCTCATGAGTTTTGTCCATTTCACGAGAGCTCTTCCTCTCTGCGAGAAGAGCTTAGTTTGATTTCCATAGTACTTGAAAACCAGCAAAATTTTATGTCAGATTGGTTAGGAGCACCCCAAAAATGAAGGTAAAGACCGACTGCGCGTGGACCTGAATACTCAACGAAAATAAAAATAAAATAAAATAAATGTATGTACTGCACACAATCCTCCAGGCGCCCAAATCCCAGATCTCTATGAAATTCTAAAATGGAAAGGCAAATGCAGTTTAGCATTTATGGATAGGTAACATACCAATAGTGTAATTGTACTACATTATGTCACCTTCTTTTATACACTTTCATGCCCCTCTTTTATAATACAAACTGCCTCACACATCATATCATCTCCAGAGTATTGTTTTTTCAATACTCTTTATATATATATATATATATATATATATATATATATATATATATATATATATATATATATAGTCCTTAATTTTTATTTATTTTAATTGCCAATTAGTTTATTCATAAGCCCTTTGAACTAGATATTTTAATTTGGTGCAAATAGACACACAACCTAATGCAAACAAGCAATTGGCTTTTATTTCAATTTAGAAAAAAAGTACAAATTAAATATTAGTGTTGATATATATACTTACTGAGTTTTTAAAGTCTAGGATTAATTGTTCAGTTAATTAGTTAATTAACTGTTTTCTAAGATATTATATTAAGTAGAAGTAAACTAATTAATACATAGGTTATTCAAATATAATTTATGACTTTAATTAATATAAATATTTTTTTTAACTAGATATATATTATATATATAAATAGAGCTTGGCACTTGGGAATTACCCTTAATTACATACACTACACATATGCAGTAATTAGGAGAACATATATTGCAACAAGCTATATATAGATAGTGTAAGTACTTGTCTAATACCTTACCAAACAATTCTAACTTGATAATTATAAAACCTACATATATAGTTATAATCCAACTACTTTCGAAACCGTACATGGCTGATCAGCAGGCCAGTGAGGGGGATTCATCGATGGAGGATGTGACCGGGAAGAGCTCTAGGGTTTTTAGGGGCCTCGAGTTCAAGTTCGATGAGATGACCACCCAATCATCACCATGTGCTCTCGTCGCTGGGTCTTCGTTCCTAACATCGCCTCTTACAGGGTTCATCATCTCCATCTTCGAATTCCATGATAAGTTCATCGCATATTCGCACGAAACATCTCCCTGAACCACACAATTACAACATATTTATTAGGTTAATTGACAAAAATCAAAACCATAAACACAACCACATAAACTTATACAGGGCCCTCAAATGTATTGTTACAATTATAGAGGAACAACCGTTATTTATGTGTAACGGAGAAACACTGCTCATGAGTGTAAGACCAATGCCACATATCAATCATATATCCATCGATGTGACTACAATTAGGGATTTTGGCGGCGGTCTAAAACCGTTACTTTATGTAGGATAATCGCCACATAAACTTTAAGGCAGCGGTTTTAAACCGCCTTTATATATAACAAATCCGCTTATAATATAATTTGAGATACCTGAGGCGGGACGAAGGTAGGGGAGGGTGTGTAGTAATGATCAAGAGGGGAAACCGGGTGAAACCCAGAGGGAGGGAGGGTGGAAGGATGGATGGAGGGGAAGAAGGGATCATCAACAGGCGGCGGGTGGTGGTGGAAGTGATCAAAGAATTGATCATGGTGGTAGAGGAGGTGGTGTTGGTGGTGCTGTAAGAGGAGGTGTTTAGCAAGCCTTCTCCGGAGCTTCTGCCTATCCCTGGCCTTGTGGTTCTGGAACCAGTAAAAGACGTTTTTGCCCTCGATCTTTCCGTAAAGGGAGAGGTGGGCGGTAATGTGCTGTATTTGAGTGGCATTGGGGGTCCTCACGCCTCCCCTATACATCTCCTCCAGTATCATCAGCTGCTCCGGCGTCGGACACCACCGCGTCGAAGTCGTCGCTCCCGGTGCCATTTTCGTAATTCAATATATAGCTGCAAGATTGGGATTGGAGTGGGTAGGGATTGAGGATCGGATGAGGGGTATTTATACAAGTAAGATGACAAGGGGATTGATGAATTGAAGGAGGGAGAAACAGGAAATGTAGGGTTGGGGGAGACAAAAGGGATAGAGATGTATGAGGGGAGGAGGGGGGGAAGGGTAAAGGGAGAGGGGGAGGGAGGGGAATGAAATAGTATTAGAAATCAGAGACCTGTCATCTTCATGTTTCCTCTCTTTCATGCTTTCATTTCACACTTGTTTTGTAGCTATAGTTTGCCCTATCCATCCTCCCGATTTGTGTAGAATCTTAATTGAAAATGTTTCATTTCTAGTTTCTTTTTTTTAAAAAAAAAAAAAATGGTTATCCGACAAGTACATGATGTTTCAATCTACTCTAAAATTATGTTAGGAAGAAGTTGGCAATCGAGCGAGTCGGATTGAGTTGAGATCTAGTTAATTAGTTAATGACGACCGATTTATTATTGGATTTAATTGAGTTGAGTTGGATTCATGATGGGTCAATTTTGACTTCAAGTCGATGATTATTCGTTGAGGTTATTTTGGTTCTAGTCAAATTTTGGGGTTGTTTTGAGTGTGGGTTGAGGTTGTGATGGTTTGCTCATGTATAAAGGAGAGATTTGAGTGAAACACTTATAGGTGTGATAGCCTCACTGTTGAGTGTGTTTGGCGTAGTAGAGGGAGGCTAACGAAGAGCTGGAGTCTGGAAGGAGATGATCAGAAAAGATATTGCCTCTCTAGGCATTACTGAGGATGGGGTGCATGAAAGAACACGCTCGATAGAGAAGCGCAATTCGATCATGTTAAGCAAGACTAATATCTGCAGCTTGGAGTGGATGGAGGCGTATTCTTTATACTCATTCCATTAATTAAAACATGTCATTTTAAAGTTTGCACACTTTTTAAGAAAACAAACAAAATTACACTTATATCCCTAATTATTACTCTTTTTTTTTATATCGAAAATTACAATTAACATCTATCCAATTATTAAAAGGACTATTTCGTAAAATGAATGACAAAATATCTAAAGTGATATGTTTTTCTTAACAAGATTTTCTTCCTAAATTAAACAACATGTTTTAATTAATTAACGGAAGAAGTATATTGTTTTTCATTGCTTTGCATTTCCTTACTTCCTTTCCTTGCTTTAGCGTGGCTAGTTGCCATTTTTGTGTGTTGCTCTAGATGTAGTTCATACCAATTACATAGATTTAATTTATACATGCATAAATATATGCATAACAGTAAATTGCTCTAGATGTAGTTCATACAAGTTACATAGTTACATTTTTTTATTCGTTCATACATAGATTTATGCAATTATGAATTTACTGTTATGCATAAATCTATGTACGTATTTAAATTGGCTAATTTTTTTTATTAATTACATGATTATAATTTTATAATTTCATTTATGATAATTAAATTTATCAACGTTATTACTTGAATGAATCATACATATTTCTTTTTCAAAATAATTGATGTGTACAAGAAAATCATGAAATGATAAGACATGAATATGTGTATATATGACAACTCATCTTAATTAATGTAGTTCTATCTTGTGGTATAGGTGACTTTTTTTTAATAAAAATTGAAACTAGCTAGTGTTTTAGTACATTTTGTATCGGATAGAGGGTTAAAATATTTTATGTACTCTGTTTTGAAGATTCAAACTCCATATTTCTGGTTAAGTTGGGCGGAGAGTCTCTAACCAACTCACAAAGCTTCTTGTAGATTGTCTAAAATAGATAATTTCAAATTTCTACTAATGACCACAAAGCTTCTTGTAGATTGTCTAAATATAGATAATTTCTACTAATGACCTCTTGTCCTAGTGGTAAGAGTGAGGTGCTTTCTTGTGCCTCACTACCATGAGGTCAAGGGTTCAAATCCCACTAGGAGCAATTTGTGCTTGAGTGGGTACTCATGTCTTGGCATGAGTTAGCTTGTCTTGCGGCTTGCCGCTTGGCTTACCCGGCTCGAGTACTTTGCAGGCTAGTGCTCGGCCTGTAGAGAACTAGTCGATAATCTCGGAACCTCCACGTCATAAAAAAAATAGATAATTTCTTTCTTTTTTAAGAAGAAATGTCAGTAAAAAAAATCCTAATGACTACTTTAAAAAAAATTATAGTGGTATTAAATTCTTTAGAAACTCACAATTGAATGATCACATTTAGAATATGAAATTATTAAAAAAAAAAAATTACTCCGTAATATTTTATATGAATTTTTTTATAAATGTTTTTCATATAAAGAGGTTATATAGGTGGTTTTTAAAACGGAAATAAAATGTATAAGTGGTGTTCTATACGTACTAATTTACTCAAGTACGTAATGTAATACTCCATGGAGTAAAATGAAAAAAAAAGAGAGAAAGAAGGAAAAAAGCATGAGTACGTCATGATAACCTCATAATTAAAGATAAAGCTGAAGATGTTTGAATTGGTTCAACTTTCAAGTTTCAACTGAATGGAATTGACAGCTGATCTCTTTCTTCTCTTCTTACAATCTTACTTGAGAGAGAGAGATTCGCCCTCCCCTTCTTCTTCTTCCTCCTCTTCCTCTCTATACTTTGTCTACACTATGCTTCCTGCTCCTTTTGTCTATGCACGTGCACCTCACGCGCTCTCTCCCCTTTCCTCTTTTTTTACCCATTTGACAATTTAATTCACATGTAATTTCCCTCCCAACTTATCTATTCATTTCAATGGTGAATCTGTATTCCCTTATCAGTGTTGATGGCCCAAGTGTTATCTCTCCATTTGGGGTTTAATGTTGAGAATGAAAGGAATACGAAGAGACCAAAAAGAGTCTCATATTGTCATATTGATTACACGAACAAAGAAGCCTTAGTATATAAGCTAGTGGGCTACCCCACCTAATGTCAATTGGTTTTAGGATGAAACACCTCTCGGCTTATGTGTTAGGCTATTAGCGCATAGGTGCACGTGTGCACACGACCCCCGATCCCGAGTCCCAACGGATCATAGCCTTGATCAGACGATGTCAGATAGGCCTGAGGACCGGCATGTCGAGGGTTGAAGCCAGGTAACGAGGACCATCGAGGGCCACCAGTCCACATAAGCTGCGGCCGCAGCATATGCCGCGGTTGCCGCTTATGCTGCACACGCAGCCATGCGGCGGAGAGAACTCGTGAGCGCGACCGAAGGCAGGGGGTGAGTAGGCGGCCATGGTGCCGAGAGAAGAAAGAGAAGGGCGAGAAGGGCGAGAAGGGCTAGTACCATATCTTGAGGTATTCCTTCAGCTTCGGCGGAGGCGATTCCTTAACCTGATGGGCCTCCGGGAGGTCCGAATCGGACACGGCAGCGGCGGATTGAGAGGATCCGACAGAGACGGCGAGGAGTGAATGAGGAAGTCGGGAACGGGGGAGAAATCGGGGGAGTGAGGGAGGACAACAGCGGTACGAGGTCGGCGGCGGTAAGAGGAGAGGTGAGGCGGGAGGATCAAATTAGGGTTACGTGAGGAAGAAAATGTTGTGATACCATGTAGAAAGATAGAATTGATATAAAGTCCTCCTTGAGGGTTTCATTCATTAGACAATCATATATATAGGTTACAAGAGATTGGGTCTTGTGGTCCACTATACAATATGTCATCTATGTAATCTATCATTTAAGATGCCAATGATTGAGATCGAAGGATTTGGAGATGCCCTTAGGAGATTAAGATAATCATAACAGATGTTTTTTTTTTACAATCCAAGGCTTTGTCTCCGCTTCTTGCAACAATGTGTTACTTGAGGTAAACATAATTGACAGATAAAGTGGTGCATCTTTTATTTTCGTTGTATTTGCAGTCGCTTGTCTGATGTCTCTCTCCTAAAACTTCTTACTTGATATATGACGATATTTGAAGTGGATCAACGTGTTGGAATGTGGTTGTCTCACATCGGTTATATAGAGAATACTTGAACAACATATAAGGTTGAAGGGGTATTCCTCTCATTGCCAATTGGTTTTGAGATGGAACCCCATTCGGGTTTATGTGTTGTTCGAGTCTCCCGTATGTGGGCCCGCACACACGACCTTCCTCCAGCTTGTCTTAGCCCCACCGGGCCCAGCCGACTTTAACACAACGGAGTTTGACACCACCCAATCAAATTCTTACTTCCAAGTAATAATTTTATATAGTTTGCCATATGATTTAATTTGTTTATACAACAATTGAAGTAAAAATTGATTCGGAGATAAAACCATATCGATCTCTTCAATTTGATGGCAATGTAAGTTTCATAGTTGACATATGTGAGTTAGTTGACACGTACTCGACGCGTTAGTAGGCATAATTCACTATTCACAACAAGTACAATGGACGCGTTTTGAGGCTTCAAGGAGAGTGCACCTAACATGAGCAGAATTAAAATAGATGGAGGAGAAACAGGAGAAGCTATGAATGAGATAATATAAAAGGGTAAAATTAAAAAGATGAGAATGAATGGGGATGTAATGTAACTATGCAAGTACTGTACAGCAACATATGGCTATGTTCTTGATTTTGCTATGCAAACTGGGACTTCTGGAATGGAGTTAAAACATACCATAAATGCATGGAACTCCAAAATGTCCTTTTTGCATTATCTCTTCTTGTTATAGTAGGGGCATTTCTGTAAATATATCGATCACCACTTGTTTGTGGGTGTAAATTTGAGTTCACTAAATCACAAGGACTGTTCATATAGCATATGCTCCCAAGAAATATTAATCAAAGAAAGAAAGAAAGAAAGCAACCAGGCATAACTGATGAGTATGCATAAAGCCCATTCCATGGATGCATCTATATGTCTCTGCATGAGTACTTTAATAGTGAGCTCTGATGAACAGTCACACTCACCTTTCTCCATATATTTTGCATCCCTGAATCTGATCCATCCACGTACTGCTCCTCAAGCTCCAAATTTTCAACTCTTCTTCGATCTGCTAAAAATTAAGTAAGTGAAATTGCCTATTAAGAATGTATAGATGATTAATTTAACTTACCTATTGTGATTGAGACTGACTTCAAGGCAAGAAACACAAATGCATTAATTCCTAGCTTCCGGCCAATTATATATACAAGTGTGGGTAAAATAGTGTGCTAAATTAGTTGGATTTTGGTAGGGATGTTATTCGAGCTGAACGAGCCGAGTACTGCTTGTTCATATTCAGTTCATATAGGATACGAACAAGCCGAGTACTGCTTGTTCATATTCAGTTCATTTAGGATATGAATGAGCTCGAGCCGAGCCTAAATTATGACTCGAGCTTAAAAATGTGCTCATACTTGGCTCGTTTAAGAAATGAACGAGCTCAAGCCGAGCTTTTTTCGAGCTCTAAGTAGTTCTAATTGCTCATTATATAGTAGTTTAAAGGAAATTTTTAGAAATTCCATAAAATTCGAGTTTGATTCGAACGAGTCGAGCGTTAGACCGAGCTTAAAAATGTGTTCATACTTGGCTCGTTTAGAAAATGAACGAGCTCGAGTCGAGTTTTTATCAAGCGAGTACGAGTTGAATTCGAGCTACTCGTGTTTACATAACACCCCTAGATTTTGGAGCCATCATAGTCCCCTATCTTGTCGGATCCCCGTCCTATTTTGGGTTGATCAAGGTGTGATATGGGTCAACCATTCTGGAATGGTTCAGCCGGAAAGAACTCGCGGGTAGTATTCAAATTTCCCTAGTTCGAACCCCGGATGACCATGGACCGCTTTCTATTTACCAAAATCAAGGGATATGGGTCGGGCAAGATTGAGGTCGATCTATTTAGGTTTGCTTCATATCCAAACTAATTTGAGGTTCATTGGGATTCATGATCGGATGTCGTGTGTATGCGCATTGTAACCCAACATATACACTTTAGATTTGTCTTGTTTTACACTTCCAACTTCCAATTTGTATCTTCATATACATCTCAATAGTTTCATCGACCATATACTAGACATTAGATAATGTAAAATTTGAATTTCCAACTGTATCTAATTACTTAATAAACAAGTAGAATGTAAATGGCATTAAATAAATGGCGCGCACCAACCGTCGAAACTAATAAATTACCGGCCATTCACTCCGACTACAGAGAGTACAGTAGTTAGGATATTATTCCACACGACGAGAAGCCGGAGCTCATTTGCAAACAAAAAGATGGATATGGAAAACAACACAAGAGAAAAGCCATTAATGAAAATCATGCATCGATGGAGATGACGACAGAGGCAAAAGGAACAGAACCCACCCTACCCTTTTTCTTGTGCTTTTATATACACACAATCATAAACGGTTGATGGAGCAATTGAACGTACGTACGTTGGAGTATATGCTTTGGCCTTTGTTTTCATAAACCACTTGGAAAATGACAGTTGAATTTGCTTCTATCTATGAACCCTATGTTTCTATGTAGCTATAGCCTATAGCCTTAGCTTCATTGTGATCACCAAATCAATCCTTATCTATTTTGAGTGGATATTAACTTCCTAAAACTACCTTATTTATTTAACTTTATACAAAATCACAACTGTTTTATGGAGCTACTGTTGACACGGTGAAAATCTAACACACGGTATCGATTATGTTTTGAAAACTGTGAGTGATTTAGAAGGTTTTAGAAATCGTGAGGAGGTCCTATGGCCACAGTTTTAAAAACGGTGGAAATATTATCCTAATTAAAACAAGTAAAGTGAGTTTAAAAAAAAATACAACTAAAGGTTCTAAAACCGTGGGCCAATCATCATCATCATCATCATTTGTAATATTTACACCTTATCCAATTATATACGTAGTATATAGTAACAACTCTCACGATTTGTGAAATCATAGCCGGGTCAATTTTTCACGGTTTTCAAAACTGTAATAATCACAATGTATTTGACGATATTTGACCATATAGAAATCAAACCAGTTATTCATTCTCAATCTATTTTGGATTCTTGTCGACTAGCTATCATGTGGATCTGTATGTTCACGGATGGATCTAGGGGCGGGTTGGCGTTCGCTCCATCCCACCCCATTTTTACAAAAATAAAATAATAGGTAAAAAAATGAAGAAAAATTATTTATTTATTTATTAAATTAAGGATTTTGCTAATAAAATTATGCGTATGAGAAAATTTTAGTCTATTTAGCCTGTTTGAATTTTAATTTCTTTAGTTTCTGGTTCCGTACCTATGTATGTTGTTGTTTTCATGATTGTCGGTCCATCAACGGTTGTCTCAGCCTCTTGATTTACATTTACCAAATAGAAATGTTGCATTCATTACCTTATAAAAAATCATCATTTTATTTAAATTATACAAAACCAACGGTTGCAACTCGAATTAGAGCGAAATTAAGTTGCAAACTTTCTGTAAATAGAAGAAGAATTTTTTTTTGGATCAAAAAAAAGAAGAATTTTTTTTTTTATAGTTTCTAAAATGATATATGGATGATTTTGTTTAAATTGAGAACCCAAAAAAATAAAAAGATTTTGTTTTTTTTAAAAAAAAAAAAGGTTTCTCCTCATTTTAAATATATAGTATATAGTAGTAGTACTTGATTTGAGTCTAGGTAGCTATGATTTATACATAAAAAATGTAGAAACATATCTCTAAGTAGTGCATGCATTTGTCCACTCACCTTTCAATATATATATATATATATATATATATATATGCAGTTATCATTTCAGCATTAAATGTAAAATTACTTTGATAATTTATCAAAATTGACAATGAATTAATCCTTTAAAATCAAGTTGGTTGGGGGGTAGTTTTCTGAAATGTTTGTAGGGGCACAGCTCAGTTGTGTTTGCATATATGGCGTGATGTTTAGGGCAGACAACAGCAGAGATGAAACCATACATATATTTATATGAAATATGATCAATGAATTGAGCATATATATATATTTAAATAGGATAGGATATGATATTATGATGAGAGGGAGGGAAGCAAAGATATGGAAGGATCAGAAAGTAGCAGATAGCATGCATAGATGATGAGTTGGTGACACGACAATTCGACTCTCCCTCTCTGCACCCTCTTTTTCATTTGATTATATATTCATATATAATCAGATGTGTCATACATACCGGCCTCTCTCTCTCTCTCTACTTTGGTTTTAGCATATACTTATATTCATATTATATGTACATTTTTACCGACAGAACATGATATAAGCTAGACGTCAAAGCTTTTCAACAACCAGAAGTTATACTACTACAAAGTACAAGGAATTAATGCCTATTAAATCTAAACAACCGAATTTTCGCCAAATGTCCTATTAGATTAAAACAAATTTATGTGGTGTATAATAGCTTGACATATTTTTATCAAATGTCTTGAGATTTTCAATTTTTTTACGCTAAATGTCTTGAGGTTTTCATTTTTTCGTCAAATGCTCCTTTGTTTAATTTGTTAATATTTTGATTGAAAATAATAGGAAAAAAAAATATTATTTCATTATTATTTTTACAAGGTATTATGTGTACAATAACAATTAATTATGGTAACTAAATTATCTAATACTCCCTATGTTCATTAATAAGTGTCGTTTGACTTTTCGACACGTTTTTTAAGGAGCTAAAAACTATATAAAATATTAAATTTTTTTATTAATTTTTTAAAATAATTTTAAACTTATAACTAATATGTATAAAATTATTTTAAAAAATCAATTAAAAACTTTATATTTTATATAGTTTTTAACTCCTTAAAAAACGTGTCAAAAAGTCAAACGTCACTTATTTATGAACGGAGGTAGTATTATTTACACAATTTCATTTCATAATACATTTTTTAACCTATGACATTAATTCAAAACTTTTTAAAAAAGATACATAATTCCAAATATATGAATTCTTCTTTTTTTTTTCCGGAGAAACCAATCTATCTCTCTCTCTCTCTACGTATATATATATATATATATATATATATATATATATATATATATATATATATATAATGAATGGTGTGTTTGGATTCCATTGCATTTTAATTATGATGCAATTATTCTACCTCGTTTTATGTGCACGTTAGTTTCAAAATTTAAAAATCTCGTAAAAATCAAGGTAAAACCGTAATTTACCCAAATAATCACATAAATCGAGATAAAATAATTGTATTATAATTAATACATCGTGGAATCCAAAAAATCATAATTTAAACACCTTAAAAATTGTGTTAACCAAACACCACCTTATCATTTTGCATTATAATCCTAATGCTTTTGGAATCCAAACACACCCGAAAACTAGTTTTTTATGTAATAATCTTAAATTTTGAATTTTCATCCAATCAACTTAATCTACATAAATTTTCAAATAATAAAAGTTTTCAACATTTTTTAACCAATGGGGTTTATCTATTCTAATTATCAAATGAGAAATATTTTTACTTAAATGTCATAATCATTTTAATTTTACGATCTAGCTATATCTAACTATTAAATCATAAGTGTTTTTATTAGGTTTTATAATCACATTTATTTTATGATTGTACTAGTTTTCAACCAAAATGTCAACAAATTAGACAGATGGACATTTGACGAAAAAATGAAAACATTAAGGGCATTTGACGAAAAAAATGAAAACCTCAGGCACATTTGACAAAATATGTCAAAGTTTCGTACACCACGCAAATTATCCTTAACCTCAGGAGCATTTTGTGAAAATTGCGAATAAGCAATAATAATTAATGACAATTTCAGTTTAATCTCGGGGTATGAGAAGTAGAGAAATACAAATTCTTTATCTGACTATATCAAGAGGGTATTTCTGTATGATTCGACCAACATTGTTATGCACACATAAATTAAATATTCCTGAGCAAACATCACCTGGTAGGAAACGAGAAAGCTTTACAATACAAATAAGAATAGGGCCGGATAGGAAAAAACATCAACGAAAAATGAAACACATAGAAGGTCGGACATCCCCACACTCCCTAAATGTCATAAAAACTTAACCCTCCTTAATATAGACAGTGCTCCTGCTTATCGCTGGTCCGCGGTATTACTGTTCAATGATGCTTGACTTTATTTTTCGTCGGTACGTGTCTACAACTTCTTGGGAGTAGTTCTACTTATGTCGTCTTGTTGTAGAGTTTATTTTTGCTTATTTCGTTGCACCTGTTTTCTTTATGTTATGTATGTTTAGACGGTTTCCTTCTGTTGACTCGTCGACCTCTCGAGATTAGAATTGTCTAATCTCAAATATTTACTTAATAACAAAAATTATAAAAAAATATATACGATATGTTGGATTTTAAAGCCTCTGCATTTGAACCGAGTCACATATATTTTGACAACGCGCTAGGTTTGAAACGCTCTCAAGGAGAGCTCTTTCCCTAGCCGCCGCCACCCATGAACCACCCTCCCTTGGCCCTTGCCTTCACCAGCATCCCGTCACAACCCTCCCGGGCCTCTTCTTGCTCTCGACGGCAAGCCACCACCATCATGGTTCGTCCTCACCCTCCTTCCCGCCACCACCGCTATTAAACTAGCTTTCCGGCTTCTCCGAATCCGACCTCCTCTGTCCAAGCCTTTACCAGGCTCACCGGAGCCAGCCTCCGCCACCACCCGCTAGCTCCTCCGGAGCCAGCTTCACCACTGCCGCTCGGTGGGGAACGCAGTCCACACCGGCCGTTTCGCCTATAACCTTCGCCTTAGCCCTAACCGGTTTGTCCGGCCACCTCCGCCGCCCGCTTGGCCCACCGCCTTGGCCTGTTCCTCCGGCATCCGTCTCTCAATCGTGTTTTGAAGGCTTGCATCGGTTTTGCCATGGTCGTTTGTCCTCGGTTCCAACCGGTCTTGACGTCTTCGGCGCTTGGTTTCTTGCTTAGCGTTGGTACAACGCTTCCTCTTTGTTTGGTAAAATCAAATAATGGGAGGAAAAAAAAAATATCAACAATTGGTCCATGAGCTTTATTGGTTCATTTGCTAACCGTTTTCGGTCTTCTAGTCTGTTTATTGTTGTTGTTTATTTATTCCTTGTTCTGTCTTGTACGGCTCTATTTTGGCTCACCTTTTGGTGGCCTATACGATCTTGTTATCGTCCTTGAGGGTGTGAGATGGGTTTTGGGGATTTGTTTCGACAATGGTATGACTGGAGTTTTGGTTTGCGGGTTAGTGTACTTTGCCTTTTATGTTGTGGTACAGGTTTCATGTGAACGGTGACTGATTTGTCAAGCTAAGAGATGCCGTGGAAATGCGATCGACACCTATTGATTCCGTTCGGAGTCCAAGTTGAGGTGTCCGCTAGTGATCCCCAGAGTTCTCTGTGAGCGTCTTCCTTTTGACTGGTTGGTTCTTTAGTTCTGCTTGCCTGTAGTCTACAGTGGTGAATGACATGTACTTTATTTCTGCATCTTTCTTTCTGTCATTTGCTTCTTGTTATTTCAATTCAGTCATTTGTTTATGTTATTTGTTTCTGGTTGTACATGATGGTTTGTCCATCTCCCGACTTGTTCGGGCTCTCGGTTTCTCTAGGCTTGTCTAGAGAATCGAATTCCTTTCCTTATATCAAAAAAAAAAAGCCTCTGCATTTGGCCTTTTGAAAACATTTTATAAACACCTTTTTAATTTGCTCAAGAGATGGGTCGGGCCGTCGGGATGTGTATTATATCTCAACGCATGCATCATACGTACCCTGCTTTAGAGAAAGGTTAAGAGCATCTCTAATAGATTCTCTATTTTGGAAATTCTTATATATCTCATTCTTAAAAATGAGAAAGCAACAGAAAAAATAGAGAAGATTTCAGATAGTCAGTTACAATGTCTTAGTATATCTTCAATGTCGATGATTCCTACATCCATCACTGAAAACGCTGAATGCGTCGAAGACCAACTAGCTAGTTACCCATTAAAAAAGGTGGACACAAATGTGAGTGTGAGCATTTTTAGAAGAGATCAACCCCATTATCAAACTAGCTAGCTAGCTAGCTCGTACATACATTTAGCATTTGACCTTTCAGGCAGCTGGGCTCTGATTAGGAAGATCGAAGAGATCATTTAATTCAAAGTTGGGGAAACCAATTTCTTCTAATATTCTCTCTTTTGTCACTTTCCACATACTCCAATTCCGATGCCTCCCCCAATCCCCATTAAATTCTCTAATTGGATCTCTTCAACAGGAGTATAGTTTTTTGTGTTTGTTTGTGTCTTTATTTGATCTTTTCAATAGGACCAAACATCTCTTGCTTGCAGCTACCTAGCCTACTTCTGATTACCAATTTGTTAATTCAAGTGTGCAGCAAACATCTACTACAATTTAGGCTACGTTTAGCACTTGTTTATCATTATCTTTTATCATAAATAAGTAGACCCGGGCAAACGAGGGCGCGGGCCGGGCTTGGGACGGGCTTTACCCGAGATTTTATCTCGTTGTTGCGGGTGCGGGCCGGGCTAAGCCCGCTTAACGGGATAAAAGTCATGTCCAAGCCCGTCCGTAAATGCGGGTGCGGGTAGCACACGGGTACCCGCAGATCTAATCATTTTTTCTTTTAATGCTACACTAATTAGATTTTTATTACATATATATGTAATATATATGTAGTTACTGTTTTTATTAGATTTACTAATTAGTATATATATATGTAATAAAAAACAGTAATATAGTAACTATATATAGTTACTAATAAATCTAATAAAATGTACATATATATTAGTAACTAAACTAATTGATATTAAAAACAGTGACTATAGTTTTTTTTATAACAAAAGTAACTATAGTTACTAATTAGATTTACTAATTAGTGTATATATATATAATAATACAGTAACTATAGTTACTAATAAAAACAGTAACTATATAAGTAACTATACTAATTATATTATTTATTATATATATATATTAATGTTAATAAAAAAGGCGGGTACCCGTTACGGGCCGCTGATTAATCTGTCCAATCACACACCCGCTGCGGGCGCGGGCCGGGCCTAGCGGCCCGCATAGGCTTTTCCCCCTATCCAAGCCTGTCCAATTTCGCGGGCGGGCGGGACGGGCCGGGCGGACCGGCCCGCGTTTGCCCAGGTCTATAAATAAGTACCATTTAACCAATCACAAGTTGGTGTAGTGGTTGTGAGGCTACATCCCATATCAAGAGGTTCGAAGTTCGAATCCTCTTGGAAACATGGAGTCGCTTGTGAGTGAGAGTGTCAACCCCTTAAATGGGTCACACAGTACCCGATCCAAACGTAGAGCGACTGAGTCGATCGAACTGGACTAAGATAAAAAATAAATAAGTACCATTTTAGATTTATTAGATAAATAATTGAAAATGAGTTGAGTTTTTTTTTTTAAATTGAAGTATGCTATTGTTGATCATATATTGCTCAAATGGTAAATTCAAATTGACTCAAGGAAGGTTGTACATTTTTTAGAGGGATCAAATATACATGCAAACTTTAAAACACTTATCCGAATTAATATATATAGTTTCTATTTTTTTTTAATAGTAAACAAGAAGGAGGATGTCTTGACAAATAAGGTTCATCTCTGATCATCTCTACAACCAAGCTCTCTATTAAGAGGGAGAGTGAAGATATTACAAGCAACCATAGACCTAGTTATATAATCAGTAGCACAGTTTGACTCTTGATAGCAGTGCTGAAAGTTTAGGTTGGTGAATTTATCTTCAATACGATATATCTTTTCAATTACTCTTGCAATTTTTCAAGGGCGATTGATTTATTTCTTTATTGCATTGATGACACCTAGATGTCTCTTTCAATGAATATATATAGTTTCTATAAAAAAAAACACTTAGATCGGAATGTAGTAAACAGAATATATAGTATATGATTTTTATCACATATATATTACCAATCACCCAAGCTTTAAGTTTTCATTTACTATAGTTTTCATATTGGAAAAAAAAAGGAAAATATAATCTATCATCCAAGAGAAGTGAGATGAGTCAATATATAAAAACTATCAATCTCGTCTCATGGGTAAAAGCCGGCAGAAGGGATTGGCTTTGATAGGGGTTCGGCGGAATGTTCATTGGGAGACCCCTCCACCTCCTTTCTCTAAACTGAATTTCGACGGATCGTTAAGGTCTTCTGTTGAGGCTACATACGGCCTCGTGATCAGAAACGCAAGGGCGGCTGTGGTGGTGGCTGGCTCGGGCCGCTGCAATAACACTTCTGCTATGTTTTCTGAAGCACTAGTTCTTAGAAATGGGATGTTACGGGCTCGTCAACTGGCCGGGGGTGAGACACCTTCTGGCTAAGGGCGACAATCTGCAAGTTGTCAATTCTCTGCTTGGGATTTGGTCTTGCCTGTGGAGTATTGAACTTGTTCTTTCGGATGTTCGTTTGATTAGTTATGGGTTTGACTCGTTTTCCATTCGTCATATTTTTAGGAAATCCAATGCGGTAGCTGATAGGGTCGCGCACCTGGCTTACAGCATCCCTGCCGACGACGTTCTGCTTTCTGATCCGGTGCTTTAGGATCTCGTCCGGAAGGACGCTCTAAGATGGCGCTTCCTTCGTTAGGGGTGTTTCGTCTGAATTACTTTCCTTGTATTCAATATATATATATATATATATATATATATATATATATATATATATATATATATATATATATTGAGTGGTTCCAGAGTGCACACCCCTTAGGGTGTGGATTGTGCACAAATATTATTCGGTGAAATGTGAAACATTATTCAGTGAAATTTTAAGCATTATTCGGTGAAATGTGAAACATTCTACCGAATAATGTTTAGTTTTTTTATTTATCCATTTCAAATAAAAGAAACCTCAATTCCCTAAACAATAGTTACAATTTATATGGAATGCCTCAAATTTTATCAAATAATGTTTCACATTCCCCTAAACAATACTCACATTTCACCGAATAATGCTTCAAATTTCACTGAATAATTTTTCACATTTCATCGAATAATATTTTGTGCACAATGCACATCCTAAGCCTTGTGCACAAGTTACCCATTCTCTCTCTCTCTCTCTCTCTCTCTCTCTCTCTCTCTCTCTCTCTCTCTCTCTCTCTCTCTCTCTCTCTCTCTCTCTCTCTCTCTCTCTCTCTCTCTCTCTCTCTCTCTCTATATATATATATATATATATATATATATATATACACTCTTCACCCATAATTAGAAGTTTTGAGTTCAAACCCTAAAAATAGATCTCTTTTAAAAAAGAGATTATTTTGCCGTTTTATTGGACCTAAGACACAAAATATTATACTCTCACTTATTTTGAGGGGAAAAAAATCTCCATTAATTATGACTATATTTGGTTAAAGGAAAGCCGATGAGGAAGTTGAAACTGATCAATTATTTGTGTTAAATATAAAAATAAACTAGTATAATATTTGGTAAACTTAGCTATTAGGGTAGCTCATAAAAAAGTTGAATAAAAAATCAATAGGTCCAAAAAAACTAGATAATGTTGCCCTACGGAGCCTATATATATTGTTGAATGAACAAATACAAGAATTTGATTAAGGCGAGTGCAGAATCATCAAATTTGCAGGCAATATTTTGAAAGACTACAAACAGCAAAGGAGTAAGTGCAGTTGAGGATGATGACTTACCAATTGAGCAATTAGGAAATCCAATGGATTTGTTTTTTCTCAATTTTGAGAATGGCAACACCATATACTATACACAACATTATGTATATAACGAGTTAATTTATTATGAAAGGTTGGCATCACACATTTAATTTTTCACCCCTTGCCTTTTCATCACTAGCTTTTTCGAAAGAATCATTCAATTCTCCTTAAATGAAAAAAAAAACGAGAAATAAAAAAAATATTAAATAAATAAAAACTTGCATTAAGATGGTCGAGGCACAGTATGTTTTTAATGTTATAAATATAAAAGATAATTAATTTTAGCCGCAAAATGATACCGTTTATTGAAGATCTTATAACTTGTTAAATGTAAATTCATTTGGTTTATATGAGTTGAACAATTATTTTAAAATCCTATTAGTATTTTATTTTGAAATAATGGGCCACATTTGATCAGTTTTCAATATACAAGAAAATTTTGAAGATTAAAAGTATTTAAATTCGAGGGGAAAAGTCACTTAAGTGAAATTAAAAACAAAGTCGTCTAATTAAAAATTTTGAAACTAACATTGCACTTGTAATTTGTAAAGAGATACCAAAAACCTCATAAAACCTAAATAAATACTTCATTAAAACAGATTATTGTGGAATATGTGAAATTAATGAGCACATCCCACTTCGATAATATGAAAAATCTAAAACATTGGTAGTTTTTAGTGGGTTTTTTTATGTAAGAAAATATTATAATTTATAATATTAGAGAAGGGTTAAAAACCCAATTTTGAGTTGCTAAGGTAGCAACTATGTTAAAAATCAAAGAAACCTAAATTGAAGAGAGAAATAGAGAGAAGGGGGAGAGAGAGGGTGGGAATTGGTGGGACAAAAGAGAAGATAAGATCGCATGCTATTATTTATAAGTGTATAAATAACAAATGAGAGATTTTTATGGATTGGGTAAAAAAAATTAGGGTTTTCAATGAAAGAGAGTATGATAAAAGAAGTTAAGAAATCCAAGAAACCCGAACTAATTATGCGGATGCTCAGCATCTACATCGGCTGCTTTTAGTGGGTTTTTAAACAAAAATAGTCAGAAAAAGTAGGAGAGAGTGGAAGGGTGAAGTAAAAATCCCATGGGAGAGAATATGTATGTTCCAAACTCTCTTAAAAACTCATTAAATGGGTTCCATCTACAATAATGGCCGGCTGTTGCATTTTTTTAATTTTTTTCACATGGGCCCCACTACACATATTGTTGGATTTTGCTGTTTGGAAATGGGGTATTTATTATTGATAGTATTAGACCATTTTTTTTACCGGTTAAATATATATATATAAACAAAGAGAGGTTTGTGACACTTGTCACACGTGCAAGGATGTGATGATAAAATTAAATTTTTGTATTTTTTTATATTCATTTTAGCTAGTTTTTAGTCATTAAATATAAGAAATAAAAATAATATTTTATTAAAATTCATAATTTATTTTAAGTCATTAATAGACACCGATATTATATATGTTGAACAAAATATAATACATACATAAACAATGTACAACATAATATTATTATGCATATTGTATTATATAAAAAAAATTAAAACTATTTTAGATATTATTAAAAAAAAATTATCTATTCATAGACACCAATATAAAATTAAATAAAATTGTTAAAGATGGTACAAAGACGTGAAGTATTTTTTTCACCGAAATTGTTAAAGATGAATTTATGAAATATAAACTTAAATAAAATTGTTAAAGATGATATCAATGTTCTTGATCGTTCTTCTGTATTCGATGATGTGCTACAAGGGATATCTCCACCAGTTAACTTTGAAGTCAATGGCCATCAATATCATTTAAGCTACTATCTAGCTAATGATATTTATCCAAACTGGGCGACTTTTATTCCATCTATCAAGCTCCCACAAGGAGAGAAGGCTAGATTGTTTGTTCAATACCAAGAGGGTACTAGAAGTCTAGAAAGGATGTAGAACGAGCTTTTGGAGTCCTACAAGCCCGATTTGCCATAGTTAAAAACCCAGCACTTGCATGGGATATTACTTTGGTGGGAAGGATAATGAGAGCTTGTCTAATCCTTCACAATATGATAGTGGAGGACGAGCGAGAGAACTACAATCTTTTCTTTGATTTGTCCCAATTCGATCAAGTTGAGGATAACGATACTTCTTTTTCAAATAGGCGACCTGTCCCCATGGAGAAATACACTGAAACGCGAACGCAACTTCGGAGTAAAATTACACACTATGAACTGAAGCAAGATGTGGTTGAGAACACATATGACAAAAGTTTGGAAATGGCTCTTAGGAAAATTACAATTTTCTTCAAGCATTTCATGTATGATTTAGAGTACTCTTTGTATTTTATTTTTATTGTTTTTGTATTTCGATGATTTTCCATTTCATGTATGATGGAGAGTACTCTTTGTATTTTATTTTTATTGTTCTTGTATTTCGGTGTTTGTTTTGTTCCAATGAAGTTGTTTGCATTAAATGTTATTATCTATTTTTACGTTTTGAATTTTTTTTGAAAAAAATATTATATACTACTATTATATTAATTAACGCTAAATATAATACATATGTAGATAATATATAACATATTATTATTATGTATATTTAAATATACAATAGATAATAGTTGGTGAAAAGTAAATTAAGAAACTCTATAAATTCATATGAATGTGGATGAAAAAGTAATTGGGGTTTTAAGGAGAGATAAAGTGATAAAGTGGTATTAAGAAACTCTAGAAACCCGCATTAATGCGGATGGTAAGTTGGGGTTTTTAAGTGTTTCATTGGGCTACTCCTGATTGGTTTTAGGATACTGAAATTTAACCATTATAGAGTTTATATATAGATTTGAAGCTAGTACTGGTAATTCGGTTTATGCCGAATTAGAGTTTAATTTAGCTCGTATAGTTTCAGATTTTGAATTCTAAAATTAAAACAATTTCAAATTTGAAGGAGTGAAAATCCACTATAGTCTATACTAAAATCGAGTTTTGTATAATAATACTACAGAGTAAATTTGTACTCATAAATCATAATAGTGCCATGGCCCCGTGGGATGATGGTTGCCATGTTTATAGTTTGAAAGGGAAAGAAAACCACAAACCTATGAAAATCCTAATCCAACCAAATCAACGCGCGCCTACGCGCCATTTTCATCTCTTCCCAGAGATTCTCACCAGCCGCCATGGAAACCTTCTGCCCTCCGTCTTGGCTAAATCGCACCAGCGCCCGACTCCCCCTTCATCTTACCCTCTCGCCTCGGGTCACTCCGTCGGTCTGCAATTGAGTGCCTTCAGTTGCTGTGCCTCTATCCACCAAAATCCTCCTTATGGAGTTAACCCTAACCCGGACTGCAATTGGGAGGGTAAACCCTCCGATTGGACCTGGCCTGTCTCTGTTGGGACCTCTTGCGGAGCCCTCATGACCTGTTACCCGGCATTGAAGAGTTTTGGGGGAAGTTCGGGCTGGCCGAGCGGCGCGGGTCACTTCCTTCTGTGGCGTGCCTGGCTTTTCTCTTGGGAGCCTTGCCCGCCGTCTTGCTTTTCGCTCTCTGTCTCGCCTCTCTCCTCTGTAAGTATTTTTCTCTCCAAATTAGCACAAATACACGGCTCTACTGCTCACCAGCAAGGACTCTATTTAAGCACATACATAGTGTGCAGTTGGGCGTATTGCCCCTCTTTCAGTTCAAACACTACTTTCATTTCCGATCTAAGGCATCTGTTCTCTGTTACGCCTCCTTTTGGTTCTAAAATGGATCATTCGAAGTACTTTTGCTGGGTTTGTTTTCGTGTCGCTCCTTGTTGTAGGTTGTCTGTCCGGCTTGACCTCGGCGTTACTACTGGCTGCTGCTCAGTTCGGTGTGATATCCTCGGCGGGTGCTTGCTCTTGTCATTTTGCTGTTATCTTACTCCCTCAGCTACAAGACACTTGACAAGTCTAGATCCACAAGCTCCATCTTGTGATCTCGTACGATCGAAAATGCCCTACAAGGCCTTTTTTGTGTGTGCGCTACACCTTAGGCTATACACTAGCCGATGGACTCGGGTACAATATACAACAATCATGATGTTCAGTTGCCTTCCCTTGCTTAATGGTCTGTACCTGTTGTTTGGTGATCCTCATTGCCTTCAATCTTTCAAGTTACTGAGTGCAATCCGCTTGATCTCTTGCTGTGTGACTTCTTGTGCTGCTGTTGGGGATTGCTACGGTGCTAACATGCCCTTGTTTTCACCAATTTATTACCATGACCAAACAAATTCTTATAAGCCTTACCGGGCAAAGCATGTGCACCAAAATTACATTCTACAAACTATATGTTCCACTGACTATATGTTCCACCAAGATTACATTCTACAAATTGTTTTGAGACATGTTTCATACTGGCTATATGTTCCACCGATTACTTGCTCCAACATGATACATTACAAATCCCTTTATGTCATCTACTTTCTAAATGATCAAATGCGGAATTGCTCCAAGATTCGGTATTACATACTACTTTTAATACACTTGGGCTTTGTACACCCCACCTATGACATGATTAAGCATCAAATGCGTACTAAGCCTGACCAGGCAATAACTATCGAACAACATACTTATAAGGCAACACGATTGACTCTTGCAAACTTTATTCAAGGGCATAATTGCCCGTGCTACCTGTATTACATACTCAGCTTGTTCATGTGTGGAGCTGTTCACAGCAATGTTGGCCGGAATGGGCTTCAATGCTTATCCAGCTGCTCGTGGATTTGCTGGGTCTTTCTCTTGCATCTTCTGCTCGGCCTTGGCTGCGACTTGCATTTTTTTATGACAATTAGCAAATATAACAAGTACCATTCACAAACAAAAATCCTTCCTAAGGAAAAAGAATTACCAACATATACTAAATCAATCGATTTAAATGAATATATGTTCTTTATTGTGGTCCTTATTTTTGCTATTTTATGTATTTCCATCGGGCTATCATATGTGATTTGCCTTAGTGTTGCTCACCCGCCGGTCACTCGGGCGTTTGGAGTTATCTTACTCCTGCTGATGTGCTGTGCTCCTTCAATTACTAGTGTTACGCCCATCTATGGGCCGTCTGCTTACACCATTGCGTTTGATGATTATCTCTTGTCGTTTTACAATCGTTATGCCTCTCCTTCATCTGTTTTACATATGCATACCAATTCCTCCCTCATTCTGCTGTTGTTTTCCGTCTTCTTTTGCAGGGATTCACCTCGAGGGTGCAGTGGCAGCTGGGAAGTTGGATGCTGCAGGGAGCTGCTGCGGGTGGCAATGCTTCGGCGTAGATGTCCGGCGCTCTCATGGTGGCTCTCGAGCATTAGTGTTGTGGCTGATCTCGGAGCTTCATGGGAATGCATACCACTTGTGATAGACCAACCAGCTAAACCGATACATAAGCCTTACCAGGCAAGACCGATCGAACAATACTACTTTACTACCATACATCCGACTCTTACAAGTCTATTTCTATGGCGTCATTGCCCATGTAAATTGTATCACTCAAATAACACTCTTATGTACCAAGTTTCATTGACAACCAATTATCGAACTGGGGTTCCTTGCTTACCTAGCTCGTTACGATTCCAAATGATTCATGTAAGCTTACATAATGCAATGAAAATACCTTCAAATTGGACTATGCTCAACAGGTTATTCATTACTTATCAAATTTTGAAAACAAAAGTTACCATCACTAACAAACATAAGTCACAAACCAATCACCTTCCTAAGGTTTACAAGTTCCAAACAAAATCCATCGCAAAAGGTTTAAATGAATATATGTTCATGGAATTGTAGGGGGATGAGGAGAAGGAACTTCTGGACTGACACAGAACTGTTCTGTAAAAACAATTACATAAATGTTCTGGCTCTGCTTGAGACCAAGACTAATAAATTACCTTCGGAAGCTATCCTGAAAAAATGTGGGTTTGCTAACATAGCTTTCGACCCTGCGAGGGGCTTTTCGGGGGGTATATTTCTATTATGGAAGAACCTTCCTATGTCAGAGGGTGATATTACTCTCATCTCAGTCAATCATAGACTTATCCATATTAATTATCTTGATAAAACAATCAATAAAATAATGGCTATACTTGTGGTTTATGCACCGCCGGACCGTCGCTCAAAAGACGACTTTTGGGATAACCTAACCAGCTACGCAACCAATCTTAACATACCGTTCTGCATTATTGGGGATCTCAATGAACTCTCTAAACCAGAGGACAAATTGGGGGGCATATTACCGTCTCATGCAAGGTTTAAACGACTTCATGACATCAAACAATCACTTCAGCTAACAGAAGTACCAACCCATGGGGGTAGTTACACTTGGCAGAAAAAGAAAACGGATATGCCGAACAATAGCTACGCCAAACTGGACCGCTTACTAGCACAAAACGAAATCGTTGCAGCCTTCGACGGAATCCGAGTCCGAATCCATCCGTTCACCAACTCCGACCACGCTCCCATCTCCCTCGATTTGCGATCACCATCTAAGATCAACAAGAGTCCTTTCCGTTTTGAAATGGCTTGGACGACTAAACCGGAATTCTCAAACCTGGTGAAACAGGCTTGGAGACTGAATCCTAACGGATCCTACATGTTTAAACTCGTAAAAAAAACGAGCCTTCTTAAAAATTTAGCTAAACGTTGGCATAAACGCACATTTAACAACATCCATAAACAAATTTTTGAGACAGATGAAGCGCTATTACTGTTACAGCAAACTCTGATTGTCAATCCAACCCAGGATCTAAACGCGAAACACAAGCGTCTGCTTAATAAGCGTGAGCGAATGCTTGACTTCCAGTGTCGCTATTGGAGCCAACGGGCTAAGGCCAAACACATCCGATTAAATGATACAAATTCGAGTTATTTCCACAGAATAGCTACAACCAAACGGGGCAGAAAAATGGTTAAGTTCCTGACCACTGATTCGGGATTGATCCTATCTGACCATGACCAAAGCAGAGACGAATTTGTTACCAGTTTCTGAAAGAGATTCAAGTCGTCATACAATCACGAAGTTTCCTGCGACGAGGACCTTACTGTCATCAACCATGAAATTTCTGATCAACAAAATCAACTGCTTACAGCGCCCGTCACAAACACAGAAATTAAGTCAGCACTTTTTTCGATTGGGGCCGATAAGGCGCCAGGCCCTGACGGTATGCCAACAGGTTTCTACCAAGCTTACTGGCACATTGTAGGCCCCTCCATTATAAAAGCAGTCAAAGCTTTCTTTTCGAGCGGCAAGATGCTACGACAAATAAATCACACGTTCATCACGCTGATTCAGAAAAATGACGACCCTCAAAATGTGGGTCACTACAGGCCAATCAGCCTTTGTTCCACAGTTTACAAAATCATCTCCAAGATTCTGACTGCACGATTAACAGCAGTTTTCGACCAACTAATCCATCCTTTACAAAGTGCTTTCACTAAAGGTAGGTCCATTCAGGACAATATCCTCATTGCTCACGAAATTTTCCACTCATTTCGACTAACTAAAGCTAAGACAGGCTATATGGCTGTCAAATTAGACATGGAAAAGGCATACGACCGTGTCGAACGGCCCTTCCTTTTTGCGACACTCGCTAAATTCGGTTTCGACCAGAAATTTGTTCTGTGGATCAGAGAATGTGTACAGACAGTTTCATACTCAGTGCTTATAAATGATGAACCGTCGAAGGTTTTCCTCCCGTCACGAGGCCTCAGACAGGGTGATCCTTTATCACCTTTTCTATTTATCCTTACAGCTGAGGTTTTAGCTAGAACGCTCCAGCAACGTTCAAATATCTCTAGGGACTTGGGGTTCACCCTCGGTAGGGGTGGGGTGAAGATCCCTTTCCTGGCATTCGCTGATGATATCATGCTATTTGGCAGAGCAAACCAATCGACTTGTTTTGAGTTCTCAAACATAATACAACGTTTTTGTCAGATCTCTGGCCAACGAGTCAACCTACATAAATCCAGTTTCCAGGTGTCACCAAACACTTCAACCACAACCATCCACACGGTCACAAATGCTATGGGCATCCCACATGCAAATAATCTAGAAAAATATCTAGGATGTCCCATTATCAATGGGAGGGTCAACAAAAACACTTTCACGGAAATCATCCTCAAAACAAAGCAACAACTGACTAAATGGAAAGCCTCATCTATTTCAGCCGAAGAAAGGAAAGTTCTATTTAAAGCAAACCTTTCAGCCCAACCTCTGTTCCACATGCAAGCGTTCTTATTACCTTCGTCGATTCTGCACGAACTTGACCAGATTTACAGGAAATTTTTTTGGAACAAAGACACCAATTATACGCCTCTGGTGAGCTGGGACAAGATTTGCTCAGATACCCTAGACGGGGGCCTAGGCATTTACAAAGCCAAAACGATGAATATAGCACTACAAATGAAATTGTTGTGGAAGATTATCGTTGAACCAGATAATATCTGGGTTAAGGTGATAGCAAGAAAGTACCTAAAAGGGGTTCCACTCCTAAGTTACAAACATAAGGGAAATACTTCTTCGCAATGGGCTAAATTAAATTCTATCACAGAACTCTTCAAATCAGGCCTGAGATGGTCAATCAGAGACGGGAAGACCGTCAATTTCTGGAAAGACAATTGGGTCTACAAAAACCTGCTCTATCAAATGGCTTCTCAGTCAATCCCGGATGATATAGCTACTTGGCCGGTTGCAAGATTTATTAATGACAACAACACTTGGAACACTCAGAAGCTCCAAACGGACTTACAAGGCATTCTTGACATGGATATCATATCAACAATCTCCAGAACTCACCTTCCCCATAACAGGTTCTCTGACAGACTTTTTTGGGGATCCAGCAAAGATGGCTGGTTCTCCACGGCTGCGGCAACCAAGATTATACCAAATAATGGGGGCGGCAAAAATTTCGATTGTAACTGGATTTGGAAACTGGACGTTCCGTACAAAATAAGGCATTTCCTTTGGAAAATTGCACGTGATGGTTTACCAACCTCTGACAGATTGCAAAGGTCTCATGTTTCTGTACCCTCAGGGTGCATCTTCTGCGGTTGTACTAGTGAGTCGACTAGTCATATCCTGGTTCAATGCCCCATGACGTCATCGATCACCAAATCGCTAAATATAAACCATCCCTCAGAGGCTGATCTCGACTTAGACACAAAACCCAATCGGCTGCTAAACGATATTCACAACAAACTCGGCACCAATACTCTCACTAAGCTTGCTTTTGCTTGGTGGGGTATTTGGTATTTTCGCAACCAGACGGTATTTCAACAAATACCAACCGCCTCGGTTCAGGCGATTACTGTATTCTGCAACTCGACTTACAGGGCTTGGTTTGCTCGAATTGAGGACTCTGAGAGGCTTCCTCTTGATAAGATTAACAGAAATAAGGGGTCCACAACCGAAAAGTCTAAGACTATGAGAGGCCAGAACTCCAGGATGGAGAGTTGGAAAAAACCACCTTTTGGTTACTACAGACTCAATTTCGATGGGTCGTACTGCCAGTCGGGGATCGGAACCTGCAGTTTTGTGATCAGAGATCATTTAGGTGAAGTAAGGTCCTTAGGGGCGGGACAGTGTAATAATAGCTCCGCAGTTTTTGCCGAGGCTATGGGTCTTCGTATGGGGGTCTCCAAGGCCAATTCTATGGGTTTTAATAAACTTCTGATCGAAGGGGACTGCTTGGTCGTCATAAAGGCTCTGCTGGGGGACTGGTCCAACCCCTGGGAGATCGAGCTGCTGATGGCTGATGTAAAAGTCGATTTATATTCTTTCTCTCATGTTGCTATTCGTCATATTTTCAGGGATTCTAATGCGGTGGCCGATAGGATTGCACGTCTGGCCTACTCTGTCCCTGCCGATGATAGCTTCACAGATGATCCAGAACTTCGGGTTCTCGTCCGCTCGGACGCGCTAGGAAAGAGGCCGGCTCGTTGGCGTGTTTCCTAATCCTTACCTGCTTCCAAAAAAAAAAAAAAAATGGTTGCCATGTTTAAAAAAAAAATTGAATACTTTCTCCATTAAGCAAAACATGTCATTTTAGGTATTTTGATGTTAAATTTTCAAAATTACTCTTATAATAATTAAAGAGTTGTTTATTGTAGTTTTGGAAAAAAATGAAAAAATAAAGTAATAATTAGGAGTATAAATGTATTGTTATTTGTGATTCTTATAATGTGTGAAAATAGCTATGTTTGGCAAAAAGACAGCTGTTCGAGTAGCTAAAGTTGATGAATTATTTGTGTTAAATGTAGTTTAATAAGCGAGTTTGGTAACCTAGCGGTTAAGATAGTTGATGAAAACTTGTGAATGAAAAAACAAAAACTCCCAAAAGTTTGAATGAGTAGCTATTAAAAAGTTTAGATTTCAAAAGGTAATTAAATTAAAATATTATATTTGCTTGAAAGACTACTTAAGGTTGCCAAACCGACCTCGGGACTCAATGTTTGAAAGAGGATGGTTGCCATAATTTGCTTGGCTAACATAATAAGTTTATTCCGCAGTACACTAATATTTGGACCAAAATGACCAATTCGAATTGGGCTTACATGGCTACTGGGCCGGGCCTATCTAGTAAGCTATGATTTGATGGGCCTTTTGTTTGGGGTCCCTCTTTATAAGGGCAGGTCCATAATTCATGTTTTATACATGGAAAACAAAAACAAATGTCAATGGGCAAGCAAAGGGCCAATAATGGGGGCACAAAAATGTGAAAATTAGACAAGTTACAAGTTGCAGCCACAAGGGAAAACAGAAGACCAATAATAACCATTTACAGCTCAAAATTAAGAGACTGGGGTAGCAAAATTGGATTGCACTTACAAGTCCTCCCTCCGTATCGCAAAATTTGTAGTTTTAGAATAGTAAACTTGTATCAAAAAACTTGTTGTTTTAGCTATAATTATTATCTTTATAGGTAATGATTGCTCTTTTTATAGGTAATAATTAGTGCTTTTAGGTACTTTATCCTATAAAACTAAAGGAAATATAGGTATTATTAATAAGTGTGCATAAAGCTAAAACTACAAGTTTTGCGATACGGAGGGAGTAATATCCATCGGTAAAGATCCTCTAGTCTACAAGACAACTAGACCAATGGTCCTTTTATTCTCATTGGCAGAAAAGTTATCAAGTATACCAAAAGTATGAACACTTGTTAGGAGAATTAGTAAATAAATCATCAAAGTGGACTTATACAGTCTGCCAAAGGGATTCATTGTTTGCCACTTGAACATAAACTGGAATTGCTTAACTGAGGCAGAAAAGAATGGCTTTGTGGGAACACCATTTTGTCAATAGCTATTGCTTGTGTCACAACTTGATCCACCTGTGTTCAAATGGTTTGCCCCAACAAAAATCCACATACAGCATAGCTGATACCATTTGGGTATTTGGGTTACATCTGATGTCTATGGCTTTCTAAAAATCAAGCTATTCAGCATCAGGCAACCAGCAAAGCTTCTATAACCATCTAAAGACTACAAAATCAGATCTTAACTCAAAAAAAAAGAACTACAATCAGATTATCAATTTGTAAATGAAAGACAGCATCATCAGTTTATAGGTAAACAAATAGGAAAAAAAGAAACAGTTTAGCTATCTTCAGACTTCCTTACAGAGTTGGATCCTTCAACTTCAATCAGCAATCAATCTGCAGGATAATCTCCTTGAATCCCAAAATATCCTCCTCTTACCACAATCAAGGAGAAACATTCCCAATCTCTCCACTTCACTTCATTCCAACTCCAAATATCACAACAAATACATAACAGGATCTTCTGTCATTGCAATCAATTATCCACTTCACTCTTAACCTTCTTCCTCTTCTTACTTTGCATCCCCTTGTTTGCTGAATCAGTCCCCTCTCCATCAACACCAATCTCTCCACTCTTCCTTTTCTTACTTGATTTCTTCTCAATTTCGCCATCTCTCCCTTCCACTTCATGAATTTGATTCATCTTACTCAGCTTCTCCTCAGCACCTACAACTCCATTAACATTCCCAATCTCTCCACTCTTCCTTTTCTTACTTGATTTCTTCTCAATTTCACCATCTCTCCCTTCCACTTCATGAATTTGATTCATCTTACTCAGCTTCTTCTCAGCACCTCCAACTCCATTAACATTCTCATTCTCTCTGAAATCAGGAGTCTTATTTTCCCTGTCTTCAACCTCACTCACATGTTTCATCTTCTTGATTTTTTTCCCCTCAATTTCTTCCCCCTTCACTCCATTCGAAATCCCATGACCGCCATTGCTTCTTCCCTCTTCACTCAATTCCTTCTTAATCTTCTTCTTTTCCTTCTTCTTCCTTTTACTATCCGCACTATTACCAATCGTACTCTCTCCTTCCTTCTTCTCACCGCCATTAACCTTCTCAAGCTCGAGTCTTTCTTCGTCCGCTGCTCCAGCTTTGGTAGCCTCGCGGTAATTTCCGACCGAATTCCCAGGCTCCTCGGCTTGAATTCCTGATCGGTGCTTCTTGCTCCTGCGCTCAGAGCCAGATCCGCTCAGCTCCTTGTGGAGCTGAACGAGTTCATTGAACGCATCCGAAGCGCGCATCAGGTAATGAAGGAATGCCGGAGATGCGCCATTATCGGCTGAGGTGAACTTGGAGAGGATCTTCGCAGCTTTGGGGAGGGAGACGGGATCCGAATCGACTACCGTCGCTGCAACTGTCTTCATCACTACCAGAAAAGTCTCCCCTTTTCGCACACCGATAAACCCTAGAAGAGATGGCGGGGATATGGAAGAATCCCTTTGAGGTCTTTCGGAGGATGGATGAGCGGAAAGCGAAGATGGAAGTAGTAGGTTTTATTATTAACGTCATATTTGGGCCTTGGCCGAAAATTTGCCATGAGCCCATGACGGCCCAAACAACATAAATGAAATAAAATTATTGAAAAAAATTTATATTAAAACAAATTAGTTTTTTTTTAATTTTATATTTATTAATAACTAGTTTTACAACCGCGCGCATCTTGCGCGCGGGTTTATGTTGTATGGGTACCTAGATGTGGAATTGAATGTTGGTAATGAATTGAATGTATATAATGAATGAATATGAAGTGTTTTAAGAGAACTTTAATTAGTTTGGGTAGGAGTAAAGTATGATGGATAGGATTATAAGTATTTGATATTGGCATTGATCCAAATAGACTGCAATATATTCATATGGATTTTGATGTAAATCATGATTTCAGCGAACAATTAATTTATACATTGATAATAAAGCATTAATGTGGCGAAATTACAAATGTCGAAACTTAAAATTAATGACAAACATGTGCTGAGTCTGCTGTTCAACTTTAATTTTATTACACAGATGCCATATGGAACTTGAAGACTTGATTAAACAAAAACTTAACAAAAGTAATACATTATGAAATGTTATTGAAAATATTGCACAATGCTTTTTGCATTCCTACAAGCACATATAAAAAAAAACATCAATGTTAGATTATTGTAACTGATTAAGATAAATGGTAATGTGAATTTAGTAACATTACCTGCCTAACGGTTCCAAGGCTTTTGTAAATTATTAAGATGGTCCTCTGTAAAACCCCGGATTTACGTAGTAATTCAAAGGAAACAACATTAACAACTGTGGGAGTGTCATCGTAAGTGGCATCTGATTTATTCCTTAACACTGTAACGTTGGATCGATTTCTTGCTCTAGATAAAGCAACATATAACTGCCCATGCGAAAAACACGGCTGTCGCAAGTACACTGCAACTTTTTCTAGTGTTTGCCCTTGAGACTTGTTTATTGTCATAGCAAAGCATAACTTGATAGGGAATTGTTTTCTTTCAAACTGGAATGGGTAATTTACTGACGACGAGGTTCGCATGGTAATTCTTGGTAGAAAAACATGTTCACCTTTGTAATGCCCCATTGTTATCTGACAATGGATTATATTTTTGAAGAATTTCTTGCAGGTCAATCTTGTTCCGTTACATAAGCCGCTAGGAGGATCAAGATTTCGTAGCAATATGACTGGGCAGTTTGGTTTCAATACTAATTCATGGGGGCTCATTCCCGAAGGACATAATGTATTAAGGAAGTCGACAGGATATAGGTGACTCTGATCATCAAGGACTGTATCAAAACTTCTATATGTGGTAGATGCCCCTGGGAAACAACGTAGTAGCTCATTGTTAATATTGTCTACATCTTCATTTTTAGGGGTCAAAATAGCTCGCTTGTTAAAGTATTCGCTGTCATTGATGGAATGTTGTATTTCAGGGAAGATATGCGAAATCAAAAGAGAGTTATAATCATTTTCAGTGCCAAAAGATCTAACCATTTCTGGTTGTAAGTTGATAGAACTATGTTCATCAGTCTGTAAGCTCCCATTGCCAAGTTGTAGAAGAAAATCAGAAAATGCAGGATCTTCGAGTGCTCGTATGTTTTCAGTAAGCTTGAACTTAGTCAATTGTGGCCATATATATGAACTTACCAAGCTGGCTTCAACAGCTTCACGTTGAGTTTTCATT
This sequence comes from Persicaria maculosa, assembly GCA_963922045.1. Classification (NCBI taxonomy): domain Eukaryota; kingdom Viridiplantae; phylum Streptophyta; class Magnoliopsida; order Caryophyllales; family Polygonaceae; genus Persicaria; species Persicaria maculosa. The sequence goes on from OY998262.1 coordinate 62,690,382, forward strand.
ACTGGAAGCACTTGTCTAAAATCACCACCAAACACAATAATTTTTCCACCAAATAATGCATTGTTGTTGCATATATCTTGTAGCATTGTGTTTAATGATTCAATATTACTTCTCTTGGCCATTGAAGCTTCATCCCAAATGATGAGGGATGTTTGTCTTAGTAATTCTGCTAAACTGCTTTGTTTTGAAACATTGCATGAAACTGAAATGTTGTCATCAAGTGGTAGTTTGAACCTAGAATGAGCTGTTCTTCCAGTTGGTATGTTTGAGGCTGCTATTCCTGATGTAGTAGTTGGTAAAACAATTTTCTTCATCAATCTAATCTTTGCATATAAAGCACAGTATAAGAATGTTTTACCTGTCCCACCTGGGCCATCAATAAAAAATGCTCCTGGTTTGTTTCTTTTTACATGTTCCATAATGCACTTGTATGCAATTCGTTGTTCCTTGTTTAACAATTTCTAAGAGCCAACATATTCTTTTGGAACTGGACTGTTTAAAGCATCTCTGATATCTTGAGTGGCTCTAATTGAAGTAGATTGAGAACTGAGATGTTCGTGCAAGTCATAATCCTTCAAAGATTTTCCCATGGCTTCTAAATGCTTTTGAATTTCAATACTTGTTGACTGTAAGACTTGACTCTCATCTGTTTTGTGTATATGGTTGAAATCCTCAGACAAATGTGCATAATACATATCCCATAATGCCTTTGGATTTGGAACGGAACAAAAGATCAATAATGTTGCAAATAGTCTACGTAGAGTATGGGGCATATGTATAGCAGCAGCTTCATCCATACAAGATTCCACGTAACCATCCTGTTCAAGTAGACCCATTTTCATTGATGCTTCTTTAAATGTGGTACAACAATGCCCGTTTACCGTGAGTAAATCAGTGAAAGACAGTGGGCCTCGAACATTTGAAAGAAGTAGCCTAAGATAGTATCGTTCTCCCTCTAAAGGATTCACATATGCTACTCTCCCAAGCGCTGTTCTTAGTTTGCGTTGTTTCCATGATTTATCTGTTTGATCCCATACAAAATGTTCTGGAAACTCACAATATAGGTATTTGTGATCAGGGAATTTTTGGTTTGCTATAAAGAACTCAGTTAACATAGTCTTTTGTCGATTCTCATCATTAGAAACAGATCGTATGTTTTCATAATCTCTAAAAGTAACTGGATGTAAATCAGGTAAATGTATTTGGAGTGGTTTTACAGAAGGGCTGATGTCAAATAAGTCAAAACCAAAAATTCGCCATGCAGCCTCAGGTGGTGAAACCCATCGACCAGATTGGTAGCTCTGCACCTCATCATAAGAGGAAACATTGTCATTTTTTACTGCAAAGCTAACACGATCGTGCCCTTTGTATACATACTTGTATAGATATTTAACGGCTTTAATTGTTGAGCAGATTTCAACATTGATGTGACAATCAAATGCTAGTAGAAGATATGGGTTGTAAGGTATAACCCATCTATTATCAAGCATAGCCTTTCTCACTTTGAAACCGGCCCCATTATTTCTTCTCCTATATGTTGGATATGAGTCTTCTCCACATGTTGTAGAAGAAACAAAGCTTCTAGGATAATGGAATTTGCAGGTTTTCCTATAACCTTTTTTTTCCATACAAGCACAATCAGGATTTAGATCACCACACGGGCCATGCATCATGTGTTGTTTGACTAACCGCCTCAAAGTTGGGTTATCTTCTCCGGGGATCTCAGCACACACATATTTGTCAAAATCTTCGGGGGTAGAAATTTTATTTTGCGGTGATAATATAATTAACATATGTGCATGAGGAAGACCCCTCTTTTGGAATTCAATCACATGAACTCTTGCAATAATAGGCCCAAAAATATGTTTTTCAACTATTTGTGATTTCAACAATTTCAGTTTTGCATGAAAGATTCTTGCGCATAAATCTGGGCGATTTTCAGCCTTTTCTCCCGCTTTAAGTTCACTTTGAATCTCATGCCACCTTGGATTACAAGTCATTGTAATAAACAAGTCCGGTTTTCCAAATCTTTGGACAAGGGTCATAGCGTTTAAATAACGTTTCTTGATGACACGTGGGCCTCCGATGAACGAAGCAGGCAATACAATTCGTTTTCCAATTTCTGCAGCGCTTCGATGACCCTCGTTCAAACTGTCTACGATACCTTGATACAATTCACTTCTAATTGTTGATTGGTTTCGCCGGAAAAAATCTAACCGTGTATTCTCAATTTTCACGTACATATCAACAATATATTGCTGAAATAATCGACCACTATATAGTATATAGTTAGTTACACGAATCTGTAACTTGTAAGCGTAATACTCTCTACATGAAACTTCTTTATCCGATTTGGGTGGTCGTCTCTGAGCAACTGCATTTGAGTAACACTTTATAAAGATTGCATATAAATAGGATACATGTATATAAATATTAAACTAATTATAGGTAACTAACCTTCGTATTCACATTGTAGTAGATCTTCCTCATTCTGAACTAAGCACGGTACTACGGGAAAAGTGATGTTTTGGTTCGTCACGCGTCCCGTAGGTGACACTTTTTTAAGCCCTTGGTGCCATCCAGAATCCCCTCGTGGAAAAAGTAATGGATATTGCAAGGGATCGTAACATCCGTAATAATGCATTACACGGTGTGATTTATCAGATTTCCCGACAACTGTAATGTGAGGGCTGTTTATCTCTGGAGAGTTGGTTCCGTCTACTAAGATTGCAGCAACTTGATCTGAAGTTGGAGCATTGTAAACGCGCTGGTCAAGAACTGGATTACGAGAAATAATGACTTGAGAGTCATTCACTATATTTACATCTCTAAGTGAGCGGAAAAAATACGCATATGGATTGATGTTCATCACATTCATTAGGACCGAAATGATCTCAGCATCTAAGTTTGAAAAACGGGCCATTCTTGTTTCATTTTCCAAAGCCCCATCATAAAAATACATTTGCAAGTAATTTGGATTGTCTGCTGCAGGTAATAGATTAGGCAAGTAATGATATAGTTGGCCGTGTAATAAAAAAACATGGATACCTTTTTCCGTCGATATATCAAAGTCCCCACCTAAGGAGCTAAATGCAAAGAAATTGTTGTACACCCTGATGTATTGTTGGAAGTGAGTTGTGAGATTACTATCCCCTCGAAACAAATGTAGAAGTGCAGGGGGGAAATCATTGCTTGATAAGTGCACTTGACCGTCTTGACAACAAAAGTTTACGGTTTCAAATGCAAATTTCTTTGCTCCACATTTAATGCATGTTGTTGGAGAAGGCAGAGCTAGTGGAGTAGAAGGGAGATTCTCGGTACCTAATCCTGCATATACTGGGCGACGACGGGTCTGGCGGCGTGGTCTTTTTGAGGTTGATGCTTCGCAAATTGGTGTATCAATGTTCATTGATGAATGCAAAGATCGTGTTTCTCTAGGCAACTGTTGTAGTCCAGTATCCGCAATTGGTTGTACGTATTCTGCTCTTGTACCTGCACGTTGTCGATTTCGGGGTGTACTTCTCCTTGTGTTGTGCCGTATTGGTATATCTCCATCCATTGTGACCTTTTATAAATCTAGGAAAAAACAGATATTCTAAGAAGTAACCTTTGGAGAACAAATAGCACATTATATTCATTACCCCAAATATTTAATAATGAAACTAACCACGTATCTAATAATGCAACCTATCAACCAATCAATGGATGGGTATTAAGAATTGAATGGTAATTAAATGCGTTGTCATCATGCAAAACCAAAAATAAAAGATAAACAGTGATATTTTGTATTTCATAACATGCAATATTACATCCCTAAATACCATGATATAAAACACTACAAAAGTCTGCAAAAACTATTCTTTTCAACCTTGTCCACTAACATATCGTGCATCACTTGGATACAAAAAAGACACGATGACATCCATCGGACATCGGATGATAGTACTTCATAAGTAGTTTATCAACAAACAACCCGATTAACAAAACCCTAAGCAAACATTGCAAAAATCCTAGTGGGATCGGTCACCGTCAAAATCACATGAAGCCCAACTGGGAAAAAGGAGTCCCAACAGCTGCATATCCCATATTTCAGTTCCTAACAACATCCCTCAGCATCCATTTTACAACATTGTGATCTGTTAGTAGTGCCGGTGAAGGAGTTATAAGGAAAACCGTCGGACAGCTAAGAAACGGTTTCCTGGTCGCTTCAATGAAATCATGTCGATCCTGTTGGGTAAAAAAGAATTGAAACCAAATTAGAAGCATGAGTCAAAATATTCAAACAAGAAAAGAACGATATCAAAAAGAAAAACCATCATTTAAAAATTACCTTGCTACTCATAGCATAAAGCTTGTCTGCATGAACATTAAACAACTTTTGTGCATTCTTAGTATATGCAGCAAGCATTATTGTACCAGTGCTATCTGTAGCCTTGAAATAGAAATACATCCTACATAAACAAATAGGATAAAAATCAAGTAAAAGGAAACATAATGAAAGATGAAAAACAGAAGAAGCTGTATAAATGTATTATATGCAGGAAAACATACTTGGCCTCCGACGTGGTCTCTTTCTTACACGCTTGACACACAATAGACTCGTGTAGACCAGCAGCACAACCTCTTCCACAATTTTCACAACCGAGTGATAGCCTAACATCAGCCACAACAAAATCGCTCACGACAGCACAAATCCGAATAAGTTGGCCCCGCTGAACAGCATCACCCTAACATTCATAAAAAAAAAAGATAAGTTTTCATATAATGAGTAACAATTAACATAACAATAGAATTGTTTTCACAACGTAAGAACAGTTTTACATAAAACCTTTCTTATCCTTTTCGTCTTTCAATTTTGACCAAGGATGTTAGAACCTATAAATTTAATGGAAAGTTGGAAAGAAAAAATAAAACACAGAGAAACCGCCAAAGCAAATACTCACCAATATACAAATTATTTGAAGGATAAAGAAAATAAATAAATAATTGCAATTCAACAGTAGAGCTGTATTATTATTCCAGCTGGAACATGAAGAATAAATGATGTGGAAAGTTTAATGAGAAAGAACACTAAGCATGAATTAAACCATAACGAATCTAAGCCATTGCTAATATACAATGAAATAAATCAAAGGTAAAGAGAGAGTGGAGACCAATAAAAAAAAAGTCAAAAGTGCAATTACTAACATATATACATAATCACTTAGAGAAACAAATCATTAACTTCCAAGTCACAATTCCATTGTAATTCCTTGAATAAAAGTATTTTACCACTTGGAACCAAGAAGCAAAAAACATATATAAGTGTTTTAAAGATCCATACATGAATACAAAATGAAAACACACCTTCATCCCAAGCACATCAGCAATTGTTGTGATATCGGTAGGTATGTCAGGAAGAGTCTTTCTTTGAACATCCACTCGAAACTTGTTTAACAAATCCACATTCTCCAAGCACCTGGATAAGTAAAATGCACTATGAATAAGTGAAATAATGGGGAAAGAAAAACAAGAAGTGTAAATAAATATTTAAATCATAAAAAACAGAGCACCATTTCTCTAAAGAAGCAACATCATCTCCAACTGGGTTGATAGTGTACTCGGTCGACATAGTTGTTCCCAATGAAAAGCCTGTAATAATAAACCAAAGAACAAATATATATTATCTGAAGGGTGAAAGTTATATATATATATATGCAGAAACATTATATAGGATAAATAGCAAAACGGACCTTGAAAGTTAGCAACCCGAAGTGCACTCATAGAGATGATAGCATTCTTGTTGACATCAATAACAAGTGATTCATAGATAATAGAAGCAAGATCATTCCACACCGATAAAAGCAGTGGCTGCGTACAGCTATAATAAGAAAAGATTAAAAAATTAGAATTTCCCAATACACGAGCACATTCAATATGAGTACAACATTGCCACAGCTAATAATTTTCAAGAGAAGGGGAATGCACTAAGAAAGAAAAAACAAGGGAAAGTGTGCATGTTTACCTAGTATCAATCACATATAGTTCAGAAACGTTGGACTTAAAACCACGATAAGAAGATACGCTCTTTGGAGGTTCAACATGGAGCACAACAGCAATAATATCTGCAGTCACATATAAGAAGAAATGAAATACACAATCAAAAGATATAAAGCATGCATAATTAGAAAAACAAATAGTGGATACCAAAACGCCTATCAGTAGTGGCATTCCGAGGAATGTCAGCCAGCTTGCAAAGGCGGGATGAACCACCTCCAGAAGAACTCTCTCCAACTACACGCACCACTTTAGTTGAATCATTTATGAAAAGTTCTTGCTTGTCCTTTGTATTAAAGTTAGGGTTAACATCCCGAACAAGTACATTTGAGATATCATAATTGTATCCAGGTTCAATAATTTTCTTGAACACGTCGACGTTGACACCAAACATCTTAGCCCACATTTCATTTCCCTAGCAAAACAACCAAATACAAAAGACAACATTTATAAAATAAAAGGAAAAAATGAAGGGAATTACTCAATCAGCTATGCACAAGAAAGGAATTAAGTGTGGCAATACCTTCTCATCCACCAACATCAGACTTTGATGCTTGGTCTTTCCTATAGGAGTCTTTACTCGCAACTTTTCCTTCACAAACACTCGAATCGTATGATCTTTCGTTTCAGAAACAAGCTGGTCAAGATATTTTTTGTTCGACTTCATCCTAAGATAAACAAATTGGTCTATGTAGTTAAAATGATGCGTAAACAAAACATAAATAACAAATATGCATGGATTGAAACAAATAAACAAATCACCAAAAAAAAACTCTAGAAATCACACAACCAAGGCACACCAACACAAAGAGGATTAATTTTCACAAAATAGATAAGCAAAAAATGAGGAAAAAATGCACTATTGAAATCCACACCCAAACAACGAAACCTAACAACAAACACATCGAATATACCTTAAAAACAAACGAGTGTGAGTTCCAATTCAGGTTGAACAGCAACTTGACAACATTGGCAATTAACCTGCATATATAAGACCGGAAATAACTAATTAAAAGTAGAATAAAAAAATAAGAACACATAATCAAGGGAAACAACAACACAGTAAGAATACACATTAATGATAAAAACAACTATAATGTAGGTGTCAATATATAAACAGTACAAGGAATGGTTTTATTAATATCCATATGAATTATCCAGATGAAACATAACTTATACACAACTTTCCAGTTAAATAATAAGAAATTATATTAGGACAAAGTTCTGGATTCAACTAAGCTAGAATAATAGGCTGAGGTGGACAGTGGACATAAAATCTGGAATAAGATGGGTCAACATTTTTTAATATAACAAAGTTATAGACTCAGGTGATATCTTTTAAGCAAAATCAACTCTTGGCAAATTAGCTCTAAATCAGCAACAGATACTGGAATTAACAAACATAAACAACTTAGAAAAGAGATGGATATTAAATTCTTCCATGAAAGTAGATAGCTATAAATTTGAAGGCCAATTCAACTACTCAGTAACATTTTACATAATCTTTTATAAATTCCGATTTTGGCAATTTGCCAATCTTTGCTGGAAACTTTCTAACTGACGGTAATTCCATCTGAAATAGGAATATTATTTATGAAATGCAAAGTAAACACAATTTGCCAAACCCAACCACCCTAACCATACCAAAATTTTTTTAAAAATTAGATAAAACATGCAGTTGAAAGGAAATTAGAAACCACACATCAAAAAACCGTGAAATTTGAATCACAAGAAGTTGAAACCCCTCGGTTCTTTAATCCAAGTAGAAAACCATGAAATTTGCAGCCCTTTTGTTCTTTAATCGAAGCAGGAATTACACATGCAGAAAAAAAATAAAGAATTAAAAGCATAGATCACACATGCAACAACTAAAATCAGGAATTGAATGGCATATATCACAAATGCATAAAAGAAAAATAAAGAATTAAATGCATATATCACACATGCCATATATCACAAAAAATAAGGAATTGTTTGCCATATATCATAAAAATCAATAAATAATTGATCACACATGCAGCTGAAAGGAGCAAAAATCACACATGCAGAAATGAAAACAAAGAATCAAAAGCATGGATCACACATGCAACAACTAAAATCAGGAATTGAATGCCATATATCACACATGCATAAAAAAAATATAAAGAATCAAAAGCAAAGATCACATATGCAACAACTAAAATCGGGAATTGAATGCCATATATCAAACATGCATAAAAGAAAAATAAAGAATTAAATGCATAGATCACGCATGCAACAAGTAAAATCAGGAATTGATTGCCATATATCACAAAAATAAATAAAAAATTGATCACACATGCAGCCGAAAGGAAATCAGGAGATCAAAGTGGTAAAAAAACAAAGAAAGAAAACAAAGAAGCTGAGAGAGGTAATGCTCAGAAATACCAACATGCAGAAATAAAAATAAAGAATTAAATGCATAGACCACACATGCAACAACTAAAATAAGGAATTGAATGCATAAATCACACATGCAACAATAAAAAGCAAGAATTGAATACATAAATCACACACAATCATATAAAGAAGGAATAAAAAGTAAAACCTGACAAGAATAAAGGAGTAGAAAACCAAAATCACATAAGAAAATAAAAAGATAAACACATACAAGAATCAAAACCATGCAAAATAAGAAAGCAAAAAGGATGAAGAGAGAAGAAAAATTATGAGAGAGGAGGATTCAGAAAAGAAGAAGAAGAAGATTAGATCATAGGTGTAACCTAGGACATGATGGACATGGAAAGTGAGAAGTAAAATAGTGACCACACATCTTCAATTTATAGCAAGATTAAGCATGGGGCCTACAAAATAAAACAATTAAATTAATATAACACCAGTTTGAGTTGTAACCCACAATAAGAAGACATTGAGGGTAAAACTGGAAATATACAACAATTTACAGCCCATCAAAACGTTTGTTGCTTAATTCATAAGATTAAATCAAAACAGCACCCATGATCCAGCCAACCTTAAGCATTTTGAAAGATGTGATTGGAGGCTCTTAAATGCAGACTCTTTATCAGATAACCCCACTATACAAAGCTTAAAAAAGCATAACAAGTACAATCCCCCGACATAAATTGTTTTATATCCTGGTCAAACAAGATAACAAGCAATTTGCTAAATGCAAGTAGTGCATAATCTTACCTGAGAGAGAAGACGCAAATGCCTTAGAAAAAATAATTTCAGCAATTGCTGCATAGTCAAATTACAGATCACATAAGCTTGACACATGGTGAATGAGTAAACTTACCAATTAAATAGTGTGAAAGTAAAGTAGAAAGCGAGGGATCTGTTCATTCCTATCAGAGGGACAAAGAAAAGGAACCTTTTTGCCAGACTTGTCAAGGAAGAAAGACACGATTGGTGCTCAGTGTGAGACTTTGTGATGGCCTCTGATTTATCTGAAATGAATGCCTCTTGAAGATGAGTGTGAGACTTTTTGCCATAGCCATTGCCATCACTCCCATAATTGCCATTGTTGGACTGATAAGCAACTCCCTTTTACTCAACTACACAACGCTGATAGCTAGCACAGATATCACTGAGTATTTGCAAGCTGGAGTAATTGAAAAGTGAAATGAAAAGCTGACAAGTAGACAAAATCACAACTCAGATATGAGGGGGAGAAAGCGATTCTTCAGGGATTCATAGTTAAAAGCAACATCGAAGTAGTTAAATGTAGTACAACCAAAAGTTAATATACCAAACCATATATGAGGGGGAGAAAGCGATTCTTCAGGGACAAAATCACAACTCAGATATGGACACAAACCTACTATAACAAATATTGAGTTAAACTTCTACCAAATTTTAGTCCAGTGATTTTGGAGATATATCAGTATATAAGGCTGATTAATTGCCTAGAGTACTCTGAATCCGCAAATCCATATCAACTCAATTTTCAGAAAACTGCAATTTTTATGGCCAAACAAACAGAGAAGTTCACAGATAGATCAATCGAAAACTCATCTGATTCGAAAATTCAAGGATCGAGCAATCAAAAAATTATATCATAAACATGACAGAGAAAAAGCAATCTGAACCTATGAATCCTAGCGTACTCTTGCATCAGCAGATCCATATCAACTAAAAAAAATTAACAGACTTGCAATTTTTATGGCAAAAAAACGGAAGTTCACAATTAGATAAAAAAGAGTTCATTTGATCCAAAGATTCAAGGAACGAGCAATCGAAAAATGATATGATTACAAGAAAAAAAAACAAGCTGAACCTGTAATATGAATCCGGACAAGACGATTGATAGTTGTAGAGCAAACCCTAGATTCGTCCGCATTTAGATATGGTTAGCATAGAGAGAGCCCAGAACATGATTTCTTCGAATCCGAAGGCCGAACTAAATCACCTGGAGAAAGGGGCGAGATGAAGCGACGCTTGGAGAAAGGAAGGAGCGAGATTGGGAATGCCTGGCGAAGGAGCGAGTTGGAGAAGGATGGAGATGGGCAGCATACAAGACCAGAAAGAAGCGAAATTGCAGAAGGTCATCAAAGACGTGATGAGGGAGAGGGAGATTGAGGGAGAGGAGATTGAGGGCACCGATCACCGTCTTCGTCTTCTCAGCGCCGTTATGGAGGCAGAGTGAAGGAAGGCGGAAATCGGGTGGACGAAGCCCTAGAAGAGAAGTGAACCAGGTAAAGAGAAACGGTAATGAAAGACCCAAAACACCCCTACACAAGAAGAGGAAAGCGAAAATAAGAGAAGGACAATAGGGTCATTATACTTTGTGAACAGTAAAGGTAGACTCCTGCTTTTATATAGTAATGATAAGTATGAAATTTTCAAAAAATAAATAATATAAAAAATAATAATTTTTTATTTTTTTATTTTCATAAAGTATTTTAGATTGGAGTTTTTATACAAACTAACTAAAGTTAAGAATACTTATCATGGAGCTCAATTTCATGAAGTTGATATCATTATCTAACCATTCCGGAATGACTCACTGCAAAGGACTTGCGGGTAGTACCCAAAAGTCCCCAGTTCGAACCCCGGATATGACCGCTCTTTATTTATAAATTCAAGATATCATTATCCTAAGGGCGTGTTCATTCGTGAACCCAGACCTAGTTTGGAACCTTAACATTGTTTTTTGTACCACATTATCTTAAAAAAACCCTATCAACATTTTATCTATTGTTTGAAGGCAAAAATCCAAGCAAAGGAAAGAGTAATGTTTTGCCGAAAAGCAACACTAGGGTGTTGTTCAAGGCGAGCATAATATGTTGAAGCTTAGTTCATTGGTTAAACGAGTTCAAGCCCAATTTTTAAATAAGCTTTTTTTTTTAAGGGAAAATGACCAAGAATAATACCAACTATCACCTGTGAACCAAAAATAATACGAACTTTCAAAATGACTAATTGGTATACAAACTATATTCAATTAAACCAATTTTGATACATGGCTAAAATTTAGAAACGAAAAAAAAATTTAGCCTCAAAATATAATTAACAAAAAAATCCGGGAAAATTTTATAAAATTGAAAAAAAGGAGTCTGTACTGTTCATCTACATCGCCGTCGTACGCTACAATCCCCGTCCTCCTCGCCGTCGGCCACCCGATCTCCTCCGACCTCCGTTCCCCCTCCTTCTACTCCTCCGCCTAGATTCCCCTCCACCGGTGACCGCAAATCCTCCCCCATCGACCCCGTCGCCGGCTGCTTCTCCTCCTCCCACCATTCCCTCCGGCGCCGGCCACCCCACCACCCTCTCCGCCACCGGCGACCCCCCCTACCTGCTCCGGCCACTCCCGCTCCAGCGATTCCTCCGCCGGCTCTCGCCAATCCTCCTCCAGCCGCCCCGACCTCGGCAATGGCGATGAATAACAGGAAGATCCGAAGAAGACGATGAGCTTTCATCTAATTTCTCCCAAATTTACAAAATGTTCCCAAAATTGTTGTTAATTATGTTTTTAGTTTAATTTTTTTTTTCTTTATAAATTTAGTCATGGTATCAAAATCGGTTTAATTGGGTATAGTTTGTAAACCAATTGGTCATTTTTAAAGTTCGTATTATTTTTGGTTCACGGGTGATAGTTGGTATTATTCTTGGTCATTTTTCCTTTTTTTAAATATCGAACTTTGCTTGTTTAGGAAATGAACGAGCTCGAGCCATGCTTTTTTCGAGCTTTAAACAGTTCTACTTGGTTCTAACATACTAATATATATAAAGGAAATTTTAGAAATTCCATAAAATTCGAGCTATTCGAGCTTAAATCGAATGAGTCGAGTTTTCAACCGACCTTAAAATGATATTCAAGCTCGGCTTGTTTAGGTAACTGAATGAGTCGAGCTCGAACTGTTCAGCTCATATAACACAACATGATGAACTTAATATATTATTAATTTTTAAATGATAAAATTATGTAGTTATTTATTTTTGTGAAAGGAGGACATAACCGTTGATTACTTTACAAATCAGCTTTTACTATTTTCAATCTCCCCTTCCTTCATCGCACTAAAAATATATTTAAAAAGGAAGAAACAAAACCGTTATTTTTGGCGCGCATATATTCATCCAATCGATTCCATTCCAGTCATCCGTTACTTCTCCTCCCCAAATTTCTTTGCCTGTACAGCTTTGATCAAATGGCTTTCTTCGAATTCCCTTTAAATTAACCTCCCCTTCGGATTCTTAGGGTTTTTGTTCTCGCTCTACCCCTCTATGTTCGACCTTAGCTTCGAACAGAAGGGGTAAGAGACGACGAAACCACAACCACGTCGACGATAAATCCATGCTATATACATGTTTATTTAATTTAGGGTTTTGGATTATAAACGATTAAGCGATGAATTTCACCATGGATCTTGATGAAACCGCATTAAACACGTGGAGTTGTCTCAAGATACCTGGCCTTCATCTCCCTAACACGGGAGTCGCCTTTTCGTCTCTCCTCCTCCAATTGCTCGTTGTCTATGTCGTCACCCAGGCCTTCCACCGCCTCATCTTCTCCCATCTTGGCTTGACCCCCATCGTCTCCCAATTGTTCGTAAGTCGCTCCTCAAATTCATTTGTGTTGTACTGTTGTTTTAATGAGAAATCTAGCCATCTAGGGCAATGGGGGAAACATATTGCGACGAAAAGACCCGTATTTGCGACGGTTAAATTGTAACGGAATTGCTTAACTATGTTTTCTTGTGATCTAGGCTGGTTTACTCCTCTCCCCGGATTGGAACAAAGAAGGCTTCAAATTATATCAATCAACTAGTAAAGTGGTTTTCCCTCATCCAAGTCGATCTGTCGACGAATGTCTAGCAATGTTGGCTTACATGTTGTTCCTATTCCTCATTGCGGTGAAAATGGATTTCTCCATCATCTTAAAGACGGGCCAAAAGGCTTTTGTCATCGGAATTTTGGACTTGATCATACCCGTCTCCCTTGATTTCGGTTTTCTTTTTTACCTCTATCCGGATTTGTTCGAGAGGATAAGAACTGATCCTGACGTCGGAGATCTTTACATCAACTTGACCTTAATCCCACTGACTCATTTCCCCAACACCGCCGTCTTCCTTGCTGACATGAAAATGAGCACCTCAGAGCTCGGAAGGTTGGCATTGTCAGCATCGCTTATCGGTCACATTCTAAGCATGACTTCTATAGTGTTAGCGAATTCTATTACTCGCACGGGTAGCAATGTTGCATCACTCGTGGTTCCCATTGCGTTGGTCATCGTTAGCATCTTCGTTTTCAGGCCGATTTGTAACTGGATCATCAAACAGACACCGAAAGGAAGGCCTATCGAACAACTGCTTTTGTACTCAGGGTATATGATCATGTTCATTGGCGCTTTAACGACAGAGTTTGCCGGGCAGTTAGTCCTTTTAGGGGCTTTTGTCGTGGGTACCGTTGTACCCGATGGGCTTCCATTGGGAGCCGCCCTCGTAGATAAGCTCGATTTCTTCGTATCGAACATGCTCTTGCCGTTTTTCGTGACTATTTCTGTCATGGGTGGTACCTATTATAACATTGGTGCGACGGATCGGATGATATTTTGCCACATTTCCCTCGCTATTATCTCCTACGTTTCGAAATTCATAAACAGCTTGTTGTGTGGATTATACAGCAAACTGCCATTCCATGACGCTCTTGCCCTTAGTTTTATCATGTGCACCAAAGGCATTGTTGATGTCGGCCTCTCGACTATGTTCGTCGGTTTAGGGGTCAGTATCTATATATAGTCCTTCCTAACAAAAAATCTATCTTTCATGGTTGCAAAGGTTTAAAATTTTCGTCGCGTTTTCATTGTGCAGGTGCTAAGCAGGCCAAGCTATACAGTCATTGTTATATGGATCACATTTGCTGCGACGATTTCGCCTCTTTTCGTGAAGGCGCTTTATCATCCTCTAGGGAAGTATGCTGGCTTCCAAAGGAGAGACATCATGCATTGTAGGTACAATGCCGAGCTTCGAATTCTAACATGCTTTCGGAGATCCGATAGTGTAGCCTCCCTTACACGATTTCTCAAGGCATGTTCGCCTTCCGAGAACAATAGATTATGTGTCCATGCCCTCCACCTTGTGAAGCTCATCGGACGAGCACACCCTACCTTCATTGCACACGATATGCAGATGAAGAAATCGACGAGAAATTCGTATTCCGAAGAAGTGGTTTTTGCCTTCTATCGCTTCGAGCAGATGTTCGGGCAGTTCCTCTCCGCTCGGGTCTTCACAGCAGTCTCTCCGGCTGAGGCTATGCACGAGGATGTGTGCACTCTCGCCCTTGACAAGCTCGTGTCGGTTATATTGCTTCCCTTCCATAGAAAATTTAGGATCGATGGCTCTGTCGATTGCGAAGATAAAGAGCAAAAGATCCTCAACTCCGAGCTCCTCAACAACTCACCTTGTTCCGTCGCTATACTCGTAGACAGAGGGCGGTGTGGGCGCCCTGGCCACACCGCCCTCAAGTCGATCTCGACATCCGATGCAGGCTCACCGCTCTCGGTGGCAGTGGTCTACATAGGGGGCCAGGATGACCAGGAGGCGCTAGCGTTGGCCAAGAGGATGGGCCGAGACACGAGGGTCCGAGTGTGCGTGATTCGACTTGTGGTGTTCGGACAAGCGAGTGATCTCGACACCCTTGATTCCGCTGCACTGCTCGATATCCAGACGAATGAGCTCTATAGTGAGCAGTTTAGCTACACCGAGAGGACGGTGAAAGACGGAGTCGACACCACCTCTTTTCTCAAGTCCGCCATAGAGTCCTATGACCTGGTGATGGTGGGGAGGCACTACAACTTCGCCTGCGCTCAGCTGATGGGTCTGAAGGATCTGAGCGAAGACACGGAACTCGGGGCCATCGGAGACTTCCTCGCCTCCGATGATCTCGACTGTAGGACATCTGTATTGGTGGTGCAGCAACAGAGAAACTGGGCTTTCAAGTAGTAAGATTGACAATGGTTTCATAAGAAGATTGTAAAACCCTTTAAAGCACTTTAGGCTTTTGTGTCTTTATTCATTAAGATCTGCCTGAGCTGAACTTGCCTTAGAGAAAATCAGTTGTGCAAAATGATCATGTTTCATGGATGTTTGATGATCTTGTAGTGTACTAATTAATCCAATCAAATTCACAAGTTTGTTTTATTTTTTAAAAGGTGTTAGATTACTTATAGATAAGAGTTTATAATAAATAAAGTGTGTCGATAAATAATTTTTTAGAGGATAATTATACAGAACAAGGTGCATGTTGTGGATCAATAAATTCAAGTTTTCATATTAGATAATTTTTTGGTTAATTTAGAAATGAGTTGAGTTTTTGAACCTGAATTAATTAGGCTTGTATTTAAAAATGTGCTTATATTCAACTTGATTAATAAAGTAAACGAGTGTGAGTCGAATATTTTTCAAGTTCAGCCCGAGGACATTGAGGTTGAGCTACTAGACTCATAGAACAATCCTACTTGTTAATGGCACAATAATATAAAAGAAGTTTTGTAATTTCTACAAAATTTGAGTTAGAGTGGAGTTGAATTGAGTCTTAATTTGAATCTAAACCGATCAATGATATGTTTGTGTGATTTGAGAACTCATTCATACTTTCCTTTTAACATTTTGGTGCAATGTGATAAAAATGGATGACATTACCAATCCTTCAAACTGTCAAAGGTCACTAGGCCCCTTCATGTAGAGTTCCAAAATATAAACCACTCAATCATTCAAATTTAAAATTGATTTACCTTTTGGAAGAAGATTTAAAATTTGATCTAAGGAATTATATTTAATTATTATTTTTTAAAAAAATTAATTTAAAAATACAAATGGACATGCACGCGGTTTCAAACCGCATTTTACCCATTAATTATAAAACGCGGTTTGAAACTTGTGATAATAGATGGAGTAGAGAGGAGAAGGAGAGAATGAACTGATGTATTATTGGGGTCTTCAGGACCCTTTATATATGAGTTTACATAGGGAACTAGGGTTTACTAGTGTTTATCCATCCCTAATATAATAATATTATAACACTCCCCCTTGGATAAACATCCTTAAATACTACCTCATTACAAATCTCACCTAGAAAACCCGATGGGACAAAACTAGGATCCAGAGAACAAATACATATGACATTTGATACGCTTTGGTGATCTGCCTCGTTAAAAACCTTGTCAGGAAAACCCAGTGGGACAAAACCTGATCGAAGGGAAAAAGAGTGCAGTGCGTGTATACTCCCCCTGAAGTCAACATCCTTCTCGAAGTCTTCTCTTTCTTCTTGATGGCGTTGTCTTCATGAGCTTATTGTCGTTAAAAACCTTGTATTAAATGGTGCATAAGTTGCCTCGTTAAAAACCTTAACTTGGAAAAATCCAATGGGATAAAAACCAAGATCAAGGAAAAGAGTACAACATTGTATGGTACTTCGGGACCTAATGCAATGTCACCATTTTCACAATTATAGGTACTTCAGGTACTCTTATAAGGATCTTTAACCAATTGCATGTGACGGGACTTTGATATTAATGTTTCAGGCATTTTCAATCGATCTTTTTCATTTATATGCGTATGCAAGTAACACGTCCGTCATTTACATTTAGATCCAAAATTATATTCACTTCTAGTGAATACATTCTCCATATAACCTTTGATAGGTCGGCTTTTGTGCAATCAAGTTGGTTTTATATTTTGTATGAGCACCCACTTAAAACCAAATGATGTTACACTTTTCGGTGTTGGAACTACAGGTCCAATGCCATCATGCTTAAAGAACCCATTCTTGCATGAATTTCCTTTTTCTAGCTCTTTATTATCATTTCGATGTCGACATCCATTTGTTTATTTGACTCATAGGCTCATTCCACTTTTGGGGAATCGTATACCAAGAGCCTAGTGATCTTCAACACTTCTGGTGTACTTGAGAACCACTTGATATTCATGGAGTTGGAGTTACTTCTAGAACTTCCAAATGAACTAGTATCTGTGACTTTATCACTTTTGTGGCTTATAGTAAATGCTTTCGATGACATATTTGCTAAACCTTATAATCATTTCATTTATTGAACTTCTAGTCCACTTGTGTTTATCCGCGGATATGAAATGATAGAGAAGTTGCTTCCGTGCAATCTCTTTCTTAATTGTCTCATTTCCTCTCCCCCTAAATACCGAGCATTTTATCACCATTATTAAGCTCTAGGTATTTGATATCAATAGGGACTCAAACCCCATGTATCATCCAACTTCTTTGTGGTCTCATTGTAGTTCATTTGGAGGAGGTACATCTCGGAACATATGTTGCTTATTCAAAACCTTTGAATGACTTGCTCTCTTCTGGAGATAATTAGGGAGATGTTATTGTGTCAAATTCGAAATGCAAACATGCATGGGCCCATTTGACCAACGGCTCTTCTGGGTCGTCGTGAGCTACCTTATGCTCAACAATGTTTTTGATAACATTCTCTACCTTATGTTTCATATGACCAAAGTGTTGAGGCATCTGTAATCTTGGAATTACACTGGTCTATATAATAGTGTTCCGTAGCTGTCTCATTGAATCCATTCAAGAGACATTAGAGACTTTGCATTTACTTTGAATTTAGATGGTCTTGTTGTTGATTTTCCAAGATGACAGACCATATATGTTCGGTCACCCTTATAGAGGATCTTCGGGTCCTATGATCTTCTGATCCCTTTTAGTGGGTGTGTATGTGAATGTCAATGATCCCGCCCATCATCATTTCACATGAATGACCGAATGCCACAAAGAAAAACATTTTATCATTAACTAACTTCTGGTTAGTGATAAGTTTCAATGGGATAAATGAGGGTCAAATAAACCATATATATACATTCTCAATTCTGTAAGACTTGCTTCTGGCTAGTCATATGAGATATTGGTGTTCAATACCATGTCAATTCATACATATGTGTCATTGTTACTTCAGGTAACAAGATCAATGCTCTTCTGGAGCTATATGGTATTTATCATGATTTTCCATTCATGATTGTTTGAGAAAACTTCGAGTTTTCAAATTTGTTTGACACTTATAAACCATAATATTCAACCATTGAACTTTGTATATGGTGATCCATTTATTTAATTTAGATGCCACTGAATGGGTATTGTCAGAACTT
Source organism: Persicaria maculosa (assembly GCA_963922045.1). Classification (NCBI taxonomy): domain Eukaryota; kingdom Viridiplantae; phylum Streptophyta; class Magnoliopsida; order Caryophyllales; family Polygonaceae; genus Persicaria; species Persicaria maculosa. Next base: position 62,709,017 of record OY998262.1, read on the forward strand.
TTGTTGATCTCATACTTCAGGTATGAGTCATTTATAATGTTCTTCAATACATTTAGAATTAACCATATAACAGACCTAGCTATAAGCCACAACAATAACTTTGGTCAAGCGCTTAACCATAACCTCTTTCACACCCTCTACCAGAGGGGCATGCTTCAGGCAATGCTTAGAGGATAGTCAGGAAGTGGCCTTCTTAATTGGATCGTGTTATGTGGTTACTTCTATTGGTTGTATCAACCAAACAAAATTAGTTCTGAATATGATAAAACCCACATTTCATGTACTTCTTCAGGAGTACAAATGATAAAATTAGGATCATATATTCTTCTGGAATTTGTGAAATCCTTTACTCTTCTAGAGTTCATAAAATACTCTTCTGGAGTTCATAAAATTCTTTACTCTTCATGAGTTAATAAAAATTCATCAGTAGAGTCTTCAAACTCTTAGGTTGGTATTGAAAAACTTCACAATCTACAGGATTGTGGTAAACCTTTCTCCCAAATGTTCATTTGCCAAACAAAACTTCGTATTTGAGGCTCATGATAAGTTGTTTCTTCGGGAAACACTTTGAGCTTTGAATTACAATAAGTAAAATCATAATAATTTTATTCAATATAAAAAATGAAATAAAAAAACAAATAAATAAAATAAAATTGTATTTGTCCACTTCAGGTGGAGCCATGAGGAAAACTTGTCAATTTATCATTTTCTTCAGGAAATGATTTTATTCATAAAATGATTCATTTGTAAACTTCGAGTGACAATTAGTCTCTATCATGTATATTTCGATCATATACTCCAATAGATGATAAGTTGCAATTAAAAAATATAGTAAGTTGTCATATAAACATTGCCCATATTCTTCAAGAAATGGTATGATCGATTATTACTCACTTCAGGGAGAAGACAACTTGTATACATTCACTTTAATTTCTACACTTCTGGCCGGGTATTTGTGCAACTTTAAAATAAAACTCATACACTTCTGGGTATGATTTTAAATAATCTTTATGAGGATATACAATATATCTCTTATCATTCATTTACTTCAGGAAATGAATATTGTCACTTCAGGGACAAATTTGTATTGATGAGAGAGAGACATTTTATGAATTTCCTTTTCATATACAACTCTTCAGGAGATGATTGTCGTTACTACAGGAACGATTTATGATTATGTGTCCATCCACTTCAGGGGATGCCTTTATATATTTCAAGAGATAATGATAAATAAATAGTTGATATAATTGATAAAACTATAAAATCAAAAATAAATAAAATCAAATTGGCATATTGTCAACTTCTGGTGACAATAAAATGAACATCTGCAAATACATGTTCGTCTACTTCCGGAGACTGTTGGAGATCGAAACCATCTACTACAGGAGATAAATTTCATCATGATATATACCCTAAAATATTTTATCTTCTTTGGGAGATAAATAAGAATTTAAATATTATATCTTCTTCAGGAGATAAATAATACATAAGTTGTGTTTACTTTATCTACTTCAGAAGATAAACATCACTTTTGGGATGATATATAAATTGAACAATTTATTATCTACTTCGGGAGATAATGTTTGTCTACTTCTGGAGACAAGAGAATAAAATACAAATTGAAATGAATAATAAAACTGAAAATAAAAAAAAATCATCGCTACGGGGATGATTTTCAATCGTTCACATCTACTTCAAGAGATGTTCCTTTCATCTACTTCGGGAGATGAGGATTAAACAAATATAATTTAAATAAATTAAATTAAATAACATACATATAAAATAAATAAACATAAATAATAAATATAATTTCATCACTACAGGGATGAAATTTATCGGCTTGATCATCTATGCGGGGATGAGATTTATCGTTTCATCGCTTCGGGGACGAGATCAATTTATCATTCATCTACTTCGGGAGATGGGCTCGTTCATCTACTTCGGGAGAGATATATAAATTTAATAATTTTATCTACTTCAGGAGATAATTCATCTATAATTAAAAAAACATAAAAATAAGATAAATAAAATAAATAAATAAATAATTCATCACTTCAGGGATGAAATTCGATCGTTTATCACTTCATGGATATAATAAAATAACATCCACGTCAGGGGATACGACCGATTGATCCAATCGCTTCAGGGATTGAGATTCCGCACTTCCGCTTCAGGAGATACTACAAATTCGATTGATTCAACCACTTCGGGGGTTACACATCATCTTCAGGATGTGTGAATACTTCTCAAGGGCAAAAAATGCAGCCCTGAAAGTTTTAGGCCACTTTCTGTAATCATATAAAATATACGGGCCAATCTATGATTTTAAAGACTTTCAGGGCTGATTTTGTAATTACCATATATTTGAATAGAAACAGGTTTCTTCTTCCTCGAGATTTTGCAGAGGGAATAGCGGCGGCCCCTCGGCTTTCTTTCGCGTTTGAAGATTTGCAGAGGCGGCGACGGCGGCGGCTGTTCTTGGGGTCGAGGTACCATCAGCAGATCCCGTCATCGAAGACCTAGGTGCTGGGATCCGAATCACCGACTCCCCCTTCGGCCTACAGGGGAGGCCGCATAAGAAGAAGACGAGAGCTTCAAGGTCCGGTATTCCCTTCAAGCTGAATTGAAGGCGTTCCCCGTTCTTTTGATTTCTGAAGCCGGAGCTCCTCTGGTGTCTCCTCAAATTTCCCAAACCTGGAATTCCGATACCCAGAACCGAAAGCCGAGGCTAGCAGTGAGCGCCGAATGTTGGTGCGTTCGACATTCGATCCGAGTTCCGACCTGCGGCCTTCGAAACTCCCTGATCTCGCTCGATTTGGCTTGATGTGACTCCTCCTTTCGGCGAAATTACGAGTTGTAGATGCCCTCGTATATCGTCAGGATGAACAGAAAGCGAAGAGCTGTAGATGTCTTCGAAGATCCCTGAACAGAAGCATATAAGCAATTAATATAGCAATTAATATAAATTAAAGTACATGCTCACCTATATAATCTAATTTAACAACCCAAAGCTCCATAAGACAATAGTCAAAACCAGATTTCATGCTTTGCTCTTATGATTAAAGAATTGTCCTTGTGAAACCTAGATACAACGTACATGAAACTAGGTAATCGATAAGTAAGCATGATAAAGAAGAATAGAATAAAATAAATCATAATCAATCGAAACTTATCATTCCGATGTATTATTGCGGTTTTCAGGACCCTTTATATAAGAGTTTACATAGGGAACTAGGGTTTACTAGTGTTTATCCATCCCTAATATAATAATATTATAACAAAACTGCATTTCTTTCATTTTTTTTTTCTACTTTCAAATCTTACTTCTTGTGAATAAAACGCAGTCTCTTTCTCTTACATACCTGCAAATTGTGAATATTTCGGTAAACATTTTCAAGTTGTGATTTTTTTTGTAATTTTTTATTTTTTTGAATATTTTGAAAAAAAAATTCCACAATATGCCAGATTTACATTCGGGCTACGAAACACTTTGTTCGTCGCTTGGATGGCGTTCTAGCGATGAACATAGCTTGAGCCGTCGTGTGTGGATGATGGGACAGTTCTTAGGCGATGAAATTAGATGGATTCCGTCGCTAGAATAGATTTTAGCCGTCGCTGAAATGTGGGAATTAGATGGATTCCGTCGCTAGAATATATTGTGGAAGTGTACTATGTCCAATGGTCTAAATATCGCTTATCGGGGTAGTATCGGTTGAGGGTAAAAAGGATATATCAGGGATATATCGGGGATATATCGGGATATATCGGATTTATCGGTTTCGCTAATTTTTAACCATAAATATTATATTTATACCTCAAATTTTAAAAATACACATGAAAAATTAATATTTAACCATAAATATGGGATTTTTCGGATTTATCTAACCAATTTATTGGAAGCTCGAAGAATTGGAATCACAACTTCCCCGAATTCCATCCATAACAAGTTACATGTACACTCAATTCAACTAGTTCAATCCAATTAATTTAACAGAAACTTAATTTCTCCTAAATTGCTCCCACATCAGTCCCAAATACAATTAATTTAACAGAAATTGAATTTCTCCTAAATTGCTCCCAAATCATTCCCAAATACAATGTAGCAGAAGCCTAATTTGCTCAAAAAGAAGGCCGACTTACTTTGTATGTGTCGCACTGCCGAGGGAGTTACTACTGCAGAGGCGGCCGGAGAAGATAAGGGGAGGCCGGATAAGAAGCAAGGGCGACCAAATTAGTCTCACTCGCACAACACTCGCACTGTCGTTAAGAGAAGAGAACTCTCACAGTACGTCGAGTCGCACAGCAGGGGCACAGCCGCACAGTCGCACAACATGGGCAGCCGGAGAAGATAACTCGCACAGGCGGCAGTGCGGCACAGGCGGAACAGGTAGCACAAGCGCTAGTCAAATACTCGATGAGATCTCGCAACTTCGCAAGCCCTAGTTTGGCTTTGGATCGATTTCATCCGTTCCTGGTCATATGAGATCTCAACCCTTTTTTCAATTTTTCCGTTAAAAAAAATAAAAATAAAAATAAAAAAACCCAAAACACTGGTAGCGATATATCAGTTGACCGATATTGACCGATATATCGGTCGTTGACCCGCTAAATAGCGTTGACCGATATTATCCAACCGATATCCCGATATCGTATCGTGTTCTAAATATCTCCGATATATCGGCCGATATATCCGATATTTAGAACACTGACTATGTCATACGCTGATTGGGGCGACTGAATCATAAGTAGTCCGTCTCTTGAACGTGGAAGTATACTATGTCATTTTCTAAAACTGATTGGGGCATGAAATGATGTGTAAGTTCGTCTCCCGAATGGTTTTAAATTCCGAACAACAAATGAAGCTACTTATCCCCATTAATCTTTTAACTTTATAAGGTTACAATAGTAACCTTAACCAATGTCGAGCCTTCTTCCTTCTCATCTCCTCTCTTTCCCTTCTCCATTTTTCAAAGCTTCTATTTCAATTTTTTTTTGTAATTTGCACAAGGATTGTGGAGATTCAATAAAATCAATATATTTTGAGTTGTGGAAAGGTATGTTGAATAGAGGGAGGAAAAGTATGGAATATTGGTTAGATTTGTAGTGAGGAGTTTGTTGAAGATGTGGAAATTTGTGATTTAGACTTGGGAAATGTTGAATGAATTGTTTTGCAATTATATTTTAGATTTGCAGTGAGTAAGGAAATATTGTTTGTTTGAATTCGATAGAGATTTGTTGTGATTTAATGGAACGTGTATTTAAATTAGAATATGTGGGTACTATAAAATTTATTCTAGCAAAAGTTAATTTAAAATTTATTACTCCCTATTCGATTGAGATTTGTTGTGTTGTAGATTGAGATTTTATTAGAATTTGATTGAGAGTCTGTTTCATAAGAATTTGAAATTAGGATTGAGAATTGGATTACGACTGAACTTTTAGAACAATGGATAAGAGTTGGATGCAACTTCCTCGCGCTCATAAGGGATATCTTGGTGTGATTTATTTGTTTGTGAACTGTGTCCATGGCAATAGCAATGGTTCGACCCATTTCCCATGTTCGTGTAGATAATGTCGAAACAGGTGGTTGGTTGACATTGTCGAGATGTATGCACATTTGTATGGACAGTGTCGAAGCGACGACTCTCAAGCGAAGAACAAAGCATTGCTCAAAAGTGCAGGGGAATGGGCTTCGTTTGGGGCGACGAAGTATGTTCGTCCCCCGAACCTAAATCTGGCGTAGTTTGGGGCGACGAAGTATTATCATGGTTTGTCTGATCTATATATATATATAATATACTCATCTCGATTTTGATGTTTCCTTAAAAAAAATTATTTATTATTTATTTATTTATTTAGCTTTTTTCAAAATCTTTATACATTTTTTTTTTGAAACGGAAAGAATTTGGCTGTGAGGCATAGCCCTACAAGCCAAGAGCATCTTTACGGATGAGACTACGAAGCAGAGAGTCGTCGGGTACAAATGCATTATGGAAAGCAATGGACCGATGCGATAAACGGTCCGCTACCTGGTTTGCCTCCCGAAAGACATGACGAATCTCAACCGAAGCGAAGAAGCCCAGCGAGACTAGACTGTCTGAGACAATCATTTCAGAGTCTCCAGTAGGCTTCCCAATACCTTTAAGACTGTTGATTATGGTGAGGTTGTCACCTTCTATTACAAGATTAGGGATGTTAAGTTCTTTTGCCGCTGTGATTCCTTTCCAAAGCCCTAAGCCCTCAGCACAGGTAACAGAGGGGAAAAGGCAAGGGCCAGAGCCACAAAAGGTAGGAACTCCTCTGCAGTCCCGAATAATGAATCCATAGGAGCCCTGGGCAGAAGGGGATAGTGCGCCATCAAAGTTCAGTTTATAATTTCCCGGTTCAGGGGGTTTCCATTTTTCACTTTTTCTTTTTGTCTTCTGTGTTACAGTTTTATCGCTTTTGATTGTTGGGTTGTCCATAGGGGCATCAATATTCTTGGCCGAGTTCCGCAGAGAAGCTTGTTCTTTTGTGAAAGAAACAATACATCTTATGTCCGGCTTTATGTTATCAAATAGTGTTTTGTTACGGAAGTACCAGATTCCCCACCATGCGAAGGCAATGTTGGCAAATCTAAGTGTTCCAATAATTTCTTTAATGTCCTGGAGTGTTTGATTTATGTCCTTTCCCTCCAAGAAGCAAGCATTGATCTTAAAGAAGGAGGTTCTGTCAATTGATATGAGTGTTTCTCTGGTGATTGGGCAGCTCCACAGAAGGTGATGCAGATCCTCATAGTGGGAGTCGCAATGTGGGCAGTTTGTAGGTATTCCCAGGTGGCGTGATGCTAATTTGACTGTAGTGGGTATCCCATTCCGCGAGATTTTCCAAAGGAATGTTTTAATTTTTGGTGAGACGTCAAGATTCCAAATCCACCGCATATCCGATTTTTGATGATGTTTCATATGGTGAATCATATCTATAGCTGACTTTGTAGAGAACCAGCCATTCCTGCTCCATTTCCAATATAATCTATCCATGTGTATGTTCTGTGGTATAGGTGTAGCTTTAATTGATTCTATTACTGTGTTGGGTAAAATGTGTTGTAGCGAGGTATTTATTTTATCATGGTCCCATGTTTTGTCTCCTTTAATAAAATGATTAACCTTGGTATCTATGTCGTGCTGTTGTTGGCCTGATGATAAATTAATTAGAGGTTCTGTACCTGTCCAAAGATCAGTCCAAAAGTTGATATTTTTTCCATCACCAATGGACCAACGGATACCGGCCTTGAACAAAGGGATTAGCTTTGTTAGTTGGGTCCATTGCCAGGATGAGTTCCCTTTTCTTTGATATTGCAGAATGTCTTTTTGTTTAAGGTATTTTTCTTTTATTATGGTTACCCAGGGGTTCCAAGGTTCTGCTAGGATTTTCCAAAGTAGTTTCAGCTGTAATGCTTTGTTCATGTCTTCCGAGTTTCTAATTCCCAAACCCCCGTTGTCTTTAGTCTTACAGATATCAAACCAGCTGATTAGAGGTTTGTGCCTTGGTCCTTTGTTCCATAGAAAATTCCTATTTATTTTATCGAGTTTCGTGTGTATTGATTTTGGCAACAGAAAACATTGCATCAAATGCAATGGTTTTGAAGATAAAGTTGATTTGATGAGAGTACAACGTCCAGCTTGCGAGAGGCAGTTAGCCTTCCAACGATGGAGCTGTGATTTTGTGGTTGATAATAAATCTCCGAAGTCTTCTTTGTTCATTCTGCCGCTTATAATTGGGCATCCCAAATAGTTACCCAAGTTCATCGTGTTCCTGATTTCGAGTTCACTTTGTATAAGAGTCCTTTGTCTTTTTGCCACATTTAAAGAGGTTTGAAAGTGCGATTTATGCCTATTAACTCATTGTCCGGATAGAGAGGTGTATTCCTTAAGTATTTTATTGATTTGGTTGCAAGCTGTCTGAGTCGCAGAAGCAAAGATGACAATGTCATCTGCAAAGGCTAAGAATGGGATCCTAGTCCCGTTTTTGGTGATGGTTAATCCTAGGTGACTTTGCGGTTGTATAGCTTCATTTTGTAGTCCTCTTGCAAGGACCTTGGAGAGTATGAGGAATAGGTACGGAGATAGAGGGTCTCTCTGTCGCAGTCCACACTGCGGGAAAAACATGTCTGTCGGTTCATTGTTTACTAGGACCGAGTATGAAACCGTTGTTATACATTCCTTGATCCAGCCAGAGAATTGGTTTGAGAACCCGAATTTTGTGAGTGTTGTTAATAAAAAATTCCAGTCAACCAAATCAAAAGCCTTTTCCATGTCAAGTTTAACTGCCATCCATCCTAAGTTTCCTTTTTTCTTGGTGAAGGAGTGAAAGATTTCGTTGGCTATTAATATGTTGTCTTGTATGGATCTGCCTGATGAGAATGCATTTTGTAAAGGGTTAATGATCTTAGGAATGATTTTTTTAAGCCGTGCCGCCAGAATCTTCGATATTATCTTGTAGGTCGTGGAGCATAGGCTTATGGGTCTGTAGTGGGATGTCGTTGTCGGGTCCTCCCTCTTTGGGATTAAGGCTATGAAGGTGTGGTTTGTTTGTTTTAGGATTCACCCGCTTAGGAAGAAGCTTTTGACTGCTTTGACCACCGATGGTTCAATGATGTACCAGTACTTTTTAAAAAAACCAGATGGAAACCCATCGGGACCGGGTGACTTGTCATTAGCTAGGCTAAAAACTGCATTTTTAATTTCCGAGTTGGAGACTTGCCTTGTTAGCCAGTCATTGTCTTCATTTGTGAGTTCGGTATTGATATTGTTTTGTAAATTGCTTGGTATGTGCTGTCTTGGTTGTAGGGTATATCGTTTGGCAAAATCCACCTTAATGTATTCCCTTATGTCTTTTTCATTCCTTAAGGTTACCCCGTCAGCAGATTGAATCGCCTTTATTATATTTTTATTACGACGTCCAGTTGCTATTCTGTGAAAGTACTTTGTGTTAGCATCGTTCAACTTGATATGTGTTTTTTTTGCTCGTTGGCCCCAATATTTTTGTTGGTAATTTAGTAGTGAGGCATGTTTGGTAATGAGCCTACTTATTTTGCTTTCTAAATTGCGGTCATATGTGATGCAAATTCTTGTTTGTAGGTTTCGTAGTTCGGCTTCAACTTGGTTAATTTGGCGGAAAATATTGCCAAAGGTAACTTTACTCCATAATTTACTCTTCTTTTTTACTTCCTGTAGTTTTTTAGCTAGTTTGTACATTTGAGATCCCGGGGGGTTGATACGCCAAGCATTCCGAATAAGTGCTTCATAGTCTGTTCTGGTGGTCCATGCCATTTCAAACTTAAATGGTTGCAGCTTTGGTTTCTGATTTTCCATTAGTTCTAGTGTGATCTGTGCATGATCAAATTTTATAAAAGCATGTGTTTTTGTGTAAAGATTAGGGAATTGTTGCAAAAGATTGTAACTTACCAAGGCTCTATCTAATTTTTCGAATATATTTTCGGGTCCTTTTTCCCGTTTCCTCCGAGTGTACTTGTTTCCACAAGTCGGGACATCTATTAGGTTATAAGTTGTAATGATATCAGTAAGACGTCTAAATCTATTCATAATCGGGGGATTTCCTCCTAATTTGTCAGCTGGTTCTAGGATCTCATTCAAATCTCCCATTATTATTAGGGGTCCATTAATGTTTTTTATAGTAGAGGAGAGGGAAGACCAGAAAGCGTTCTTCTCACCCTCATATGGTGTAGCATAAACAAAGAGGATCTCAATTATTACATTGAGTGTGTTGTTACTATATATTGCATGTATTGTTCTATTGTCCGAGTTCTTGACAGTGAAGGTTTCATTTTGGAAATGGGACTCCTTCCATAGGAGACAGAGTCCACCTGATAGACCAGTAGAGGGACAGAAGTGCATCTTATCAAAACCCGGTTTCCGCCAACAATTGTCCGGTGGCGGATTTTGAAGTTTCGTTTCTGCTAGCATGAGAATTTTAATATGATCTGTTCTAGTGGTTGATTCGATGTGGGTCCACAAATTCTTTTTATTAAGGCCTCTTACATTCCAGAAGCTAAACTTCATTAACAATAATGTTTTGGAAGGGGGTTATCTCTTGAGTCCAACGGGTTAGGTTGCTATTGCTTCTGGTAAGAGCACAGAGCAAGGTTCATCAGTAACAACTAGAGTAAAAGGAATCCTATAAATTCGAAGAGGTGAATTAAGTGTTTTAGTAATATGATGGATTCCTTGATCATAGTAGGTATAGTCCATTAACGTAATTTTGTAGCAGAAAATCCTTGACAGATATGATTGGTTTAGCATGCCATTTTGGAGTTGATGCGTTTTGAGATAATAGACGTTCATCACCTCAAAAATAAATTTCAAGGATAGGTAGTGTGCAGTGCTGAAGGTGACAGCAAACAAGGCTACAGAACATAACATGAAGTGCATACAGCAGTGCAACTGATAAAAGTAAGACTGGATAGGTATTGAAAACCATATGTTAAGCTTAGTCTGCATGTGGGTAAAGCATTCATAAAACCAATATGAATTACAGATGGTTATACAGTCATCAATGTGGAGCTAAAATTGATCACAATAATAGCAGAAGCAATTATGTTTATGGTGTATTTCACTATAAGGATTGTTCGAGATGAGAATAATCATGCAAAGATTTGGTAATTCATTTATGAATGAGAACCAAATAAGGACATAAAGTTCAGTTTTGGTCCTAGCTAGTTGTGACAGTGTTTGAGATATGTAATTTCTTTTAGCATGAGCACAATAAGAGGTATCATTTCCGTAGGTGGAGCAAGTCTTCACGAAGAGATTAAACCCATCGTGATATGATGCAGACTGCCTTTTGGTCGTAGACTTGATAACTTGTTTGAGATCATATGCTTGCTGTTTTAATCTCCTGCTATGAACCTGTATGCAGTTGAGGGAGTGGATGACCTCGAGGGAGAGACCCCTTCGAGAGTGGTTAGTTGAGTGTGATTTGGAATCATGTGTGATAAAAATGAAGCACAAATGACCATATAGGATGTGGTTATGCTTAAAAAGGTGAAAATATTCAAATGATATACTTATAATTAAGCAGCCAAGTTTGTATTTTGGTTGCAACTGCCGCAGCTGGGTAAATAAGGAGACAAGATCAAGCTTCTCGTTACCCTTATCACACTTGAGTGATTTGGAGGGTGTTGTGGTTTTATGGGTGTCACCCGAAGGCTTCCCGTTAGGTTGTTTACTTGTGGGTGTCGGTGAGGCCCCATTGGGGCCCCCCTTCCCTTTTAAAGGTTGTTGGTTTGCCATTACAGCAAGAGAGTATCGTTTGAGATTAAAACAGACAGAGAACACATGAGCTTGTTGGTAGCAATCAGAGAGAGTAATACTAGAGTGAAGATGATGTGCATTTAATTTGTCATTGCAAGGGTTTACATAGTAGCAGTTAATGATCGAAATGATGTAACAAACCCAAAACACCCAGGGAATCTGGAGTTTGGAGATCAAGATTAAGTATGTAGTGTCATACCTGTCAAGGCCGGCGCTAGAGAACCATCTACCCTGAGAGAAGCAGGGGTAATGACGAAGAAGGGGCTCCCCGAGCCCAGAAATCCAACACCAACAGAAAGACGTGTGTATGAGCGCGTACTCTTTTAGGTTTCTGGGGGTTTCGGGTTCCATTAGGCAGTACTTCAAGTGATGGTGTTGATTTTTGCTTGGAAAAGACATACATAAAGCAAAATTTGTCGTTATAATGCATAGAGTGAGAGTGAATAGATGATCATATATTTAGTTTGTTTAGCAACTGATACAAAGTCACTATAGGTATAAGTTTCCCTGAATTTTACAGTAGATGTGCTAATGGATAAGGTAAAGCCAACCCAGCAAAAATTTGATGTTGTCTCAAATGAGATTGTTGAAAAGAGCAAAGGAGAGCACCAGGAGAGGGGGGTTAGAGTCGAGGTACAAGTTGCAAAGTGTAACCCAAAGCGAATCCAACAGAAACAGATAGCAATATTGGAAAGTATAGGAGTAGGGATAATGTTGTACCATACACACCAATCATGGTTACTAGAATCAGTTGTAGAGTGGAGTTGGTTTGAAGCAAGTGATGAAGAGAATCTCTGGGAGATGAGTTTGATTGTTCCTGAGATAAGGGACCTGTGAATATGGTTTGCTTGGAGTGCAGCTACAGCTTGGTCAGTCCACTTTGAGTGCGTTAGTATGGTGATGATCATAATGATAAAACACCAGCAAAGAGAGATCAAGCTGGAAACAGAGCTCATGGTATTTAACATCATGTGGTCATGAAAGATCAAGACTAGAATCCAAATGCAGATCCATACGATACTCAAATGGAGTTTAGATGGGGGATTTAGCCTACATAAACTGATATATAGGTTGAAAAGGTCGAGAGAGCAACACAAGGTACGATTATCAATCCAATCTATATAACAGAAGATTAAGCAGTCACAGTAGTAAGGATAATATTGAGCATAATTTAAGAAGCATTTATTAAACGAAGGAGGTGTGTAATGTTGGGTAAGGTAAAGTATGCACTTCGAAATTAACTTATCTAGCAACCGGGATTGATATGAATCTTGTAGTATGCCTCCAAGGATTGATCCTGAATCTAAAGAGAAAAGTATCCCATTGAACCATGAGTTAATGGAGCCAAAATGAACAGTTGAGATAGTGTTGTAATCCATCATTTGGTGTAAGATGCTAATGTAATAAGTATTTGATGTAGAATAAAGGTGAAATCTACCATAGAGACCACGTAGATGAGTATGTAAACATCTTTTACTTATAGTTAGAGATAATGTGTAGATTGTGCTATTGTCATAGTTGATTAATTGATTGTGAGTGTGGAGAAGATTAGTGCTTGAATTGAATATAGTCAAGTAGTAAACAACGAATGCAGTAGACAGAGCAATCTCAAACTTGTGGTGTTTATTAGCTGTATGTTCATTAGCAGTGAACATGCTCGAGTAAGTTAGGGTCTGAATTTGGTGGGTGGTGTATGTTTGGGGGTCGATGGTTGATTGGGTGTCACCCGAAGGCTTCCCTTTGGTTTCAATGGTTGATTGGGTGTCACCCGAAGGCTTCCCGATTTGGGTGTCGCCCGAAGGCTTGATGTTCTTTTTGGGGTAAACATAACCCTTAAAAGATCTGCTCTCGAGAGAGCAAGTTGTTTCCTTAAAGGTGAGTAGGATATTAATCATGAGAGTAGGAAGATTCATATGCACATAGGTAATCAAACAAACAAGTTTAATTTGACAGAACGAGATTAAGGAGACAACAGAGGGAGAGAAGAAGGAAAGAGGGCACCTTCCAACAGAGAAAGCCAAATCAGGAGAGGCAACACAACAGCGCAGAATACCAAGGGCGCCGAGCCGAACCCGCATACCGACCAGTGAACCCGCCGGCTCCCAAGACCCAACTTGCACCATGGAAAGCCAACGTCCATCTCCACACCCCCAGAGAGAAGGTCGATAGTTCTTCAATTTCATCTGTGGGCTACACTTTATACGCCCTTTTCGTTTAATCCTTCGAAATCGGTAGAGATTTCGGTCGAGATTGGGCACAAGGCCTCTTAACGATTTCGTAGTATTTGATTCAAGGAAGCTTGGGATCTTTGAATTTGTGAGATTTGATGATGTAAGGCAAACTAATTGCATATGGGGTATGATAGAAATTTGTTGATCAAAGGATTGAAGGAGCATGGTGAGGTGAGGATGGGGGTTTTCCTGATTGAGGATCGAGGGTGAAGAAAGGTAGGATTTGGGGGCGCGTTCTTTAGCGCGTGAGGAGTTTTTGGGGGTTAGTAGTTTCTATTAAAAAATCTTTATACATTTTATTCTTTAAAATTTAGGAAAATAATTTTCAAATCCAATTATTTGCCACATTACAAAAAAGGACATTATTATCATTAATATATAGAAATCAAAGCTTCTCTCAATCCTCCTTTTCTTTGTAAATATATGCAATCAACCTTCCAATCGATGGAAATTCAAAGAGGCAGGAGCTGCCATGGATGACAAGGCAATCTATCTATTTTCAATCTCCCCCCTGACCCCTCTTTCATGGCAGGGCCAGAAAAACACAATCTACAAAATCCCTCCAATTTGGCGCCTCCCAATCTGATATTGAGGCCTCCCCCAATTAGGGTTTGTTCTTCCCAACGCCGATCGAAACCCCATTTGCTAATTTCTCTCCTCCCAACAATCAAGGAGGAGGAAATTAAACCTCCGCCAATTCAAAGTTTAATTGAGGGTTTCGGATTGCGAAGAATCGAATTAATAAATTAAGAGCAATGAATTATAATTCGAGCAGAGCTGAGGTATGGTCATGTATAAGAATCCCAGGGCTTCATCTTCCCAGGGCGGGAATGGTGTTTCCATTGCTACTACTTCAGCTCCTCACCGTTCACTTCTTCATCCAGGCCTTCCACCATCTCATCTTCGCTCGTCTCCGATTGACCCCTATCGCCACCCAGATGTTCGTATGTCATCTCTCTTTTCATCCATCATACATCACCTTTTGCTTCATTGATTCCTATTTATTTTCCTTGATGATATTCAAGTTGATTTATAATATCTAATTAAATACTCGATCGATCGATCAAATGATATATGGATCGAGTCAGATACATACAACGTACCCAAGAATTTTCATTCAAGAGCTATATTGTTTAAACTTGTATATGTTTTTGGCATGTTAAGGTGGGCAAAAACCCAATAATTTGTCTAGCAGCTTATTTCACCCGATCCATCCAATAATCTCTGAATGATAGACAGATCGAATATGGATGAACAGGTTGCTAAACTGAACTTTCATGGAGGATATATACTATTTAGTGTTTGTAAGGTTACCTTTTGTGTATGTATATTACATATCAATGGAACAATAAGAATATCCGAAAGGACTTGCGGCGGGTAATGCCCAAAGTTCTCAGTTTGAATCCGGATGACCGTTCTTTATTTACCAAATTCAGGAACAATAAGAATATATAAATAGACATTATACTATATTTCATGTATTAAACAAAACATTGCTTAACTTTTTTTTTTTGTTATTCATGTAGACTGGTTTATTCCTCTCTCCGTTTTCGTATTTGTCAAGCAGCCCAATATACCGAGCACCTAACTTACTGATTTTCCCCCATGTGTATCGAAATATCGACGAATCGATATCAATGGTTTCTTACATGATGTATTCATTTCTCATCGCGGTGAAGATGGACTTTTCGATCATATTGAAGACAGGGCGAAAGGCATTCTTCATCGGAATCTTGGACTCGATCATACCCGTCATCCTTGATCTCGTGTTTCTCCGTCACTACTATGTAGATCTCTTTCAAAGGATAAAAAATCAGGACCAAGTTGTAGCTGACCTTTACATCAATCTGACAACACTCCCCCTCACTCACTTCCCTAATGTCGCCGTCCTCCTTGCTGACATTAAGATGATCAACTCGGAGCTTGGAAGACTGGCATTGTCTTCGTCGCTTATTGGTCATATTCTAAGTATAATTCTCTTAATGGTTGGGAATGTAATGACACGAAGCGTTACACATCCTCTACAGTTGATCACTCCCTTCGCGTTGGCCATTGTCAGCATCTTTGTCTTCAGGCCGATCTTGAAGTGGATGGTGAACCAGACACCGAAAGGCAGGCATGTCAAGAAAGGGTTTGTGCATTTCGGTTTCGTGTTGATGTTTGTAGGAGCATTGACAACGCAGTTCGCTCAGCAGTTGGTTCTTCTAGGGGCCTTTATCGTGGGTGTCGTTGTGCCTGATGGCCCTCCATTGGGAGCTGCTATAGTAGAAAAGCTTGATTTCTTCGTCTCCGGTTTGCTTCTACCATTCTTTGTGACTATTGCTATCATGGGTGGCGAATATAGGAAAATTTGCACCAACAACAAGATACTCTATGAACACCTCTCCCTTGCTATCCTCGCCTACTTGGCGAAGTTCTTCAACAGCTTGTTGTGTGGATTATACTGCAAAATGGAGTTCACCGACGCTCTTGCTCTTAGTTTCATAATGTCTATCAAAGGCATTGTTGATGTCGGCGCATTGATCATGTTTAGGGAAGCTGATGTAAGTATCTCTAGACCTTCTCCAACAGATTTCCTAAAATTTCTCCAAATTGGGAAACAAATTCTTCAAATTATTTTTGCTTTAACTCTAACAACTTCCCCATTTCGAAGATTTGGAGAATGCTGCAGATATAGGGAATTATCTCTATTTTTTCTGCCGCTTCTCCATTTGTGGAGAATGTGATGGGGAATCTGTTAGACCAAAAAATACCTTAGAATTCTTTAAAAACTCCAAAATCCTCAAAATGGGGAAACTGTTGGAGATGCTCAACTAAACCGATTTGTTTTTCATGTTATTTGATTGGATAAAATACCTAAAATCACCTGTAACATGCATGTATATAAACAATGCCTTTGATTGTGCAGGTGCTAAGCACACCAAGCTACACTATAATGATTTTATGGACACTATTCATTGCAACAGTTACACCTTTTATAGTAAGATCTCTATACCATCCAATGAAAAAGTATGCTGGTTACCAAAGGAGAGACATCATGCACTGCAAATACAACTCCGAGCTTCGGATTCTAGCATGCTTCTTAAGATCGGATCGAGTATCCTCCATCACTCGGTTTGTCAATGTATGTTGTCCTTCCGAGTACAACCTAGTAGCGGTTTATGCCCTTCACCTTGTGAAGATGGTTGGAAGAGCACACCCTATCTTCATTGCCCATAACATACAGAAGAAGAAGGCTTCAAGCTGCTCCTATTCCGAGGATGTCGTGTATGCTTTCTTTCGTTTCGAGCAGCAGTGCAAGAGGTTCCTTTCGGTTCATGTCTTCACAGCCATCTCACCCATCGAGACAATGCACGAGGACACGTGCACTCTCGCCTTGGACAAGCTCGTATCAGTCATAGTTCTCCCCTTCCATAGAAGATTTAGGTTCGATGGCTCCATTGATTTCGAAGACACCGAGCAAAGGGTCCTCAACAGCGATCTCCTCAACAAGTCGCCTTGCTCGGTTAGCATCCTTGTAGACCGCGGCACCTTTGGACAAACTGGCCCCGGATCAGCTCTTAAGGCGATCAACGCATCCGATTCAAGCTCACCGATGTTGGTTGCAGTGATCTACATAGGAGGGCTTGACGATCAAGAGACACTTGCCCTAGCCAAACGCATCGGTAGAGACTCCCGGATCAGGATCTCGGTGATCAGGCTCGTTGCTTTCGGACAATCATACGACCTAGACACCCAAGATTCCGTTGCATTGATGGATATCCAGAGGGATGTGCGATATAATCAGCAATTTTCCTACAATGAGAGGGCGGTTAAAGATGGAGCCGATACCGCAACCTTCCTTAAGTCTGTGGCGGAATCTTACAGCCTTGTGATGGTTGGGAGAAACTACAAGTTAGCCTGCGCTCAGTTGGTTGGTCTGAACGATATGAGTGAAGAAACCGAGCTCGGAGCGGTCGGAGACTACCTTGCCTCTAATGATCTAGGGTGTAGAACGTCTGTTTTGGTGGTGCAACGACAAAGACATTGGGCTTTTAAGTAGGCAGATTGAAGATTGAAACCCTTGAATTGAATTTATCAGTGTGTTGGATGTTTAATTGATGATCTTGTAGTAGTGGATTTTTTTTGTTTTTTGTAGTATATATGAGCTTCTGAAAAGATTTGATTCAATGTGTTTCGTGAGTAAATCTTGCGCAATTAAAAATACATACAAGTAAACTTCAGCAAAAACTATACCATAATGCATCAATTTTATTTGAAGAGAGGCTCCAAAACAACCGTTAAATCTAATAAAAAAAAAACATAAGAGAAATGGAAATGAGTGGGCAAAAACCAAAGTTTAAACAAACTAAATTAGCGGATAGATTAGGGTCTCGGATGTCCTCGGCTTCTGTTGCGCTTTCGAGAGGGTCGTCCTCTCGTACACTTTTTGCGAGAGAAACCAGGTTGCTTATAGGCTGACGCACATCGGTCTCTCTTCGTCATTTGTCGCTGAGCGAGTTGCTGATATTATTGACATCGTTCATCTGAGTTGCTGATATTGTTGACCAGACTGCAAACGCGACGCCAGAATAGCATAAAAGAGATCGTCACCTGCTGAATTAGCCCCGAGGCCCCCAAACCTGAAGGGCAATGTGGGGAGCCTCCATTGCCAATTGCCAAAACCTGGGCCAAAAGCAGTGATAATACGTTCCAGGGAACGTCGAAGAGCTAGATCAAACTTAAGATGAGCAGATTCGAAGGCACGAGGCGGGCATGTACGCAGAGCAAAATAAAGTTCTGAGACCCCGCTACAAGCACGCAACAACAATAACTCACATTACGGGTCACCAATCTTAGCAACCGCATCCATAAGTGCGATCGCCTTGTCCACTCTCTTCATCACAAGCTCGCTACTGAACACATAATTAACACTGAAAGGTCCACCAAACAGCTTAACCCCATGCAACGACCTAGCAATGTTATGTGGAAAAACACCAGACAACCTACTCCTCAGGTCCTCTCTCAGCCAAAAGACCTCAGTTTTATCAACATTGAGGTGCAGACCATAACTGGATCCGTTCTCAATAATCATCTGCAGAACCTTTCCCATGCCCAAAGTATCTCCAATAATAGTGTCGTCGTCCAAATACCAAGCTTGAAAACATAATTGGAAAGTGTCCCAGATTTTGGGCACCAACGGATGCAAAACTAAGGCAAATAGTAGATGACTCGAGGAGGATATTTGGAGGGAAAAAATGGGAATAAAATAAGTGTTATTGGTGGGCAAAAACCAAAGTTTGAGGAACTATAATTTTAGCGGATGGTACATGTTTTGAGCCCAAAAGGTCTAATTGGAGAGCCCATATGATATTTTTTTACAAAAAAAGTACATGATCCCTTTCTTGACCGTTGGATCATCGCTCTCTCTATTCAAATCACATTTACTATTTTAAATCTCCCCCCTCTTTCATCGCAGAAAACACAATCTACTAATCCCTTCAATTTTGGGCGCGCAGATATCGATCCAATTCGATTTGATCCCTCCGTTTCCTCTCCTCCCAATTTGCTTCAATGACAAGCTTTAATGATTCAAATTCCCTCTTACCACCAATCCCTTATTAATCCCCCCAAATCCCTAGGGTTCCTTCTCTTTGTCCGCCATTGGAGGAGGTGGAAAAACTCCCAACATTTGTTCCAATTCCCCCCCTTTTCTTAGGGTTTTGGATCGCAACAATCGATGGATTACGCCCTCAGAGCAAACTCATGGGATTGTTTGAGGATTCCAGGCCTCGATCTTCCTAGGGCGGGAATCGAGTTCTCAACGGTCCTCCTTCAGCTTATAACCACTCACGCCATCATCCAGATCTTCCACTACCTCATCTTCATTCATTTCAACTTGACTCCTATCGTCACGCAGATGTTCGTATGTCATCTCAGCTCCCTCGATCATCATCCTCCGATCCTATATATATCATATATATGTATTGTTTTTCCATTGCTTAACTATAATTAATTTGTTTTCTTAATTTTCATGTAGACTGGCATAGCCCTCTGTTCATCCACACCCTGGGGAAAACACCCAATATATGATCGAATCCATTATGTTCTTTACCCGATTTACAGTCGAAATGTGGATGAATCTCTATCCATGATATCTTACATGATGTATTCGTACCTCATCGCGGTGAAAATGGACTTCTCCATCATATCGAAGACAGGGAAGAAAGCCTTTGTCATCGGGATAGTGGACTCAATCTTACCAGTCATCCTCAATCTCGGGTTCCTCCTTTACCTCTATCCAGATCTCTTTCAAAAGATACTAGATGGTAAAGACCAAGACATTGCAGATCTTTACATCAATTTGACAACACTCCCACTCACTCATTTCCCTAACGTTGCCGCCTTACTTTTCGATATGAAAATGATGAGCTCGGAGCTTGGAAGGTTGGCAATGTCTTCGGCGCTTATTGGTCATATCTTGAGCATGCTCTTCTTGGTAATAGCTAATGTTCTTACTCGCCGTATTTATGATCCATTGAAGCTGATTACCCCCTTTGCGTTGGTCATCGTTAGCATCTTCGTGTTCAGGCCGATCTTGAACTGGATGATCAAACAGACACCGAAAGGCAGGCCTGTCAAACAATTGTTTGTGTCTTTTGGTTACCTACTTATGTTCATTGGAGCTCTGACGACGCAATATGCCGAGCAGTTAGTCTTTTTAGGGGCTTTTATTGTGGGTGCGGTTGTACCCGATGGATTGCCCATGGGAGCTACCATTGTAGACAAGCTCGAATTCTTCGTCACAGGCTTGCTTCTGCCATTTTCTGTGGTTGCTGCTTACATGGGTTGTGACTTTATGCATCTTGGCTCAGCGACGATTGTGTCTCAACACCTCTGCCTTGCTATTCTCGCATACTTGGCGAAGTTCTTCAATAGCTTGCTCTGTGGAATATACTCCAATATGTCCTTCACCGATGCTCTTGCTCTTAGTTTTATAATGTCTACCAAAGGCATTGTTGATGTTGGCACCTTGACTATGTTTAGGGAATCTGAGGTAACTATATCTTCACAATTGAACAAAGTTTTCTTTTTTCTTGTATTGGTTAAGGCTATGTCTGGCAAAAAGGTAGTTGAAAGAGTAGCTGAAGCTGATGAATTATTCGTGTTAAATATAGATTTAATAAGTTAGTATGTTGTTTGAGCAACCTAGCTGTTTGGGTAGCGGATGGAAACTTGGGTGAGTAGCTGATGAAAAGCTACCATTCCAAAAGCTAATTAAACTAAAATCTTATATTTATTTCATTTAAAACTATATAATATCAAAACTCCAAGCTCCGAAAAGCTACTTGGAGTGCCAAACAGAGCCTAAGTCTCCGACTATATTTCGTTAAATTTCATGTAGTCAAATCTCATATTCTTGATCTAGGTTTTTTTTTTTGACATATCTTCAGCTAATCTACCATGGCTGCAATGTGTTGTTGTTGATTGTGCAGGTGCTAAGCACACCAAGCTACACAGTGATGGTCGTATGGACACTATTTATTGCACTAATTACACCCCTATTTGTAAAATCACTCTATCATCCTCTCAAAAAGTATGCTGGCTACCAAAGAAGAGACATAATGCACTGCAAATACACCTCCGAGCTTCGGATTCTAGCATGCTTCTTGAGACCAGACCGAATACCTTCCATTACTCGATTCATCGGTGCCTGTTGTCCTTCAGACACCAACCCAGTAGTGGTCTACGCCCTTCACCTTGTGAAGCTCGTTGGGCGAGCACACCCGATCTTCATTGCTCACGATATGCAGAAGAAGAAGGCGACGAGCAACTCTTACTCAGAGGATGTCATATGGGCCTTCTATCGCTTTGGGCAAACGTGCAAGAAGTTCCTCTCCATCCACATCTTCACAGCGGTCTCTCACTTCGAGTCCTTGAACGAGGACACGTGCACTCTCGCCTTGGACAAGCTCGTGTCGATCATAGTCCTCCCCTTCCATAGAAAGTTTAGGTTCGATGGCTCCATTGACTCCGAAGACAACGAGCAAAAGACCCTCAATGTCGATCTCCTCAACAAGTCGCCTTGCTCGGTTGCCATCCTTGTAGACCGCGGTAGCTTTGGGCAGATTGGCACCGGGTCAGCTCTCACCACCATCATGACTACCGACTCAGGCTCACCGCTCTTGGTGGCGGTGATCTACATAGGAGGCCTTGATGATCAGGAAACCCTAGCACTCGCCAAGCGAATGGGGAGGGACTCGAGGGTCCGAGTGTTCGTGATCCGGCTTGTTGCTTTCGGGCAATCACGCGATCTAGATGTTCTTGATTCGGCTGCATTGATGGATATCCAGAGGAATGTGTTGTACAACCAGCAGTTCACCTACATTGAGAAGGCGGTTAAAGACGGAGCTGACACCGCCTCCTTCCTGCAATCTATGGTAGAATCGTACAACCTGGTGATGGTGGGGCGGCACTACAACTTCGCTTGCACTCAGTTGATTGGTCTCAAAGAGCTGAGCGACGACACTGGGCTCGGGGCGATCGGAGACTACCTTGCCTCCAATGATCTGGTGTGTAGAACATCTATTTTGGTGGTGCAACAACAAAGACATTGAGCTTTCAAGAACACTTTCTAATCCTATATATCCACTTTGTGAGGCTTCCTTTTTGTATATGAGAAGTACTGTGCCTCATACTAATGTAAAAAAAAAATGGTTGAATTTTTTGTAGAGTGATCATTTTCATGGTTAATTTATGATTTTAATGGTTTCTTGAATTCACCCATGAGATAGTGGTCTTACACCACCTTGAATTGGTAAATAAAGAGCAGCCATTCCGGAGTTCGAACCGGGGACCTATGACTATTATCCACAAGTCCTTTCCGGTGAGCCATTCCGAAATGGTTGGCCTTACACCACCTAATTCAACTAAAACATACACTAATATCATAGAATAATCTGTAAACTAAATGCATAAGCAGCAGTTTAAAATATGTTGTTTTACAGGTTGTTATATGAGTCAGGTAGTTCGAGCTCAACTCAGGCTCAATTTTTTTTATAAAAAAGAAAAAAGAAAAAAAAAACCTTGAATCGTTGCATTAGTTGAGTAAGACCACATTTTTAAGCTCAATTCTAATTGAAGTTTGGTTCATTCAAACTTGAATAGCTCAAATTTTGTGAAATTTATAAAATTTCTCTTTTAAGTTTTTATCATATAATTAGAAAGTAGAACTGCTATATGAGCCAAATAGTTAAAGCTCAATTTTTATTTTTTTTAAAAAAAAACTCTTGTAAAGGTCATTCATTTACTAAATAATTCAAGTATGTAAAAATATTTTTATACTAGATTCCAAATTTAGGCTTGATTCAAGATCATTCATTTGCTAAAACAAAACAGAGTATACACAACGATTTAAAACAGAGTATAGGCTTGATTCTATAGAGAATTAATGTTTGAGAGAAAGCTTGATTGTATTCATTGACAATGGGCAAATATATAGAGTTACAATGCTTGGAGATCAAGGATCTCCTAAGATAGGATATACAGAAAAGGATATAAAATATACAAAAGATATGTTTCTATCCTAATACCCCCCTGCAAGCTCATGGCGGAGGACGCACATGAAGCTTGTCACGAAGCGTAATGAATCGACCACTGCCAAGGGCCTTGGTGAAGATGTCTGCAGTTTGATCCAAAGAGCGAATGTGACGAACAACAAGGTCACCAGCTTCCACTTGTTCACGGACAAAGAAATAATCAATGCGAATATGCTTGGACCGCTGATGGAGAATAGGATTGGCAGACATATACGTGGCACTGAGATTGTCGCATAGGACAATGGGAGAGCCTGAGACTGGTGCCTGAAGCTCAGCCAGAAGTTGACGAAGCCAAAGTAGTTCGGCTGCAGTGAAGGCAATGGCGCGGTACTCGGCTTCAGTGCTAGATCGAGCAACCACCTTTTGCTTCCGGGAAGACCAACTGACAAGATTACCACCATAAAAGATGGCAAAGCCGTGTTGAGATCGGCAATCGTCCATGTCTGAGGCCCGTCCGGCATCGGTAAAGGCAACTAGGCGGGTGTCGGTGGCTGATCGAATTCGCAGGCCATGGGATAAAGTGCCCTTGAGATAGCGGAGGATGCGCTTGACAGCAGACCAGTGAGTCTCCGTGGGGTTATGCATAAATTGGCAAACCCGATTGACGGCATAAGATATCTCTGGACGAGTAATGGTGACATATTGGAGAGCACCAACAATGCTCCGATATAAGTGAGGATCGGCCAGAGGGTCACCAGTTTGGATCAAGCGAGACCCAGGTTCGGCAGGAGAGGCACTAGGACGAGCGTCTGTCATCTTACTGCGAAGAAGCAAGTCGCGAATATACTTCTGCTGAGTCAACAGAATGGCGCCATCCTGGGGAAGGAGCTCTATGCCGAGAAAGTAATGCAAATTGCCCAAGTCACGGAGAGAGAATGCACTGTTCAGGCGGTGAACAAACTGATCAATCGCCGATTGAGAGGAGCCTGTGATAATCAGGTCATCAACATAGACCAGAACCAAAAGAGTGGACCCGCGAGCTCGACAGATGAACAGAGATGAGTCAGATTTGCACGCAGAAAACTGATGCTGCAGAAGGAAGAGCTTGAGCTTGGTGAACCAAGCTCGGGGCGCCTGTTTGAGGCCATACAAGGCCTTTTTGAGGTAGCAGACATGCGTGGGCCGAGAGGGATCAATGAAGCCAGGAGGTTGATCCATGTAAACCTGTTTAGAGAGATCACCATTCAGAAAGGCGTTGTTAATGTCTACCTGTCAGAGCGGCCACTTATGAGTAATGGTGAGGGAGAGGATGACGCGGATGGTTGTTGGTTTGATCACTGGACTAAAGGTGTCGAAATAGTCCACTCCCTCCTCTTGATTGAAGCCCTTCGCAACCAAGCGAGCTTTGTGGCGTTCAATAGAACCATCTGCATGACGCTTGATCCTGTACACCCACTTGCAACCAAGAATGTTAGTCCTAGGAGGACGCGGGACAATGTCCCAAGTCCCATTACGAACGAGAGCATCATATTCAACTTGCATCGCATTCTGCCATTCAGGAAGTTTTGAGGCCTGAATGAAGGTTTTTGGTTCAGGATAGTGATCCGGAGAGGATGGTAGGGGGTGTTTTGTGGTGGTGAGGGCTTTAGGTTTGCCACAAACAAAGTCCTTAAGAAGGACTGATTGCTGACGTTGGCGGGTACTCTGTCGAGTGGGATGCGGTGGTGGTGGAGGGGGTGACGGTGATGGCAAGGGAGAGGTGGATGAAGAGGTGGCCTCAGGTGATGTATCTCGTGATGATGAAAAGGTCTCAGAATCGGAAGCCCCAGGAGATGTCGAGTGCTGCGCTGGTGATGCCGGCTGGGTGCCCTCGAGATCGAGTTGGAAGGGGATGGGAGCAGGGGTGGTGGCCGCCGACTGTGGGGTCGGAAGAATGGATGCAACCTGTTGAAGGGCTGACAGGGGTGTGGTGGAGACCGAAGGGTTATGCGGTGTAGGTGCGGGTGAGGCATGAGATGGGTAGGGAAACATGGACTCATCAAAAATAACATGACGAGCGATGTAGAGACGACGAGTGGGGACATGGAAGCACATATACCCTTTGTGTTTGGAGCTGTAGCCGACGAAGACACAGGAAAGGGATCTGTACTCAAGCTTGTGATCGGTGTAGGGACGCAAGAACGGATAGCAGAGACAACCAAAGGACTTGAGAAACCCATAGTCAGGACTTTTCCCATAGAGACACTCATAAGGAGATTTGTTGTGGAGAATCGGCGGGAGAGTGCGGTTATGAAGATAGACAGATGTCTGGAAAGCATGTTCCCAGTGCCAAGTTGGCATCTTGGCATGAGCAAGAAGGGCAAGGCCTTTCTCAACTATGGTGCGATGACGCCGTTCTGCTGCGCCGTTTTGAGATTGGGTGTGAGGACATGAGACACGATGCAGAATACCCTGTGTTTGGAGATAGGTGGAGACATTTCGATACTCGCCACCCCAGTCAGATTGGAGTTGTTTGATTTTGGTTGAGAACTGGGTCTCAATCATCTTTTGAAACATTTGAAAGGTATGTAGGACCTGGGATTTTTGAGATAGGAAATATATCCACACAAATTTGGTGCAATCATCAACAAATATCAGGAAATAACGATTTGCATTGATAGAAGCAACGGGGGCAGGGCCCCAAACATCGGAGTAAACCAATTCAAAGGGAAGTAAACTAGACTGATGAGAGTTTTGCAACGGTAAACGATGACTTTTGCATAACTGACATGACTCACAAATGGAATGTAAATTGTTTGTAGAAACAGGTAACTGAAAGCGAGAGACTAAACGACGAAGAGATGACTCATGAGGGTGACCAAGACGATGATGCCAAGTCTGGAGACTGGTTCTTTCGCCAAGGAAGACACGGTGAGGAGAGGGTGAGGACGACAGCGGAGGAGCACCAAGCCGGTAAAGACCATTCTCAACGGTTCTTTTTAGGAGCGTCCGACCCTGCAAATCCTTCACAAAACAACTAGAGCCATAAAATAGCATATAGACATCATTGTCACGAGTTAATTGAGATACACTGAGTAAACTTTTGGTGATTTGAGGAACAAATAGGATGTTATGGAGTTGCAGAATGCGATTCGGGGTAGGTAGAATAGACTTTCCCAGTTTTGCAATAGGGAGGGACATACCGTTGCCAACCTGGAGACCATCATTGCCAAGATAATCAGCGCTGACAGACATGTTGCCGATGTCGTTGGTGATGTGATTGGTGGCGCCTAAATCAACGTACCAAGCGGGATCAACAATGGCTGATGGCGGAACGTGGACATTGTAGGAGCTGCGCTGCGGAGGACCGGATCTGCTGGAGCCGGAGCCGTCACGGATGCCACCAAATCCCTGTTGCTGTGAGGGCTGACGACGATAGGTTGGAGGGAAGTCGGAGACATTGAGACGCTGGAAACAGTTCAGCGCCTCGTGGTTAGTCCGTTTGCATATCTGACAGGCAACGCGGGGACGATCCGAGGACAGCGAGTCAGGGGTTGCTGAGGAGTCGCGATTGCGAGTCGAAGGCCGCTGATTGCGAGAACCGCCCTTGCTCGCTGTATTGGCGGAGGGCTGCTGCTCCTGCAGTGTCTGAAGCCCCTAGTTCTGGAGATCCTCTTCTTGGAGAAGAAGGCCGAAGAGTTCTTCAGAAGTGATTGGTCCGGGCTGCATATGAAAGGAGGTTCTGAAGGCGTTGTAGGAGGCATCCAATCCGTGGAGGACGCACGCAGTGAAGTCATCATCGGGTACAACATGGTTGCACTCGGCAAGGGAATCAGCAAAGGAGCGCTTTTTCTCAAAGTACTCCATGATAGAGAGATTACCTTTGACAAAGGACTGCATCTGTTGCTTTAGATGCATTTCACGAGCCTTCGTCTGGGCATGAAACATCCGCTCGAGGGTGGTCCAGGCAGCAGAGGCGGTAGCGGCTCTAGCAACATGGGCAAGGAGAGGAGCGGAGAGAGTTGATCGAATCCATAACAGAACAAGACGGTCCTTTCGCTTCCAAACGGCGTATTCAGGATTGGCAGCCGGTGGAGCGGAGGATTCGCCATCAGATGGGGGCGGCGACGGGAGGTGTGTGGGCGGAGAGGAATCGTTGGTGAGGAAAGATTCGAGTTCATAGGCTTCAAGGGCAGATTTGACGGTTTGACGCCAAACGGTGTAATTGGTTCATTCAAGTTTGATAGTGAAATTAGGGAGGTTGATGGTGTGGGAGGAGAGACCGGCGGCGGCCTGCAGAGGGTTGAGGTTTTCGGATTTGGTTGGGGGTATCGTTGAGGAGGAGGAGGAAGACTCGGTCGACATGGCGGCTCGAGAAGGAAGAGGGCTAGGGTTAGGTGCGGAAGAGCGGAAGAGGATCTAGGGTTAGGTTGATACCATATAGAGAATTAATGTTTGAGAGAAAGCTTGATTGTATTCATTGACAATGGGCAAATATATAGAGTTACAATGCTTGGAGATCAAGGATCTCCTAAGATAGGATATACAGAAAAGGATATAAAAATATACAAAAGATATGTTTCTATCCTAATAGATTCAAGTATCTGTTAGTCCGTACAAAAGTATAAGCAACGATTTAAAAAAAAACAAAAGTATATTTGAATATGGCATTAAACCGGTCTTCTCCTTGAGATCGATCTCTTTCGATGAATTCCAGCGGCAGATCAAACTCATTGGCTTGTCTGAGGGTTCCAGGCCTCGATCTTCCTACGTCGAGAATCGAGTTCTTGGCGATCCTACTCCAGCTTATTACCACTCATGACTTCGTCCAGGCCTTCCACCGCCTCTTCCCCGTTCATTTAAGCTTGACTCCCATCGTCTCGCAGATGTTCGTATGTTTCCACATTTATCTCGAGATCGGACCGTATACCCTTCCATTACTCGGCTTATCGGAGCATGTTGGCCTTCAGACAACAACAAAGTAGTTGTGTCTGCCCTTCACCTTGTGAAGCTGGTTGGGCGAGCACACCCGATCTTCATTGCTCATGATATGTAGAAGAAAAAGGCGTCGAAAAGCATATCTTACTCCTAGGATGTGTGATATGGTCATTCTATCGATTCGTGCAAGGATGCAACTAGTTCCTTTCAATTCACATCTTCACAACCGTTTCTCACTTCTGTTGAGAGATGTGAATGAGATCATAAATGTCCCACATCAAAAGTTGAACATAACAAGCAGCCCTAGTATATGAGTCGGTGGGCTCCTTCTATTGCCAATTGGTTTTAGAATGGAACCTCGTGATGGTGGGGCGACACAAGAACTCCGATTGCACTCAGTTGGTTGGTCTTAAGGAGGTGAACGAAGAAACCGGGCTCGGGCTGATCGAAGACTACCTTGCCTCCAATGATGTGGTGTCTAGAACATCTATTGTGGTTCACCAAATCGTCTACCTACCCACTAAAAGCATTGGCTTCTTCATCAATTAGCATGTTGCTCCTAAAGACGTTGCCTACATGCATTTTTCAAACACACTATAAATTAAGGAAATAGAAATCCTAAAATTGAAAACGCAAATGGAAAAGCAAGTATACACACCATCAATATCTATTCCTGGTGTTTAATTATATGATTGAAATAGAAGCAAGGGACCAAAAATAGCCAACACAAAAACCACATACCCCATTCACCCACCAAAAATCAATCTCCTTTGATGCTATAGTTTGCCATTTTTCAAAACCCTTTCTCTAGCTTTCATCGGCGTTGCATTTCGTCTTGTCGAAAGGCTTCGAGCACCTCCCCTTCAACCCTCGTTCGAGAGAGGGGATTGTCGGGCGCATTGCGTAGCTTCTCTCCTCGTTTGTCTACCATGAATCGAGCAGCCGATCACAATCGTTCTCCTCCTACCACATCCCTCGCATATTTAACCCCCGTGACATCATGGGAATGCATCCGACTACCAGGGTTCCGAATCCCCGTAGGGGACTTGTCAAGCTCCACAATCCACCTCCAAATCGTCGTCGTCTACTTCCTCACCCAAGCTCTACACCGTTGCGTTTTCAAGCACTTCGGCTTGCCCCACCTCGTCTCACAAATCATCGTATGTCCTCTCGCATTCTCGCACGATAAGATGACAGACTCATTCTCTGTATTATCAATGAAAGGGCTTTTCTATTGACGCCTTTGGTCATGTTTGTTTATTGCAGGCTGGTGTGATCTTATCGCCTAATGCCTTCTATATGGAGAAAGGCGGACTATACGACCGCGTCTTATTCCCAGAGCTCAGCTCAAACGCCTGGAGGAGCGTAGCCTGGTTCGGGTGTGCCTTCTCTAGCTTCATCTATGCTGTCAAGATAGACTATAGTCTAATGGTTCGGAACGGACAAAAGACGTACTTTCTCGGAGGGCTCGGACTGTTGATCCCGTTGGGTGTTAACGCGCTCATGACCTTGTCATTTAAGGGATTCCATGGTCTCAAATTTGCGAGCACAATCAGCACGACGACGCATTTTCCTTCGGTGGCCTGCTTGCTGAGCCACGTTGATCTGCTCAACTCGGAGCTTGGAAGGGTTGCTCTCGGCGTAAGCCTCATCACCGGGATTTCAAGCCTTCTTCTCTTTATAGTAACGAATGATATCCGCAATATGGACTTGAATTACTTCGAACATTTGTGTGGCCCGTTGGGGGTGACCTTCGTGACGTTGTTTGTTCTGCGCCCGATAATGAAGATGATGATCCAGCATACGCCGAAAGATAGGCCTATCAAGACTGTGTTCGTGCTATCGTTGCTCCTCTTTGGGTTTGTCGCGGGATTGGTGACGCATTACACGAGTAAATCATCCGTGCTCTTAGGGATCTTCATCGTGGGAGCGATGACACCAGATGGACCACCCTTGGCATCCGCGTTTATAGACATCTTCGACACCTTTATCAATGGTATACTTTTGCCCTTCTTCATAACCGGCGCTGTGATGAGTGCGAACCTCTTCACTCTCGATTTCTCCGATGACACTACTTGGAAAGTCTTGGCCTACTCCATTTTGCCGAGTGTGATCAAGCTCTTGCTCGGCTTGGGTTGCGCTATGTTTACCGATATGTCCTTACCTGATGGCGCCGCCATTGGTCTCCTTATGAGCGCTAGGGGCTTCATTGACATCAGTGAATACGTCTCCGCCGTAGAATCAAATGTGAGTACATACGTACATAAATACATACATATATTTATTGTTAGTAACATCAAACGTAAGGAGACTCTCCTTACAATTGAGAACTTGTATTATATTACTGTTGATTCAGAACATCTCGAGCTCGGTCTACACGGTGATGGTCTTCTACGCAGCGGTGGTGGCGATAGTGGTGCCATTGGCGGTGAGATCACTATACAACCCGAGCACAAAGTACGCCGGCTACCAGAAGAGGGACATCACGCACTTGAAGCACAGCGGCGAGCTGAAGATGGTGGCTTGCATCTACAAAACCGAACACGCCATCGCCATAACCAACCTCCTCGACATTTTAAACCCGACAAGGAGGAATCCGATTGTGGCCTACATTCTTCACATTGTGAAGCTAAGAGGAAGATCGCTACCGACCTTCATCTCCCATGGCGTCCAGCAGAAGAAATCGACCTCCCACCGGTCCCACTCCGAAGACATTGTCTTGGCGTTCGACCGGTACCAGAGAAACCACGCCAGCCGGTACCATGGCGGACTCGCCACTCACCTCTTCACCGCCGTTACTCTCCTCAAGGAGATGCACGAAGACATCTGCACCCTCGCCCTCAGCAACGTCACCTCGCTGATCGTCCTCCCCTTCCACCGCAAGTTAGGGATGGACGGAGCGATCGATTCCGAAAACGGGGATCAGAGATCGCTCAACCTCAGCATCCTGGATCGAGCGCCTTGCTCCGTCGCCGTCCACGTACACCGCGGTAGAGGCCACAGAGGCGCCTCCGGCGGCTCCTTCAACAAGGGGATGTCCGATTACAACTTCTCGCAATCCGCCTCCGTGACTTCGAACGCGACGGCGATCTACTCCGAGGCGATGGAATGGGAGTCGGAGTCGGAGCCGGAGTTCGTGGTGGCGGTGGTGTTCATCGGAGGGAATGACGACCGGGAGGCCGTGGCGCTGGCGAAGTGGATCACTAGGGGGGTTAGGGTTAGAGTACACCTGATTAGGCTGATCTCGGCGGCCGGCGGCGAGGACGAAGGGGATGTGGATTCGATGCTAATACAGGACATAAGGACGAGCAATGAGTACAGGGAGAAGTTCAGCTACCAGGAGGTGATGGTGACGGACGGCGGGGATACGGTGGCGGCGGTGAAAGGCATGGCCGACGACTACGACCTGACGATCGTCGGGAGGAGGTACGGGCAGGAATGCCATCAGACGGCAGGATTGAGTGAATGGAGCGAGGTGCCGGAGTTAGGGGTGATCGGAGATTTGCTCGCCTCGCCGGATCTTCAGCGCCGGACGTCGGTTTTGGTGGTGCAGAGGCAGAAACAGAGGGTTCAGGGTCAGAATTGATATCCCTAACTACCTGACTAACTGTGTAGATCATTAATCAATGCATAAATGGTAGAGTAGATTACATTTTTCTTTGGCTTTAGATATATGCATCAAGTGCTTATTTAACAATAACATATTGTTCATTATAATGTTTGAACTAATATGTTGCTAGTAAACACTGACTTTAGAGTTTATTGTAAGTTGATTATCCCCTCCAAATTCATACACAACTCAAACTTATAATCTGCTCAATCCAAACAATTCCTGAACTGTCGAACGTGTGACCGGCCATGAATTGTAGGATTAGCCTAGCAAACAACGTTGTTAAAATCTCGATTTGATTCTACGATGCTACCAATCTTACAATCCAAAAAAATGATAGAATATTACGATCTTGTGTAAAATCATATTGAAAGTAAAATCTTCCAAAATAAATCGAGGGAGAAAAATGATAGGTTCTTATGTATTATTCAAATTCTACATATGATTCTTACAATCCTGCAAAAGGTTTGTTACAAGAACTTTAAAGATTTTAAGAAATTTTCTATATATTAGATTAGCCAATACTATATTTAATTTATTTTTAAAATCTTACATCTAATGAGTTTTTTTTTAAAAAAAAAAAATTAACCTAATGTTTGACTAATATAAATTAAATATAAACTTTATATTAGACCTTACTATTCCATAATATAATAGACATTTAGATGTTTGTCATAGAAGTAGGAATCTCTAATTTGATCAGAGTATTTTCAACCGATCGAACTTATATTTTGGAGAAAAGAGGGTAATTTGTATACTGTAAAATATAGGTTTTATCTACTTCAACACAATGCAAAGTAGATAAATGAAAAAACAGAAGATAAAATTCTTGTAGGAATTGGCAAACCATCCAAATACGGATCTCGATGTTGCAATTTGCAGATCAAACACAGAATATTTGATGTGTGAAGAGGAATTATATCTGTAGTTAGAAATCAGATTTGGTTACTTCGTCTACCACAAAACCAATAGAATTTAAAATTTGAGGAAGAAATCAGATCTTTTGTACACAAATTAGGAGGAGATCGAGAAGTCGCGGATCTTCAGTCTTCGCAAATGCTCGCCAAACGAGGCGTCCAATTGGAAATCTGTCCTCTGGATCTCCGGTATCTTCTAGAGGATTTCGATTTCTTCTCCGGCCCCGCAACCGCCTCAGAGAAGAACCGATCGTAGCAATTGCCGCGGCGGCGGCGGCTGTCAGCGGCGGCGTGAGGCTTCGTGTTGCCTTGCAGGGAGGGATCGGGGATGAGGAAGTAGATGCTTCCTCTCTCGAGCTCGTCGTCCGGCGAGAGAATGAGAATCCGGCGAACTCCGGTTGACTCGGAGCAAGGCTTGCTGAGGACGTGGCTTGGATTGGCGTTGAGGATGTCGCCGGCGGTGACTGGCCGGGAGATCTCCTCGACGTGGCCGCTGAGGTGGACGATTCGGATCAAATCCAGAGATCCACAGGGAAGAACACATGCCAAACAGCACCTTAGACTGTTTCCCATCCTGATTTCAAATCGGAACAATCTCAATCACGATTTCTTGATAGGAGATTGAAAGGGAAGAAGATCGATTTGGAGTGTGGTGAGGCCCAGGGTAGAAGGAACAGATTCCATATATATACACACACGAAGAGGGAGAGGGGAAAGTGAAACCAAAACCATTTATCTTTATACAATAATTAATTATATTTAATTAATTAATACGGATTAGTTGTTTAATTGAATGGAAATTTCGCCAAATACCCCTGGGGTATTGCAAATTTCGCGGGGTATACAACTTTTTTACATATTTCGCGTGGTACCCCTGAGGTTTTAAGAGTTGCACGATTCTGTTTTAAGAGTTGCACGACTCTGTTGTAAGAGTTGCACGACGCTGTTTTAAGAGTTACACGACTCTGTTTTAAGAGTTGTACACGACTCTGTTTTAAGAGTTGCACGACTCTGTTTTAAGAGTTGCACGACTCTGTTGTAAGAGTTGCACGACTCTGTTGTAAGAGTTGCACGATCATTGAGACTTGTGAAATTGTGCTCACCATGAGCTTTTTTTTTCTCAATATTATTTTATACTTGCTCAATAGATTATTTCACAACATGGTTTTATAATTTCTCAATAGATTATTGCACAACATGCTATTATTTTTGCTCAACAATTCTTTATTTTTACACAATAATTGAGACTTGTGAAATTGTGTCTCCACATAATCTTATTTTTTGTAAATATAATTTTATACTTTTTTACTAGATTATTGCACAACACGGTCTTATTTTTGCTCATCAATAGAGTAAAATTGCACAACATGGGGGATTGGTGAAATTTTGCTCAACATCATCTTATTTTTGCTCAACAATAGGTTATTTTTGCACAACAATCAAGACTTGTGAATTTGTTCTCAACATGATCTTATTTTCTCTCAATATAATTTCATACTTTCTCAAAAAATTATTGCACAACATGCTCTTATTTTTGCTCATCAATACTTTATTTTTGCACAACTAGTGGGAAAATTAGTGCTGACACTGATATTAGTTACAATTAGTGCTGACACTGATATTAGTTACAATTAGTGCTGACACTGATATTATTTACAATTAGTGCTGACACTGATATTAGTTACAACCGAGTCATCTTCCTAAGTAATAACTTTGTAGTTCGGTATATATTTTTTCCGTGTCAGCACTTTTTTTTCTTAATGTCAGCACATTTTTTAGAGTTACACAACCGTATTTTAGAGTTGCACAACTTTAGTTTAGAGTTGCACAACTTTAGTTTAGATTTGCACAACTGTATTTTAGATTTGCACAACTGTATTTTATTTGTGTCAGCACCTCCAAGAAACACTTTTCATTCTATTTGTCTCCAATTTAAGTGGCTCAATGCTTCAACCAAAGTTTACACAACCAACAACACAATAGCTTATACGGGATTTGAACCCGTATCTTTGTGTTTGTACACAACGCTCTACCGATTTGAGCTAATAGGCTTCACACTAACCTGCTTGTTTGCAAAGATGAGAACAACAGAACCTTTTAACTCTTCCTCCTGAAAAACAATCACCAAGGCCATTATAAGCAATGTTCATGTAGCAAATGCTGGTGCTTAATACAAACAGTGTCAAGAATACATGTAAGACAAGTCCTAACCAGCATAGGTCTGCAAACCTCTTTCTTTAATCTCCCCCTAATGTCGTATACTAAACTAGTATTGCATGTTTCCTACTTCTTTACCTTCCACTAATACAATCAATTAGATTTGATACTCAATTCATTGTACTCATGCTCTGATAGAAGTTGTCATCCTACAATTTCAAGTGCCATCACAGGACTGGTGGAGGAAAAATAAAACTACAGCAAAGCCAAAATTCCAACACTACACTGTATGTAAAAGGTCCTCCACACAACTACACTAGTGAGTAGGGGAACCAGAGGTTAAGCCACTAGCATCCTATAAACTCTAGAAACAATCAACTTCCTTGCAATGAGAGCAGTTTCCATAGAGGATTAGTAAACTGACTTGTAAGGCTGGATTTCCTAAGCATCAAAAAATTCAGTAGGGTCAAAACATATACAGTTCTGCATATCATCACAGCAAGCACAAATGCCAGAAGACCATGCATTGTTCTTGTTCTCTGTTCTCTCCAGAAACTTTAGTACCACTAACCATCACATCTTGTGGTTCCGCATCAGATTGGCCTATCTGAACATCGGCAGGTGGCACATAGCTTCCCTGGCCCTTCATCTCAAAAGAGAGACGAAGGCACAAAATGAACGCTTCACATCACTTCTTTTCCTTTCAATCAACACAAATAGCAGTTTCTGGACAAAAATCAGTATACAATCAAGCTGAATACAATACAATATATAGCACACATAGCTTACCAATGAAATCGGAGATGAGGCAGCCATCGGAGAAGCTTTGAGTACACTGCTACTATACAATTCACACAGAAGAGCCGCTACCTCACACAGATCATCACAGACAAAATCAATTTCCTTATCAATCGATCTCCGATCGATTGACATGGTATAGATGCAGCAAGAAAGCAAATTGAAAGGGGAAAACAGAAGATATAGTCAATTACCTGTTCAGAGCTATCATTTCTGCCGTATATGAAGATGCAATGTACAGTCGGAAGCAAAAATTCGAGTTCCTATCGATCGAACTCAAACACAACAGAAAGATCGAGGGAGCGCCGAAGTGCAAAAGCAAAAAAAAAAACACTCTCCAATGGATGTACAGAAAATCTTCCACATGAAAGGCGGCCATGGCGACTCCAGCTACGCTCGCAATTCCTCCCTTCAGGTCAGTCCAATCACTCAATTCCTTCAAATTCCGCTCAATTTCTCCAATTTTCCGTCTTCAATCGCAATCAGTTGAACAAACGAGCTATTCGTTGTTCGTTCGCCACCGTCTCCGGCGTTGGAGAAACATCGTCGTCGTCATTCAACTGCGCCTCCAATGGCGAGGCCTCTTCTAGAAACATCGTCGTCGGAATTTGTTTCCGTTGGAGGCAGTCGAATTAGGACGGGAGAGCGAGAGAGGTCCGGGGGAGAAGAGATCGAGAGAGCGAGAGAGGTCCGGGGAGAGAATTAGGATGGGAGAGAGAAAAATGTTTATATTGTGGACATATCACAAAATTGTCCCAAAACGCGGTTATTTCGCAAAATAAGCCTATTTTTGTGGCTATTTTGCAAAATCCCCTATAACAAATTACAGTTATCCATATTAGAACAAAAGCTATATATAATAATAGGGTTCATTCCACCGACTTGTGTACTTATTTACTTTTATACCAAATGCACATTCAGTCGCAAAGAGTCAAATATATTATATGCACACAAAAAGGGATTAAGATTTAAGAGGTCGACCTGTGTACTTTGTTTACTAGCCCCCAAATGCACATTCCGCCGGACCCATGGAGGTTAAGTGGGAGACTCCCAACCTGTAAAAGAATGCAAAGCACGATTTATTAACTAACTAATTAATCTAGTTTTTGTTTTATTTGGTTACACACGAAGCTACTGGGAAAGTACATTTCCGGCACCGACCCGCGTTCAATCCAATCTGTATGTATCAAACTGAATTAAATTACTAGTGTACAAATAAACTAGTTAAATGTCCGCACTTTTGTGTATTTTATTGTGATATTAAATCGTGTGATATTGAAAAACATATAAAATAACTTGTAATTAAACATTAACTACAACTACCACTGTAATATATATTATTTTATTTAAAAAAAATTGTATTAGCACGCGTTTAACTAATTAATTTCTGTCAATATGTTTAATTGACTACCAATAAAAGAGGTATAATATAATATATCCATATTTAACAAACATGGGTAAAATCTTGTAAAAAAATTTCGATATCTAATGAAATCTGGTAAAAATATTATTTTAAGCATATATTGCTATATTAATCTTCTAAAAATATATCGATATATAACTAAATTGGTTAAAATCTTATCTTGAGCATATATTTCTATATTGATTAAGTGGAATTGGATAAAAAAAATAGTAAAATCTTATCTTGAGTATATATTTCTATATTGTATTAATTAATGGGAAATGCAATTGGTTTAAAATACTATAATTTAGGAGAAGACGAGATGACACATGTTACAAACGACTTCTCCTTTGTTATATATAATTGATAAGTCCTCTTACTAGTCACATTTCATACTTATTTACTTTGAAAATGTCATTACAAAATTAATGATGGATTTATGATTTAACAAGGTTAAGTAAGTTTGTTTATATATACACAAACAATAGATTATTTGTGAATCCTTCTTATGGTGTATAATATGTGAACAAATATGAAGTGTTAGATTAAAAAGATCAACACTTGAGATTTACAGAAAATTTTGAAGAGAAAAAAATATAACTCATACGAATAGTCATCTTGAAATAGATGAATAATTTTCATATACCGTATATGAAAAGAATATTAACACATATGAATAATTATATTATGTCAAATGAATAATAATGAAAATGGAATAAAAGAATTGATAGAAAATAAGAGTTCTTTCAAACTCTACACAAACACGATCAAAGTACCATTAGCATTTTATACATCACCACATCAAATGACAACAAAAAACTGTTGTTTGTATCATCCTTAAACCATACTGTATAGTGTATAACATTAAATATTATGAAGAATTTTCTACAGCTAGCATGCACGGTGGCAAATTTTGGAGTTAATCCCAAATGCATTGAACCCAAAATAAAATTATAAATTAATGATATATTGAAAAATGAAATCCATAGGTTATGCAGTTGTAATCTTGAATTTGGATTTGCTGATTAATATTGGCATTTAATTTGCACAAGACCCTAAAGATGCAGCCAAGTAGGGATATCTATATATCTATATGTAAATGGTTCAAGTTATGGGTGCAATATAAAAGTTATATATGGTGCCTCTACCAAAAAAAATATAAGTTATGGTGCATGTACTCAAATCTATTTATAACTTGATGAATCAATTATTTTACTTTTATCAGATTCATCCGTTATCTATGGCCTCTTTCACCCTTACTCCATTTGTAAAGGAGTTTTTTTTTT
Source organism: Persicaria maculosa (assembly GCA_963922045.1). Classification (NCBI taxonomy): domain Eukaryota; kingdom Viridiplantae; phylum Streptophyta; class Magnoliopsida; order Caryophyllales; family Polygonaceae; genus Persicaria; species Persicaria maculosa. Next base: position 62,747,165 of record OY998262.1, read on the forward strand.
TTTTTTTTTTTTGTAGGAAGCTCGGATCTCAACTCTTAACATAGTCTGCAAGATAATAAAGAAAAGAACACCCTCAAATAAATGAAAAGTCAAAATAAACAAGAAAATATACAATACGATTTACCTCTCTATAAAAATGAATTTCTCGGTCTCTAATATAAGTACTTGGATGAGTCATATCATTCGTTATTTTCAGCTTTACCTTACAATTCACACACGTATAAAACTCGTCTGTATTATCTTACAATCATCAATAGAACACAAGTAATAGAAAAAACCGCTTATATAACCAAGAACGGAATTAAAAATTAAAGGGTAAATTCCTTTGGTGCTCCCTAACCTTTAAGGATTAGTCACTATCGGTCCCTAATTTTTTTAAGTGTTACTTTTAGTCCTTAACCTTTTAGGTATTGCTACTATTTGGTCCCCCGTCTATTTTCTAATTAAACTAAACAATAAAACAATTTAATTTTCTAAATAAATCCAATAGAGATTAGAGAATGGTTCCGTCCAATGAATTTTAGGGGTCCCGTTCAATATTACCTTAATCTTAAAATATTTGATTTTTTTTCCGACTTGCTAATTATTAAAAAAATATTTTATGTGTAGTTTTTAACTTATTAAAAAATGTGTCAACAAGTTAAGCATCCACTATTTTGATACGAATAGAGTACTTATTACATTTACCAATCTTTCAAAAACATGTAGCACATAAATTATGTAAAATAAATGTATTCCTTTAAATAGGATAATTAAAAAAAATGTCCAAATAAATTTAATATAGGACTTCTTCCTATTGGATTTTAAGTCATATATTTTAACTTTTTTAATTATGTATCAATACATATAGTATTTTCACATTAAAAACTCATTCATTGTGTGAAGTTATAATTTACAAATAAAATTTTGAATATATATGTGAAAAATCTTAAAATATAATAAATTATACTCTAATACAAGAGTTTGTATTAAAATAACAAATAAAAATAGTTAATAAGGAGGCTCAATAACTAAAATAGTTTTTCATTTAGAAAAAACAATTATAAAATGTGCATTTAATAAAATGTTGGCATTTAATTGGATGGAAGGACCAATAGTAGCAATATGTAAAAGGTTAGGGACTAAAATTAACACTTAAAAAGATTAGGGGTTGATAGTGGCTAACCCTTAAAGGTTAGGGACTACCAAAGGAATTTACCCAAAATTAAAATTCAAATGTGTTAAATTCTTCTAATACAATAAAAAAAAACAGATAATTTTTATGAACGGAACTGTTAATCATGTAATAAACAAACATTGTGGATAGTTTTCAGCAATATACTCTTTACATATTTGTTATCTTCACTTGGATAGTTGGATTGGAGCAACAATCATTCCGGAATGGCTCACTAGAAAAAACTTGTGGGTAATAGTTACAGGTTCCCGGTTCGAACCCCGGAATGACCGCTCTTTATTTACCAATTCAAGGAAAAAACTTGTGGGTAGTACCCAAAAGTTCCCGGTTCGAACCCTGAATATAGCCGCTCTTTATTTACAAATTCAAGGATTGGAGCAAGAAACCATGAAAGTAGTTAAGTAGGTGCTCTTGTAACCTGAGTAATACAGTAGGTGCTCTTGAAACCTGAGTAATACAGTGCCAAATTGCCAATAGTTCCCTATAATGGGCCTTGGTCAGGCCCAGCCCAGATCATAGCCCGTTAATACACGACTAGTTTATACCTTCCCAATTGTTGTTGAATGTTTAAACACACTCTGGAGTGCTATATGCTAGTTGAAACTCAATTGCTCAAATTTGCAATATGTTTGGTATGATCAAGCTGAAGTGCTGAACCCATATTTTGAGTGATAAAAAAAACCTTATATAACTGTCGATTGTGATTGATAACTCATTGTTCACAAGGATGTCTGATAGTGTAAATCGCATCGGTCCAAACATACCCGAATTCAGAATCAATCAGACACCAATATAGAAGCAATTCCAGACAAACTGTATTCACAAGAATCAACAACATTTCAATCAGTCAAGATCAAGAAAAGCAGGAAAACAAAGGAACTGATATGATATCATACACTGATTTGAGACGATCAGTAGCCAATCCTACACTGATCCTTTCCATATGAACAAGATAAATCAGCACCAATTTCATTTCCTCCGGGCACTCCCCTGAAACAGCTCGTTGTTGATCCGCGCCTCAACTTCCTCGATGCTGTACTTGATCAGCCTGTCAGCATTCGCATTGCGGAATCTGTCAAGGAACTTCCTGTAAGCAGATGTCAGGGTTTCAGCTATCTCTGCCTTGAGCTCCTCCCTCAGCTGATCATCAGCAACAATCCATGAAGATTGAGCCTTACAGGTCTCGTCGAAGCAGCTGTTGAAGAGACTGATCCTCTCCCTAACAGGGGCTGAAGCATTGTCCAGCTTCAGTGCTCCGAGCGCCTTGCTCCATGAGCTCCGCTGGTAGTTCATGTGGAACTGTCCGATCTTCGAGTTCTGTTTATTGATCCAGTCGTCTCCGAGAATCTCCCCGAGTTCGCTGTCAGAGACCTTCTGGACAATGTATCTCCCATTGTTCATCATGAACACAGAGCTTAAAGCCATGTCTTTGTACATCCTAGAGTTTGCCTCTAAATTGCTGTCTAAAAGCTCCATAATCCAGGCGATTTTCACATTCAGGGAAGTCATTGAAGGATTTGAAGCCCTACCTCCGGAGGAGTCGACGCCCTCTTCGAACACCTTTTCTAGGGTTTGCCTGGATTTGCAGGCGGCGCGGAGCAAATTCGTCACGTAACGAGTGATTGGATGAACTCCGCCGGTAGCTGAGACTTGCTTCGCAGGATCTCGGCGGATTCGGTTCTCCAATTCCATGAATATGCCTCTGATTGATTCTCCCAGCCGCTTCCAGATGGTGGCAGCTTGATTTCGCAAGGGCGCACAGTACTGATTGGAAAACAGGAGCTCGAAATCGGACATCAGATTCCCGAGAGTCTCGTACACGTCGAGCACCTTGCCCAACCGCTCCGGCGCGGGGTTACTGGTCGCGATGGCGTCGGCGAAGTTGAGCAGCTGAATCGCTGAGCCTCTGCACACCTCCATGAAGGAACGGTCTGACGCCGATGGATAGCCGGAGAAAACGCGCTCGCCGAGCCGCCGCTCGCTCGGAAAGAGGATCTTGAGCGCGACGTTGGCGGCAACCGTCCAGCGATCGATCTCGTCCCCCAGATCGGCCCACGCCATCTCCTGCACCTCCTCGATGCTCAGCTTCTGTAACCCTAACCTCAAGAGGCTCTCCTCCAAGAAATCCCTCCGATTACCGCTGTAGGCGTGCGAGCTCTCCTCCTCGAAGCCAGCAACCACCATCCGCCTGGCGATCTCGTGCAGATCGCCGATCGTCCCCGCCGGGAGCGCTTCGATCAAGACGTTGTAGTCGTTGACCGGACGCGCCACAAGAATCGACTCTCCATCTCCGTCAATTAACACCTCGTCGTCGTCCTCCTCCTCCGATAGTCCATAACCGTAGTCGCCGTTGCGAACCAGATCGAATGACTCGCCGCCTTTATCGAGAACCATCCTGAACTCCATCTCAAGCCGGTAAATGGCCTTCTGTAGGAGGTCTTTCGCATTTTGAAGCGAGATGGCGACCGGCTTCTCCTCTCCGGCCACGGGAGACCACTCGTGGATCAGGGACAGAAGCTCGTCGAGAGCGTCGAGGAAGGCGGAGGAGTCCGCCCCGGCGGCCCAGACGGAGTGGTCGACAGCCGAAAAGCGGGTGATGCGGCGGTCGAGCGAGCTTAGGGCTTCATCGAAGTGGGAGGGGATGGAGCTCCGGCGGAAGTCAGTAGCCATATTCGCCGGCAAAAACAGCCGGCGGCGCTGAAGTTGTATGAAGGACGTCGCCGGTCACCGAAGCGGAGTGGATGAGGGTTTTGACGAATTAGATGACATCTCCATTATCATTAGAAAATTGGCCGATGGGTTGAATTTTCTTTCATCTTGAATCTCGTTTTGATTATTTCTTTTGGTTATAATTTCTTCCAACGTGAAAACGCGGTTTGAATTTCAGTACGGAAAACAGCGGGTTTCAATGCAGTTGACTCAGCACACTAATCTGTTATCAACGAGACAAGGAGTCCCAAATCGTTTATCATTTATTACAGAGTATTATTTATACACGCTTTTTATAAAAAAAAATTAAAAATTAAATAAAATATCAACATTTAATATTGATTAAATATTTTTAAATAATATCATACATATTACTAATAAATATAGAATTACTTTAAAAAATTAATTAAAAAATAAATATTTTATATAATTTTTAGCTTCTTAAGAAAACGTGGATGAATAATAAAAAACAAATAATTTGAAACAGAGTGAGTCTAATGTATTTCCTTGGTTAAACTTAAACAACCAAATTTGGAGCTTGAAAACCCTGTTGAGAATAAAAGGTCCCGCATCGGTGGCAAGGAGGAAGGTCATATAAACAATGGTGATGTAGGTTGTGTTAGGAATGTGGATTTCGACTGACGATGTCCCAGAAAATAGCTTTCAGGCTAGTACGAGACATATCGCGATCTATAAATGATGTTTGCTGCTAACTCATAAAAGATAATTATTGTCAACTACTTAAATCTCGCCATTATAGCTTAATTGCCTATAAATACCCCTATCGCTCATTGGCAACTCCTCATAAATCACCAACTAAACCACGAGGTTGCCACCGGTTGCTCGCTTGATAAACCTATAAATACCCCCTCTTCGCACACAAGAAAGGGATCCGATTCAAAGAATAACAAATAGAGCTCTGCAATTCCTCCGTGAAGTAAGAACCTCAGAGTTTAGTTATTAAGGTTTTTGATCGGAAAACAACTCTTTTAGAATGACAACATCATCTTCAAAGTTATCCCAAAGACGACGATTGAATAGTATAAATTCAAGATCGCGAACACTAACATCGAGAAGCAAATTTACCCTGCCAACTAATTCACGCCAAGGTTGAACATAAACAAGTATTTCTCACATTACAGGTAAATATAGGATATACATACATCCTCATCATGAGGTAATAAATAAAGATGATTTTCTAGGAACGCTTCACCGACATTATAACCGAAAAACAATATAAAAACTCGACACGGGAGTCGTGGCAAAATACAAAAACTGTATTGTTTTGGTTCAAATCTCAACCTCTTCACCTTTATTTGTTTTTTTATATCATTATTCCTCAATTATTTCATTTGAAAATGTTATGTTTAAATTATATATCTATTGGGTTTATTATATCATTATTCCTCACAATTATTTCAATTAAAATAAAAATATTATAAATAAATAACAATTTTATTGTTTTTTCATTATTTTTAAAAAAAATCTTTTTAATAAATATACACACAAAAAAAAAGGGGTATGTTATGTACACCGCTAATTTTTACTATTTACACCGCAAATCCACCGCATAGGGATGCGGTGGCTTAATAAAATTTTAGCCCGACATACCGCATGTACATGCGGTATGTATGTTGACCGTATAAAAACACCGCATGTATGTGCGGTGGGTTAGGTTTAAACGGAGTCCGTAATACAATAATCGGTTGGGTCGTCGTTATCCGAAACCTACCGCATTGGCATGCGGTGGTTTTAAAAATACCGCTTACCCATGCGGTATGTTTTGAAATTTGGGTAACAAGAATACCGCATGGAGATGCGGTATGATTTTTTACCCTTGGGGTCCCATTATAAATAGGCGTGGGGGGCCCAGTTTTCCGACACACCGAATCTTCTCCGATCTCTTTCATTCCGAGGCCGACTCGAATCTTCTCCCATTCTTTGATTCCGAGCCCGACTTTTGGATCCGTCCATTCCCCGTCCCCATATCTACCACCACTCTGTACCCGGGTTTTAAGATGGTGAAGGACAACCGTGGAAAAGCCGTAGCTGATGATGTCGGTCATGTTCGGAGACATCCGTTACAGGTAACATTTAATGTTTATAATAATCAATTTGCTTTATTTGTTAATTTGAAGGAAATAGTGTTAACATTTCATTGTTATATATAATGTAGCCGGAGCCCACTATACAGAGGCGGAGGACGACAGATGTACCGCCACCGCTGGAGACACAGCCTCACCCTACGGTATGTTAAAATTGTTACTAGGTGTAGGGAAATTGATATCGAATAAGTATATATTTCTGTTTTCTTAGGAATTGATAGTATGAGGTTGAAATCATTTATAAACCTTTGGAAAATCTTGCAACATTTAGTCAGTCATACGATATAGTATCGTATTCGAGCCATAGGATTCTGACAAATACTAGGTGTAGGGAAATTGAACTCGAATAAGTATATATTTATGTTTTATTATGAATTGTTAGTATTAAGATGATATCATTAATAAACCTTACGAAAATGTTGGCACATTTAGACAGTCATACGATATAGTATTGTAATTGAGCGATAGGATTCTGACAAATATATTTTAAATTACACAGTCTGTGTTGTCGAGAAATTTGGGAGAGAGGGTAGTATTACAATCTTCTAGGAGAGCTGCCATTAGGGAGAGGCAGACGTTGCAGGGTGTATCCGTTCCGATGGAGACGGATATCGACGCGGTAGATGATGATACCGCGGATGCCGTCAGGGAGACCCAGACGTTGGAGGATGTAGTGGATCCTCCGGAGAGGGACACTAAGACGGTAGGAGCTGATACTGGGCACACGTCCCAGTCATCTATAGAGACATATCAGAGTCTGGTGCAGATTGAGCTGCACTTGATGTCTGACCACACGGATGACCCAGTGGTGCAGTCGACTGGAGAGTCTGGTCAAGGCGACCAGGGTATTGAGATGCTGGAGGAGTACCTACTAGGGGACCGAGCACGTCAGACGGGTGAGCACTTGCAGACTGGAGCTGAGAGAGTGGTAGAGCAGGTGCAGACTTATCCTGACAGTTATCGGGACTACTTTGGGACTCAGTTTGCGAGCGAACAATTGAACTCGTATGACGACACGGCACCTCTGTTCGGAGATGTGGGTGCTGGGACGAGTCATGCTCGAGGTGGCGACCAGGAGCCATGGGCCGTTGCGTAGATAGATTTTGCGTCGTTCACCCCGGTCGGTTCTACGGGTGTAGGGAGGACGCCTGGGAGTCAGCATGCGGCGCCATCGTCGACGCCGAGGACCGCCGAGCCTGAGCCGATCATTGGGATTCAGCTTGTGGCGCCATCGTCGACGCCGAGGACTGCCGAGCCTGAGCCGATCATTAGGAGTCAGCAGGCGGCGCCATCAGCGACACCTACGAACTTGGAGGGTGTGCCGATTGCCGGGGGGCATGAGATGCATGTACGTGGACAGAGATGTTCTTCGGCCCCACCTACTGAGTCAGCTGGACCTTCGAGGCATGTGTTGCTGGATATGGGAGGAGGCCAGATGCATGATCCGATGTGGGGGGCATCTGATGATGTTCGTCAGGATTTGGGAGGAGACCAGGCGGTACAGCCCCCTGTCCGTGCAGTGCAGAGGAGGCGGAGACAGCGTGGAGAGAGCAGTAGTGCAGGAGGTGATGGGCAGCATGGCGAGCCTAGCAGGACAGGGGGCAGCCCGAATGGCCGGGGGGGCCACATACTGTTTCCCTTCTGAGAGACTACGAGACGCACATTGCACAGGCCATTTAGAGACGGGAGGACGAAGCCTTGCGTAGGGGTGTGCGTGTGCAGAGACGAGGGCAGTCGCTGGGCCGTGTAGATCGTTTTCAAATGTGAATAGTATTTCCGTACCCAACGTTCAATATCATGATTCGAAACGAACTTTATAAAATTACAAGCAACGAAATACAAATGACCCTAATACTCAAGTGTTACGCACAGTAGCTTGATCTAGCTTCATTACAAGAGCTTTTTTTTCCTCTTCCAGAACTGCAACTTGACTTTCCAGGATATCAATCCGCCAACGGGCTTGTTGGTTTTCGACCAGGAGCGACCGATTTTCATCACGTAGTCTCTTTATCATCGCCTCCACCGTCTTAATACTCGAACATGTAAACATCGTAACGACAATATCTTCTAATGTGATTCGCAATACGCGCCTCTGCATCTAAGTAATACGATTCGGGAAATCCCCTATCGTCATAACAATGCGCACATGAAAACTCGATCGGATATGATATGTCAGTGTCTGTCTCGAATTGACACTTTAGGATTACGCACGAATTTCCCGGAATATATGCTGGATGCCTGCAGTTGCATTCCTCCGGCCACCGTGGCTCCGTGCAACGAATTAATGTAACATTGTACTCGAGATAACCTGCCGTTCGCCGATATGTGTCTAAAGTGTTTACCATTTTGGGATTAGATGGACAGCCGTGGTGGTTCCTGCCGCACTTGGGTGGACGCCATGATTTATAGCCCTCATACAGCATATCTGCTCCCGCTCCCCCCATGTTGGAACGTAATGCAGAGGCACCGCATACACATGCGGTGCTTATCACCGTATGGCCATCCGGTGGGTATCACCGCATGGCCATGCGGTGTCCCAAGCGGTCCAGTAGCTATAAAAAGCGGTGGAATGCAACCCTTTTTGTGTAGATCCTCCGCAGATTCAATGGCTAGATAGAGCCTTCTGAAGTTTACTCTGTTGTATGCAAAACGAACATTGTACAAATGAAATTTTGAACAATGTTCGTTTTGCATACAACAGAGTGAACTTCAGAGTGAGCCTTCTGGAGGCATCGCTTTTACTGCAACATGCCGTCACTGTGTCCGTCTGATGAACTTGTTGTTATTGTTGGTTGTGTAGTCGTTTGTTTGTGGTAGTGTGATGAAGTTGTTGTTATTATTGGTTGTGAAGTAGTTTGTTTGTCGTCTAGTTGTAACAGTGTTGTTCGAGTAACAAGTCGGTTCGTACGCTATTTCAACGTATTTTCTATATTTCAACGTATTTTCTATATTTCTTGCGAAATAATATATAATGGAAATCACCGAGGCGACTCGAGAGAGAATTTAATTAAACGGTTGAACTGCTTACACATGAAAATACAACGCATACGCATCACCGAGGCGACTCGAGAGAGAATTTACTTAAACGGTTGAACAGCTTACACATGAAAATACAACGCATACGCATATCTACTCACTATCTTCCTCCGATGACCTCTCATTAATGGAAATGAGAATATTCATTTGGTTGAACGCGTAATACCTTTCCCCTGCGTTGAACGCTCGAAGCTTGCGGATAACATGATCACATAGGCCCTCAGCCCCGATACTGTAAACGTCGTAACGACAAAATCTTCTGATGTGATTCGCGATTTGCGCCTCTGCATCCAAGTAATACGACTCGGAAAATCCTCTGTCGTCATAACAATGCGCACAACAGAAGTGGAGCGCATATGCAATGTCGGTGTCCGTCTCGATTTGACACTGAAATAAAAAGCAAGAATTTCCTGGAAGGTATGCTGGATGCTTGCAGGTGCATTCCACCGGCCACCGGGGCTCCGAGTAACGAACTAATGTGACTTTGTACTCCAGATAACCTGCCGTCCGCCGGTATATATCCGTGGTGGTCACCATTTTGTGATTCGGTGGACACTCGGTGTGGTGGTTTCTGTGGCGGATGTCATGATTTATAGGGCATACACCGCAAGGGGAGGCGGTATCTTACCACCGCAAGGGTAGGCGGTACATCGCAACCGGTCCGGTCCGGTCCCGCTTGCCACATTTTGGAACATGGATCATGGGCACCGCATGTCCATGCGGTATACAATACCGCATGGACATGCGGTAATAACAACCGTATAACCATGCGGTAATCCCATTTTGGCTATAAGAACCGGTGTTTAGTACGGCAAAGAAACCTCATACGAATCAAAACAATCAAATCATGGTTAGAATAGCTGAGTTTCAAGGTGAGACAGAGATGGGTGTGTCATACAAAATAATACGAGATAAGTTTTCGAGGCCGTACGAAGATTATTTGTGCAATTGTCAGCACAAGCGGTGGTGCCAAACGTTCCCTTGCTGTCTTGCTCACGTTGTCTGCTACAAAGGCGTTGAAGGCGACAGATACGCTTTCTCGGAGCCGGTTGAACTGGCGTGTCTGAGAGGTCACCAATTACACGTTGAGGACCCCGAGTCATACTACCGCGAGGCGGTTGAGGCAATCAAATGCGCAATCAGCGACCTATTCAGCGATGTCAGGCTACACTGCGCACTTGAGATTGCAAGGTTCACTGTCGACAACGCCATCCCGTGGATTGGAGTCTAAGCGAAGACATTATGTAACGTACCAGCACGGCAACACCATTGCATGGTATGAATTTTGATAATTTCAGGGAATAACACATTACATGAAAACGGATAAAGTGCCTCATTTTTCATATTAATTAAAGAGATAACATTGCAGCAAAAGTAACTCAGTTACTTTGTTTTGCCGCATCGTCGTCATGTCACACATCAAAGGAAATCATTATTGTTCTATTCATCTGATGGTGAAACATTCTCCGGCGGCACTACGACTACCCGAAACCGAGAGTTGCCTAAGTAGCTAAACATCAACCCCGCCCCTACACGCACGTCACGGGATATCGCGAAATTATTCCATCCTTGTGCGAGCCAGAGCGCCCCGGATCTGTTGCGCTCAACCCGGATGCTAGTGCCTCTCCTCCGTGCCCCATTAGTCAGCGTTATTCTTTCGACGCCGGCCAGCCCGTATTCTTCTTCGAAGTTGGAAGGCAGAGGCTGCAATTTTTAAGATGTACTTAGTGACTTCGGAACAGTGTGAATTATATGACAGACGACAGAATGGGGCTTACCAATATTTGTGTCAGCGAGACGTCTTCTACCCACCAGAAAAAATCCCTCGGTCCGCTCCCTGAGACTGAGTAGAAAGGTCTTGGTGTATTACCAGCCGCCATGTTGTAATAATCACCACATCGCACGGGGGTCATTTATAGCGGGAAAACATGTCCCGTTGTATGCGAGAAGTATACCGCATATACATGCGGTATACATTACCGCATGTGTAAGCGGTGGTTCACCGCATATCAATGCGGTATTCAAAAAAGTCCGGAAACGTAAAGGCACGGGTACATCGTGATCTTCTTCCGCCATCGGAGTTGGACGTCCAAATTCCATCGGTCGAAGGAGAGCGAGCCTCTTATAAAAGTGCGAAACTGAGAGATTCCGTCGTGAGTTCCGACGAAAGTTCCCAGCTTCGTCCTCTTGTAAGAGGTTCATTCTCCCTTGACAGATGTAATTTAGACGCCCACTCCGATGACGAACGAAGATGACGGTGTACCCGTACCTGTACGTTTCCGAAGCATTTACAGTTTTGTTTGGATGATCAATAGTCATCCGCAGGATAATGTTAAAGACGTCATGGGCGTACATATATACTATCACAACGTCTTTCACAATATCCTGCGGATACCTATTGCATTTTATTAGATCGAAGCTACATAACCCCACATCGAAGCGATATAACCCGAGCAACATGCCAGCGGCCAGCGATTTCAATCAAAAGACACAAATCGCCGGCCGTGGCATGTTTCCTAGGCTATCATCGCTGTTGAGCCATGAAAAAAGCATAAATTTTATTTAATTTATAAGACGAAGCGATATAACCCGTGCAAACTAGTCAACGGTCAAAACTTTCGATCCGAAGACACAAATCTTTGGCCATGACTAGTTCGCACAGAGTATCATCGCTTTTCCGCCACGACAAATGTCACGAACCGGCCATGGGGGTATATATAGATACATACCACATGGGCAAGCGGTACACGGTGCTTCACCGTTTACCTAGGCGGTGATGTACCGCAGACATATACGGTATCCATTGCACCGTTCACCTATGCGGTGGGCCCACATATTCAAATAATTCAACCCCAACGGTCATCTGGAAACACCGCATAGGCATGCGGTGTTACTGTATAAGAGGTCACCCGCTCTCCGTTGGAATGCATCCAATCCCATCACCCCCATCAACGGTCATTTTCTAATATGGTTAACGACGACACCAGCCGACGACCTTCAAGCCCGGGGGAGGAAGCACCTACCGCGACGCCAATGGCCGATAACTCACCACCACCTCGTCTTCCGGTATGTGATTAATGTTTATCATTTGGAATGTCGTTGTAGGTAGAATATAGGTACTGGAATCATATGGAATGGAAACCAAGATATAGGTACCGGTTATGTAGGGGAATAAATTAGGTTCTGAAGTAGAGCAGACAGAAACCATGAATGGTTCGCGTAATATATATGCACTGTTTGCATGCTGGCAGCTACCACTGGAGGAGCAGGCTGATCCGATGTCGGAAGACGGTCAGGACGATGAGGCCCGTAACCAGGAGTACCGCGATTACACTCCCGAATTTGCTACATCCCAGACGTGGACCAATCGCGACGATCTCCTACAACACTGTCGTGGCACAGCATTAAAACTTAATATGGTTTTGACAATCAAGCGTTCTTGGGGGAGCACTCCTACAAGGCGTGGGAGTCTATTGCTCGCATGTGAGAAGTACGGCCAGTACACTCCCCGTAAGAGACAACGAGTAGCCGGAGATGATGCAAGCGGGAACACGCGCAGAGCTGTTTCGAAGATAGAGGGGTGTCTGTTTGCATTGTCTGGCGTGGAGTTCAAACGGGGCGAATGGGGCCTGGACGTTATTCATGGCAAGCACAACCATCTACTCCCTGGTGCATTGGACGGTCACCCGTACGTCGGACGGATGGATGCAGATGAAAGAGACACTACGTTGGCCCTTACCGTCGCTGGTACCCCACCAAAACCGATTTTAGCTACATTGAAGATGACAGCTGACGCACGACAGAAGCTGAACTTTACATCGCGGCGCCAAGTGTACAATGCGAGAGCAAAGTTTAAAGCTGAAGCGAGAGGAGATCGAACAGTCTCCCAGGAAGCACTCCGCATTTTGCGGGATAAGGGTTACTACTATTGTACGAGGAGATCCCCTGACGATCCCAACAGGCTTCAAGATCTATTCATCGCCCATACAGACGCTCGCCATCTTCTAGCCATGTTTCCATACGTCGTCCTCGTCGATAGTACATACCGGACGAATGCGTAAGTTTCTATATACACTTATTCTTTTACCCATTCCCACCACGGCATGCGAACTCAAATATTTCATTGTGCAGGTATGGGATCCCTTTGTGTGAGTTCGTTGGATTTACTTGCACAAACAAGAACTTCGTCATCGGGTTCTGCTTCATGTCGCACGAGAACACAAATACGTACATTTGGGCGTTGGGGCAGCTCGTTTACCTCATGCGAGGTAATCTTCCTAACGTTATTGTCACTGATCGAGAGTTGGGGTTGATTGCGGCGCTACGAGAAGTTCTTCCCAACGTCAGGCATATGTTGTGCACAGTGCACGTCCTCCGACGATGCGAAGAAGCTGCTTTCCAGAAGTCAAAGAATCTTGATGTTGCTAGGCGTTTCAAGAATGCATGTGTTGGCCTGTTCCAATCCAGATCGGTTGAAACTTTTGCCGCTAGAAGGAGGGGTATGCATGCAGAGTGGGGGCATATTGAAGGGCTTATGCCGTATTTGGAGGCGACGTGGTTACGAGATTACTCGGAGCAGATAGTTCGTGCATGGACAGACGCAATCCAGCATTTTGGTACGACCACGACGAACAGGTGCGCCTACGTTTTCAATATAAAATTCATTATACACGTAATTTGTTTAGGTATAACGATTTTCACCTGCGATTCTCACTTATCTTTTAGGGTTGAGGCTGCTCATTCTGTGTTGAAAAAGACCTTAAACTCTGCAGTCGGTGATTTCACTCACGTGATAAACACAATCGATCTCATGATGGCGGATCAAATATGGGAGGTGAAGAATACATTGGGGAGAGCGAACAACACCTGGCCTACAGACTCCCACGACCTATGGATTTTCGATCGAATTCGGAATATTGTGTCGAAGGAATGTTTCAACTTGTTGTTCGAAATCTACACAAAGATGGAAGCCGAGCCACCGTCGCAACCATGCAGAGATGCATATTGGAGGGACGTCTACGGTCTTCCATGCACACATGACATGCAAGCTTGTCGAGACACGCAGATACCCATCAGACCATCCCAGATACATAATTTTTGGAAGCAATTGGATTTCAAGAGGCCTCATGTTGACAACGTCCAGGATAACACTCCACTCAGCAGAGCTGATGTGGACATATCGCGCATGATCAGTTTGTTCCAGAGCGGAGCTATGGACGAGGATACTCGTTGGAGAATCGCGTCGGCATTCAACGACGGGGATCGTCCGTCCCAGACACCGTTGACCACCCCTGACCCGGAGGACCGTAGACCGCCCGGGAGACCGAGGACTCGCCACCCCTGTCAGACGAACCCTCTACCTTGGGAACGTGAGCGTGCTCGGGCTCAACGCCAGGCAGATAGACAGGCGACCACTGGATCCGCACGAGGGCGAGGCCGAGGTCGGGGTCAACCGGCATCAAACAAAACAGATGACGTGGAAGGTACTGAGGAGGCCACTGGGTCCAACGACATTGCCATCGACGACCCTCCTAGGGGCCGAGGAGTAGGCAGAGGCCGAGGACGGGGTCGTGGAAGGGGACGTGGACGAGGTCGATCGGCGTCGGAGCCAGCTCCGGAGATTGTAAGTGACATTCCAACACCAGCACCTACGGCGCTTCCACCACAGAATCTACCTCGAGTAGAATTCAATTGGGGCACTGGCAACGTCGACGAATTCATGATTACTTTCGTACGAGCCGTCACAAATGTTGCAGGTGATGGTCACTGTGGGTATAGGTCTTTAGCTTGTCTTCTCAACTTTGGACAAGACGCATGGCCTCGAGTTCGACGAGAGCTGGTCGTTGAGTTGCAGGTGCATTCAGATCGGTACCATTACTATCCGGCCTTACAGGAGCTCATCATGAGGGTCAACTATTTCGGCACGTGTCATGATGCTACGTATTGGATGGAGATTCCGATCATGGGCGAGGTGTTTGCCACGCTTCACCAGCGTCCTTTGGTGATTTTGTCACAGATGATGCCTATGTTGTGCCTACCTCTGTACGCCACCGGTGGCCCGTCAGTACCGGCCTATGAGGAGCTAGATGGAATAGCTTTAGTTGGCAACAGCAACCATTTCGTTCCGGTACGTTTCGTATTTCGTATTCATTAATTTGTTACTGTTTTGTTTCTCTTTTCTAACATCAATATTAACCTTGTATTCACAGATTTGGTTGTTGCCTGGTTCACCTCTTCCTCCAGTCTACGTCACATGGACACGGCATCACGATCGCACTGTCGACGGTTGGGACGAGCAGTTTGCAGCGAGGATTGCACGATATAGAGCTTACCGCCGTCGTGATGGTGGCCGTCCCCTACCGTATTAGCATTTCCCACTCTCTGATGTCATTTTTTGAACTTCATATGTTCAATTGGGTTGTATCTTTCTCTATTCCATTTCACATCCGAACATCCGAACTCCATATTTTCGTCATCGCTTATATCTATCGCACTTTCGTTTTAATCATCTTTGTTTTCAATTCAATATATGATTTTTTTCAGATCACGGCGTTTATTAAAAGTTAATTCCACTATAGTAGGATATACCATTGCAATGTCCATGGATTATACGATAAATTCGTAGTGTGGACGAATACCGCAACCCTAAGCGGTGTGTGTCGGTTCGAATCGGTCCCCTCAGCTCTTCCAAATAGTTAAGCGCAAATCGGGTTATCCGATACCCACCGCATGGGTATGCGGTGGGGTTGAAACGGAACGGGGGTGTTCACCGCATGAATATGCGGTATTTCTCCATACGGTGGCTATCACCGCATGTATATGCGGTGATCTACCGCATGTATAAGCGGTAGGTCGTTGACCGTCATTAAGTCGGTCATTAACTCACCGCATAGGTATGCGGTGATTAGCGGTGAAAATAGTAAAAATTAGCGGTGTAGATATCGTTTCCTAAAAAAAATCACAATTTTTTTTTTAGCACCCCGGCTCAAATCACTGGAAGAGTTGAAGTACTCGAAACGAAGAATCGGAGAGTGCAGTAGGCATTGGAGTTTTCTGGGATTAGCTCAACTGCTAAACTAGAGTGATCATTGATCAAGTACAGCATCTAAACTAGTTAATCCAATATTTCAAGTTCTAAGGAATCTAAATTGCCAGGATTGATCGGTTTCGTTACCAAATTGATCATTCAAGATTCCACTTTGGTTAAATTGGACAATTTCTTGTCACCAAATACCACTTGATGAAGAACAAATGAATCCCATTTTGTATAGTGGGTGCACCAAATCCTCTATTTGTAGGCCTACCACATACCTCGTACTCACTCTATAAATGTCGATTCTCATCGAACCAAAGACCTCAACAAGGAAGCATCAGCCATGAAGTCTCATTCGGTCAAGTGTTGTGTATTGCTGATCTGCACATTCCTGGTTTTCGGGTTCATGGGCACTTTCGCAAATGCTGAAGTTCAGCATCACGAGTTTGTTGTATGTTTTAACACTCCGCCCTTCGTTTATATGTTGATGATCTACTCAAAGCTCACTTTGTTTCGTTTTCCTTGGGGCCGGGTTCTTTAACAGGTTCAACAAGTACCGGTGAAGAGGCTGTGCAAAACCGTATATGTCATGACAGTGAACGGCCAATTTCCGGGGCCTAACATAGATGTAAGGGAAGGAGACACTGTCGTCATCAAAGTAACGAATGCAGGCCAATACAATGTCACACTTCACTGGTACCATGACAGTTGAATCTCTACTTTGTAGTGTAAATTTCTCAACTGTGCTTACTGATTGATGGGTTAAACAGGCATGGGATCCGCCAAAGGAGAACACCATGGGCAGATGGACCCGAGTACGTGACACAATGCCCAATAAGACCGGGACAAACCTACACTTACAGGTTCACAATCGAACAGCAAGAAGGGACTCTCTGGTGGCATGCTCATAGTAGGTGGTTGAGGGCTACAATCTATGGTGCATTCGTCATCCGTCCAAGGTTGGGTGCTTCATACCCTTTCATAAAGCCTGCAAGGGAGTACCCTGTGCTCCTAGGGGAGTGGTGGAACAGAGATCCGATGAGCGTCTTAAGGCAAGCAACAATAACCGGGGCAGCTCCTAATGTGTCAGATGCATTCACCATCAATGGGCAACCTGGTGATCTATATAGATGTTCAAGCCAAGGTTTGATTGTTTTGCACTGTGATTGTGTGTGCTGGATTGGTTTGAATTTGATGCTGAAACAGCTTGCTTTCGATCTGTGCAGACACAATGGTGTTCGCGGTGAATGCTGGTGAGACGGTTCTTCTTCGAATAATCAACGCTGCACTCAATCAACAACTCTTTTTCGCGATAGGCAGCCACATGATGACAGTGGTTGGAGCTGATGCTTCCTACACGAAGCCCTTCACGACGAGTTACATAGTGATTGGCCCTGGCCAGACCACAGATGTGCTTGTCACAGCAGATCAGCCACCAGGCCGATACTACATGGCTGCACACGCGTATGCAAGCGCCCCTGGCTTGCCGTTTGATAACACTACCACCACTGCCATTTTTCAATATCAATCTGCAGGTTCAGGTTCAGGTTCGGGTTCAGGCTCAGTTGCAGGTGCAGGTCCAGCTGCAGATTGCGGTTCTCGTAAAGGAAATGCTGCAAGCCCAATGCTGCCGCCACTACCAGCCTTCAACGACACAAACTCCGCAACTGCATTCACCCTCCGGGTGAAAAGCCCTTCCAAGGTGAATGTCCCACTTGAGATCGATGAGAGCCTGTTCTTCACGATTGCATTGGGACTGATCAACTGCTCACGCCCGAGTTTCAACTGCCAAGGTCCGAATAACACAAGGTTCACTGCCAGCATGAACAATGTATCTTTCGTGTTTCCGAGAAGGAACTCTCTACTGCAAGCCTACTACCAAGGCAATGCCAATGGTGTCTTCACAACAGACTTCCCAGCTATCCCGCCTTTACCATTCGATTACACTGGCAACGTGAGCCGAGGGCTATGGCAACCGGCCCCAGGGACTAAGCTCTTTAGATTGAAGTATGGATCAGCTGTACAACTCGTCTTACAGGGCACGAGTATCTTTAGGATCGAGGAGCACCCAATGCACCTCCATGGCTACCAGTTTTACGTTGTTGGTCGAGGATTTGGAAACTTTGATCCAAGGAGGGATCCGGCTAACTTCAATCTCATTGACCCGGCTCTCCGTAACACCATCGGGACACCGCCAGGTGGATGGGTCGCCATCCGTTTCGTGGCTGATAATCCAGGTAAACCACATATCTGTCATCATGAAACTACACATACATGATACATCCAAAAATCAAGCATCTGTTCACCATTTATCTACCTTTTTGCAAACAGGGATCTGGCTGATGCACTGTCATCTGGATGTCCACATCACTTGGGGTCTTGCAATGGCCTTCTTAGTCGAGAACGGAGTCGGAGAGAATCAAGCCATTGAGCCTCCACCAGCAGATCTGCCTCAGTGCTAAATCCTGCAAGACATTCACAGTAAAGCCAGTTGGTGAAGCAATCTCAGATTATACTCTTTTCTCAAATCAAAAAATGCATTCAGTAGATCAAAGATCATTTGTAGATTCAGCAGTGGTCAAGTTCAAGTCAGTGTGATTTATTCCTGTAATCCAAGTCTGTTGTGTACATTGTTCATACATGATGAAGCAACATGTTTTTTTTTTTTCTCAAAACCGATGTCGAAAACTAATGAAAGGCCTATGTACACAACAATTATACTCTACAGGAAAATGATGACTAACTACAAACAACTACAAAAACATCAAGCTAGAGACCTATATCGTGCGGGTTCTCTGATCTCGCAAAATCTGTTGCTGCACCACCAGAACCGATGCCTTCGTGCTGAAGTCCTTGGAGGATAAGAAACTCCCCAACAGCCCCAGCTCCGGATTCTCACTCAAGTCTGCCAACCCTTCGAGCAACAGCGGATTGACCCCATACTTCCTCCCGACGATCCACAGGTCGTACCCATCGTCCTCGTTCATTGCCTGTATGGCAGTGATGGTATCATCCCCGTTATTCACCACAACCTCCCTATATATAACCCTCTCATTCCCCTCATTCTTCACCCAGAAACATGTGACCACTCCATCATCCAGCTTCTTCTCCAACTCGTCGCTGCCTTCATAGGTAGACGGCAAGAACCTAACCACAGTCAGGTAGATGGCAGGGTCGGCTACCATGCGGTCTGCGTAGGTAAGTGCCTCCCGAGCATCGGGCCCACCTAGGAAGAGCACAGCAAACCGCTTTGGCACCCTGCTGCCGTCAGTGTTGGGAGCTGCGACGCTGGGTTGTATGGAACCTTTGCAGACCAGGATCCCAACCGAGCAGGGCGCGTGGAGGAGGCAGTTGGAGTTTATGGACTGGATGCCTGGTCGGACAGTGCCTGGACCGCTGAGGGCGACCATGGATTTCTTGTGGAAGGGTAGGATTATAAAGGATGCCTTTTGTCTCAATCCTATCTCACATATATCCTGTTCAATCACACCATGTATGATACCAACAACCATTCATATTACAGGATGAAGAAAACGAAATTCCGTTTGGCATACCCTGTGAGTTAACATTTTTAAGCTTGCAACTGCTTTTATTTTTCTAACATCATCAAATAATCACTTCAAAATTATTACAACTTTATTATAACTTAGCATGATTTTCAAAACTGCATACTAGAACAATGTGCTTTCAAACATCTGTTTTAACTCAAAAACTAATACAGTATCAGATTGATTCTTATAGCAAGTTTAAACTTCAAAGGAAACAAAACGAATGTTTTTTCATTTTGACATAATATCAGTATATGCATTTAACTCAAAACTAACATCTAATGTTGCTCAAAAAAAAAAAAAAAAAAAAAAACATCTACTGAATGCTCTTTCATGTATAAGCTCATTTCTAGTGGCCAAATTTTTTCAGGAATAAATAACATTAGCACGATACAACTTGAAATTTCAAACTGTAAGGGAGAGAGATGAGCTTGGAGTACCTGATACATTGTTCTCTGGGCTGCTATGGAAGTAAAAAAATGTATACGCATGTACTCAGACCGGGCTTCCTCATAGGCTTTCAAAGCACTGTGTATGGACTCATCAGTGGTGTCCCAGTACTCATCTTGTTCCGAATGATCTATGAATACAGGGGCTGCTCTGCCTTTGAGCTCAATAAGGTGGAGAGCTAAGATCAAAAAGGGGTTGCTGGGCGACGCGTTTGAGACATCCAACAGGCTGAACAAGCTGGTCACACAATCATGGTCGTAAATGCAGGCCAAAACTCGGAGATCTGTGTTTGGTTGGTTGTGTTGTATCGTTCTCCTCTTGTTAGTCATGTATGGCCTCGTGGGGTCATACAGATAACTGATCAAGGGTGTGCATATGCTTGTAGTCACGATTGTTACCAGAACCATCATGGTGAGGTGATTTATATTTATCATCTGATGAAACAGCCGAGTAACTTGTTAACATAGCATGAGAATAAGAAACAATAACAACTCTGTAAACCTAGAATTGGTGTATGGTTGAGGTCAGATTTGGAACAGCAAAATTGAAAGTAACTTGTAAATTCCTCCTTTCTGGCATAAGCTAAAAAGTGCACAAATGTGAAATTTCAACTTATCACAACTGCTGTGATCTAGGATTGGTGAGGACTGAGGATTAATGTTAGCTTAAAGGCTTTAGTGATGAAGGTAACAAACTTGCTACCATTGATGGGGAAATGGACTAATTGCATCACTACATAATAAAAGAGCATACGCAGTCTATAGACTGACTATAGCAATGGAGATTAAGATAAGAGCAAGTAAGAATTACCCTCCAATCCAACCAGTGAACATAAAACAAGAACTCCATTTGCCCTCTCAAGCTCAACATGAGGGAAAGTGTAAGCCCCTCCCTCATTGGCATGTCAAAGTACTGAGCAGCAATCAGAACCGAAACGAACTTGGTGATGTAACCCACCATAGTGATGGCAAACATGGGACCCAAACAAGACCAGCAAATGCCCAAAGTGTGCACATCGGTGAGCAATCCGATGGAGGCGAACGAGAACGGGAGTAGAATCTGAGTGATAACCACCTCAGACTTCTCCACAATCGACGATCCAAGTGGAGGGCCATCCGGTATGGCCAGCCCCAGCCACATGGGGCCGTTGGCAACGGCGGCCCCGATGAAATCCGTCAAGAAACCGATCGTAGACGCCGCTAAAAGGAGCCCGGTCACAAGATCTGAATTCACTGGCTTCCCCTCTGGGATGTTATCATTGATCCTGGACATATACTTGGGGAGAACACAAACGACCAAGACACACACCAGGGACCCTGTAGATAAGTAGTAGACAGCATTCATAATTCCGGTCTCCGCTTGCTTGGAGGCTTCGAATGCATTGACCACAATGACGCCAAACACATCACCGATCACAACAATTGATAAGGCCAGGCGCCCAAGCTCGGAGCTGAGAAGGTTGAGGTCTTCCAGGATAGAGTAGATTACAGGGAAAGAAGTGTTGACACACATAGCAATAATCCCACCAAAGGTCCCGAATTTCGCCATTTCCTTGTCCATGTAGTTTCGGAGGCTGAATGCAAAAGCTGTGTCTATAACGAAAGGAATCCCTACACCAGCCAGAGCCATGATCCACTGCTTCCTCCCAGACTTTATAATCACACCCAGATCCATCTTCACGCCGGAGATGAAGACGAAGTACACGAATCCAACAACCCCCAAATTCCGGGTCACGTATAGATTTGTGTCTGGTAGGACATAGGTCGCAAATTTCGTGCTCGTGGCTAGAAAGGAAGGCCCAATGAAAACCCCGGCCTTTCCAATTACACATTCAAAAGCAAATCGAACAACAATTTCATGAGATAAAGAGGGCATTGTCACGCAATTCCGCACAGATAAGGTGTTCGATGAAATGCCTGAAAGAAAAAAAAAAGAAGAGATACATACGATGATATCTGAGATGACCTTGGGCTGATGGAGAGGCCGCAGGAGGGCGCGGAAGAGGTGGGTGACGACAAGGAGAATGGAAAGCTCAAGCAAGACGGAGGAGAAGGAGAAATCGAGAGTCCCGAAGCGACGGAAGAAGCCGAAGGGCTGGTCGAGTAGTGCAGGCCGGCAAATGATGTCCATGATGGTGGGGCGATTGCTGCATTAGTGTTTCGATGATTTGGGGAAATGGGGAGAGAATTGGAGATGTATGAGAAGAAGAAGGTGTGGTGTGTGCAGATGGTTTTGAGACTGATCCGTGTTGGGAGGTTGAAGACGAAGGATGGATGAGCGTTAAAAGTGCCGTTTCCTTGCATCTCTGCTTGCTTGCTGTAACTCTCCAACAAAAACAAGATATATTTGGGATTCTTTTTTTTAAAAAAAAATAAATTAAAAAAAAAATCAAACTTTAATAAAAATATTTGGAATATTTTTATTTTTGTTAAGGTAAACATTTGAAAAGTCTTGACCCTGTCTATCATACTATCACCAACAATGACATCCTTTTGATTGAATGACCGATGATGGTGTTGAGCTTCACACACACACATATGAAATTATTAAAAAAATTTATTAAAATATTAATATTTTATAAAAAATTTAACTTCTTAAAAAATGCGTCAAAAAATAAAATTACAAGTTTTGCCATGCGGAGAGAGTAATATTTTCCGTTAGCGAATTAAGAAGGATCTAATGCAACATAGTTACATAATTACCAACTTAATTAATTTCACTTGATTTTGGTAACTGAAAATGTTCGGATACTATCATGAGATTATTTTCGGCTCGACCAACTTAATCTCCCACGAGTACAGACCCCACACTACCTTGATGAAGATCAAGTTATCCCCTCAACTAGAATTCTTGGAATACCTGAGGCCTTGTTGCGGCCATGTCTAACTCGAGGTCAATAGCCTCCACAAGCAAAAACCGAACCACACATAACGTCGATCATATACCAAAACCTCACCACCACTAACTGATTCCAAATAACAAAGCTGATAGATGTTTCACCACCAAATTAGAGCCGCCAAAAACAATCTTTGGTGTGCTTTCAAATAGGTTCTTTTACATTTTTTTTTTTTTATTAGGTCGTTCTTTTACCTTTTGAGTAGAACTCTCTTTATTGTTAATTTAATTATGTTGAAGCGAATATATGTTGTTGGTTGTCAACTTTTGAAAAATAATTTAAGCGAATATCTTATATACTGTATTATATATATTGTTATGTGTATTATATGTTATACAATGACCATATATCCTAGCCTCTAGGTCACTTTATGTAAACACTTGGTGGCTTTGCTGCATTACAAAATTAATTAATTTAGTCTTCAATATTTATCTCTAAAAATATAAAAATTATATTCATATTCTAAACAACTATATTAATTATATTTATATATTTATAACCTTTTATCTTAAAAATTCATGTTTTAAAAATATTAAAAAATTAAAAAGGTGATTTTTCCCAAAATATATTTTTTTATAATTTTGTAAAAGACGATTTTTTTTTTCAAAATAAAAGATTGTAACATACTCCCTCCGTTCAACAAAACTTGTCGTTTACTATTCACGCACGCTTTTTTAGAATGATAAAAACTATATAAAATATTCATTTTTTTTAAAAATTTTTTTAACAAGTTTGTACTTATTAATAATAACTACGAAATTGTTAAAAAAAATTATTTAAAAAGTCGATATTTTATATAGTTTTTAGCTCCTAAAAAAGCGTGCATGAATAGTAAAACGTCAAGTTTTGTTGAACGGAGGGAGTATAAAATAGTTTTTTAAAGTATAAATACTACATCGTTCGTCTTTGCTAGTATCAGACTTCACTTTCTAGTTTTTTCCGCGGTGTATTTGTTTTTGTTAATTTGTCCTGTAGTTTTCGGTCCTTTTCATATCAGTTTGTCTGTTTCTGTTCTTTTCGACCTCTCGACCCACCAGACCTGTCCAATTCGTCGAATCATTTCCTTTTCAGAAAAAAAAAAACTATGAATATGTTTTTTTTTATACCTTTTTTACAAAATAAACTAATGTTTGAACTAGCAAATAGGGTTTTCATGAATTTTCTTCATCTCTTTTCAATTGCTTCCATTTCGATGCAGAAGACACCGCA
Source organism: Persicaria maculosa (assembly GCA_963922045.1). NCBI lineage: Eukaryota > Viridiplantae > Streptophyta > Magnoliopsida > Caryophyllales > Polygonaceae > Persicaria > Persicaria maculosa. Next base: position 62,771,325 of record OY998262.1, read on the forward strand.
CCACCCTCATTCGATTGATCGATCAGTACCAACTGGTTTATAAATTAGGGCTTTTTCGAAAATGAGATATCGATATATATGAATTAATTTGCTGTCATTGAAATTCAGATTTTGGAGTTGTTTAGCATACAAAAATCATATTTGAGCTACAATTGAAAGAGTTGTTGATTGTTGGTCACTAAAATTCATCTTTTGGGTATATATTGTAGATCGAAAGTTGGTTGGAGGTGCAGCCAATTTGGTGTTGTTTTCTACTAAAAGAGATACTGATCATCTGCAAGCTTTGAAGCCAAATGTTGTGGGAGCCAGTTAGTTGATGATTTCTGAGTTGCGTGCTTCACGCTGAAATCATGCATGGGTGTTGATGGTGGCATGGCAGAAGGACGGATTTAGAGATGGACTGAGATTTCATATAACCCACTCCTTTTTATAAATAAAATAGGTGTGTACACTACAAGAAAAACAGTTTTTTGTGACAAAAAAATTCGTCGCCAAAAGTATATTTTTCGTCGCCCATTCAGGTTTGTGACAAAAAACATTTCGTCACCAGTTCGTCGCCTTAGCCCCGTCGCCCAGAGTTTGGGCGACCAAAAAAAATTTCGTCGCCATATATGGCCTTTTTGTAATGAAATTCAAATTTCATTGCCCTAGATTTTTTGTGACAAAGTTTTTAATTTTGTCGCCCAAAGTACAAGTTTTGTCGCCCTAAGTACCCTACTTTTTGTGACGAATTTTACCTCTAGTCACCTATTCTACCCATTTTTTGTGAGATTTTTTTTTATCACAAAACATAAAAGTGATAAATCATGATTTCTCTCCCTAAATTTACACATTTAACCTATTTAACCCATTTAACATTTTTAACCCACTATATATACAAAACACACATAAACTATAACACAAAAGTAGCCAATTAGTTTAATCTCAATTTTTTATATTAAAAAAACCTTAGTTTAAAATATATTCAATCCAAAACATTTTTACTTTAATACTAAAAGATTCCTATATTACAAAGGATTATATTAGTAAAACATTTGCATTTCAATGCTAAAAAACTTAACACTTGAGAAGTAAAGATTTGATAAAATTAAGAGGAAGGCCCACATCGAACAACTCATTGATTGCACAGCTTCAATATCTTCGGGCTGATACTTGATATGCTTCTCATCCTAGCTCCCTGGGGTGAATATATGTCCAAACCTGCCCAGAAACCCCCTGTAAACAGGTATGATGGCTGCAGATATGGACACCCTAAGCTCTGACTGTATCTGCTCGTTGTTGACCACCCACACGCTTTACGTCTTGTGAATCTCTTCAAACAGCTGGTTGAAGTTCTTGAACCCCTCTTTCAACACCGTTTTCTCCACTTTCCTATTAACCAACATGCCTTCTTGGACCAAACACTACAACACCTTCCCATAACCACTGGTGCATCACCTTTGATCCCTTTATCTCCTGCAGCATGTAGCGTTCACTAATTTTGAAACACATACTAGACTATCTTATATGCATGAATTTTTCACTAATTTTGAAACTGTTTGCATACTCATTATGAAACTTCATGAACATACCGATTTCTTCATGTGCTGCTATTTCAGATGGCACACGCACAAATACCTTCTGGCTCTTTTGAGTAGCATTTTGATTGAAGGAGAGATACAGAGTATTAGTAAGAAAACTATTTGGAAGGAAGCATTTGTACCTAACGCATAGCGTTTCTAAATTATGTTTGTCATATTGTGATCCAAATGAATCAGCACAACAAACCAGGAAAAAAAATGCAATGAACCATCATTACCTCATTAACTTCTTCAACAGCACAATAAGCTTTAGTAGGGATTCCCAACTCCATAGGTTGGACATCAATTATGACCAACATAGGGTTTGGTACATAGCTGCAGACACCACGAATGAGCATGTAAAGACATTGAACAAATAAAATGCAAAATAAAAAAGGAACATATTCACTAAGAAAATATATCTGCAAGATAGACTTCAGTCTCATAATCATATAAAAAAGGTAATGAGCTCAAGTGAAGCATCCCATAAATCCCTTAAAGCTTGCTACATAATGGCAAAAGGAAATTAGTTTGCACAAAACATATCCAAAAGATTATCTCAAACCCATCCACTCTTCAGTTCCAGATTGTATAAAGGTCCTAGTATCAAAGATACCTGATGTTCAATGTTTGTACTATCATAGAAAACATCCACACGTGTTTGAATTCTCTGCAAAAACAATACAGCACAATGATAAAATATGAATGTATATGGAAGAGTGTTAACGTATATAGACACCTAGAGTACTAAGATTTGGCATGAGAAGACTGTTAATCTGTGACGCATGTACATTCAGAAACTAAGCTAATTAAAACATTAGTTAAAAAAAAATAAGTTAGTCTCAAAACTAAAAAAATACATACCTTTGTAGGATGGATTGATCTCCACAATAAGGCCTGAAATCCTCCAAGGCCAACCTATTTCAATAAGAGATAACATATATGTATGAAACCAACCAATCAAATGAGAAAAAAAGGGAGCATAAAATGGATGTATCATGAACAAGTGTATGTCAATCAAAGGTCAGCAGGCCCAGCAGGTCACACATAATCTCTTAGGTTTCCCCACATAGTTTCTGTAATACAAACTCAAATAATATAAGAGGTCCAAACTTGAAACATCTAAACTACCGAGAGAAAAGAGATGAGATAAAATAGAAAGTAAAACTGACCTGACAAAACCTATAGAAGAATCGCCTAAAGACTTTGATGCAACCACAAAGAAGACAAAAAACCAATCAACACTTCACATAAAGCCAAGATTCAGAGAAAATGAAATAAGATTAAGACACTTTATTTGAGCCAAGATTCGGTATTTTTGCCCAGAAGTGAAATTACATTACCTCTTTGCAAGGTGGAGGTGCACACTTCTTCTTTATCCTTCTTTCCAATGCATTCAAATCTCACATAAATACGTAATGACATGAAATAGCTCACATAAAGACATGACAGACAAAAATGAAAATGATTTCTGCAATGAAAAATTTCTCTGAAAATCGAGAGACTTACGGTTGAAGATTTGGAGACGACAACAAAAATTTCTCTAGAAGAGAAGATTGAGAGAGACTGTAGATTCATAATACTCTGTCACTCTCGCATCCAAAAGTGGAAAGAAAATCCTCACCGGCGCATCAGCTGATATCTCTAATTCAAACACAACCCTAAGGAAAAATCCCAAGTAAGAAAATGTGGAGGCCACTGAAAAATCAAAATATATCTTTTAAAATCACAAAAACATATATTTTGAGTTTTTTTTACGAAATAAATAATAATTTAACCGAACACTTGTACTTACAATAACTTTCAAATTTTTATACCTAGGGTATATATAGGTAGGTATGCTGCAAACAAAACTTCTATAACTTGTCTATTTGATAAATCAATTTACTCACCTATCAACGAATAATATTGAATTCATTATAACCTTGTTATATAAACTAGTTAAGACATCCCCATGTTAAGGAAGCAATGCCAATATGACAGTAAACAGTGCAAAATCCAAAAAGATGCGGGATACTTAATTCACTCCTAAGCCAATCCCCTGAAAAATTAAAACCATCAGAGAAGATGAAACTTCATAGCAAATCCACCAAGGTAAAAATCATCAGAGCTAGCTTGCCTTTTAAAGCTACCAATATTCACAAAAATAACTCAATCACAAGGAAATGATTACATCTAGATCACAAAGAACTAGTGGTATATACATTTACCAGCCACCGAGGAGACTCCGAAACAAATTAATAAGAACCCTGGTGTTAGTAAAGTGCACCGCAATATTCTTGAAGAGAAAATTCACACATGCTTACTAGTTAAAGTATTGTTAAACAACAAATCAACACCAAATTAACCAATTATTTCAACTCCGCAAAAACACAAGAATGATAATAACAAATCCAGTTACTGGACTAATTATCCCGTAGACATCTAATACTGATGTAAATCAAGTAGGAATAATATTCAATTGCACATGCATCAGGTCTAACGGAATTTCTCACGATCCAGATTGGAATAAATTAGAGAGAGTAATGAAAACAAACCAGCATTCACAAACACATTGAAGGCCTACTAATGGCCGGCGTTCATGGCAAAGTCGCCAGTGGAGAGACCGAAAGGGGAGAGGGTGTTCCGTGAGGTGCGGACTTCAAGGAGGCGCTTGACGATGTCGATGTGGTCGAAGTGAGCGAAATTAGCTCCGGCGTAGATTAACGCTGAGACCTCGGCAGCATCGCCTTTCTTCCACCCGATCAAACACCTCACAGACAATTTCACAAAAACCTAATCAATGTATCTATATATTCAGCATCAACTAGGGAATAGAGTGAGAGCGAGGGAGGGAGAGGAAATACCTAATGTCCACTCTCAGATGTGGCGAGAAACCCTAGATAGATGAGAGAACTTTTTTCGATGACGGATCCGAGGTAGAGTTGAAACAAACAATCCAGGAGAATCTATTCGGGATGCAAACTCCTTCAACTTCTTCGCCAATACAGGTAACAGTATCACCATCGCCTTTCGAGATCTACGAAATCAGATATTGAGAGAGCACAAATTTTGGAACGATCGATTGATTTTCTCTGAGAGATTGAAGAAAGAGAAAAAAATATATAAGGGAAAGACGAGAGGCGGTGCGAGTGGTGGAGCTGGTGGCCGGATTTGTGGAGGGAAAGCTTGGTCGACGGTCCCGACGGAGGTCAAAGGTTTGAGACAAATAAAAGAGCGGAAAGGGGAGAGTCGGGGAAGGTAAAGGGGAAAGAGGAGAGAGGAGAGAGAGTAACTGGTTTGGGCGACTAAAAATAATGCCTTTGTAGCCCATAGGTTTATTTGGGCGACAGTTTGAAATGTTTGTCATGGAAAATAGATCTTGGGCGATGAAATATACTTTTGTCACTGAAAGATTAGTTTGGGCGACCAACAAGTATCTGTCACGTTAGTTTTTAAAGTTTCGTCGCCCAAAGTCATTTTCCTTGTAGTGGTAGTATTGCTCATTTGTTGTTGACGTAGTTGGCATTGAAGTTTGAGGGACGGCAGAGGGAGAATTTTCCCTCCTATTTGGTGAAATTTTCTCTAAAATGATAACCCGATACGAACCAGGGGTTCGCTTCAACCGCCCTATTTTTTTTTAAAAAAATTAATAGGTAAAAATTATGAAAAATTAGTTTAAAAATTATTCAATTTATTAAATTAAGGGTTTTGTTAATGAAAATTAAGCATATAAGAAAATTTTAGTCTATCTAACCCATCTGAATTTTAATTTCTGGTTTCGTGCGGATGATAACCTTAAATTCCGGTGGATCATACGACGTAGGGAGTCACACGCCCAAGCGCACCATGCGCTAACCAAGCCGAATACACAAGCCGAGTGTGGTTCCATCCTAAAACCAATTGGTAATAGGAGGAGTGATCTACTGACTTATATGCAAGGCTCGGGGTTTTTTTCAATAATCTCCTTTTATTGTAGTAATTAAATCTTTATTGGTTTCATCGTTTATGATCACTTGAATTGTCATATTTTTGACGTTGGAACGTAGCAAGATGCAATAAAACTACCTCGAAATTATATCCTTTTCGATAATTAGGTTTAACCAAACACCTATCAAACTTATCAAAATATCAATAACTCGTATTAATGGCTACCTGCATAATCAATTATGTACAAGGTAGTAAAAACTACTTACTCCCTCCTAGAATTGGTAAATAAAGAACGGTCATTCCGAGATCCGAACCGGGTTCTACTTAATTACTCCCTCCGTTCACAAATATAAGTGTGGGAGGTAGAAGACGTTGGCAATTGGCCGGTTCGGTTCAATGTTGACTCGCGCCTCCGGTTCTCTCCTCACCTTGTGCGACGTCGTTTCGTTATATTTCCCGCTTATATTGTAAAAGATAGCACCACTACGCCATTTTACAAGTTAGGCGACGTGCATTTGTGGGTTCGTCGCTTGAAAAGCATTCAGGCGACGTACCATATACATCGTCGTCACCTGAGTCGAATCCAAAGAAGGTCAAAGGAGATCGAAGCTCAAGTGACGAAGTTATCATTTGTTCGTCGCTTGAGTAAATTTAGGCGACGAACGTATGTAGAGTCGTCACCTGAGTGATAGTCGGTAGGCCCACATTGAATTGCATGATGTTGGGGCGACGAAGTTTGAATGAGTACGTCGCCTGAAGGAGGGGTTGGTCTGACACATTTATTACTATATCACCTAGGCGACGAACATATGCTAAGTGCGTCGCCTGAGTCGTTACTTGCAAACATTCAAGCAACGAACATAGCATATGTTCGTCACTTGAGTTCCTAAAACAAAGGCGCCAAGTTTTCCCGCTCTAATTTTGAGAAGAAAGTGATGTATCTATATAAAATCAAAAGATCGTGTCTTGTGTATCTATATATGATTTTTGTAGCTAAAATATTTAAAAATAACACAATGTAAAATGATAGATTTCGTACGTAATCACTTAAAATATACAAAATTAATGAAAAAATATTATAACATAAATCATGGTAAAATATTTGAGACCGAGATTTGAGTATGAGATCGAGATTTGAGATTTGTCATTGAGTTTTGATATCAAGATTAAGATCAAGATCGACATTTGATATTGAGATTTTATATTTGAGAATTGAGAGGAAGAGTTGATATTTGAGATTGAGATTAAGTTTGAGATTGAGATCGCGATTTGAGATTTATCATTTGTCATTGAGATTTGAAATCAAGAGCTTACCAAAAAAGGATTAAGATCAAGATCGAAATTTGATATTTCGATTTTATATTTTGTAATTGAGAATGAGAGCTGGTATTTGAGATTGAGATTAAGTTTGAGATCGAGATTTGAGATGGAGATTGCGATTTGAGATTTGTCATTGAGATTTGAAATAAAGATTAAGATCAAGATCGACTTTTGATATTGAGATTTTATATTTTAGAATTGAGAGGGAGAGTTGATATTTGAGATTGAGATTAAGTTTGAGATCGAGATTTGAGATTGAGATCGCGATTTGAGATTTGTGATTTGTCATTGAGATTTGAAATCAAGATTAAGATCAAGATCGACATTTGATATTGAGAATTTATATTTTATAATTGAGAGTGAGAGTTGATATTTGAGATTGAGAGGGAGAGTTGATATTTGAGATTGAGATTAAGTTTGAGATCGAGATTTCATATGGAGATTGCGATTTGAGATTTTAAATTTGTCATTGAGTTTTGATATCAAGATTAATATCAAGATCGACATTTGATATTGAGATTTTATATTTGAGAATTGAGAGGAAGAGTTGATATTTGAGATTGAGATTAAGTTTGAGATCGAAATTTGAGATTGAGATCGCGATTTAAGATTTATCATTTGTCATTGAGATTTGAAATCAAGAGCTTACCAAAAAAGGATTAAGATCAAGATCGAAATTTGATATTTAGATTTTATATTTTATAATTGAGAATGAGAGCTGGTATTTGAGATTGAGATTAAGTTTGAGATCGAGATTTGAGATGGAGAATGCGATTTGAGATTTGTCATTGAGATTTGAAATAAAGATTAAGATCAAGATGGACTTTGGATATTGAGATTTTATATTTTAGAATTGAGAAGGAGAGTTGATATTTGAGATTGAGATGAAGTTTGAGATCGAGATTTGAGATTGAGATCGCAATTTGAGATTTGTGATTTGTCATTGAGATTTGAAATCAAGATTAAGATAAAGATCGACATTTGATATTGAGATTTTATATTTTATAATTGAGAGTGAGAGTTGATATTTGAGATTGAGAGGGAGAGTGGATATTTGAGATTGAGATTAAGTTTGAGATCGAGATTTCATATGGAGATAGCGATTTGAGATTTGTGATTTGTCATTGAGATTTGAAATCAAGATTAAGATCGAGGTCGACATTTGAATATTTGATATTGAGTTTTATATTTTATAATTGAGAGTGAGAGTTGATATTTGAGATTGAGATTAAATTTAAGATTGAGATTTGAGATGAAGATCGCTATTTGAGATTTATGATTTGTCATTGAAATTTAAAGTCAAGATTAAGATCAATATCGACATTTGATATTGAGATTTTATATTTTAGAATTGAGAGTGAGAGTTGATATTTGAGATTGATATTAAGTTTGATATCGAGATTTGAGATGGAGATTGCGATTTGAGATTTGTCATTGAGATTTGAAATCAAGATTTAGATTAAGATCAAGATCGACATTTGAGGTTGAGATTTTATATTTGGGAATTGAGAGTGAGAGTTGATATTTGGGATTGAGATTAAGTTTGAGATCGAGATTTGAGATTGCGATCACAATTTGAGGTTTGAGATTTGTCACTGAGATTTGAAATCAAGATTAAGATCAAGATCGACATTTAATGTTGAGATTTTATATTTGGGAATTGAGAGTGGGAGTTGATATTTGAGATTGAGATTAAGCTTGAGATCAAGATTTGCCATTGATATTTGAAATCAAGATTAAGATCAAGATCGACATTTGATGTTGAGATTTTATATTTGGGAATTGAGAGTGAGAGTTGATATTTGAGATTGAGATTAAATTTGAGATCTAGATCGCGATTTGAGATTTGAGGTTTGAGATTTTAGATTTTAGATTTTAGAGATTTTAGATTTTAGATCAAGATCGAGGTTTGAGATTGAAACAAAGATTGAGATTTAATATCGAGATAAACATTGAGATTTGAATATATAAGTGGTATAAAAATTTAAAAAGTTAATACAAATAAATGTATAGTAATTAAATAAATTATTTTTCAAAATATATAAAATTTTATATTTAAATATATTACATAAATTTTGTTTTTTAATGTATTAATAAATAATCCCCGCTTGTTTGTGAAATTTGGGTGGTATGATTCCCGCTTTGTGAAATTTGGGCGGTATAATTCCCACAACCCTAGAACCATCGCCTCTCTCTCTTCATCTCTTTCTTCCTCTGAAACCCAAATCTCGCTCTCAAGCCAGATCTCCCTCTTCCTCGAGTCCTGCCACCTCTCGATGCTCTCCTCCAAGCAACACCCATTCCGGCCGCCTCCCGAGCACCCTCTTCGGCCACCTTATGTTGGCGCCTCTCGACGCTCTCCTCCGAGCAGCCCCAGTCCGGCCGATGCACAAAGAGAGCACCTCCCTCCTCCAGAGTCCGGCCGGCCGCCCAGTTCCTCTTCCCACTTATTTCTCTTGGTTTGTCTACTTCCAACCCTAATTCCTCAAATGTCAAAACTACCAATTCCTCCGAATTTCAACCCTAATTCCTCACAACTCAAACCAAATCCCCTAATTTCCTCCCGGAATCGCCTTTAATCGTGCTCCCGAAGGCTTCCCCGTGCGAAGCACTGGCCTCCTCCAGCGCCAAGGTGGGTTCGGCCTTTGCAGGTGGTGCTCCGTTGCCGGCTTCAACTCGTCCACCGGCCTCCTCCAGCGCCTCCTCTGTCGTTCATCGGAAGAGCGCTCTTCGTCTGGTTGGTAAACTAGATTTTCCCTTTCGTCAAGCTTCAATCAAAACTCGTCCACACCCTACCTCAACAAAAGGTTTGATCGATTGCTTTTTCTTTCCAACATTTGACATCTTCTATCAATTGTTCGATTTCTAATTGTCTAGGGTTTCTTAGTCCTATGCCACCTTAACACCTAGTTAGGATTTCATTTTCTCAAATTGATAGTGTCTTAAGACTCTTGTCTCTAATGTAGAGCCGATGCAACTAACAGCTTGTGAAAATCAACATTGGGCATATAATTAATATCAAATTAAATTTGTGCTTGATGGTTATCTTTGTAGGTACACTTGGATCTAATTTATCTAGCCTTGGAATTGAAGTTTTGGGTAAATCCACAGTAGATTCAGACTCAAAGTTCAAGCATTTTGCAAGATTTCAAATGCCAGATTCACGGTGAATGTGAGACACTATACCTAGTTTAGAACTTGTTTTCTTGTACCCTTACAACTCAAAGTAGGAACTAGTTACCTTCTTTTATGATTACTTTATGATTACTTGTTAATCTTTATATATATATATATATATATATATATATATATATATATATATATATATATATATATATATATATATATATATATATATATAGAAAATATTTCATGTTTGTAGTTTAGAAGAACAATCAGAAGAACATATTAGGGGATCTCAGTGATTTATAAGCTATCTACTTACCTTGGTTGTGAAATTAAAACTAGCTTGATCTTAATCCTCTATCCTTGTATTTCTTGTATGTATATATGTTTGTTTGGAGTTCAATGTCGATGATAATTCGCAAATGTTCTATTGTTCTTTCTCCTATTATGAATGTGAATACAAATGCTGATAGTTTTATGCAAATCGATGCCAGGGTGGTAGGATTATAATCAGTGGGAAGGTGAACAACTACGAGAACATCATCTCTCAAATGGTACACATACTCGGGGACGAAGATTCAGCCGCTAGCTACCTCATCAAGTGTATATACTATCCTGGTCTCAAAAGAAATGACTACCTCAACAACTACTTCATTCCTCTGTACTACTCCACAAGCAACTGCTACACTTATCAGTATGCCGATTCTCTTATCTACTACACTTAAATTTGTTTATCTCTACTTAAACTTGGTTTTGAGTTTGTCTCAAATTAGACTTTAATCTATGTGTCTCTACTTCAACTTTATTCTGATTTGGCTGACTTTTGTTTCATTTAAATCTAGCTCTATATGTATCTATAATTTGTGTGTCATTTAACTCTCTCTTCTCTTCTCTATATAGGTTTGTATTGTGGCATTGGAGATGCTCATGAACAAGTTTGACAAGTCACAAAGAAGCTATCAGGTTACTTGACCCTTGAACACTATCCGTTGAACTGTTTTGCAAGCTTTTTTGTAAATTTTTTTGCTTTAATTTGGATGGAAAATGGTTATTTCTTATTCCATTGCAACAATTAGCATGTTCTTATTAATGGCATCTGTTTGTTTATTGTTGTGGAAGGAAATGCTCTATATCTTCTGGTATTAAAACAAAACAGTTACTTTCTACAAATGGAGATTCCAGGTTTGCCTAGGAGATGTAAAACAGAAGGAAGCTAACACAAACACTAATTGAAATGGGATCTTTTTCTGAAATAAGTTTGATGTTTGATCAGGAAGCAGTGGGTGGAATTGCAGACTAAAGAATATCAGACCAAGGAAGAGCAGCAGCAGCACAATGAAGATCGGAATGGAGACAAAGATCAAGCCATGATGTTGCCCAGTGTTGTATTTGTGAGCTAGTTTTTGTATAGTATGAATGGTATTTTGGTTCAAGTTTTGTGCGTTTGGTATGTAAAAAACAGGGGTATCCACAATATTGTAAACATATATATTGTTTTATTATAAAATTTACTCAGGCGACGAATATTGAGAATAATATTGGTCACCTGAATAACTTGGTGACGAACATACTAAACCTTTCACAATCTCAAGTGATAAACACTTACGTCACTTGATTGGTCAAGCAACAAACATTTTGGTCACTTGAATGTTCAAGCGACGAACATATTTACTTCTATGTGCTGAATCACTTCCAGCGACCAACTTTGATAGAGTCGTCACCTATGAACTCAGGGGACGGCGGTCAGGTGACGACTATTCGTCACCTGAATTCTCAGGTGACCCAATTCGACTTTCAGGTGACCATTTATGTCCGTCACCCAAGTTGCAAAATGGCGTAGTGCACGCACCCGACACGTTATCTTCATCTATATAAGATCACCTACTGCACTGTGTAGAACTTGATTTTCCGAGCTTCCAATTCAATACAAACAATCAGTTCTCTCTCTTTCTGTTTTCCTTTTTCGAATTCGGTTACAACCAACAATAAGTCGTTTGACTTTCTGACACGTTTTTCAATGAGCTAAAAACTATATAAAATATTAACTCAAGCGATCCCTTTCTTGGTCTTTTAACAAATGATTCTTCTGCTCATTTTTCCATTGCTGTCACAGATCATTCAATTTTCAATGAGTTTGATTCACCACCCACTCAGCAACCTGTTGCTCCTCCTATTTCACCCACTCCTCCTATTGTTGATCCACCGCCTGTTGCACCCTCTTCTCCTCCTCCTCCTCCTCTTCGAAGGTCCACAAGGACTCATGTCCCTCCTCCTCACTTATCAGACTATGTTTGTACCAATACCATCACCTCTGCTTATTTTTGTCCCAAACCCATTTGTGCCAGTGTTTTATCCAAGGATGATCATCTTTTGCTTTCTACTTTAACTGTTATGCATGAGCCTAACTCCTATGCAGAAGATGTTCAGTACCCAGCTTGGCAAGAGGCTATGGCCAAAGAGTTTTCTGCCCTTGAGCTCAATAGGACTTGGGATTTAGTCCCTCTTCCTGCTGGCAAGAAGCCAATCAGTTGCAAATGGGTCTTCAAGATCAAACTAAAGTCTGATGGTAGTCTTGATCGTCACAAACCCAGATTAGTTATTAAAGGTTGTACTCAACGAGAAGGCATTGATTTCATAGAGACATTCTCCCCGGTTGTCAAGATGACAACAGTCCGGGCTCTTGTCTCAGTTGCTTTGAAGAAGAGTTGGTATGTGTTTCAATTGGATGTCAATAACGCGTTTCTTCATGGAGATCTTCATGAAGACGTGTATATGCCCCCCCCCCCCCCACTTGGTCTCAATGTTCCTGATGCTTCCCTTGTTTGTAAACTCAATAAGTCCCTTTATGGTCTGCGTCAAGCATCAAGGCAGTGGTATGCTAAGCTCTCCGATTCTCTTCGGTCACAAGGTTCCACACATTCAGAGAATGATCATTCTCTATTTACCAAGAGATCTGGTTCTATGGTTGTTCACCTTGCCATATATGTCGATGACATTCTCCTCACAGGGAATGATATTGATGCAATCAATGATTTGAAGAAATTTCTTGATGACAGATTCAAAATCAAAGATTTGGGAACCATGCATTATTTTCTTAGGATCGAATTCATCAAGGTTCCACATTGGCTTGTTATGAGTCAAAAGAAATTTCTCTTGGAAACTCTCAAGGAGTTTGATTGTTCTGGTATGAAAGATGCAGTTGCTCCTTTGGAGGTGGGTCTTAAGCTTCATGATTCCTCAAGTCCTGCGTTAAAGGATCCATCTATGTATAGGAAATTAGTGGGGAAGCTCAATTTCCTCACGAACACTTGTCCAGATATTGCATTCTCGGTGCAATTTTTGTCGCAATTCATGCATTGTCCCACAATTGACAGAATGGACGTTGTTATCCATACTCTTCGCTACCTAAAAGGTAAACCAGATTTGGGGATTTTGCTCAATTCCTCTTCTGATTTGAAATTGCTGGGCTATAGTGACTCTGATTGGGCGGCTTGTTCACATACCCGTCGATCGGTGAGTGGGTTTTACATTTCTTTTTGTGGTTGCCCAGTATCATGGAAAGCTAAGTAACAGTCTATCGTTTCCCTATCTTCTGCTGAGGCCGAGTATCGGTCCCTCAGGCGCCTTACAACTAAATTGGCATGGCTTTCTCGGTTGTTTGCTGAATTAGGAATCATTGATATCACTCCGATTCCGGTTCGTTGCGATAGTCAAGCAGCAATCCACATCACCCGGAATCCCGTCTTCCACGAGAGGACTAAACACGTGGATCTCGATTGCCATTTCGTCTGGCATAAGTTGTGTGAAGGCTTGATTTCGTTATCCTACATTCCTACAAAGGATCAATTGGCCGATATCTTCACCAAGACCTTGTCAGGTCCTCGTCACACAGAGCTTCTAGGCAAGCTTCAGCTGGTTTCACCGGCTTCACCTTGAGAGGGGGTGTGGGAGGTAGAAGATGTTGGCCGGTTCGGTTCAATGTTGACTCGCGCCTCCGGTTCTCTCCTCACCTGTGCGACGTCGTTTCGTTATATTTCCCGCTTATATTGTAAATGATAGCACGCATACGACACGTGATCTTCATCTATATAAGATCACCTATTGCACTGTGTAGAACTTGATTTTCCGAGCTTCCAATTCAATACAAACAATCAGTTCTCTCTCTTTCTGTTTTCCTTTTTCGAATTCGGTTACAACCAACAATAAGTCGTTTGACTTTCTGACACGTTTTTCAATGAGCTAAAAACTATATAAAATATTAACTCTTTTGTTAAAATTTTAAAACAATATTATACTTAATATTAATAAATATAATATTATTTTTAAAAAATATATATTTTATATAGTTTTTACATCTTTAAAAATACGGATCAGAAAGTCAAACGACTTATATTTGTGAACGAGGGAGTATAATACAATCAAATTAAAGAGAATAATGAAGAATAGTAATGTAGTACCTTTTACCCGTAATATGAAGCAGCCTATGGTCTAAAATCTAAATTGATACTAGAGAAAATACAGTACGTATTGATTAGTACTAAACCTAAAACAAACCAAAAACGGAAATTAACAACCAGAAAATATAAATGTAAATGAAATTAAAAGAGGGGTAGATAGCTTAATAAAGAGGGTCTCTAGGGAGCTAAGACTATAGTAGCTTGAAAGTAGCTAGCTAAGCCTCTGAAGAAATGAATAAATGAGACATTAAAGAAGGAGGGGGGGGGGGGCGGTGGTGCAGTTACGTTGCAGCGCCATCTAAGCCCAACCACAGCCTCCCACCCCCTCCGGCCCCCTTCTCCGATCCTCACGTACCCCTCAGTGCTGCAATTACTCCCTTTATTCCTTCCCCCAACAGACATCCTCTTTAATTACTCCTTTCCCATCTCTCTCTCTCTCTCTCTCTCTGATCTTCATCTACTCCCTTTCAATTAATGCTTTCTCCTCGCCATTCGGCCTTGGTAGTTTGCTCGATAGTCTTCCTCTACCTCTTCATCTCAATTAGGATTTGAACCTTTGTATTTTAACCTCTTTTTTATTTGTTTGTACCACAGTTAGCCTGTTTATCGATTATTCCGGTCTCTCAATTTATCTGACGTGAGTGTCGATTATTTTATTCATATGGAGAAAAATACAATATGTATAAATAGTTAGTGTTGGAACATTTCTAATTCACAAAACCTAACTAATGTAACGTTGCATATATAAATTGTAAATCGGAATTTTCCATTAATTATAAGAAATGTCATGAGTCCGATTTGAATATGATTCGACTGATCGATCAAGATGAAACTATTGAAGAACAGCCACCGCCACCAGCACTACTAGAACTAGTAGCAGTCGTTAAGATGATAAGAACTAAAGAGGGAAATGATTATGGAGATAAGAGGGGGAGCAACAAAATCAGAAAGATGGAAAAGTGAGAAATAGAAAATGGGGGGATTAAACAGTAAATATGGTTTCTATGTCGCCATACAGCAATGACAGATATGCGTCCTAAAGTAACCACACCAGTATCTTCTATATCCAACTGATCCATCCACCATGTTTATGGTGTATCTTCCATCCAAAGCTTCTTCTTCCCATGCATCGCCCTAAGTTCCATCCCAGCCGTACACGTGTCCTTCTCCAGCCCCATTGGCCCCGGCCGTTTTGCTGTAGAAAAATCGCCCCCCGTACTCAGTCAAACGGGCCCTGAGTGAGTAACACCAAAACGCAGCATCTAGTGTCGTTTTGAGGTTGTGTTATGAACCGGTCATCACCGCATAGTTATTGTCCTTAATTATTTACTTTACTAATCTCCCCGATATCATTTTATGATGTAAATTGTAAAGTCAGTAAAACAATTGATTTCTTCGTGTTTGTTTTAAAAAAATGTTTTTACACCAATTGGTAGATTCACGGTTATATTTTTTGAGATATTAAAAAAGTCTCTTTTTTTTTTAAATAACTTCATTACAATATACTTAAAATGTGCAAAATGTTAAAATGATACACCTTATTTAATTTATTCAATTACAAGAATGTAAGTTGAATAAAAATAATGCAAAAGTAGTCTAAAAATATATTATTAAAGCTGTTGAAAATAGCATTAGTTCTGGCATAAATTGTGGAAAAATATCTTAATTAAAAACATCAACTTTTTTAAATCAATTGTCAATATTTGGCCGGTTCTAGTAATTCTTCACATGATTGATTTATCTATTTTCCGTAATCTTGAAAGTTTAGAGTAACACCACGAATAAGGTTGGGGTTAATTTGTGAATAAATAACTTTGTTGGGAGAAAATTGTAAATAATGCAAAAGCTTTGTGATAATCAATTAGTAAATGGGTTAAAAAAATACAAAAGTAAATTACTATAAAAACGAAGTGAAAGAGACAAGCAAGGCCGTGGGGAGGACGCAACTAGGAAAAGAGTCAAAATCTGCAGTTACTGAATCGCATCGGATTACTCCTCCTCCTTCACAGTGGATCAGTCCATGGCTTCATTTCCTCCACCCTACGGTCCCTACCTGCAACCCATTAACATATACATCCACAGTAGTACTGTAATAAACTATTCACACAGTAGTTTAAAAAAATACAGTAAAGTAAATTCACAATACACCATGAGTATGACCATGGAAAACCCTAGACAGCTGATTGAGTTTGCGATGTCTAGGGTTACAGTGATGAGCGAAGAAATTGTTGGTAAAAATCTCGTTTATAGGAATCGGAGGGGTCTGATCCCCCAAAACCCCCAAAATTGAAGCACAAAAAGGCCTTACCGTGGAAACCCTAGGTGATCGGAAGCAGGAGGAGTCCATGAAACTCAGGATAGATAGCGCCGCACAAAGAACCGAGATGTTTCTCTGTTTTTTCGCCTTAATTTGAAGCGTGAAACGATCGATGGGGCGCTATCCCTCCTGAGCTTTACAGAGTCTTCCATACTGGGAATTGAAGAAAAAGAGGGTTGAAGAGATAGAAGTGGATGGACGAGGGGATGAAGTGGCTACTGTCAGTATTTATAAAGGGGAAAGGGGACGACGAGGAGATATCATTCATTATTTTAATATATATATATATATATATATATATATATATATATATATATATATATATATATATATATATATATATATATATATATATATATTCATTTTATATTTAATAATATATTTTCGTTTCCCATAAGTAAACGATTTTCAGTGATACACTGGCGTGATCGATCGGGTTTTCCAGTCGACAGATTTTCAAATACAAGCTGTCACGGATCTTAAAGTATGGGCGCCCTGGATCATTTTTTACTATTTTTTAATTTCCCACCTTCAATTGAGTTATATATTAAGGTACTTTTGGAACAAGTAATAGTCACTGGTGTGCATTAGGCCGAGAGGATCACAAATTACGATCCCGGAAAAAGTATAGATCGAATTGGGCATCGAATCTTGAAGGATCGACTTGTTACATTCTAGCGATGTGTAACACTCTTTTGAAAGCGTCCAAGTGACACTGTTGTGAGTTCGATTATAATAATTGTAGTATAACATTCCTAGTTGAAATAAAACATTCAATCAATTCGTGTGTCCCGTGGTTGATATATACCTTGCTCATATGAGATTTATAAGACTAGTCACATCTCCAATAGTTTCTCCATTTTGATGATTTTAGAGTTTTTTTTAAAAAATTAAAATATTTTTTAGTCCAACAGATCTCATATCACATTCTCAAAAATTGAGGAGCATTATAAAAAATAAAAAGGATTCTCTAAATCTGCAACATTTTCTAAATTAAATAATTTTTTAAATCTTTAAAATAGAGAAGTTGTTAGAGTTAAAGAAAAAATAGTTTGAAAAATATATATTTTATTTCTCCATTCTAGGAAAATTTTAAAGAAGCGATTGGAGAGCTGGACTTACACTACTATCAATAATATCATCTCACATTTCATGTATATATATTTTACAAGTGGGATCCATCCCTTCTCACACATACTTACTTATTTAAAAACAAAAAACTAATTGAAATAAAAAAAAATAGATTAAAAGGAAAATGAGGGGATTAAGAGGAAATTGGTCCCGGTTTTGTTGCAGTTATACGGCAACACGGGCAGCGGGCGGTGAGGGGTAGGTAGGGTAAACCGGTTCGGAGCGTCCCTAAAAACGCATTATTTAACTCGTTAATGTCGGAGTGGGCTTTTTAGACGACGGATGGGTCCGAAAATAAAACCCCCAAGTACGAGTGGCTTTTTCAGAGGTCTGGTCAACGACTGTAGCCTATAGGGCACCCACTGCACCAGCGTGCTACTCTTTTCTGATCACCTGCGACTCCCTTTATTTGACTCCCTCCTTTTAAGTATAGGCAATACACTCTTAGTGCTGATTTTGGACGATGCTTGGCTTTGTTCGTCGTCTGCGTCATTATCTAGTTTTGATTTAGTTGGATATATACATAAAATGTACTCTATGATTTTCTTTTTAATCATCGTTTTAATCTTCAACACGATTTGCGAAGATCACAAAAATTATACTACCTCCGTTGCAAAATATAAGGGCTTTTGCTTTTTGACACGTTTTTTAATGAGCTAAAAACTCCATGAAATATTAAATTTTTTTACATATTATTATACATATTGTTAATATGTATAATACTATGTAAAAAAATTTAATAAAAAATTAATATTTTATGGAGTTTTTAGCTCATTAAAAAACGTGCCAAAAAGCAAAAGCCCTTATATTTTGCAACGGAGGTAGTATAGTATAAAATATCAATTTATTTTAAAAATAATTAATGTGAAATTATAGGGAATTGTGTTAAACGGCAAAATGATAATTAAAAATAAACAGAGTGACTAATTTTTTTTCACATAACAATCAAAGATCTTCGGATGTCAAGCAAATTCCAAACTTAAGAGTTTGTTTGGTTTGAAATGAAATGGTTAAGTATATGTACATATTTTTTATGTTAAAAAGACCAATGTAATTAAATAAGGTTATTTAACATTTTTCACACTTTTATTCTATCAAATCTTATATTTATCTCACCGAATTAAATCTAATATTGTCTATTTTAATAAAAATGTAATATTTTCCTAAAGTTTTAAAAAGTAATCCATCTGATCTAAACTATAAAAATAAATATAAATAAAATAAAATAAAGCATTTTAAGTAACAGTGAAAATAATTTAATAAGTAAAAATCCTACAATTACCTAAAATATCTTCCACTATTGATTAAATATTTATTCCTAAAGTACCTTATATTACCACAACATCAACAAAAACAACAATTCCAGCATATCCTGCCCAAAGCAGGACCTAGGGGTCGAGTCAGGCACGGATAGGGGTGTTATTTTAGTTGAATGAGTCGAGCTTGACATGTTCAAGTTTGGTTCATTTGTTAAACGAGCTCGAGCCGAGCCCAATTTTTAAACGAGTATTCTTTTTTGTTCAAGCTCGGCTTGTTTTAGTAAATGAACAAGCTCGAGCCGAGCTTTTTTCGAGCTTTAAGTAGTTTTACTTGGTCATAACATATTAACTTAAGGAAACTTTTAGAAATTCTATACATTTTGAGCTATTTGAGCCTAAATCGAACGAGCCGAGCTTTCATCGAGCTTAAAATCATGTCCAAGCTCGACTTGTTTAGGTAAGTGAATGAGCTCAAGTCGAGCGTTTTTTGAGCCGAGATCGAGCTATTCAGCTCATCTAACAGCCCAAGACACGGAACCAGGAATGAAATTTGAGGTAGGCTAGGATCGCCTTATACAATTTTTTTTTAATAGTTATTAATATCATTGAATATAACACATGTATTTTTTTTAATATAAGAATTAATATCACATATTACACATATTTTTTATTTTTTGAAAGAGTGATTGATATGAAATATAAATTGTTTGAAAAAAAAAATGACATATAAACTCCTAATTATTTGTAATATATGTGTTGTAAAGGAGAAAAGGGGGGCTTTTAAAGATTCTTATCAAGCCCAAATAATAACCAACTGCACTAAATTAATTTTGTGTGCTACTATTTTGTGTTGTAAAGGAGAAAAGGGTGGGTTGTAGCCTGCATAAAAGCGCAGTCAATTTCTAGGTCTGTGTTTGGGTTAAGTTGTATGCACCCTTTTCCGACTAGATCGAGAATGTATTTCCTAGTAACTTATGACAAGTTAATCAAAGACAGACAATAGACTCCATGACGACAAGCAACATACAAGGAATGAAAGGAAAAAGGATAACATATACTCTAAAATCTAAAGTACCTTATATTATATTATATGGAGTAAATCAAATGGAGTATTTTTATTGACAGACGAAAATCCGTCAGAATACAACATATCACAAAAAAGAAAAAAAAGGTGCAAATTAAATCAAACAGACAGGACACCCCAACACGAACGAATCGAAACAAACCCATAATCAGCAAAGTGGAGATATAGATTACGGACGAAATCAAAAACTATTATAAGACAATACCGTAAGTCAACGATACATCAGGAGTTCCATGAGATGGATGGAGTATGACTTATTTTAAACTGCGCATTGGACTAAAACGGGTACTTTGACGTTAAGAAAAAGTTGGTCAAATTGCTAAAATTTCAGACCACCAAAAGCCTAAAAGGCTGATTTTTGAAAAGGTAATAAAAAACATTTTTTGAAAGAAAAAGAAAAAGAAGGATGAGGAAGAAGGAAGAAGAAAAGGAGAGCTTTTGAATTTGATGGGCCTTGATGGCTAATTTTTGGAGTTGAAAAGCCAACAATCTTTTACTGCTGTGAAAAGGGAAAATCAAGATTTCCACAGTTGAAAAGGGACAGCTTTTTTTTTTAATCTAGAAAGGGAAAAAAGTGGGAAAATAAAAAATGTGTTTCTTGAATAAAATTAGTTTGAAAGAGGGGAAAAAAAACGTCGGTAAGAGGATCAATAGAGTATTAATGAAGTAATTAATGGGATAAAAACGTAATTAGGGGTTGACGGCGTTCCCTTTCAGTGTTAAATTCAGGAAAAAGCATAATTAAAAGTTAATTTATGATGGGTGGACAAATAATCATTGCATCATAAGCTCAAATATGCATCTTTGCCTTTCACCACCCCAACATCACTTGTGATTTTTACGTCTCGAGACTTTTATTTTGTCAAGTTTATAATTATGATGACTTGACCTGCAATCCCGATCACTTTTTACTGGATACCAAAATTATTTTTTCCTTTTAACACATTAAATAAATAATACAGTATATTGTCAAGTCTTGCTATGAATGAGACCAAAAGTGTCCCAAATCAGAAAGTTGAACATATCAAGCCATAATATATGAGTTGGTGGGCTACTCCTTCTATTGCCAATTGGTTTTAGAATGGAACCCCACTCGGCTTGTGTGCTAGGCTACTAGCGCATGTGCGCCTGTGCACACGACCCCCAGTCATCAGTCCGAGTCGGACTTTGATAGTGACCAATAGATCGTGAGTTTGAATTCTCCTCCCCAATATTATAATGACCTAAGAAATGATTTGAAAGGTTTCTTACTAAGAAAACTTAAAAAACAGAGAGAAAGAAAGAAAAAGAGAGGAGGTGGGTCAACAGGCGGAGAGAGAGTGAGAGGAAAAAAAGAGGGGTCCCGATAAAAAAAAAAGGATTTCAAAGGGTTTTGGAATGTGGGTGAAAAATTGTATTGAGTTTTTTTAAAGAGAGAGAAATATAAAAAATGGAGTTAAGGAACTCAAGTGGATTTCACGAATGCCGATGCCCTAAGTGTCTACCTATGAATCACAAAAATAAAATTATATACTCTTTTTTTTATTCTCTCTAGAATTCTAGAGAGAGGGAGTCCAAAAAAATTTCCCTCCAAAACCAGTGGCTGCCACTACCTACCCTGGCTCCAAACACCACCTAGTCATATGGACATGATTAGTAAATGTAAAAGGTGCTCTCGACAATTAAGTAAAAAATGCTCTCTTTTGAGGGAGCTCCAAACCTCCTTCGGGAGCCCCAAACCTCCTCCCGAAGGCCAAACTTCCCCATCTGAGGGTCTCGTAAACCATCTGTGAACCAAAATCTACAAATTTTGCCCAAATCTTAATTTCATCTCCTCTTCCGACGTGTTCCTGGTCAATCAGTATCGTGGTTTCTCGTTTCGGATACCCCTACTCCGCTGGTGGTTTTGTGAACCACTCCGCCACTGCGCCTCTACGGTGGCCGCCTTTGGCTCTCCATCGCCGCCCCACCACTTACCTCCTTTTCGATTTGCCTAATCCTTGTTCGGTGGTCGTTTTCGGCCGTCCACCGCCATCCAAGGTCTCCATCTCCTTCTTCCTTCGGTTTCTGTCGTCGCTTCCGGCCTCATGTGATACGGTGTTAGCCGTAGGATGGCCCGATCTTCGACAATCAAACAAGAATTAAAAAGAACGGAAGCAAAGACTCAAGACTCAACAAGAAACACAAGAACTCGAACAAGAATTGCTCAAGATCAACTCAACGTCGACAATAACAAGACACACGCAACAACTCGATTGAAGAAAGAAAGACTCGAAATCGACTAAACTCAAGAACAATAATAAGGACTCGAAATTGAAAGGAACAAGACCGATAGATTGGTGATTCGAACTAAAATAGAACGAGATAAAGACACAGGCCTCTAAGAGGGTAGGAACCAAATACCAACGACTATAAAGCCCGCCTCTACAACCTTACACAACCAAGCGGACAACTTGGAGGCACAAGGAGGGGACTTATGATTACCAGGGTCATCAAGCTCTCGTGAGGTTGATGAACACAAAGCAAACCAAGCAAGATCTATACCAATTGTGCAATCGATGAGCAATGCTTCGAATCGATTGACTTTCTCACAGTTGTGTTTCACACAAGACTGAATTTCTCAATAATGAATAACGTAAGTTCTATAATGGAAGAGACGGCCTAATATAACCATAAGGCCGGCTGATTTTCGAAAATAAAGAAATAAAACAATTAATTAAAACAACCTTTAAAAGTTTCCTAAAATATCTTAAGTAGAAAAGTTACTAAAAGAGGAAATAACATAGGCTGTTCAACACTTAGTAAATCCGGCCCTATATGTCTAAAGGGGGTTCGGTCACAAGCATCCCTATACACATATAGGTCTTCAATGTAAGCTCTGGGAATTGAACCTTGCTCGAGAACAAAGCATGACTCACAAAAGTGAATGACTCTCTCTGAAGCTTCTTAGCTCGAGCTCGAGTCATATATGTCCTTCTCCTAAGATGATAGGTGTGTCTGGAGCTATAGAAGATGATCCCGCATCATCATGGTTCCGCCTCCTTCCTCCCTCGCTGGAGCTTAGTATGGGTTTTGCTGGATTCGTGTGGCTTGCCGTTGGTTGGGCCTAGAAAACGCCCCTAATTCCTCGTCCAATTAGTCCCCGACATTTGGCTCCCTCATGACTTTAGTTGGGTCATGTTCCAGTGCTTCTCCGGTGGGGTACGTCGTCCACGGGTGTGCTTAGTGCCGACACCGGTCCGCTTTGGAAGGCTGCTTTTCTCCCAATCGGGGTGTGCTTGTCACTAATGTAGTGGCTGGTGGACCGGTCCTTGGCGTGCAAGCCTAAACCGGGGCATTGCATGCCAAGCTTTGCCACCTAATTAAAAAAAATCATATATAATATATATGTATAAATTAAAGGATTGAATCTATGCCAAGTTGCTAGGTGGTGGTATTTTTGGCCTCGGGGCTAGCGGTTTTGAGTGGTGTTTTCTCCTTTGTTGACGCGCGAGCGTTTGTGGACGTGATCGAAACCTGAAGGCTCGTTGATATCCGAGTCCAAATATGAGGTTTTCACTAAGTTTCCCAAGGATTCCTTGTGTCGCCTCTACCAACTGACAGAAGAGTTGTCGCACACTGCATTTGTTCTTTCATCGATAGTACTAGCCTGCGTCTTGAACGACACCCTTGTAATTTGGAAGTTTTATTTTGTAGTTATTTCTTTCTACTTTGCTTGTATTGGCGGGTTGTTCGTTGCCGATTTGTCCGGCCTCTCGGCCCACCTAGTCTATTTGGGGCGTCGAATTTTTACTTAATAAAAAAAAACTCCGTAATAGATTTTTTTTCCAAAATATTTACCATTTAAAAAATAATTATCAAAGTAGGAATCGATTGAAATAATTTGCCAAAATGTTCAAAACTATCAGGGGGACAGAAAACCGTGGTTTTGTTTGAAAACTACACAGAAAATTTTAAAAAAGAATATAATAAGGTAAACTGCGGTTTTAATTTTTAAATGCATGTTATCATCTTATTTATGAGAGCATGGTTGCATGTCTCTATAAGCATAATTAAGGTGGCTACAAAGACATTAAGTCCTGAAGACTCCACCTTGATTGTAAGATCTTGAGAGCTAACCTACAAGTCTTTGAGAAAGGTTGATGAAAGACAAAACAAGACTCTGGTTTCAAGGTCTTGACAGCAAGGGCAAATCGGAGGAATTGGATACGTTAAATATTTTATATATTTATTTGTTAAAGATTTTTATGTGCATATTTTATATAACATATATTTGAAAAGGTTGCTGAGATTTTCTATGCAGATTATGGAAGATTTGGTGGTTGAAAAATCTTCTATAAAAGGCTGAATTTTTTCATTCAAACTGAAGATATGGTGAAGATTCTGCGCAATCAAAAGATCTCATTTTGTGGGATTCTTTCCTGATTTTCATGGTTGTAATTCAAGCAAGAATAAGGGATTAAAACATTCAAAACTCCAGCTCCTGCGGACTATAAAAGGGACGATGCAAGCAGAGAAGAAAAAGACGACTCGAGCATTCAATCTATAAGAAAGTGTTCTCCATTGCAATCATCCGCCTTTGACTCTCTCTTTCCCCATTGTTGTTCTTGCTTTATATTTTGAGAGATTGAGAGTTTCTAAAGCTTCATTGTACAAGTCTAAAGTGTTATACTAAGAGTATACATCTACTCAAACGTATTCACTAGTCTATTATTTCACGAGTGTTTTGGGTTGACTAGAAAGTAGCGGGCGAGGCTACAAGTTGAGAAAAGGGTTGTTCTTCTAAAGTTGTATCTAGGACTCTAAGGGATCTGAGTTGGCTAGATAGAAACGGGTGAGGCTTCGAGTGTTCAAAAGAAGGAAAGATCTTTTCGGTTGTATCTAGGATCCATAGAAAGTGAAATAATAGTGCTTTTGAATCCTACGGGTTGGAGAACCCTAGGCGGGGACGTAGGCCAAGTTCGTGCCGAACCTCGTTAACAATTCGTGTGTCCATCTATTTATTTATTCCGCATTATACTTTGATAAGTTTTATTTTCGTACAGGTTCTGCTGAACAAGTTTCTAGAATCATTTCAAGACCTTGAGCTCTGATTCAAAACATTGGGATTCATTTCAAGGCCTTGAAGTTCCGTCTGCAGAAAGTTTGCGAAAATTTGTCATACTCTATTCATCCCCCCTTCTAGAGTATTATTTATTACTTTATTTTATATCACCTATTGCGACTCTTCAAGTCCTAATAATCATTGGTGCGGTGACATTTCTTTCGGTTACAAAGACATTAATAATTATTTTCAATGACTTCTGTTAAGTAAAATTTAAAGGTTTTCTAACCTATATTTCAACAGCATAGAATAAAAGTTTACATTTGAAATTATTATTCAGATTTTAATTATTTCAACTTATTGAAGCTTTTCTAGGCTTTTCAGTTTACATTTGAAATTATTTCAAGAGCATAGAATAAAAGTTTACATTTGAAATTATTTCAGGTTATATTTCAAGAGCATAGAATAAAAGTCTACATAAATTTGGTTTTGACTCTAAATGGATTAATTGGGTTATGACATGTCTAACTAAAACTAGCTTTTCAGTTTTAGTTAATAATTTGTCTGATCGTACATTTCAAACTAATAGGGGAATACGATAAGGAGATCCTCTTGCACCATATATTTTTGTATTGGTTATGGAACTATGAGGAAGAATGTTGCAACAAGAATCATTGGAATGTGACCCCTTGGTTGGAATCAAACTTATAAATAACGGTGATCCTATTCCATTCCTCTCCTTTTAAAATGATACGCTAATTCTGGACGTGCTGATAAGTTAAGTCTTCATACGATTAAAAATCTCTTGAGTACTTTTTCCAATATGTCTGGCTTAACTATTAATTACAATAAAAGTTCGTTACAAGTATCTAAAAATATTCCTTTTAGTAAAGTTCAGTCTCTTGCTCAACAGTTAAATATTTCTGTTACTAAAACAATGGAAAAATATCTTGGTATACCACTGATTAGTGATAGAGTTTGTAATGTCTTGTTTGATGAGGTAATCATAAGCCTTAAAAACCAACTGCCAAAGTGGAAATCTAATACTCTCTCACAAGCTGGTAGATCGGTTCTCATTCAGGCAAACCTAAATTAATCTAAAACAAATTATCTAATGCAATCATTTCTGCTACCAAAAAGAGTTCTACAAAAAATTGATCAGATAAGCAAAAATTTCTTTTGGAATAAACTTCAATCTGATAATTATCATCCTTTAATCAGCCGGGAACATTTGTGTACTCCTAAAAAAGATGGGGGTTAAGGCTTGAAATCAGCTGAGCAAATTAATATTGGCATGCAAATGAAATTACTTTGGAGAATAATGGCAAATCCCGATAATATTTGATCAAAGGTAATATCGGATAAATATCTCTCAAAAGAATCATTAATGGAAAGAGGAAGATTCAAAACTTCCTAGCAATTTGGACGGCTTCTTAATATCAGAGATCTATTCTCTAAAGAACTGCTATGGTTAGTTGGTAATGGGAAAACTATAAATGTATGGTCTGACATTTGGGTAAATGCACAATACCTAGAGAGTTTTCGGAATGATCGTGATCCTAGTTTAAAAGTGTGTGATTTATTTACAACTAACAACTCTTGGGATATTGATAAATTAAATACTATATTTCCCTCTCATATTGTTCATATGATTACTAATATCCATATTCCAGTAACTGATATTCCAGACAAGTTAATTTGGATTTATAGTAATAATGGGAATTTTTCTGTTAAATCCACATCCTCACTTTTTAATTCAAGGAATACAAAAAAAATCTCAACAGATTGGATCAGGAAACTTAATATTGCTCCAAATATTAAAAAATTTATTTGGAAAATTATTTTACATATCCTACCAATTCGTCTAAATAGATATATAAATAGAGTGTCTAATACTTGTTCTCTTTAATTGCAATTCTGATATAGAATATACAAATCATTTATTGTTTAATCGTCAGATTACCAAATCCCTTATTCAAAATTTGGGTGTTAAATTGAATAAATGTTTTGCTATTCCAAATTTAACAAGTGATGTCTCTGAAAATATTCTAAATACTAGGGCTCTTAATATAGATTTTACAGACTTATGTCATTTATGGCATTCTATTTGGAAACTGAGAAATACAATTATTTTCCACAATAGCTCTGATAAGGGTATTATCAACGCTCTAACTCAAACTATTGATAAGATCTCATGATGGAGTAAAGAACAAGTTAAAACCAAATCACCAAAACGTATTAGGCCTCCTGATAAGATTAATGTAGATGCTTCGGTAAAAATTGGTTGACAACCTCAGATTGGGTGCATTCTAAGGAATAACTATGGTCAAGTTATTCGGATACATAAATGTAATGTTAGGATGAGTTATGTCATCCTAGCAGAAGCTTTTGCAGTATATGCAGGTATAAGACTGGCAGTGGAGCTTGGGATACGGAAAGTTATAGTCGAAAGTGATTGCGCAATTGTTATCAATGCCATTAATCAGGTGAACACCATACCATGGGAGATCGCGCAAATAGTTCAAAAAATCCATTCGTTCAACAAAGATTTTGAGATCATCACATTCCAGCACTGCTATAGAGAGACGAATGGTGCAACTGATTTTCTTGCTAAATCTCAGTTTAATTGTAATTTTATTTTGAGTTCTTGTGAGTTCCAGAACATCATCATGTTTGATGATAATGAATGTCGATTGTACATCTAATTCATTGTTTACTGTAAAAAAAAAAAAATTAAACAAGAGAATTTTTTTTAACTAATTAAACAAGAGAAAAAAACATTAATTTTTAAAAAAAAAACATTAATTTTTTTTAAAAAAAATAGAATAAAAGGAAACAAAACATAAAAAGACGATTATGGTGAAAAAGGTTATACAAATCTTCTTCAATATAAATGATGATTATGTGAAAAATGATAACTCCGGAATATATATTCGATTGGACATATATCAAATCGACAAGATATATAGAGAAAACGAATATAAAAAGTTTTTTGGTTGGTAATGGGTAGTTGGGGTTTTGTTTTTATAAAAAATATCGTCCGGTGTATCATATCATATGTTCATCTTTTTAGTTACATTCATGCATGCAAAAAAAAAAAAAAAGATCCACCGCAATTAAGAAGATCTTGTATTTGTGTTCTTAAATCGCTCAACATAACTATTTTGTCGACAGGCTAAACAAGTCATTCTTTGCTCTATTCCAAGTTCCATCTTCCATGTGAAGGGTCAATACGTACGCACCATCAGAGGTTTTAGTCAAAACTCTCCAACGCAACTCATAAGTTATAAATGACGTTGGTTTTACTATCGGTTGAGAGGGGGTTAAGATCCCTTTCCTTGCGTTGGTTTTACTATTTGATACGTGTCCGTGGATTATTGAAATGATGATCTCTGATGCCCTCGACCTCTGCAAAGTGTTTGAGTTTGTCTCCTTCTCCCACACCTTTCGGGAAGGTAACCATGTTGCAGACTGGTTAACGCATTTGGGTTTGTCCTCGTCCTTCACTTCTACACGTTGCCCTGCCGAGCTCGAGGATTCTGTTCGTAAGGACGCTATTGGGCAGTGGTTCGACCCCCCAAATTTTCGCCGTGTATCAAAAAAAAAATATTTGACTTGTACTAATCTATCCAATATTATTCAACATTTATTCGCGATATCCGGACAAAAAGTAAATCTGCATAAATTTAACTTTCAAGTTTCACCCAAAACGTCTACTACAGTCGTGCATACTGTGGCAGCAACGCTGGGAATTCCACAAGCAAATAACTTAGAAAAGTACCTGGACTGTCCAATCATTAACGGAAGAGTAAACTCTGAAACATTTTCGGAAATTATTATTAAAACAAAACAACAATTGTCAAAGTGGAAAGCGTCCTCATTATCAACCGAGGGCCGAAAAGTCCTTATCAAGGCTAATCTAAGTGCTCAGCCTTTATTCATTATGCAAGCCTTTATGCTGCCGCCGTCGATCCTTCACGATCTAGACAAAATATACAAATAATTCTTTTGGAACAAACAAGAAAGATACACTCCACTCATCAATTGGGACAAAATCTGTACGGATACGCTCTCGGGCGGTCTAGGGATCCACAAAGCTAAAACGATGAATATCGCTCTACAGATGAAACTAGTATGAAAAATCATCGTTGAACCGGATAACATCTGGGTAAGAGTCATCACGGCTAAATATTTAAAATACGAACTTATTATGAAGTATGTCAAAAGAAGCAACACTTCCTAGCAATGGTCCAAACTTATGGCTATCAGACCCGATTTCAAGTCGGGTCTTAATTGGTCAATCAGGAACAGTTACTCGGTTAACTTATGGGAAGATAACTGGGTATTTGATACTCCTCTAGCAAAGCAAGCCCTCCTTACGCTTGATGAGGCTAAATTGGGTTGGACGGTTGACCGTTTCATTACTTATGAAAAGAAGTGGGATATTCCCAAACTGTATACAGAACTAAGCGGAATGCTGAACACATATATTATTGATAGAATTAAAGAAATTCATTTACCCAAAAATAATTTCCTTGATCAGCTATTCTGAGGGCCGAGTAGGAACGATTGGTTCTCTACCAGTTCGGCGGCAAAGCTCTGTCCTAACCATGTCGACGATTCTCAGTTCGGCTATAATTGGATTTGGAAATTAGACATTCCATATAAGATTCGTCATTTCCTTTGTAAAATTGCGCGGGATGGCTTACATACTTCAGACAGACTACAACGTTCTCATGTTTCAGTCCCATCATGTTGTCATTTCTGTGGTTGCACTGTAGAATCTACCACTCATCTACTCCTAGATTGTCATATGACCATGGATTTACTAACTAAGATTGGAATTAGACGTCTTTATATGAAGTTGGGCTATGTCGACACAAAACCAAACATCCTTCTGGTGGACATTTATTCCAGAGAAGGCAAAAACTCTTTCGGGAAACTAGCCATTGCTTGGTGGGCAATCTGGTATTTCCGCAAACAACTAGCATTCCAGCATACGAATCAGATCTCCACACAAACTATTGTCTTGTTATACCAAGTTGTTATCAACACTTGGAATGCAAATGTGGACCAAAAGGATAACATGACAAGAACAATTGCTAATCAGAATCAGAGAAATATCAAGAATCCAACTGACATGCGTACTACAACTACACACAGATCTAAGATGTGAGAAAGGCCTCCTTCGGGGCACTTTAAACAAAATTTCGATGGTTCTTACTTGCCTTCAGAGGCCAGCTCCTTTGGATTCGTTATTCGGGACCATATGGGTATGGTTGTGTCCTTGCGCTCGGGTCACTGCAATCACACTAATGCAGTCTTTGCCGAAGCTATGGGACTGCATATGGGTGTGGTTAGGGAGGTTGACTTGGGTATTAATAACCTTCTGATCGAAGGTAATTGTTTGGTCGTTATAAAGGCTCTACTAGGGGATTGGTCTTGCCCTTGGAACATTGAGTTGTTGATGGCCGATACTTTTTCGTTCCTTCGCTCCCTTTCTAATGTTGCTATTCGTCATATTTTCAGGGGTTTGAATGTTGTGGCTGACAGGATTGCACGTCTGGCTCATAGCATCCCTGTCGATGAAAGCTTCGCTGCTTATTCAGAACTCTGTGTTCTCGTCTGGTTGGACGCGCTAGGAAAGAAGCCCGGTCGACGACGGCTTTCATAATCCTTATCCTGCTTCTAAAAAAAATACGCACTATCAAATAGTGTCTTGACAAATCAATGACCCTTACTCTAGTGGTAAGGAAGAGGTAACTCTTACAAGAGGTCAAGGGTTCAATTCTCATTCTTTAAATATTTGTATAATTAATGGGTGCTCAAGTCTTCATTGGTGGCTTACTGCTGCGTCTTTTACAGGCTCGGGCTCATGGGAGATTAGTCAACAACCTCGATCGGAACCCCTCACGTTACACAAAAAAAAGTGTCTTGACAAACGAAAGTACAAAGTTAAACAACAAACAACATCAATCAAGGATCCATCTAATAACTCAGAGCAACTCAATCAGCGTTTTGATTTATATTCAACGTTTTTGATATATTGGATGTAGACTTCTAGTGCTTAATTATTTGGTTAGAATGAGTACGTGCTGGATTAGTGGCAAATCGCAAGTATGTAAAAATTGAAGAGAATGGAGGAGCAAAAGGGAGAAAACAAAAAAATATGTGATAGTTGAGGGCAGTCGGCAGCTAGCGAAGTTGGGAGGAGCATGAGCTGGATAGGTTCATAGACTACCTGGATAGGTTTGTGGTCATCTTCATTGATGACATTCTAGTTTATTCATGGAGTTGGGAGGAGCTTGAGGAGCACTTGAGGATCGTCTTAGAGACGTTGAGGAAGCATCAGCTGTACGGGAAGTACATCAAGTGTGATTTTTGGATATCTGAGATGACCTTCTTAGGTCATGTGATTTCAGCAGCTAGAGTCATCGTGGTTCCGAAGAAGATTGACATTATTTTTGCTTGGGAGGTGTTCAAGAAAGTACGAGATATCCTCTCTTTTTCTGGGGTTGGCATGCTATTATCGTCGCTTTGTTCGGGACTTCACGAGGATCACCCGACCGACGACTCAGCTAACTCGGAAGGATGTTCCTTTCATTTGGAGCGAGGAGGGCCAAGCTAGTTTTGAGCTTCTGAAGGAGAAGCTAACGACCGCACTAGTGTTAGCATTGCCGGATGGGACCGAGGACTTCTTGATCTACACAAATGCTTCGCGAGCTGGTTTGGGTTATGTTCTGCACCAAAGAGACCGACTTATTGCTTATGCTTCACGCCAGCTGAAGCCCAGAGAAGAGACTTACCCCATTCATGATATGAAGTTGGCCGCAGTCGTTCACGCTTTGAAGATCTGGAAGCATTACCTGTACGACGCCTCATGGAAGGTGATGACGGATCATAAGAGTCTGAAGTACATTTTCACTCAAAAAGAGCTCAATATGAGGTAGAGGCATTGGTTGGAGCTCCTGAAGGACTACGATTTGGACATCGTCTATCATCAAAGGAAGGCCAATGTAGTGGCAGATGCTCTCAGTCAGAAGACTCATCAGGAGGCGATCGTGGACCGATTGACAATGCAGTAGAGTTTGCAGGTAGAGTTGATGTCGTGTGGCATAGAGGTGTAGCTT
The DNA here is from genome assembly GCA_963922045.1 of Persicaria maculosa. Taxonomy (NCBI): domain Eukaryota; kingdom Viridiplantae; phylum Streptophyta; class Magnoliopsida; order Caryophyllales; family Polygonaceae; genus Persicaria; species Persicaria maculosa. Next base: position 62,803,640 of record OY998262.1, read on the forward strand.
CAGAGGGAGTGCAGCCAATTGTCCTTTTTAGAGATTCAGCCCGAGCTGATAGAGGAGATTCACAGAGAGCAGACAGAGTGTCCAGAGGCAGCAACTTTGAGGGAGCGGATGGATCAGGGATAAGCTAGGGAGCTTGCAGAGAGGTCAGATGGGTTGCTGACTTTCCAGAGTAGGACCGTGATGCCCTCTACTTCAGATCTAAGGTAGAGGATTATGCAGGAGGCCCACACCACCCCTTATTCGGTCCATCCAGGGACGAATAAGATGTACCGGGATTTGAGGAGATCTTATTGGTGGCAGAGGATGCGAGCATACATTACAAATTTTGTCACCAGATGACAGGTCTGCCAACAGGTCAGGACCGAGCATCAGAGATCATGTGGGCTTGTTCGATCACTTCCAGTTCTCAAGTGGAAGTGGACAGATATCTCCATGGACTTCATTAATAGGATGAGGAGAGATATGCCCAATCTCGAAGCTAACAGATGAGTTCATCACACAGATTGTAAGGCTTCACGAAGTTTCCGAGCGTATAGTTTCTAACAGAGATGGACGGTTCACATTGAGATTCTGTCAGTAAGTGCATGATGCATTGGGGAGTCGACTGCAGTTCAGTACAACTTATCACCCTCAGATGGACGGTCAGAGTGAGTGGACGATTCAGACCTTGGAGGGCATCTTGAGATCTTGTGTGCTAGAGTGGAGTGATCGTTGGGTCAGATATCTATCATTGGTGGAGTTCCCCTAAAACAACATCTACCATTCATCGATCGAGATGGCTCCGTATGAGGCACTGTATGGGAGGCGTTGTAAGTCGCCAGTATGTTGGGATGAGCCAGTAGACACCACAACTTTGTTGCATGAGTTGGTTAGAGAGATAGTTGATGAGGTCAGACACATCCGGGAGCACATGAGGGTCGCTCAGGACCGACAGAAGAAGTATGCGGATCGCAGACAAACAAAGATCGAGTTCGAGATGGGATCACATGTCTGGCTTAGAGTATCGCCGACCAGGGGAGTTTGTCGCTTTGGCATTAAAGGCAAGCTAGGCCCTAGATTCGTGGGACCATTTGAGATTCTAGAGAGGGTCGGTGAGGTCGCGTACCGTTTAGCCCTACCTCCATCGTTAGCCGGCGTGCACGATATGTTTTATGTGTCCCAGCTTCGGCGATATATTTCTGACCAGAACCATATCCTAGACTATTCCGACCTCCGGATTGAGCCTGACCACACCTATGTAAAGAGCCCCGTTAGAGTGCTTGACCGTCGAGTCAAGAAGTTGAAGACCAAGGAGGTACCTCTTCTTCTGATCTAGTGGTCTATGAGGAGTCCTGAGGAAGCGACTTGGGAGGCGGAGGATAGCCTTCGGGCGAGTTATAGGAGTGTCGTAGATGAGCTCTTAGCGTCTTATGTCGACCCGAGTGTCGACCTATCCTTGACCTCGTGAGCTAGTTGTGAGCATTAGTAGTCTTTTATTTTGGGATTGATGGGTGTCTATGTGATTGTGTGCTTATGATTGCTTACTCTGTGCAGATTCCGTACTAAGATGATGTGGCTGGAGATCGATTCTCACGGCATGTGTGCTAGTATGCTTGGTGTGATGATCGTTGATGCTTGTGATGCCTTTTCGCATGATGTCGAGATACTTTTATGGCTCTTAGTATGTTTTGAGACTTTGTCGCCATTTTTGCATGTTTTGAGGTGTTGGTATGACTTATGCTATGTTTAGACATTTTATGCGATTGAGATGTTTGACTTGTTGAGACTATCATGTTGACGTTTTGAGACTTGCCACGTGAGAGGTGGTTGATGATATGATGGGTATTTATATATGAGTTGATGCGTTTATTGGCTTATGATTCCTCTTGAGTTGAGAGTGATGATTTGATTGATTCTGGAACCTAGGAAGGAAATGCGGGATTAGCCCTTAGAGGTGGATGCCTCCACCTCTTGAGGTTCGGCATTTATTGGCTGATTCGGGGTTGGGAGGATTTTGAGCGATTTTTAAAAGCAATTTACTTGATTTTGGGAAAGATTTGAATGGTTTTGAGGAAAAGGATTACGTGGATTTTGAAGTTTTAGTCTCGGGGACGAGACTTGTTTTTAGAGGTGGATGAATGTAAATACCGTATTTTAGAATTTTCAAAAGAGGAAAGATTTCGGAAAACCTGTTCTCGAGAAATTTCTATTTTTGGAAAGTCTGGAAAATATCCCGACACGCTTTTAAAATTCAATTTGACAGATTCTAAACCTTATCTATTGGATTTCGATTTTGAGGATTTCGATAGTCGTTTGAAATGAATTTGAATTCCCGGTTGGATTTTTGAAATGCTAGATTTCGGGATGTCGGGATGGGATGTCGGAATTCAAGGTCGGAAGAGCCGAATCACTCCTCCCTCTCTCTCTCACTTCTCACGCCACACTCTCTCTCTCTCCCATAAGTATTTTGTCTTTTACCTCATAAAACCCTAATAAGGCTCACACTCTCTCCTATATAAAGAGCACCAATCCCTAAATGGATCCTCACAACCTAAAAATCTGAGCCACAAGAACCCCTAGCCTCCATGTTTGAAGATCAAAACCCTAAATCCAAAATCCTCACCTTTCTCCCCTTTGATACATCTCTCCCTCCTCTAATCCCTCATTTCTTGTTTTTTCTAGAACCTAAACAACCTCAAAACACCCTCAAGAAGATCTCCCCTAACAAAAATAACCCAGAAATCAGATCCAGAAGGTCATTTCCAATCGGAAACAGTCCCCTGCTCCTCGTCGCAGCCGCGACTTGCCCCTCTCGCCATCGCGAAGACGAACCCAGGTGAAGGTGTTCATCCTCACGGCCGCGACACTCAACCTCGCCGCCACAACTTCGAGCCCAGTTTCATAGTTTGCTCGGTAAAACATCTCGTTCTCCCTCGATCCTCGTCCTTTTTCATTCTGATTATTGTCGCTTGTTCCTCACTCCTTCCTCTATATTCTAAGGTCAAGAACGATCAGATCTAACAACCTTTGGAGTGGATTCGAACCCTCTCTTTACCCTCTTCCCTGTTTTGAGCAAGGTAAGTTCTTCCTCACTATCAATCTCTCGCTTTAAGGATAAAACTCCGTAAAGGTCCTCTTTTAACCAAGATCTATCCCTCCTAGGCCTTGTCATAGCAAAATCTCGTTGAATCGAAGCCCAAGGACTCTCTTATATCAAGATTTTCGAAGAGCCTCAAAGAGGCTAGGTAATCCCTCTTCCGCTCTCCCCTCTAGTCCTTGTTTGGGGTCTTTTGTGTGTTATTTGTGTTGGTTTTTGAGCTATGAATGTTCTAAAACAAGTTTGAACGAAAACGGAGTTGAAACAAGCAAAAACAAGCAAGGTCTGATTCGAATCTTGTCGTGACGAAACCATGGTCGTCGTGCGCGAGGATGAACGCAGGAACCAAGGTTGAAGACAAGCTCTCGCGGACGCGACCGCGGGTTTCGCCACTGCGAAATCCTTGTGTTGCGGCCAGCGAGGGATGCCTTCTCGGGGGGAACTCTGGGAGGATCTCGCGGCCACGACCGGCCCTCTCGCGGCCGCGAGATCTCCCCAGTGACTTGGCCGAGTCACTTCTCTTTGAGACCCCTTGTTGGTTTTTGATCCAATCTTTTTTCGAATACTTTTTAGGTGAAGGATGATTTCAAAAGCGAGATTTTGAGATATTATTTTAATATTAAATATTTTTGGGATTTTGACGAAGTTCAAACTATCGGATTTTATGATTGGAAAATGTATTGGAGGACTTCATTTCAAATGTCGGGATTCCTTGTCTTGGTTTAAGGATCGATGTTGGTTTTGGAAAATGAGTTTTGTGAAATGGGTATTGATGGTGTTGAGATGATCGGATGGATTTGTTTGGTGATTTATCATATCGGAAAGAGTTTGAAATAGTTTTACTCTCGCTTGGCTTTGGAAGCGTTTTGGGAAACTCGATTTCTGTGTGTATGAGTAGTAGTATGGTAGCGTATCGTAATCTGTGTGATTTTAGGAGATTGCTGATGTTGGATTCTGCTTTCGATACCTTTTTGTTGTTCAGAACTTTCAGGTAAGTTCCTTTATGGGCTTACTCAGATTCGAAAGAGAAAATCTCCTGCTTGTGGTCATATGACATACTAGGTGCTTCATAAGCATTTAAAGAATTCCATGTAGTATCATGCTAGGGTTGCAATCATGAATGAGCATTTGGATACTTTGTGTTTGAGAAATAGAACGACCGTTATTTGAGAGTCCTAGAGTTTTTGCTAGGGTCATAGGATAGCCCAGCACCATCGGGCTGGGTTTGTCCTGAGTCATTATTGTCATTACCTGAGATGAGTTGATAGCCCAGCACCATCGGGCATGAGATTGATTATTGATGAGCATCATGACATGACATGATATGATATGATGATGATATGATGATGATGTGCACACATATGATTAAATGGGTACCGTGTTGGCCAGGCTCCGCTCATATGAAAGGGGGTGGAGGTAGCAGAGAGATACGCCACTTGGCATGTCTTGCGTGTTTAATTTCCGCACTGCATTAGAGCATCTTTATTGTAGGAATAGCTTATGTGTATGCCTGTTTGTGGGACCCAGAGTGCGTTATGGGGGCTCAGTCTGACCCCGTCTGCACATATTTGTTTTTAGGTCTATGATGCGGTATGCTTGCTCTATGCTTCTATGGCATGGGAAAACCTCCTGGGCAAATGCGAAAAACCGGTCTAACTCCGCTAATTCGGCTAAAGGACTTCTTGATCTTATGTTTTATTGATTTGGTTTTAACCCGGCCTGATTGTGGCATGTTGTACCTTAATTACATTTTCACAATTTCTTTCAAATGCATTTCCGCGACTTAGTCTTTAGGACAAGTTAAGGGTACCCAACGACCCTTCGATTGTTTTGAGGTTCGAAATCTCCACTTTAAAATACTGATCTTTTGGGGTTTGAAACCTCAATCCGTACCTGAATTGCAAGATCCGAACGAAGGTATCCAACCTTCGAAACGTAACCCGGATATTTATATTCGGGCCTTTACAACCTAATTATCAAAATGAACAATATGAATTTTTTATATGGCAATAGTAGGGATGTCATCAAACCATACTGATCCACAGTGGCGGAGCCAGAAAATTTTCGGAGGGGGGGGGGGCATAATTATACATGTACGATATAGTTTTGGATTAAATTGACATAAAGAATTATATATAACACGTTAATAAATGATGTTATTTTAAGATAAAATGTCATCGGTTTATGATAAAACGGTATCATTTTTTCGCACCTAAAAAAATATAAATATATAAATGAAATACCAAAAAAAACTAAATAAGTATAGGAAAACGCAATATAATAAACATTAAGTTTTGATTATGGTTCTTATATGAGCTAAGTAGCTAGGCTCGAGTTTTGCTCAATAAAAGTTGCTCGAGCATTATTTATAAAATGAGTTAATCATAAGCACATTTTTATGCTCGATTCAAAGCTCGTCTCGGCTCGATTGAAACTGAAATAGCACGAACTTTGTAAAATTTACAATTTTGCTTTTAAGTTACTATGTCATGAGCAAGTAAGGTTGCATAATACTTGGAAAAAAAACTCAGATCAAGCTCGTTCATCTACTAAACAAGTCGAGTATGAGCTCAAGTTCAAATATAGGTTTGACTCGAACTTGATTTGTTTCTAAATGAGCTAAATATAATCAAATAATACTAGACTTGTTTGGCTCGAATAACAACTCTAGTTAACATAAAGTATAACTTGTTACACTCATAACATATAATAATGTATAACCAAATCGATATAAAATTTTTCAACTTGCGTAACTTCTTATCTAATTGTCGAAATGCTTAGTATAACCTCTCATTTCGAAGCTCTCGAGATGAATTATAGTATATGAATGTTAATTTAAGTAAAATATAAAAGTATTATAGTCTATTGAAACAAAATTAAAGTGATTAATATACCTTTAAATTTTAAACATTCATAACTTTTTACTCAGATGTCGAATTAAGGCGTATTATATATCAAAACGAAGCTATCGACGAGGAGAATACACTTAGGTAATTAGTCAAATGAGAGAGGGAGCACATGACCCTCCAGGCTCCCAGCTCCGCCTCTGCTGATCCACCACCCAGTAATAATAATATGATCTTCTAATTTCGAAGCTCTCTGATCAAATTCGAGTACAAGTATTAATCTAAGCAATTTGGTTTATTAAATTTACTTTAAATTGGCTAACACAAAGTGTCTTCAATCTTTCACACCTCCGTAATTTTTTATTTTTGATGGTAGGATTGAGGTATGTATGATATGTCAAAATAAAACTCTTATCTCTAGTTGAAAGATACTGTTCTATTTCTATAAGCATATGTTAAGAAGCCTAAGGGTGTGTTTGGATTCCATTGCATTTTTATTATAATGTAATTATTTTACCTCGTTTTATGTGTCCGTTTGATTGTAAAAAAAAACTCGTAAAAATCGAAGTAAAACCGTAATTTAACCAAATAATCACATAAATTGAGATAAAATAATTGCATTTTAATTAATATATGTGGAATCCAAAAATATCATAATTTAAACGCCTTAAAAAAAATTTGTTAACCAAACACCACTTTATCATTTTGCATTATAAACGTAATGCATTTGAAATCCAAACACACCATAATTTCACCGAAACTTGAGTAAAGCTACGTTACAAAAAAAAGCAATACAATCTCACAATTTAGATGGGGAGATTTTAGTACAAGGAAATTATTGTAGTGTTAACAACATCTCAATCTAATTATTCTTGATCGTACCGTGGTAGATAATTGAATTAAATAACATTTATTGATAACGACTGAAAATGATAAATTATATTTAATAAAAGTTATAAATACGAGCAAAGAAATGGTCCTACTTAATTACTTACTTACCCGACACCGCCATCTTACCGATTCGATATCCAAATTGTCCCCGGCCCCCTTTTTAAAACACACAACGCCATTACCGGATCCGGCATCCCCTCCAACACATCCTCATTCAATTCCTGGCCCAAATTATGGTTTTATATAAGGTTATATATAAGGTTATATAAGATCAATGAAATAAAAATAAACTTTACAAGGGAAAATGTATTATAGGAACGTTTTGTGAGTCTAAATAAGAGAAGAATATTCATTTTTGGGTGAAAAATAAGATAAGATAGGTAATGATAAGAGGATTATAGGGGATATGATTATCCCTTATTATATGGAATATTGAAAGGAAAGGAAAGAAATAAAATAAATTTTATATGAAAAATTCGGAGATGGAGGCCATAATTAAAATTTCTAAAAATTTATCTTAAATTACAAATATACTATCTTTATCCTATTTTCGCTTACTTTTTCAAAATTTATATCAAACGAATCCTTAATTTTCATTTTTCACCGATATCTATTGCCTCGCTGAAAAATAGACTTATGTGTTTATCCTAAAATTGATGGTTGAATGAATCGAATCTCGTGTGTGTTTGGCAATATAAGTAGTTTTTCAAAACTTTTTGTTTTAATATTATATAGTTATAAATTAAATAAAATATAGCTAAGAATATATTTTAATTAGCATTTTGGAATTGAATTTTCAACAAGTACACCCCAAGCTTTTCATAGCTTTTCTTTTTATATACACAAATTGATCTATTCAGCCTATCATCTAGTTTTATCAGCTACTCATTCAGCTAAGGTTATCAAACACATTACTAGATCATCAATAATTTAATTTAACATATATTTTACACAATTAACCATTTAGTTTTAGCTACCCATTCAGTTTAGGTTATCAAATACACCCGATCCATTGATTTCATGGATTTAATTGTTAGTGTTAAGAACTCCGGAATGATGAATCTACGGTATATTCGAAATTGCAATATACCGCATTGATTTCATGATCCACAATGGAATCCAAATCCATCATAGGTAATTTTTTGGAATTATTTTCCCCCAATTCGATCATTAGGGCAAAGAAGGGATCTATGAATTTATCACAAACGGATCAGAAATTCGTTAAATATTTTTTTTAAGGGGCTTTTTTTCCCAAAATTATGTTTGTTTTTTATTTTGAATTTATCACAAACAGATCAGAAATTCGTTAAATATTTTTTTTAGTATTAATACCAAAGAAAAAAGATGTATGCCACATACAAGCGAACAATTGTAATTATCTTTGAATTAACGAATCATGAATTTGTTAGTGTTCAAAAGGTGGTGAATGGATCAATGATCTATTACTTTAGAGCATATTTAACACATGTGATCGATACATAATCATCTCTATTAATTTTCATTTTCACTGTTGAGACTTGAGAGAATATACGTGAAGAGATCTCAAAACAGTTTCACATCGAAAATATGACAGACCAGTTCTCAGTATATAAGCTTTACTATGTGTATATATATATGGGTGCGCTCCGGTGAAAACCAAAATTGCGGTAAAAACCCGTGAGAATCGGCTTTTTAGCCCGGTTCACTTGCTTTATATTCCGATTATGAATAGAACCGAAATTTTAGCCCGGTTCTGAATAAAACCGAGCTATAAAGTCACTATGTAATTTTAAAATATGAGTTTTTTAGCACGATTTTTAGGTTTTACCGAACTATAAAGTCATGTGTTATTTTTAAATTGGAGTTTTTAGCACGGTTTTTAAGTTGAACCGAGTTGTAAAGTCACCGTGTGATTGAGGTTTTTAGCATAGGTTTCAAATAAACCAAGTTATAAAGTAGTCCTCACGGTTTTTACCACAATTTGAGGTTTTCCCCGGAGTCAATCCCTATATATATATATATATATATATATATATATATATATATATATATATATATATATATATATATATATATATATATATAATCGCTTTATGTTAGTAAATTTTAGTCGTCATCATTTCATCTAGGAATTATGATAATCTAAAGCATGAATGACTAATTCATCTACACAATTTATGAAATTGAAAATAAAGTAAGGGCTAAAACTTTGCATGTGAAAATTATTAGTGAAACATCATAATTGAATTATTGGTGACCCTATTTCTTTCAACCCCAAAAAACAAGGAGGAAAGTACACCTTATGACCTTTGTGCAAAATGTCCCCCAACAAAAAAAAAATCCAACTTATAATTTGCAAGATCAATATGTGCAAATATATGACCCCTACCACACACACCCAAAAAAAGGCAAAAATAAATAAAGATAAAATAACAACAATAAAATGTGATTCTCACCAATTCTATATGTAATATATCATGCACGTGAAGACAAGAGTCACAAGAACATGAAACCTTAGACCTCAATGAGGCCACCTAAGTGTTTGTTTGAGTGTGACCCATCACACCAAAGTTATATAGCATGCTTGAATTCCATGCATTTCACCCTTCAGTACTATTCTTTTGCTCCGGATCGTCAGTACTCGAAATATAGGAAGCTCATTTCCGAGGAAACTCGATGATCTAGATCGACTACGAGTTAAACAGAAAGTAGCGCTTTCAAGTACTTTAACTACCCGTTTCTACGAAAAATGACCTAGTTTTGACAATGGAAATTGACCCTTTTTGGTTGTCTGTAGTTCCCATGAGCCTACATTCTAGACTTTTGATCCTTAGCATTGTAGGAGGAGGTCCCATATGCATTTTAGATTCCTTAGCTGATCTTCTTGTTTCTTTGCTCTTTATTTCTCTTTTTATGTCCATTCAATGACCCTGTCCAAAAGGTTAAGATGTTTCGTTACATGATTTTTTTCATTTCATTTTTATGGGCGTCGTTCGCTTTAGAGCTTCAAGTTCTCATTCTTGTATGAAGGTGATGTAATTCAGCAGCTCATCATCTTACTTGTAGTAATGGATTTACCCATCTGTTATCCTCTAAGGTAGTCTTACCTTGACAGAGATACATGTTATGTCAATGAAGGGTTTGTTTTAATAAAAAAAAAAAAAAGTGAAATAATGCAAATGGGTCTAGTAGAATATGGCCCAAGACCGGACCCTCTTAAGTTAATTATATTGAAGATTTGAAGGCTTTTAATGCTCTATTTCTACATGAATGAATTGATATATATATATTTAACATTCTTACTTGATTTAAGGTTATATTCAACTTAACAAGTTCATTTATTGAGTTTTAACTCTAACATTTAGGGTTTTGATTTTTGTGGGGAGAAATTTGGGGCGAAATCGGTTGAATTTGTATAAGTTCGTTGAAATTTCCAAGACTTGTTAAATCCGTGCTTAATTTGTAGTAAATATATAAATTTAGGTTTTAATTGCTAAAAAATTTTGGTCAAAAAGTTTTAATTGCTAACTCTAGACAACTAGGTCCTCTATAGTTATTTTAATGAGTTATAAGATTGTTTGGTTTCAAGTCTTACTAGCTTAAGTAATAAGGATGACATGTAGTGATAAAGTATGTCACGAATTTGAAGTCCCCTCCCCCTATATTGTAATGGATCTAATGCCTACTTATGAAACACACAAAAAAAAAAAATAGTAAGTTGCACCTCTAACCTTTTATATGAGAAAAAAATAAATTTCCTCATTTTAATTTCCTACAATTTATAACTTAAGAAAAAAAAATTAATTCATATAAATTATAATTCAAATTGTAGTTAGATTAATGAGAAATAACTTTCGAGAAATTGCACTTCCAACATTCAACCAAACGAAATTATTCAATTTAGCGAGTGAGTTGCAAATGGGCCGCAGTTTAGAAAAGCCCAAACCGTAAAAATGGGCTTAGGCCCATTTATCGAAGAACAAGGGCCAAGTCTTTGCTGTCATTCTTCCACTTGTACAAACAGAAACTGATGAAGCAGCTGCTTTGTAATCTCCGCCAGTGGCGGATCTGTTTTTTTTTTTAATGTAAATAAAAATAAATCAAAAGACAGAAGCCACTGTTATTTTACACTGACAGACAGACCGAACGGCGAACGCGATAAGCAACCCGATACAGAGAGAGCCGCCCGAGTCCCCGAGCCGGCCGCCGCCGCAAGCTCCACCTCCGGCCGCGCCGACGACCTCCACCCAGCCCTCGGCAGTTGGCGAACCCCGGAAAGTCCGCACTCCCGTCTTCTTCCATCTAGACCTTCAACAGGTTAGTTAGTTTTGGTCCTTGTTGAGATGATAATCAATTTGGGGAAATTTCGATTAGGATTTGTGATTTTGATAATAAATTTCGAGAAATTGTGATTAGAATCATGGTCTTGAGAATTAATAAATTCCGAATTGTAAGTGTTTCACTCCCATTTGAAAGAGATGGAGGAAGCAAGTTGTTTAATGAGCAACTGATTTTAGTCTTTGATCCGGGAGGAGTGAGCATATGGAATTGCTTTGTTAAGTTTGGGTCTTAATAGTCTGTCTTTTGAGGTGCTCTGAGATGAATTCAAGGGAGGATTTGCTGCTACCTTGGGTGTTATTGGGTGTGCAATTTGTCCTTCTCTTCAAGTGGATTGACCCCCACAAGTTAGTAAAATTGGTAGAACTTGTTCCCAGGTGCTGCTACAAATCAATAAATAATGTTTGATAATATTGTAGGGAGTGCTACTGGAATCCTACAAATTGGAAGGAAGATGTCTCTATAGAAGCTTTTTATTGGTTCTTGTTGGCGGGATATACATTGATTAGGGCTATTGGAGCTGTTAGTGTTAGGAAGCTTGTCCAATCCCACATTACTATCCCACACAGTTTAGCTTACAAACTGCTGTCATAATGCCACATTATTATCCCACACAGTTTATCATGGACTCCTTGTTGCAACTTACAAGAAAGTGGTGCAACTTATGATGCCAACAAGTTGTGAAATAAAGTGCACACCAATTAGAGGGATAGATATGTAATCAGGGTGGAGGATGCCTTGTACAGATTATGATGTCACAGTGTACTTGTTTGTAGTATTGAATCTATTTGTATTATTGAACTTATGTCTAGTATTAAACTTGCTTTTAGTATTGAACATATTTGTATTTTGTAGCATTATCTTCGCAAAATGAATTTTATTATCGTTCTTTGTAGTTTTCAGCCCCCTTGACAACAATCCTGATCCACCACTGATCTCTGCTATTCAGTTTCTTCAGTTGGTAGCTGTTTCTCCTCCTCGACAATCTCCGCGATGAGCTCCTCAATTGTATCCCCTTCTATCTCACTGAAAAAGGTTTCTATTAACTGTTCGGAGTCTCTCAAGGGGATGAATTGTTCGAGATTCGCTGGATTCAGGACCGGGATCCGCAGAGCTTGTCCTAAGAATTTGCGCAATGCTAGGGTTTTCATGAACGTAGCAGTTGGATCTGAAAATGTTATTAGCGATGATTTGTTTGCTGATTATAAACCTTCTTGTGCTTTTCTGTTTCCCGGTCAGGTAATTGGATCCTTTTCTTGCTCAATTATGAGTAATGGTTGGACAATTCAGTGATTCAGTGGCCATTAGTGTAGCAATTTGAAGAAGAAATTGGATTTAATTTGCCATTTCAGTAACTTATTTATGGTTTGGACGATTCAAATTGTCGTGGGCTTATCCTTAATGTTGCAGGGTGCACAAGCTGTGGGTATGGGCGCTGAAGCTAAGAATGTGCCAGCAGCTGCAGCATTGTTCCAGAAAGCAAATGATATCCTTGGGTATGCTTAATCCAAGTGTTATCCCCCAATTTCATATTTGTTGAGCTATTGCTGATGGTTGATTTTGTTACTTTTTCTGTCAAGGTTTGATCTTTTGGATATTTGCAATAATGGGCCAAAGGAAAAGCTCAACTCAACTGTTTTAAGCCAGGTATATCATTTATCATACATTTTGGGTTCTACATCGTGTCTTATTACTCAGTTGCTTGATATAATTCATTTATAGTACACAGTGGTGTTAGGATAGTGTTTTTTTTTAGCTATTCAGACAGTTGACACCATTATAGTTGTCTATAAGAGGTTGTTCTTCTTGTAGGCGGCGATTTCTCTTGTTTAATGTGATCATGCTTCTCAGTGATTCTTTAAGAGGATTTTTTTTGTCATATGATTGGTTATATTGTCGGCTCGAATGAGTGTGGGTGATTGAATAAATACTTGCATTTGAAAGAAAACGAGGAAATTTTTCAAATATACTCCCTCCGTCCCACAATAGATGTCTTTTACTATCCATGCACGTTTTCTTAAGAAGCTAAAAACTATATAAAATATCAACATTTTATTAAATATTTTTTAAATAATATCATACATATTACTAATAAGTATAGAATTATTTTTAAAAAATAATTAAAAAATGGATATTTTATATAGTTTTTAGCTCATTAAAAAGCGTGCATGAATAGTCCAAAGACAACTATTGTGGTAGGGAGGGAGTAATTGTTTTCTGCGAGGTCCTACCGGGTATTTGGTACAGTCTTGTAAAAATTGTATAATTTACTCTGTGCAGCCAGCTATCTACGTTACTAGCCTTGCAGCAGTTGAATTATTGCGAGCTCGTGAAGGTGGTCAGCAGATAATCGAGTCTGTGGATGTGACTTGTGGTCTTAGCTTGGGAGAGTACACTGCTCTAGCATTTGCTGGAGCTTTCAGGTACGTCTAGATACATCACAAATCCGGAGTTCTGATTCTTATCTATATCTATTGAAAGACCATCTGCACTGGAAATATCACCGGGCATTGGTGTTCTCTCACCCTTTCCTCAATCGAAAATGTGATTTAAGTGATCAAGCTGCTGAATTTGGTTTTGTATTTTTTTTTAAGACCATCTAATATACTATTCCTTATCTGCATCTTTCCATTTACCATGTTTTGAAGCTTTGAGGATGGGCTCAAGCTGGTGAAACTAAGGGGTGAAGCAATGCAGGTCAATTTTTATGCTCAATAAAGACTAATTGCCAAATTTCATTTTTCACATGCACAACAATAAGTTTTGATGAGCAAATTCTTTGCATGGACGGTTCTAGGAAGCCGCAGATGCTGCTGAGAGCGCCATGGTTAGTGTGATTGGCCTAGACACAGAAAAAGTCCAAAAGTTGTGTGATGCTGCCAATGAAGAAGTGGAAGAAAACCAGAAAGTTCAAATAGCAAATTTTTTGTGCCCGGTAAGGCGATTCTATAACCCATGTTGTGGAATACTAAATTCTCATTTCGAAAACATTTACCTCAATCTAACTCTTCTCTTTTGAGTAGGGTAACTATGCAGTATCCGGAGGTGTGAAAGGAATTGAAGTATTAGAAGCTAAGGCAAAATCTTTCAAGGCTCGAATGACAGTAATTTTCATTAACTCAATACTTGTAGCCTTAAAACCAATCACCAAGCAGCAAAACATTCCAACGTCACCGTCATATATTATCTTAGGTTCGCCTTGCTGTTGCTGGAGCTTTCCACACTAGTTTCATGGAACCCGCTGTTTCAAGATTGGAAGCTGCATTAGCTGCTACTGAGATAAGAAGACCCAGAATTCCTGTTATTTCGAATGTTGATGTGCAGCCCCATTCAGATCCTGATACCATAAAGAAGATATTGGCTCGGCAGGTAATATTAGATGGCACAGGCACTGTTATCTTCCATTTTCTCTACATAGATGATGATAACCCAATTCATCCGGTCCTCCCTTGTAATTGAATGCTAGGTAACTTCCCCGGTTCAGTGGGAGACAACCGTGAAGACTTTGTTGAACAAAGGGCTGAAGAAGAGCTATGAATTAGGACCCGGAAAGGTATGTATGCTTACTGTTTACACTGTAAACACATTATTGATGGCAAGAAGACCCTGTTTCCTAACTTTGCAATCGCGTTTCTTTGACTGTGATTTTCAGGTTATTGCTGGCATTGTAAAGCGAATTGACAAAGGCGCGGAGATTGAAAATGTCACTGCGTGAGTTGTTCCTTTTCCGATTCTGCTGGTTTGAGATGAGTTTCTTTTCATAATAGTGAGACCATGAGCGTCTCGAGCACTCATGACAATGTTGTATCAAAACTTGCATCTTATGTTGCACTGGTATCATATTTGATCGGTTTAGAGTATGAATGTTTGTTACAGTTTGTCTATTGTTCGTGCTTGGCCAACTATTCTTTTGTTCACACTTCACAGCCAAACTAAGATCACAAATTACTTTTGCCGAGTAGAAATGAATGCAGACAAAATGACATGTAAATTTATTACCAGAAAACAAGGGGAATTGGCAATATGTACCCTAAAATAAAAACCCAGTTGAATATGTCATGTTTTTCAAAATTTTGCGATCTTGTCTTAAAAAAGATTACAAAAAAAAACCTTAAAAAAAACCAACACCGAAGTCTGGGAGGCGCTGCAGTTCCCGCCTTTGACAGCCTCTACGTCGGTGTTGATTTTTGTAATAAAAAACTGATATCACCAGGGCTGTTATTCGAGCCGAATGAACCGAGTATTGCTTATTAATATTTAGTTCATTTAGGATATGAACGAGCTCGAGCTTAAAAATGTGCTCATATTCAGCTCTTTAGGAAATGAACGAGCTCGAGCCGAACTTAAAAATAAAAAATGTGTTCATACTCTGCTCGTTTAGAAAATGAATGAACTTGAACCGAGTTTTTATCGAGCGAGTAATAATCGAATTCGAGCTACTCGTGTGGAGTCTAATAATGAGCTGAAAATGTATAATATGCTCAAAAGGAAAATCTGAAAATGAACAAGCAAACAACTGAGCTTAAAAATGTGCTAATACTCGGCTCGTTTAGAAAATGAATGAACTTGAACCGAGTTTTTATCGAGCGAGTACGAATGTATAATACGCTGAAAAGGAAAATCTGAAAATGAACAAGCAAATGTTTGCCAAATAAATTACCAAAAATCAATGCACCAGCCGGGAATCGAACCCGGGTCTGTACCGTGGCAGGGTACTATTCTACCACTAGACCACTGGTGCTTGTTATTGATGTGGTATGATGTAAAATATATATACCTAATACACGAATATCTACTTGTTTAGCTATTCTTTTAATCGTTTTCTTAGGATTTATGCTTTCTTTAATAGGAAATTTTTCCTAATTAGGGTGATTAACCTATACCCTTAACCTAATTATGTTAGGAACTTTTTTAAAAGAAATTCTTTCCTTACGGACATACTCTTTTTTTTTTTTTTTTTTTGATGACGAGGAAGGAGGAACCCACCTTCGGTGGCAAACCCCGAACACATGACCCAGCCCGGTAAATCTTGGATTTTCACCAAGGAAAGAGACGGAAGCAGGGATCGAACCCGGGACCTCCTCACCCCTCCCCTTGCTCCTCTAGGCCACCCCGACTAGGGCTTACGGACATACTTTACAGACACACTAATTACACTAATTTTGTACTTCTGCTCCACCCCATATGTTATTTTGTTTGCGTTGCAGAAGGGGAGATGGAAAATGCTCACCCCCTTCCAGTGGAAGGCTTCCACTTAGAAGCAGCTCTACAGGTAACCAGTCTCAGTCTCTCACTGATGGTGAGTCCGGCAATGGACTTACACCTGAAAACTTAACTCGGTATCACTTATCCCTGGCAGATAAAAACGATCCAATTGTGCAGGATTGTCAGAAACAATCCCTTGCTACTTTCAAAATCTTCAAACTCAATTTGACAAAAAGGGTTCAGGACCAACAGATAAAAAATTACATCTGACAGATCATTTCACCATAAATTATGGGGGTGGGGGTATTGCTTATTGTACAACATGTAATCGCCAATCAATCTAACTCCTGCTCTCTTTCCAATAGAAAACTCTTCTTCTAGGAGGGGAAGTGTCCACATGAGTTTGGGCTCTCCTACAAACCCTGTGTATGGGCATTTCTGCCACTAAAACTGGACCGCGTCATATGCAAGTAGCATGCGGTAAAAAAAATGTGGCGTGGGACATAGAGAGAGATTGCTACTGTGAAGAAGATCAATCAGGTTGTATTGGTCTGGCTACTGCTGTCATTAATTTCCTGGAAGAAAGATTTTCCGGCTTCGTAAGTTGACCAACAGATGGCTGCAGCAGGAGCATGGAAGAGCATTCTTGGGACCCAGCCCCTCATCAACCCTCTATATCCATCCTTCTTCACTATTGTCTGTATAACGTCCCGCATTGATCCAGTTGTGAATCTGTCACACCCACAAACACCCTGCAGGCATAAAGTATGCGATTACTGAACGAAAACTATGTATCTGATATCATAAGTTCTAGCAAGCACATCAAGTGCATTACTCAATCATTCATCAAAACAATAATTCCCTGGAAATGCACCAAAAACTTTCAAATAAACTATTCATTAATCTATAAACAATAGAATGTCTTACAAAGTTGTGCAAGCAAGATCCTAAAAATTATTTGGTGAAAGAAACAAAGTTTAAAGAGAGGGAAAAATAACCTATAACTGTTCCAATAAAGTAAACAAATCATTACTTTGGAAAGGTGCCACTGTGCCAATATAACCATTCGAGACACTAAGTTCACATATTGACTAAATGCCTCAGTGATAATAATGGGGGCATAATTGCGTTGGACCAAAGCCAGAAGGAATAGATGGCCCTTGGGAATATTCTATAAAGCTTTAAGCCTTTACCAAAAGAGCTCTTTCTTCATCCTAAAAGAGATAAGCCAATTACAAGAATAAATGCAGTATTCCTAATGACAGATTGACAGGCATTTGCCCATTATCATTTTCACTAGATATCTGATACTCCAATAAGCCTGGAATCGATGACTAATTGGACCAATCTAATGGCCCAAGCGCCCAACACCCTTAAGTTCATTCTGGTATTTTCAATCAAGGGCATAATTATTCAGGCTGCATACTCTGGCACATCAAATGAACTACCAAAGTCCATAACCTTAAACATGGCTATGGATGGGTTATAAAATTTAACAACTCAGATGTTGGTCTAATACAAAATGCAACCACTTCTACTTTTCTACATAGAAAAGTGTCATCAAAACAATCTTGTTTTAGCTCCTTGAAAGGGCTCCCTGGATGTCCCATAATCATAGCTTAATACCACATAATGATCATTTGCAACCTCGTCCAAAGGTAGATATCCTAGTTAGAACAATCTTTCAATTTAGTTTAGCCCACCTTCTATATAAAATGAGGTTTCAATGCAATAGAGACTAATCCAAACAAGCATTTGATCTTTAGGCTAAGTGGTATAAATTCGACAATCAAGTCAGCAATCACCAGCAAGAAATAAAAATGATTCACTGTCCTTTCAATGTCACAGTTTTTGGCATTCAATGTCACAACCCTTTCATGGATCTCAAATCAAGATACCTAAACCACTAATAGTTTGCCACTGATTTAGCTCCTGCTCAAACCAAAACTGTAGATTTCAATGTCAATTTGTCAATCATCAAGACTGAATATTTGATCCAAAAAACACTCACCTGGCATTGCAATTGAGTCTTCACCACATCAAGTGGTGTGGTAACGACCGCCGCCAACGCCCCTGCAGCTGCTCCAGCTGTGGCGTGAACCACCAGCCGCTCATCGTTCACACTTTCCGGCGAAACCTCGGACAGTCCCCTCTTTACGGCCTCGTAGGTAGCGAAATGCACAGCAGTGAACGGCGCATTCATGACCACCGTCGTCCGGTACGAAGCATAGAAGGCCCCAAAACCCTCCTCCCTCAGAACCCTAGCCACGCAATCCCTCACCCCGCGGTAGGTGCCGCCGCCGCCGTTGCCGCTCAGCTGCAACCTCTGCTTCACCATATCCATCGGCGTGAACACGGCATCGCTCATAACCGTGGCGCAGATCCCGGAGACGGCGTGAGCGAGGGGGTTGTTAGGGTTTTCGCGAGAGAGGGCTTTCTTACAGAACTCATAGACAGAGAAATAGACGGCGTGAGCGGGGCCGGCACCGAGCCCCATAGCGGCGATGCCGCGGTAGAGGCCGGAAGGGCCGTCGGAGCGGAGGATAGACCGGAGAGCGCTCCGAACGCCGACGGATTTGATAGGGCAGGAGCCGAGGACCTGCATACGGGTCTTGACGGTGTCAACGGGGAACATGGCCATGTGCTCGACGGATCCGGCGATGGATCCGGCGATCATGAATTGCCAGAAGTGGAGGCCGTCGTGGGCGGCGGAGGAGACGACGACCTCGGGGTGGAAATCGGGAGGGGTGGGGATGGGGCGGAGGTCGGACGAGGCGTGGAAATTGGGGGGAACTTCGGTGGCGGCCATGGGAGAGTAGGAGAGAGGGTTAGGGTTTGAGATTTGGGGATTGCGGAGTGGTGGTGGCCGCCATAAACGGGTAGTTGGAGGCTTGAAGGAGGAGGAGGAGGTGGTGGTGGAGGGTTGAGATTTATTGGGGGAGAGGGGAAGAAGACATTTCCAAATTGAATTAAGAGAGTGAAAGCGAATCTGAAATTACAATTCCGAATTTGTTGGACCAATAACCAATTGCAAAGACAACCATTGCAATTTCCGAATACAGACACCCAAACCAATTGGGCAATTGGGATCCGGGTACAGTGAAACCACCCTTCAAATATGAGAGACTAATGATTTATATTGGTTTTTGTGTGGTTAACTTTTTAAAAGATTTTGAATGGTTAAAAAATATAGTAGGCATTTAAAAATAATAAAATTAATGAAAAAAGTTAGTGGAATTGTGATTTTGATTGATGGGTGAGTGTTTTATTAAAACTAGTGCACAATGCTAAAATGACTTAAATTTTGAGACGGATGGAGTATAGTTTTTAGTTCCTAAAAAAGTGTGCGTGAATAGTAAAACGTCAAGTTTTGCTGAACGGATGGAGTATTTGATATCTAGTGTTTTGTATGGACATATATCGATATCACTTGATATCTAAATATCAGATTTTGGATCTATTTGATTTGCTAATTTTGATGAGGGATATCACTTGATGTCGATATCTTGATATCCAGATATTGATATCGGTAATAAAAAAAATTTAAGAAAATATGAAAACCTAACATTTTTTTATAACTTTTAATACCTTTTTACACATAAAGAGCTCGTTTGTTTAGCTATTTACTTCCCGGGAAGTATAAAAAGTTTAAAAACCCAGGAATTAGAATTCCTGGGAATTGAAATTCCTCCAAAATGGTGGAATTCATCTTACCATGAGGGGGTGGGTAACATCTACTTCCCCCATTTTTTTTTCTCCAAATTACTTCCCTTTTTTCTCAAATCTCATTTTTATTTTAATTTTGATTAAGAAAATTTCCAATTTATCCATATCATAAGAAGGGTGTGTTAATAAATAAAGGTTATAAGAGTAATTTTAAATAAATTGCTGCGAGATTTCCCTGTTCAACCAAACAAATTGAAATTGTAGGAATTGAGTTCATGTGAATTTATTTTCAACCAATCATATTTTTATACTTCCCGAAAAGTAAAATTTATGGGAATTTTATTTCATGGGAAGTAACTTCATAGGAAGTGAAATTACCACGTTTAACCAAACGAAGGCCAAAAAGAGTCGTGGGTGGTTATTTGAAAGAAAAATAAATTGATTGGTGGTTTTCTATAAACTTTTATTTTAAGGGTGATTTTGTAAAAACTAACTTAATTTAATTTAATGATGGTTTTCTATAATTTATCCCAAAATTTTTAGAGTTTTTTAAACTATACTTTAAAAACACCATCTTGTTTTAGCAACTATTAATATATTTAAAATACTACACTTGATCTTAGCCAAAAGACCGGCTGATCGCCGCCACTACCATGTGAAGCAGATCCGGCTGATCGCCGCCATCGTCGGTTGGCTTTCCGTCGACCTCGACACACACCCGCACCTCCTCCTCCATCGCAACCTGATGTGAACGAGAGCTCGCAAAGAACTCCAAAAAAAAAAAAAAAAAAAAAACTTCTCCCGTAAAAAAACTCCTACTCCAAATCGCCGCTGCCTCGGGTCCCTCCTTCGACGGCCTGAGCGGCTGGCCCACCGCCAATCTCCAATAAATCAAGCCCTCAGCATCCCCTGCCGCTTTACGCCTTGCCCACGAGCAACTCCTGGAGACCATCCCGGTTGGCCAGGGGCGGAGGGAGGGGGGCATGAGGTGGCTCGAGCCCTCCTGGGTCGGAGGAAATTAAACGTTAAAAAAAAATTAAAAATATGTATTTTTTTGGTTTTTTTTTATAATTTAAGGGTTAAAACAAGTTAATTTGAATGAAAAATCAAGTAATGTGCTTAGCTTAGTTGGTATGGGGTGGGAATTTGAATGATTTGGTCTTGAGTTCGAATTCTCATAGCTTCATTTAATGGATTTTTCCCCTTTTAATTTTTTTAACTTAAAATAGCTATTTAAATTATAAATTTAATGTGTTTTCTACTATATTCTTTACAACAAAATTATATCTTATATATATATATTAAAAAAAAATTCCCGAGCCCCCCCCCCTCGATTATTTCTTGGCTCTGGCCCTGCGGTTGGCCCCGTCGCCCTGGACTAAGCCCAGCTCCGTCTCCCTGTTCGACCAACCTTCAGATCCGGTCATGGTGGTCACCAGCGGTGCCGGTGGGTTGAGCCTTCTCGACCTCTTGGTCGCCGTTGGCTCCACTTACTTCGGCGAACTCCTCAAAGCATCCTCCACCAACATGTATCCATATGCCCCCGTCGGCGCTCCCTTTCTCGACGCCTTTCCCATCTCGATGCTAATCTTCGCCTCCCCGGCCTTCCCCTCCGACGCGGCGCTGAGGACGTTGCCCCTTACCGGTGTTCGTCTTTCGACCTCCCTTTGTGAAGGTAAAAAATCCCAAACCCAAAATTTTATTCGTAAATCAAAATCTCCTTTACCCCAATTTTTTCACCCCAAACTTTTCAGATGAAATCCTCCCAAAAAATTTTCAAAGATCAGAACCTTATTCATAAAATTATGGCATATAGGTTGTCAACCAACTACATACAACAACAAATTTATGAGAAACCCCACCAATTAGACATATTTCTTTCAAATTTTAGCAGTTGTAATACCCAGTTTCAATCGATCCAACATGTCATAATTTCACCGATCTCTCCTTAAAATTCCATTCCTAACCAACTACACCACTTCCGATCCCAAGCTAGTGCGTCACCATATTTGGAATTAGATCTACAACCATGTCTTAGCTTGCATGCAAGCCGCCTAAGCCACTGAATCAGATCTCAAGAATCAATGGTTCTACTATTTAAGATATTTATCAATGGTTCTACGACTCAAGATGTTTTTTTAACTTTAGATTTATGTAATTGTAATCTTAGACTTTTTTTCTTTTGACTGGCGACCCTCTGCGTAGGGTCTTTCGAGCCATTTTTTGATGGTTTCAAGATCGCTTTGTCGATCTAATTCTTGCCTACTGTCAAGTACTTGAAGTTGCAGGTAAGTAATCTTGTTATTTCTGTTTGAGCGCTAAAGGAGGTATTTATATCTGTTCACCAAAACATATTATCTTAACTTTTTTTTTTATAATAAATTTTAAGAAAATCTACAAACAAACTATATATTTTATCCTCATTTATTGTACTACTCTTTTACTTTCTCAAAACCTACAATTAACAATTAATCTACTAATCATTATAAGGACATTTTAGTAAAATAAAGATCGATATACCTACAATAATATGTTTTTTATAAACAAAATTAACACTATAAACTTACAATTTGAATGCCTACCTTGATGGTTGATGAATTGGTTAGCTATTTACAATTAGGCAAAATCGGGTATATACCCCTAAAAACATGATTAATTGAGTATTTATCTATCAAAACTTTAAAATGATTTATATACTCATCAAATCATGTAAATTTTATTTTATTGACCATGATATATTTAATATAATATTATTAGATGAAAATACAATTATAATTGACTTATATACTAAAATTATTTAACTTTTAAATAATTTAAAAAATTATTAATTTATAATTAATGGATATGAAACATAATTAATTTTTTAATATAAAATTTAAACGTTAACATAATTATAATTATATTTTTTATCCAATGATTTTATTTTGAAAGTCAAGTTCCATGTATAACTTCAAGATAATTAAGTTCAATGTCTTTATAATAATATTAAGTAATAAAGTATAATATTATTTTAAAAAATTAATAAAAAAAAATAGTATTTTATGTAGTTTTTAGATCTTTAAAAAACGTGTTGAAAAGTCAAACGACCTATATTTTGAGACGGAGGGAGTAATAAAGAGTGTACCCCCGTCGGCGTAACAATAATGACATTTGTCGATTATGAAATCCACACTTCTATATCTTCTATTTCATATTTTAATTATCAATTATTCATATTTAAATGGTTAAATATCCATATTTAAATTGACAAACGAGTGCAGTGCCCCGTGCGCAACGCACATGATTTAAATATCCATATTTGAATTGATTTGGAGAATTGAAATTTTGTTGGATTTTAGGGTTTGAGATTTGAAGTATGAAAATTGAGGATTTTAATTATTATAATTTATTTATTTCATTGCTTATGAATGAATTAGGATTAGAGATTTGAAGTATGAATTAGGATTAGGGTTTGAGATTTGAAGTGTGAAAAATGGAGTTTTTTTTTTCATTTTCATTGCTTATGAATTATGATTAGTGATTCCGGTATGGATAAATAATTTGCTCGAATCAACATCAAGTGTTAGTTAATCCACTCCTCGTAATATCGTTGCAAGTGTTGATAATGCTAATATGGAGGTAAGATAATTCAATTCCCAGTCATTTGATTGATAATGTTGAGGTTGTTGATAGAGATGATGTTGAGCTTGATAATAGAGTTGATGTTGTTAATGGTAGTGAGGAGGTTCCGAGCGAACCGAGTGTGAGAGATGAAACTTCAATCAGGGATGTTGTAAGGAGAGAGTATGCGTTTTGTTTTTGGTGTTATTTTTTCAAAGGGGCAACTAAACATGTGATGGATTTACTTCCTCTATCATCAAAGTGAACTTATATTATTTAGTATGTAATCTTTCATATGTATTCACTTTAAATAGTTGGCGTTGAACATTTGAATTTATTTGTAGAATTCTATCATTGAATGCTATTTTGTTGATGAATTGATGATGCAACACTTTCGTAGTGTAGAGTTTTGTAACGGCCCAGAATTATGATTTCCGGGTTACGCTTCAAGGGATAAAACCCCACAAGAGAACCCTCACCCCAAGTTTAAAGAAGAAGCAATCATGGACA
Organism: Persicaria maculosa; assembly: GCA_963922045.1. Taxonomy (NCBI): domain Eukaryota; kingdom Viridiplantae; phylum Streptophyta; class Magnoliopsida; order Caryophyllales; family Polygonaceae; genus Persicaria; species Persicaria maculosa. The sequence continues at coordinate 62,827,751 of OY998262.1, forward strand.
TTATTACACATAAGGACCACATCATATCAACTAGCATTTATATCAATAGCATCATTAGTTCAGCATTAAAAATTGCAACTGCGTCGATAAATCTCAATTTACCGTCATGCTCAATCATCATTACAAATCATCATATATGCACATAATAAAGTCAAGCTTGCAAGTTTCATCATAACCTTATCTAATAGACAGTTCAGGTTTCTCAGCATTTGCAGTTCACATTTTATAGGTAACGAATTTAGATCATGCTTAGCAACTCAAGCATCAACGCATTAAGACATCATGTACATTAGAACTGTAAGGCACCAAATCATATCATCGTAACAATAGACAATCGGACAACAATTATTACCAAGTCAGCACATGAACACATAAATGTCACCATCAAAGCAGTGCAATATAGTTATCAACATATTCAGAAAGGTTAGCAATTCAAACGGAGGACACTCCCGCCGGCAAGTCATATCGTACTCGATAGCCGCAATCCTCGAAACATATCTGCCCCACCAACACTGTCGATCATGTGGCTTGTGGGTTATGGGCCCACGCTTCCGCCACACTGCTCTATCGCTATGAAACTTCCTTTCTCTTTCAAGCAGTCGCTCACCCAATGTATCGCGCATGACTCCAAGTTAGCAAAGATAAGGGAGTGACAAGAGCGGACAACCCAATGTTCCTTTCGGAACCAAACATAGACCAGGCTAAGAACGACATGACTAAAGACAAGACTTCGACCCGGGGATAGCAACGATGCCCACATGGAAGTCTATTAGGTTACAATTGCGACAAGCAAGCACAAATTTATCATGGAGCATACCACACACCTTAAACCACACTAACATGTACCTATCTTAAGGAACAATGACATGCACATTCATTCTAAAAGACATAATCGAGCGCTATACTGATACACATGAGGCAAGCTAATAGTCTATCACACCATGAAAGTAGATATGCCTAGCAACTTCAAGCAAGCTATGCAGAACCAGCAATAATCATGTATGGTTCGAAGTCATGCGGGATTTAATGAGGATAACAGGTATCATGTAAATGAACGATGGACGAACATGGTATACTCATCAACAATTGAGTTCAAACATAGCATAACGAGGTATATCATGACAATCAACCGAAGCATCATACAAGAACACATAAAAGCAGCATAGTAACTATCACATCTGACAACAATGATCATATAGTAGGTTAAGAACGACATGTAATCATACGACGAGATACACTTAGAAAGCATAGGTCCTGAACAATACTAGCGATACATGACAGGGCAAGAGCATAGTCAAGAGCCATTTAATGAGTTCAACCTAGTGTTCATGAAAGCAAGAGAGATCACCATAGAGTAACAAGGAGAACATCACGGGCGATAGATCATAATCATGTTAGGAATGAGCAATCACAAGGCACAGAAAACGATACAATAACTATCACATTATAGAACAAGTACGACATGTAATCGTTTAGCGAGTCATATTGGAAATCATAAGGCCTACATGATACTAGTAACACATATCGAGCATGAATACAGTCAAGGTAATTCGACTAGATTCATTCTAACATTCATGCGTCCTACGTATGTGAAGACATGATAGCGTGGTGTGTGATCATGTGAGGTGCCAAGTCATACAAGTATGCAAGCACGAGAGGATATCATGGAGCAATAGGGGAACACTACCGAGCGACAACATGTAAGCATGCTACGATTAACCATAACGGAAAGCAAATCAATCATCGAATTCAACATCAATTAACTTGCATGAGTAAGACATGTTATGGTAATAGAAAGAGGGAAGAACCACACTATCAGGAACCTAGCTCGAGAGAGAACCAGCAATAATCCAGGCAATATACAATTCACACGAGTCACCACCAAGGATCCTATATGATACTAAAGGTTCAACATAACATACGATACATGCATGCAACTAATCATGACGTCACGTAAGAAATCAGTTCAATCGCATTCCAACAATATAGAAGCATGAGGAAGGTTTTATGATGTATACTACGAGTTTAGGCAATAGGGCAATATAGCTGGAACACGGGAACATGAGTTCAAACCAACACATACTGGGATAAAACATGCATTTATCAAGACTCATTTACACCAACATAATCCCAATTCAGTGCAAGTATCACACAACAGTATAAATTGCAGAGTAAGCAACAATAATTAACCTGATGTATACATAACAAACGGGCATGCTATTGATTCTTGTCACAAAAGGGATAATAGGCATTGACACGTCATCATCCAACATGCTAAGATGATCATCTATCAACATTCTTACAAAGAGGAATTGATCACACTATCATGAACCTAATTCAAGAGGAGATAACGATCATGTAGGTTCATATCATGTGGTTCATGCTTCCAATCGATCATACGGTCAACAAGCCAGTTGAACATGTTATAACAACAAACAGTCATGATATAAGGCAAGACATAACATGAGAAGCTTCTTACTAATGATCATTGGCAAGGTACACGCGGGGGATTATAAAATCATATCATGCAATTCAGAGAGAGTCACCATTACAACCGGACAGAGATCCCTAAGGGCAACCATTGACTTTTCCCGACTGACTTATCACCCCTCTTTCCCGTGGGACTCTGGTATGAATCTTTATGGCAAGGATACTCTGGTTGATCGTCATGAAGATTGAGAAGGACAGCCTCAGAAACACCTTACTCTTGACTCAAAATGACACCAAGAACTACCTACCAATACTCACTCAGACAACCTTTATATCCATACATGATTTTCCGACGCAATGTGTTTACCAACCTGATTCCCGTGAAAGATATTGACAGTCGGGAGAAAGACTCGATAGGATCGTCAAGGGTTTAGCATAGTAGAAGGGGCTATTACACACAACTGGGTTGACCATATAGAAGTAAGGGTACTCCCGCTATCCCGTTTGCACAGATCAGTCAATACACAACTCATTGTTAGGCATACCAAATCAGATCTCTAGCATATCAAGCACTCAACATAGGATCAGTCAATGACAATTATAATGACCTCCTTCAAGGAAGATCGTGCTCAGACTTAATATATAAAGCACATCAAGCTATCTAATGTCGCTCTTCGAGGAGCGACTGACCGGAGGGAAAAAACCTCGCGATCCTACCTAACTTGCCACTCCAACCACCTTGGTGCAATCTCCATGGAGTCTTCCGGACCCTCTGTAAAAAGCGAGCTAGTATTTTGCCTACCGTTCCCAACTACACCCAATAGGGATGGTCTAGCGGCTTTACTACCCACTCGCGTTCCCTTTTGGTCGGTTTTCCTCTTTTATTACAAATTAAGTTCATTACTTAGTCCAATTTCGGTTAGGCATCTTAAGTTCATTTTGCCCTTCTTAAAATCCTTTCAAATTCTTTGAAATTCATGGGCGGTTTTCCAAAACATACACTCGACCCTTGTGTACCCGAATTGCACAACCTCAGCTCTGATACCATCTTTGTAACATCCCAGAATTATGATTTCCGGGTTACGTTTCAAGGGATAAAACCCCTTGTTCGGATCTTGCAATCCAGGTACGGGTCGAGGTTTCAAACTCATTTAAGATTAGTAGAAAGAGGGATTTCAAACCCTAAAAACCTCGAAGGGTCATTGGGTACCCTTAACCTGTCCTAAGACTATGTCGTGGAATCCATTTCAAACGGAAGTAAAGCGGAAGCAATGTAAAGTTACAAGTGCCACGGCAGAGCCGGGTCAAAACCAAATCATAAGTGGGTGATTACCATTTATAACGAGTTATAGAATTAGCCAGTTTCTTCGATTCGCAAAAAGGGAACCCCGTCATATACACATCGAGCACTCAAATCTGCAGAAAATACCTTTAAAAGAAGAACGGGGAAAGGAGTCAGATCGAGCCACTCATGCGGGACTGGCAGTCCTCGCTGAGGCCACATAGTATGTGCTATACCTAATAAAGATGCTCTAATGCAGTACGAAAGTCAAACACACTAACATGCTCCTAGTCATAATAATGTGTAAAAATATTGTAAAGGGTCCAAGACAATGCCAAGTGGCATATCCTTCTCCTACCTCCACCCCCTTCCGATAGGGCGGAGACTGGCCAGCTCGTGAATGCATTCCATTATAATCGGGCGGCACGCATGCCCATCCCGCTCCACAATAAAGCCCGCAGGCATCTCATAATATAAGGAAGTTTCATGACTCGATTGACTCAGGACGGGACCCGATGGGACTAGGTCGTCCTATAACCCTAACAAAGACTCTAGGACTATCATAGATAACGGCCGTTCTGTTTCAAACGCATAAAGTAAGCAGATGCTCATTCAATTAGTGCAACCTAAACAGGATACTACATGGCATGCTTTTATGCATATGCAACACCTAACATAAAATGCAACAACATGCTAGAATGTCCAACCTGAGTAAGCCCCCTAGGGAACTTACCTGAAGATGCAGAACAGCAGGATAATACAAGCAAGGGCCCAAATGCAAGTCCAAAGAAATCCAAAAGCAATATACACCTATAATCAAGTCATTGCCATAAGCTACCGGACCAACATTCATACATACGAACACAAGTTCTCAACATACTCAAAACCAATCGATAGTAAAACCGTTTTCTAAAACCTTTGCGATACTATCAACATCAACCAAACTCATTCTCCCAATTTCCTTTGCAAAACCAACATCATCAAACCAAGACAAAGAATCCCGACATTAAACATTTAAACCTTAAAACCAATACCTTAAAATCATGTTATAGAAATAATTCCGGCATTTTGATTTTTCTATACAACAAATCCTTATAAGATATTTCCGAACATCTTTTTAAATAATTTATCAAGCAATGCTTAAATAAATAAAATATCAAAATTAAATCCTCTTCACAAATCATAATTATAATCCGAGCCAATAAATCATTTTAGAATCCCTAAAAGTACATATTTAAACATCACAAAATACATTTCTTAATAAGGTCTCTTTTAAACCATTTTATAATATATAATAATAATTTCAGAAAATTGTTATCACAAAATCCAGAAATAACATATAGTAATACTAATCTAATAAAGCATTTATATAAAACTACGTACTAGCATATTATAACAATCACATATATCATAATCAATATATAACCAATACAAATGACAATAAAAAGCCCAACTCAACAACCCACTCTCAACCCGGTTCTGTCCTATTTGCCCAGATCTGGATCCGGCCCAACAAACCCATCTCTCCAAAGCCTGAAGGCAACCCGGACCAAAAAGAAATAAAAGAAGAAGATCCGAATGGAAACCCGGAAGAAAGAAATGGATCCGAGAAATTAGGCCCAAATCCCATCTCAGATTTAAAGAAAGGAAAGGAACCCTTCCTCATCCTCTGCCCCAAAAGAGAAGACGGACTCGCTGCAACAGGAACGGAAACGGAGGACAGGAAGCAACCCAGCCTGTCGGCGGCTCCTCGCCTGAAGATCTCCGTCGGACTCCCTCATCCTCGCCGACCACCCTTCCCGACACTACGGACCACAGAATTGACAAGAAAGAGAGGAGGAAGAAGGATGCTCACCGAGGTTCAAAGGGTTCGCCGGAAAATTCGCCGGAGACTCGATTCGGCTCTCCGAGGGCGTGGGGGCTCCGGGGTGCCTGTTTTAGGTGGGAAAGGTCGTAAAGGAGCACCTTTAGAGTGTTTCTAATGGAAAAACGAAGAAACGAACTCTCACCGACCTCGAACACGAAGCAGGGGAAGGAGAGGGAAAGAGCGGCTCGGCCTCGACTCCGGTGGGGCTCTTGGGTGCGCCTGGACGTCGGAGGAAGAAGGTACTCTTGGACCTTGCTGCTTCTCGCTGCGGAAGGAAGAGAACAGCTCTGGATGCCTTGCTTTGCTCTCGCACAACAGGGAAAGAAAGGGGCTGCTTTGGAGCTGATGGAGAGGAGAACAGAGAACCAGATGAGATGGGGAGGGGTTCCTAGGATTCTTTTTTTTTTGTGGATGAGGGCTTTGGTTGTATGAGGCTGAAATTTTAAAGGGTAGAAATGAGTTGTGCACACACAAGCATACAAAGAAGGCCTGGAGAGCAATTAGGGTGTGGGTTTTGGGCCGGTGAGCTGTGTGAATCAGACAGTGATGGGAGAGAGAGGTGCTATTTGAAAACAAAGGGGAGGGCTGCAGGGAATTCAGACAAAGAAGAAGGGGGGATTACTTAAGCTTAAAATGGAAATAAAGAAAGCCTGAGGGAATAGCTATCTGTGCTATGCAACCATATCGAGAGAGAGGATAAAGAAAAGGAAAAAGAATACAATTAGGATGGTCCCAAAACTCCAAATTTAAAATTCCCGGAATATAAATCTGAAACCCGCTCATTCGACCTTATCCCGACGCGTTTAAAATACTTCTCAATTTTCCAAATCTGAATTTAATAAATGGAATCCGAACATTATTTTCCAATTTTCGGTATATGAAAGCAGAGTATAACATATTTTAAATTTTAAATTAATTAATGTCGGAACTTGTTTCGAAAGATTTAGAATAAATACAATAGCTAAAGGATGAAAATTCCAAACCTCTCAAATCTTATAAATCGAGATGATTATAAATCACTATTTTAATAATTTAATATTCTAAAATTTTCCGGTCTTTACAAGTTTCACCCCAACTTTCGAGGAGTCTTGCGGCCGCCATTGTCTGTATGTATATATGTATGTTCAAATTAAAGTCCCGGTTCTAATATGAATATGATCCTACCTATGCATACATATATGTGTGTATATCTATATGTGTGTGTGTGTGTGTCTCTCTATATACACACACACATGTATATATTATATGTATATATCTATATATACATATGTATATATGTATACTATATATGTGTGTGTGTATATGTATATATACACATATGTATACATACATATGTATATATGTATATGTGTTATGTGTATATGTATACATATGTATATATGTATATACACATACAGGGCCATTCAATGGATTTCGGAGGCCCTGTGCTAGATTTCTAATAAGATGGTTTTATTGTTAAATTTTAGATGAAATACATTATGCACAATTATTGATGGTAAAAAAAATTCTAGGCTTAAATAAAATTTAAACAAAGTTGAACACTTTCAACTCAATAGTTCTTAATTTAAAATAGCGCACAAAAGTTGGCCAGATGTGAATCCTTGACTTTTGCATTTTAACATCTTGCAAATCGAAGTAAAATTATTTTTTTCCCATGAAACCCCAAACTAATGTCCTAGAATACCATTATTTGAAAAACATTATCCTTCTAACATTGTCCATAAAAAAAAACTTGAACTTCAATTTCGAAAAATTGCTTTCTACATATGCAAATATAATCCATAATAGTCAATAAGATTCTATGCAATCATTTTTTTGGTCAGAAGGAGAGGCGGGGCTCTCCGCGAATCTAGCCGCGCTTTATTATTAACGGAAAAAGGGCTAAGTAGTCAGATTCTATGCAATTATTCATGACTAATGAAACAATACAATTTTATTTTTTTGATGAACATGAATTAAAAATAGATATAAAAGTGTTATAACATATACTTTTATATATGTTCTAAAACACAGTAAGAAGTAATTGAATTAAAAATAGATTTACCTAAAGAAAATAAGTAAAAAAAAGATATAATAAATAAAAACTATTATATTTTAAACAAATTCTGAAAATAAATTGCAAAACACAAATAAATAATGCCGATGGAAATTTAGATTGAACAATTTGTTGATACAAATAATAATGCAAATAAAAAATCAATAAATTTACACAAGTTAAGAGGCACTTAAAGTAAAAGCCCAACCGTTTTTTTTATAAAAAAAAAGTTGAAAAAATGGGATTGATGGCCGCAACTGGGATTCGAACTATGGGCGAGCAACAAAATGAAAAAGCTCTACCCTGTCCGTGCCAATTACCACTACACCAAGATGTATTAGAGTAATTCTTTTGGAAATCGTTTTATTATATATTAAAATTAATAATATGAGGCCCCATAAATTGAGAGGCCCTAGGCGAGCGCCCATCTCGCACTTGTCCAGGGCCGGCCCTGTACACATATACACACACATATGTATATATGTATACATATATACATATATGTGTGTGTATGTATGTATACATATACACATATACATATATACATATGTATGTGTGTATATGTGTATATACATATACATATACATATACATACATACATACATACATACATACATACATACATACATACATACATACATACATACATACATACATACATACATACATACATACATACATACATACATACATACATACATACATACATACATACATACATACATACATACATACATACATACATACATACATACATACATACATACATACATACATACATAATATTGTTGGTGTTCTTGTCCAATTGAAATTGAACCAGAAAGTAACGGACGAGAAATGGAATTCGATTGATCGAGGAGGAAAACAATACAATACACCTCATATGTTTTGTACAGATGAAACGCATAGCCCATGTATGCATTTGGTGTGAAACTAACTAGCACACACTCTATGTTTCCTCCGATCATCGATATAGGCCATGTGTTTGTTTTTGTGTGAAACCCGACCACAACGAAACAATTGATCTGGCCCAAAAATTGATGGTCGATCCCTCAATTCAAAATGCAAACAAGTAAACCCATGTATCATATCCATCCCTGGAAATATATATTCCAAGAAACCCAAAATGCATAAAGTAAGTTGTACTAGTACCATGTCCATAGTTCCCTTTTGTCAGGATGACCTGAGAACATGGAGGTCATGACGACTCAACCCATCTACTCTGGTCTCCGGCTGCCCCCGCATCTTCTCAGGCGAGCATCTTTCTCGCTTTGTTGGCGCTCCTCCTTGGCTCGTCCAAGGTTTGTGGGTGTTGGTCGCACTACCTTCTCGTCTCGGCTGCGACGCTCAGGCTTGCCTACTGTCGCCGATGATCCTCGGCCGGGGTCCCTCCTTGGCGTGTTGATGTCCGCATATTTATTCTTATTTTGCATCATGTTTTCATTCCATTTGAGTCGTTTTATTAGCTTTTGTATTGGGAATGTAAGGGAAATGTGTAGTTATGCTTAATATTGCAAGATATGGAGTCTACACAAGTTTTGGTGTGATTTTATAGGTTTTGGAGGTGATTTGGAGGAGTTTCGACGCACTTTAGAGCTTAATGAAAAATCATGAAGGCAATGGAGAAGCCAATCAGCAAAAGCAAAAAGTGGTGTAGCTGGAGAAAAGCCTTATTTTCGCCATCCATCACTTTGATTCAAGATCTGGATCCTTCATGAGATTTGTAGTCCTTGAAAAGAGCTTTCCAACGCATATTCATATGCGTCAATCGGATGAAAAAGTGCGATTGAAGACAGAGTCGAAAAGCTGGAGAAAAACAGAAACTAATGCATTCGAACAGATACCTCGGCGCCGACACCTCAGACCTCGGCGCCGATACCCTGCGCACCAGGAGAATTTTCTGCGGGCTGAATTTATTGCTTAATGGGCTTTTTAATTAGGGTTTTCTTCTAAATCTCTTTTAGGATCTTTTAGTTAGATAGACTTGGGATATTTTATCCTTCCTTAGTTAGATTTTATTATTTTCCTAAGATTAAATCTCTTTCCTTGGAGATTAAGTCTAAAATTCTATCTTTAAATAAAGCCAATTAGAGGCTAATTAGGTATCTCTTCACACAGCACAGACGGCTGATTTACAGCAGCAACAGACGCACGTTTCTGGGTTTTTTGGCTGAAAGTTGAACGTGAATTTTAAGGTTTGATTTATGCAATTTAAGATTATGAATTCTTCCATTGTTCTTATGTTTTCCTTTGCAATGAGTGAGTAGTTCCCCCATCTTCTAGGGTTGGGGTGAACCCAACAATAGGCATGTGTGTGAATGAATGAATCTATACTTATGTGATGTTTTTATCTCCTTCTACCTATGTGTTTAACCCTTGATGAAAATCTAGGGCATTCATTGTTACAATTGAATTCACCAAAGGAGATTGTTAACATTGATAGTAATTAGGGATTTTTGATGAAAGTTAAAAAGACCTAATTAAGAAAAGGTATAGTCAAATAAGTCTCTTATACGAAAGTGATTTGATTTGTTTGATTTAGATAAAAGCATGATTTCTTACATGATTCATTGATTTATACATGTGTTTGTTGTTGTGGTTAGCCCTAATCTTGGAAGTTCTTTCTCACATATTGCAATCACTTGTTACTTGAGCCAAATTCAGTGTGTTCACCATCATTTACAGCAGCTACTTTTGCCATTTATTCCCCTATTTTCGTCCATAAAACAACTAGGATAGAACCGCTGACATACTCCCTTGGATCGATCTTGATTTCCACTATACTATAGAGGGATTCGAGCACAAATTTATTTGATTGGAGTGAGCATAGGCATCGATCTCCCCTCACGCACGTCACGTGTCCACCTGGCTTGCCCTCGTGCGGCCCTGTTCAATATATTTGTGGCGTCCTTCCCATGGTTTGGGCCTATTTTGGGCCTAATTGTGGCCAGTTGGGGTGGTTTGGGACCTATGTGTGTCCTTTGTGCCCAAGGCTTGATTAAAGAGGTTCGTCACAGGTGCCCTTCCATCGCTCATTGGGTTGAGTTTTGTTATGCACGTCCTGCTCGTTTATATTACGGTGATCATGTCCTGTATTCATGTCAAGGAGTTCAACAAGGTGACCCTCTTGGCCCTTTACATTTCTCGCTTACGCTGCATCAATTGATTCGTAAGGTTATAGATAATTGTGAGCTGAAGCTTAATACTTGGTATCTTGATGATGGGACGCTGATTGGGGACACTATGGTGGTTAGCAAAGCACTTGCCATTATCCAAGAGGATGGTCCGACCCTAGGACTTCATCTGAATATTGATAAGACAGAAATATTCTGGCCGAGTGAGGACCCACGTTGTAGAAAGGTTGGGGTTTTTCCTGAGCATATTTCACGCCTTGTGGAGGGAGTTAAGCTCCTCGGTGGGGCTGTTAGCTTGGATACTTCCTTTAGTAATAAGGTGATGTTGAGAAGGGTTCTGAAAACTAATGATTTGATGGAGGCTATTAGGAGGTTGGAAGATCCCCAGTGTGAGTTATTGCTTTTGCGAGCCTGCTCGGGGGTCTCTCGCCTCTACTTCGCAATGCGAACAACCCCACCTTCATGTTTTGTAGATGCTCAGGGCGTTTTTGATGAATCTTTGAGACTTTCACTTGACTTGAGCATATAGTTACGCTTGGAGGATCGGGCTTCGGTCCTATACAGTGGCGCCTTTCTACTATGCCTATCGATTGTGGTGGGCTTGGAGTTTACACCGCGGCCGACACGCTTCATTACGCTTTTCTCGCTTCGAGGCTTCAGTCCCGTGTTCTGCAAGATTGTATTTTGAGAGGATCTGGAGTAGTTGGTGATGGAGTTGCTTTCGGATTAGCGACTTCTAGTTGGAGTAATGTCATTGATAAGGGTGAATTGGACATAAGTACGTTACAGCCGGCCCCCTGTCTGATGAAGAAATTGGCTAGTTGTTACTACAATCATGTTGACAAGCACCTTAAGATGCAGTTTGCTCTTACTAGTAGGCAAGAAGCTCTAATTACGGGTACTTGTCACACTTTGACTAGAGTTGTTTTTAGTATTCAGAAGGGTTGCCGAGCTCAGCTTGTTAGCCGGCTCCCATCCAATTTCATGTAAAAACTTTGGATATATAATAATAATAATAATAATAATAATAATAATAATAATAATAATAATAATAATAATAATAATAATAATAATAATAAAAACGTATCGCAGTGTGCTTAGTTATCGATTGGGCGTTCCATTGTTCACGGTGTCTAGGTCCTGTCCGGCTTGTTCTCGGGCCTTTGATGATGATGTCTATGGAGATCATGCTGTGTCCTATGCTGGTATTGTGGGCATTAAACATCGACATAACCTTGTGCGTGACGCCTTATTGGATATCTGTTACAGGGCTAGGATTTCTGCTGGTAAGGAGGTTGATATCGGTTTGATGGATGGGCTTAATAGGCCGCTTCGTCCGGCGGATTTGCTTCTTTATTCATGGGACTGAGGGCGTGATGTTTGTGTTGATCTGACGGGATCCTCCCCCTTGACTCAGTCAGGGGTGTCTGATTTTGTCCCTGGTCGTGTTGTTGTTGCTGCTGCTCAACGTAAGCGTGTCAATTATCGTGATTTGTGCATGACAGCGGGTTATGGTTTCCTACCCTTCTCTTTCTCTTCGTTGGGAGAGCTGGATACAGATGCTGTTGCCTTGCTGAAGCGGATTCAGAAATTCTCGATATCTCAGGATGCCGGGGCTCGTGCTGCAGCTTATATTTTTACTAGACTTAGCTTCGTTATCGCTAAGGGAGTGGGTGCCCAGATAGTATCTCGGCTACCCACTAATTTCTTGTAAAAATATTTTGTCGATAATAATAATAATAATAATAATAATAATAATAATAATAATAATAATAATAATAATAATAATAATAATAATAATAATAATAGCATGTCTATGCTTCTGGTTGATTTCAAAAATGCCTTTAATCTTGTTGATCGTAGTGCCATGATTAAGGAGGTTCGTCGTATGTGCCCTTCCATTTCTCATTGGGTCGAGTTTTGTTATGCTCGGCCCGCTCGCTTATATTATGGGGATCAGGTCCTATTTTCGTGTCAGGGAGTTCAGCAAGGTGATCCTCTTGGACCTCTGCTGTTCTCGCTTACGCTGCACCCGTTGATCCGCAAGGTTAAAGATAGTTGCGAGTTGAAGCTTAATGCTTGGTACCTCGACGATGGGACACTAATTGGAGACATTTTGATGGTTAGCAAGGCGCTTGCTATTATCCAGGAAGATGGCCCGACCCTAGGTCTTCACCTCAATGTTGATAAAACAGAAATATTCTGGCCAAGAGAGGATCCGCGCTGTAGGGAAGTCGGGTTGTTCCCTAAGCATATTTCGCGCCCGGTGGAGGGAGTTAAGCTCCTTGGAGGGGTGGTTAGCTTGGATCTTTCCTTTTGCAACGAGGTGATGATGAGGAGAGTTTTGAAAACTAATGCCTTGATGGAAGCTATCAAGAAGTTGGAAGATCCTCAATGTGAGTTATTGCTCCTGCGAGCCTGCTCAGGAGTCTCTCGTCTTTACTTTGCGATGAGGACAACCCCACCCCCATGTTTTATAGACGCCCACCGTGTTTTTGATGATTCTTTGAGGTCTTCAGTGGAACAGATAGTTACTCTTGGAGGATCAGGCTTTGACCCTTTACAGTGGCGTCTGTCTACTATGCCCCTTGATTATGGGGGTCTTGGTGTCTACACCGCTGCAGACACACTGCATTATGCTTTTCTCGCTTCAAGGATCCAGTCCCGGGGTTTGTAGGACCGTATTTTGAGAAATGCTGGAGTGACTGGTGATGGGACCTCTTACGAGTCAGCGATCTCCGGGTGGGTTAGTGCTATCGATAAGGATGACTTGGACATGTGTGTATTACAACCAGCCCCCCATCTAATGAAGAAAATGGCTAGTTGCTACTACAGAAATGTGGACAAGCACCTCAAGGTAGACTTTGCTCTTACTGGGAGAGAAGAAGTTCTTATTGCGAATCTGAAGCTTCCTAGGGCCCAACAGTGGTTGAAGGCTGCTCCTATTCCTGGTCTTGGTCAGGTTATGAATCCCATTACCTTTCGCTCAGTTATTAAATATCGTATGGGAATTGAATTGTTTAGGGCGGGATCCAAGTGTCCTGCTTGTGAGAAAGGCATTTTGGATGTATGGGGTGATCACGCACTTGCTTGTGCTGCTGATATTGGTGTTAAACATCGACATAATGTGGTGCGTGATGCCTTGTATGATGAGTGCTTGAAGGCTGGAATCTCTGTTCGTAAAGAGGCGTCTACTGGAATGGTTGATGACAAGGGAGGGGAGCTTCGACCAGCTGATATTCTGTTCTACAACTGGTTCCAGGGCAAAGACACTTGTGTGGACATTACAGGAACTTCTATCTTCAGCTCGGCTGGTCTTTCAAATTTCATTTCGGGTAAAGCGGCTAGAGTGGCGGCTGATAACAAGAGAAAGAAGTATGAAGATGTTTGCAGGGCAAAAGGTTATCACTTTCTGCCATTTTCCTTTTCTACTATTGGTGACTTAGAGGATGATGCTATGGGACTTCTTAAGCGAGTGTGTGGGGTCGCTAAGGGGGTATCGGGATATAGTAGGGGGTTTTGTCACACTTTGACTAGGATTGCGTTTAGTATTCAAAAGGGATGCGGAGCTCAGCTTGTTAGCCGGCTCCGATCTAATTTCATGTAAGAACTTTATTATTATCAATATTATCCCTTTCTATAATAATAATAATAATAATAATAATAATAATAATAATAATAATAATAATAATAATAATAATAATAATAATAATAATAAACTTAATATAATTAAATCTCGGGAGGGTTCCTAAATCCCGCTTGGGTTTTTGGTGCTTTTGGTTCAGGCGGTGTGAGGCTCTGCGTTTGGCGTGACTGGACTTTCTTCTCCGTTTGGTGGGGTTCTGGCAGTCGGAGTCGGGACGGACTAGGGTCGTGGTTGTGTGTATCGAGGCATCTCATTTTCTCCGGAAGACTGTTTCCTTTGAGGTTCATCTTCACTGCCCATAGGTGACTCCTGATGTACCGCTGGCCTGCGGTGTTGCTTTAGGGTAGTGTTTGGCTTCGTCTGTCGTCTACGTCCTCATCTCGTTTGGTTTAGTTGTGTTTAGTTTTGCCTTTGTAGTTCTTGACGGTTATCCGTCTGCCGACTTGTCGGCCTTCGAGGTTCAGATATATCTGACCTCGATTTTTTACCTAATAAAAAAAATCAACCTATATATTAAAAAAAAAAAACTCATCAACTTAATTGACCATATTTTTCTCAAATGATTTTTTCACAAATTTCCCTTATAGTGTGGGTTATTTATTGCAATTTGCCCATAATATAAATGGTTAAAGGAGATGTAAGACTCAGACAAATTAATTATTGATCGAGCCTGGTTTGATTGATGATGAAGGTGGTAAGGAAAATGTGTTGATCACTTGATCAGCTAGCCAACATTTTATTTTCAATCTTGAAGAAAGGGTTGAAAACTACAAAAATAAGCGAAATTGCTCTAAATTGGATTTGTTTGATTTGTACAAATCGCATCAAATTCAACCTGTAGGACACCTCCCACCAATGACCAAACCTCAAGAAAATTTTCAAATTTTTGTACCCCAAATTTGTTATGGATCCCAACAAAAGAGTAAATAACTTAAGCTTAACATTGTAGTACTCCAGAAAATGAACCAAAAAATGTTTAAATAAAGGTTTAATTGCTAATCAAAGAGCCGATTAAGTTTGCTAAGCAATTCAAGTTTGCCAATTGGTTTCATTAGGAACACACATCAAAATGCAACCAAGTGAAACCAAGTCAATATACAACTCAATGACAATGCAGTTACATATAATTAACTTTGTTCATAATTGGATTTTTGGCCTACTTTCTTAGAAGTCTAATTTTCTAACTGCTTTAAACTTAGACAAAAACAGTTCATTTATCCTTGATTGTTTCAACTACCATTATAAGTGCTACTTCAATATCATTTCATTCAATATTACATCAATGTATATCCCATAAAAAAAAATTCAGTTCCATGAGGCATGAATCATCAATTTTGTTAATTAATTTGAAACATCATTACCACATTCCACAAGAGCAATTACAACATTTGAATATTACAGCAAATCTCTATACAGTTCTCTCATTATGTGTTTCCGTTCATTAATTAAGAGATGTCGTTTTAGCCCCGATTTTTTGTACCCAGTTCTTCGAAAAGTTGTCCAACTTCTTCAACGGTCACATTAGGCGGCAGATTTGATAAGGTAAAAACATCACAGTTTTCATCACATTGCTTCACCTTCACCGCGGGTGCGACATCAGTAGCAGGGGCTATGTGGTACGTGACTGCCAAAAAGTCGATATGTCCGAGTGGTTAAGGAGACTCCGTTCGTCACCGTGCATATGATTCACCATGCTAGCCTGCAGCTGCCACAAATAAAGGCTATAAGCAACAAATGTTTTATCCAAACTTGTATAGCCATCTTTAAATAATTTATTTGCATTTATTAGATTACAATGTCGATATGTCCGAGTGGTTAAGGAGACAGACTCGAAATCTGTTGGGCTTGCCTGCGCAGGTTCGAATCCTGCTGTCGACGATTTTTTTATTTTTAACATTTCAGATTTGTTGTTAACCAATTTTTTTTTTTTTTGAAGCAAGATAAAGTTAGGTCGGGTCGGCCGCAGCAAAGGCCCTTCCTAGCGCATCCTTCCGGACGAGAACTCGCAGTTCTGGATCATCCTCACAGGAAACGTCGGCAGGGGAGATTTGTTGTTAACCACTGATTTCTAAGAGATTAACCCCCGTTTGTTTTTTGGTAGAGAAAGATAATAATTACCCTTATAAATGTAATCCATATTTAAGCTAAGATTCATTAATGACTATTCTAATCATTCCCTTCTTCTCCCATTTTTCATACAAAATTTGTTACTGTACCCTTCTATTCTCTAATTTGAAGGAGGATAACTAATACCTTTAGGATGGTCTAATAATCCCCCACCTTCTCCTCCAAGCTCACAAAAAATAATAATCATACACATTTTATATGTAAAGTTTAATACCTTACATTTTCATTCCCCTCTTATATAAACAAACGATCTCTAAGAGTGAATTTTTTTTATCCTCAATCCTCAATTTTTTTTAATCCAATTATCAAGAGCGTACATTCAAAACTCCCCCTCTCCATCGCCTTCCAAATCTCTCGGTTTTGGAGTTTTACCCTAAAATGGTTATGTGGAGGCAACATGGGGTGGTGCAAGAATGATTCGGTTTCTGCATATTGTAGCCATAGGTGCTGAAAATGCACTCACCAACGAGTTCGTGCACACGCAAGTCACTCACTCGCCAACTCGTACTATATCAGCCTCAACAAGTTCCCAAATGAAGACCTTCGAGATCAAGCATTGGAATCACCTAACTTGTGTGTCGACTTATTGATGTTAGTCACTTTTAGTTTGAGGTTTATGTTGTATCTTTTTTAGTATCTCTTTGGAATGAATGGAGTTTTATTGAACTTGTAGAAATTGGATCACTAGTTTACTCCTTTTAATCTTAGTAAAGCTCACACATAGCCTTGTTGCTTGTTATCAAAACTAAATTTGTATTGAAATTGATCTTTTGCTATGAGAAAAATGTGCCAAGAATTGAAAACGAAAATCAAAAGAAAAAAAAATCGGCATATGAAAACTTTTGAGTATCAAAACCGAGGGAGTAGAGCACTTATTTTTGCATATGCTAAACTCGAGATTCAACCGGTAAACAATGGAGTTAAGGGAGTTAAATGAACAATGCTTGAATTGAACAAAGTGTAATGACATATTGTTATCTCTTCACTTCCTCCTTTTTATTCGTAACGATTACCAAATTTGATTATACTTTGAAAAAGAGGGTAATCGATGAGAAAAGGGACATCAATGAAGAAAAAACCGAATAAGATAACTTCAACCAAGATCACTAAGCTTAATAGAGAGACACGACCAATAGTAATATTACTAAATAAGCTCTCGAGTCTTGACCAACGGGATCGAGCTTATACACTAATCTTGGCTAATAGAGCTGATTTATTCAATAGCCTTGACTCACCACTGCGAGGTTATCACCTAACCTCAACCCAATTTTTAGACATCATCGACGACCAGTCGATAAATCGAAACAATAACAACACACCAATTCAATTTTCCATATTCAATGGATTTTCAATACATTACATATGCACAACATTTACAAACACACAACCACACTTGACTCCAAAACAAACATTACCAATTTGCCACCATTGGCCAATTTTAAGCAATATTTCAATCGCAAAAAATTACTATAGGAAAAATCAGTTTTTTGTGTTTTTGCCCTTCCAAGATGAAACGACGACGTTTTAGTTTCGAAGGTACCAAATAAAAAACCCTAGGGTCGTGAGATCTTCAACCCCAATCTACTGTGAACCCCGGAAGCAGAGCACAGCACAAGGTCGTCAAAAACTCGCCCCTAAACCTTGATTTCTGAATCTTGAGAAGTGCTCCGAGTTCAGAAATGGCGAGTGATGGCCCCAATTTGGAGTGCAGAATGTACGAAGCCAGGTACCCGGACGTGGATATGGCTGTAATGATTCAGGTGAAGACAATCGCCGATATGGGCGCCTACGTCAGCCTTTTGGAGTACAACAACATCGAAGGCATGATCCTCTTCTCGGAGCTCTCTCGCCGTCGAATTCGTAGTGTTAACAGCCTCATCAAGGTCGGCCGCATTGAACCCGTCATGGTTCTTCGTGTCGACACGGAGAAAGGTTACATCGATCTCAGCAAGCGTAGGGTTTCCGAGGAGGATATTCAGACTTGCGAGGAGCGTTATAACAAGAGCAAGCTCGTTCACTCCATCATGCGCCATGTTGCTGAGACGATTAACGTCGATTTGGAGGTCACTCGTTTATCCGTTTCTCTCTGTTGGATTTTTCAGTTTCAGATTCTTTAACTTAATAGCTTAATTTTGGTACTACTTGAAAATTTTGTGACATTGGAAGTTCAACTAACATATCAAATATCGATATGGATTATGTGATTTTATAGCAGATGAGCTAATAAGATATTCCTAGGATTTGAGATAGTGGTGGTATGGTTCACTTCTGAAGAATGAGACCATTGGGACAGTTGAGTAGCTAAACAAGTGCCAAAAGCTAATTGTAGAATGATTTCCTTGTAAAAATTTGATACTTGTCTGGTTTAATGCATGATTTGAGGTCTGTAGAATGAGTGACTGATGGCAGGTTATAAATTACTCTTTTCAGGAGTTGTACATACGTTTTGGATGGCCCCTGTATAGGAAATATGGTCATGCTTTCGAGGTTTGTGTTTCTGAACTGGTCTTGTACAAATTCATATGTTTACACACCTACTCGAAGGTTCTGATTTAGTTGAATTGTGAACAAAATTGCTCTTCTAGGCATTCAAGCAAATGGTCAATGATCCTGACTCTGTTGTGGGCTCTCTTACTTATGAAGCTAAAGAAACTGATGCTGATGGCAAGGAGGTATTTCTTCGTCACTTGTGAAGCTTGTTTTTGTTAAGACATTGGATGGGTCTATCCAGCACAACTGATAAACTGATGTTCAGGTGACTAAAGTGGTTCCAGCTGTGACTCCTGAGATCAAGGATGCATTGCTGAAGAATATTAAACGTCGCATGACACCTCAACCATTGAAGATTCGGGCTGATATTGAAATGAAATGCTTTCAGTTTGATGGCGTGCTTCATCTCAAGGTAGTGTAAATTTTGCCTGTTTTGGTGCAAGGCTACTGTGATTCCTTGGAATGTCTTTGTTTGTGTCACTACCTATTGATAGGATGCTGTAGAATAATAGAAGTTGTTCACGTTTTATTCATACCTTTTAAGTGATAGATCCTGTTATGTGGCCGGTTGGCAGTCTTTTTGTGAATTGGCATTATCATGGAATACCTTAGTGTTAGTTTTCAACCTCTTTGTGAGTTTGGAGTATCATGAAAGGTCCCATGATAAGGTTTTTGCTGTTTTTTTTTTATCCCTGCACATTTCCTATCTCTTCCTGGAAGATGTTGCATTGCTCACTAGTATATTACCAATCATTGAGTGACTGAGGTGATAAAAGTATAAAACCATTTCTTTGTTGTAATGATTTTCCTAACTTCCCTTCTAGAATATGGATTAAAATAGGTTCTAAAGGTATAACTGTGTTATTTGATATAATTTGGTTTATCTTCAACATGTCTGGACTTACTTTGCCATCAATTTGTTTTGTTGATGTATTTGGTAACGATTGGGAATACTTAACAGTCAGCCATGCGCAAAGCTGAAGCAGCTGGCACCGATGATTGCCCAGTCAAAATTAAGCTTGTTGCTCCACCTCTCTATGTTCTTACCACTCAGACCCTTGATAAGGTAAGGTTTCTCCTACGCACAACTGCCTTATTAATCTATTTTTGTCTATCTCATAGTTGTCCTGTGCTTGTTTTGTTATCTCTCTTTGGTCCTGTTGTTGGCCTTGTGGCATGGCAAGGGTGTGATTTCATTGGAGCACATCAAGAAACCATTTCCTTCTGGTTTATTCAAGTGATTACGTATTAGTTTGTTTTCTTATATGTTTATGAACCTAACCATTCCATCTTGGCATTACTAGTGATCTGAAATTCAGCAGTGCTCGGCTTCTTTTGATTTTGATCCACTGGCCTTTTTTTTAAAGGCTTTGGTGACGTTCGGTCATAACTTGTATGTGCCTGAATTGTCACTAAAATAGAAACATTCTATATTATTTCCTTTATATTCATTTTGTGCAAATGGAATTGTGTCTTAGACTAGAAATTTATTGTGGTTATTACAGCCCCTTAGTTTCTAATGCAAGGTCATGGTCACGAGGAGGGATGGATATTGAAATAAGAATGATATGCAAATCAAGGAGAAGCTTTTAGTAAGGAGAGGGGGATGGATGATTGCTTTTACCATGCCCAACTTATCTAGTACTTCGGTGCCTTGAGGAGTCCTAGTATTTATTTGTTTATTTTTTAAATATCATGTATTGAAGTTCTGCATACTGCATTACTCACTGAATTCTAGTGGTGAGGAAAAGAGCATAGGACTTGTTCTATCTGACTTCATTCTGGAAAAAACTGGAACTTTATTACTCTGTATACATCAGCTATTTTCACCCCTTGAATCACGCATTCACGCTTGATTCATCCGATTCTGTACCATCTTTATGGCAGGAGCAAGGCATCTCAACGCTCACTTTAGCAATAACTGCCTGCACTAAAGAAATCGAATACCACAAAGGAAAACTGGTAGTGAAAGAGGCACCACGTGCTGTAAGTCTCTGTTTTTCGTTTCTCACTTGTCAAAATATTTGCTTTTTTTTTTAGAAATCTGATCAGAATATTTATTGTATGTATTTTTTTACCCTTTCTTGAGGCTCACCAATCCCTGGCTACTATTGCAGGTAAGTGAACGGGATGACAAATTACTGCAAGAGCACATGGACAGCTTACGCATTAAAAATGAGGAAGTCGAGGGCGACGAGGACAGTGAGGAGGAGGAAGATACCGGAATGGGAGAGGTTGATTTGGACGGTGCTGGCTTAGCTGAGTGATCTTTTTCCAGACTGAATTTTGCACTGGTTAGTGTTTTGCAACCTTTCCCCCATGTTTGACTATGATTGAGAAGTGCTGTATAATACCGGAGGCAGTCCTTTACCGCTGTTTCCTTATACATACTCGCCAGCTAGAGCACGTGGGTCGTGAAACATGAAACGCCTTATATGTTGCTTTGAGAGATCAGGTTTTCATTCTGGAAATGGCAATTTTTTTTAATTACCTGATTATTTTGGGATTTTTTTCCTTTGAAATTACGCATCTGTCTCTCTTTTTCTTACCTTGTCACATGTGTCCGCTAACATTTCTTATTATAGGAATGGAATCCAATGGAGTTTTTGTGGAACTCTATTGGAGTCTGTGACATTGCAACCGTAGAATCTCTCTTTATTATCAACATATCCGGTTAGATCTTACCCTTACTCTGTTCATGGTTTAAAAACAACTCTAATTTTAAATTTCTATGTTCCTTTATTTGTGAATCATGAGACGCTTTCTGAACACCATCCCTAGAGTTTCACATCAACTCTATCAAATCTGAACCCTTATTAAGGTTTTCGTATTTGTACATTATCGTTTTCTTATCGACTTGTGAGACGTCTAATACTGTCTTAGCTGTGATTAAATTTGCTATTTTTTATTTCCCAGTATATAAATTGACAGCTTATAACAGCTTAAGATGTACAGGAAATGTTTATACCAACACCAGATGAACCCTATATTACATTTTTAAACCCATTTGCCAAATGCTTTTATAGGAGTGTTAATCACTTTGATTCAGTGGAATATCACATCAGGAATTTACTAGTCTCCGTCTCCTACGTATTTTTTTTATATATAATTTATGCTTGATTTTCGGAGCATTTTTAGTTATAACCGACACTTTGATTACGTACTAACAACACTTGATTAGTTGATTATATATTATGGTTGTGTAAAATATTCCCCATTACCATACCCTATAAACCTATACGACGTCGTAGTCAAGCTTTAGCCGTTGGTGTGCCTACATCAGAGTGCTATACCTATACAATGAAGACAAATGTATAATGTATAACAGGATGAATCACACCTTCCCACTTGTTTCTTACATCGTTTTCATGAATGATTGGTACACTTTTGGCTATTTTCTATTGCATGATCAGAATGAGACACAAAGAGCTACATTCCGAGTTAAGTGTGTTTGGTATTTAAAATGTTATAGCCAATTCTTTGTTACACAAGAAGGGGAGGCGGAAATGCTACCTCTCTTGTTGCCTCTTCCATTCGAAAGATGATACAGTTGGTAAAGAACAAACGAGGTTTAGGGTGTGTTAGCATTTCTCGGGTTTCTTGCCCCACGTAGGTGGTTGCCGAAACCAAAGGAGCTGGATGCCCATACGCGCCCTTGCCCCCCCTTTGGCAACGGATTCAACACATCTCACTATTTACGTCCTAAGCGAAGGGGTATCATATCGGATTATGATGATCAATGGCAGCCTCTATTTGAACAACGTCACCTAGAAACTACTGTTGACACATTATGATGATCAATGCAACCTCTATTTGCACAACGTTGGTTGTGCATCTCCCTCTCCACCAGTGGAAGAGATCGGTGGACAGGACAACTCCACACAGGTGCTTAGATAAGGAGTCCATTAAATCTTGTGTGTTAAAGTCAGAGCTAGTTGAATTTCAACTCTCCGGCCTCACTTAATAGTGCCTGATTGACTACTTCACAGACTCACAGGTGTTCAGTGGAGTCACGGAGCGTTGAATAGTTATTTTTAGTTGAAAAAACTAAGAAAAAATAAAAATATTAATTTTAAATGAAGGTTGAAACAGTTTGAAAATATGACATCATTAACCTAAGCGAGTTTTATATAGTATTGTATTACTTCTTTTTATACTATATTAATCCTAAAATTAGTCAAAATTAAAGCCACCCTACCCATAGGGCTGTTATTCGAACCGAACGAGCTGAGCGAGCCGAGTTGTTCATATTCAGTTCATTTAGAATATGAACGAGCTCGAGTCAAGCCTAAATTTTGACCCGAGCTTAAAAATGTGCTCATATTCGGCTCGTTTATGAAATGAGCGAACTCGAGCCGAGCTTTTTTCGAGTTTTAAGCAATTCTACTTGCTCATTATATAGTAACTTAAAGGAAATTTTAAAAATTCCATAAAATTCGAGCTATTCGAGTTTAATTCAAACGAGCCGAGTTTTGGACCGAGCTTAAAAATGTGCTCATACTCGGCTCGTTTAGAAAATGAACGAACTCGAGTCGAGTTTTTATTGAGCGAGTACGAGTCGAATTCGAGCTACTCGTGTTCACATAACACTCGTATACACCCATACCACTATTCTAAAAATCGCGCCTAGGCGCCCCCTGGGCACCACTTAGGCGCTAGGTGACTTCCCTCCGTCTAGAGCTAAATGGTCGCCTAAGCACGTCTAGGCGTCTGCCTTGACCGCCTGGGCGCCGCCTAGCCGCTAGACGGTCCCTCACTACCTAGGATCCGCCTAGCGCTTTTTAGAACACTGCCCATACCCCTGTCTTCGCCCGTGCGTTCAACTATCGTTTAATTTTTTAAACCCTCTACCAAAGAATTGTTTATGAATAGACTATGGTAGGTCCTAAACTGTATATTAGGAGGGTCAAAAAAATATCGAGGGCATTAAGTATTGATTTTTTTTTTCTGAAGAGGTGGCCCTAAATCTATCATAGATTGAATTAACCTAGGGGGAAAAAGATATGCTTAATCAAACAGTAACTTAATTTGAGTTCTTGGCATCTCCTCTAAAATTCATAATTTTATGTGAAAAGTTCATAAAAAATGGTATGTAGACAAAAGACATGTTAATGTTCCCCTTCTTCGTGTATTTTATAACCAGTCACATAAAGATATTCACCATCTACTTAGACCATCTCCAATTTTACCACCAAAGGACCAGCGGGTTTTCCATCGTAAAACCAATTGACAATAGGAGGAGTGGCCCACTGACTTATATACAATGCCCAGAGATTCCGTATTTTTCGATGTGGGACAATCATCCACATATCACAATACTAATTATCCAAAAAAAAAAAAAAAATCCATCGGTACCATACGACATCTAAGAAAACAACAGCACGTACATATATATACATTTAATTGAGTGTTTTAAATTTCAAGATGCCATAAAAATCAATTATCGTAGAATGAGAAAATAGAAGAAAACAAAAGTGGGAGGGTGAAACGTACGTGGTGTGTTTGGTTGAAGGAATAGCGGTTTTTTCACACAGACAGAAATTGCAACCCAAATCACCAACAAATTACGCCCATCGATCAATTCCATATGATATGAAACTTTCCAATTAATTGTATGTGGCGATGTGTGATGTTTCTGTACGTATATGCATTCAATTCAATTAATTAAATCGTATCTCATCTTCTATCCACGATGTAGATTTTCTCATCTATAAGTTAGTCGATCTCTCCTTTTCAAACTAAAGACAATAAACAATATGATCGATTCTGCAAGGCCCATATATATAACTCTTGATTAACTAGCTAACTCTTGAATTGGTAAATAAAGATCGATCATTTCGGGGTTTGAACCGGGGACGTATGAATACTATTCACAAGTCATTTCCAGTGAGCCATTCCCGAATGGTTACACTAATTATTTATATGATTACACTAGTTATTTACACTAATTATTTCGGGGTTCGAACTGGGGACCTATAATTAACTAGCTAACTCGTATCAACTCACCGGCCCTTTTAATTTAGATCAACGGTCAATACTTACACTAATTATTTATATGTAACAACATAAATTTTGTTTAACGTAATGTAATTATATATACATATGTATTAACAATGTTTTCATTTGAAAAGTATTCGTGTCTAGCAACATGATTATTCGTATAAGTTATGTATACAAATAATCATGTTGTTAATGATGAATAAT
Source organism: Persicaria maculosa (assembly GCA_963922045.1). Lineage (NCBI taxonomy): Eukaryota > Viridiplantae > Streptophyta > Magnoliopsida > Caryophyllales > Polygonaceae > Persicaria > Persicaria maculosa. The sequence goes on from OY998262.1 coordinate 62,852,966, forward strand.
TTTGTTGTCCGATTTTTTTTTAAAGCTTAAACATTGATCTTCTTAATCCAATACTTCAAATTTGTTAACATTTTAAAGCTTACATTAGATTTATTCTATATATATAAACAATAGATCATATGTACACAACATATGGTGTATTATGTTAATAAATATGGGTAACTTCTGATTATTTGGTGATATTGGGTGATTATTCGTACGTTGAAATGAAATTATCCGGTGGTACAGAGCGATTGTTCATCAAAATTTGAAATTTACATTTTTACTGCTTTTTTTTATATAGTCGAATAATTACATTGTTATAGACAAATAATCATATGAAAACAGACAAATAATGAAGAGAAAACAAACGAATAATATCTGCTTACATGATAAGGCATGCGTACACCGTAAAAGTTGTATACATCGGAACCAACCTCTCTCTCTCATATACATATATATAAGCCTTGTCATATATATATACACATAAATTATTCATTTGTTTTCTTATGATTATTAATCTATGTTCACATAATTATATATCTATAACAACTTAATTATTCATCTGTATAAAAATTGTAAAAAAATATGAATTTTATTAAAACGAATAATCACACAATACCACCGAATAATCAAAAGTTACTTTTAATATCATGTGTTGATCTTCTTAATTCAATATTCCAGATTGTTAACATGATACATTATAAGGGTTATTGATAATGCATATTTTAATAGCAAGGCATAACAGAATAATTTTAGATGCATTTCATTGTCATATATATAATCATGTTTTATAATTAATTTCATATTGTGCACTTTTAGTGGTGAATTTCGGAAACTATGCTATTTTTATTGGATTTATGTAGATTTGTAGTTTTGATATGGTGAAGAGTTTGGAAAAAGACGAAAAAAGAAGTCAAGGAGCTTGGAAAAGCTAAGGAAGACGTCCCAAAGAGCAAGGAACAAGCTAAGAAAGGGCTAGAAACCGAATCAGGAAGCTAGCGTCAATCGGACGAATGAGGACTCTGAAAAGCGCATTACGAGTTCGGTCTGTCGAAGCTATAGTGACAGGAGCGGCGCTCGCCGATCCCGTATCTCAATAGATTCTTCACATAACCGAATCTGACTCATTGGGCTTTGCTTGTAAACTAAGGAAGCACGACTTCTAGGGTTTTTAGCACTATAAATAGGGCTCTCATTCAACCATTCTACACACCTGACATATCACATTTAACATACCAACCCAAACACATTCATATTTCATACTTTTATCCATTCAAGAGAAGGGAGTTAGATAAGCCATGCTTGGCTAATTTTCCGATGTTTTCGCCTACACTTTCGAGACTTGGTTGATGGTTTGTGAGTTTCCAATATGATTATTATTTTCTCTCTCTTTAATATCCTTCAACTTCCTTGTTCTTGATTATGATAATATTATGCTTGATCACCATGATAGTATCTTGCTAGGTTTTTATTTTATCGAATTTGAAGGAATTTCGTAGTGGCATGCTTAGGATTGTACGTGAAGACCTTTGTTGAATCATGACTAAGTAGGAAGTTTGACATGTGTCTTAAACATCGATTTACCTTGCTTAACTTGATGTTATTCATATGCCTGGATTCTTAGGACTATATACTATCTTTATGTTAAATCTCAGTCGTACAGTCGTACTTCGGTTGCATAAAGATGTAAGGGGTTATTTGTGCTCGTTGTGTTTTAATCTACTCAAACTAAGATGGGAGGAATTCGTAGGAAACGACTTTAATTGGATTCGATCACCAATAACATCAACCAAAGTCGAGAATTTGTGGGTGGAAACACCTGTCTTCTATCCATCACTTGCTTTTGTTTATATTGTTTTCTTTTATTTTCTTTTTCATCTTTTTGCTTTCAATTGATAAATATAAAGATACTTGTTTCTCTGTGGGATAGACCCCTTACTTGCATACTATACTAGTTTGTTTGATAATTATTTTGATGAGGTAAATCAACGACTGCCTCCATCAGTTATATATATAAGGTAAGGGTTTGAGTGGAGACAGACCTTGTTGGACGTCACCCAATAGCATCCGAAATGCGCAACGTAGGGTCGTCGATAAGCCTATGTGGGGCCGATGTCGCATGGATAATACTCGCAATTCTATCAACTACAAAATTAGTTTCTCAGAAAATGTGGCAGAACAGCTAGAACTGCACTTCCTCGAATCCCTAAAGGAAGAGTTGGGAGTCGAAGACGAGCATCTCAATGCTCCATGGACACTTCCACGTTTTGCGAAAGCAATTGATGACTGTTAGGCTCTCGCCTTCATTGATGGTTTTGGTGATTTCGAGTTCCTTGGCTTTAGTGACACCGCATTTGAGGGGCAGCGCCTCAAATGTTAGCGCAAACCGGCTATTACAATGGATGCTACCTCACTCAATCACCAAACCATGATGGTCCCAAATAATGAAATCTGTTGTAGACTCACCAGGCCAATTTGGATCCATCAAAGTTGAATTTATATGTGCCTTCAGGTGGTTTATTCCATCTAATGTTCCTCACTTTTCTTGGTTCCCTTGTTTGCCCTATCTGGTTTTGTATTGGTTCATCCTTGATCAAATGTTTTTTTTTTTTTTTTTTTTTGTGTTTTCCCATTTCCTAAGTTGTTGGATCGCGTAGATCCCCATACTCTAGACGTATTGACGTTGAATTGTAATTTCGTTATCAAATATGTTTCTATTCCTACTTGTCCATATGCACCACCAACTCATGACCAATTTTCCTTTTTTTTGGCTCTCATCTAGTTGGTCAAATATCTCGCAGATGATAGTTTTGGTCATTTTGTTTGTAGTATCGATATTCTAGACAATCCTTTCAATGCTCTAATCTATTTTTCTAATAATGTGTAGTGTATGGCTACACGCACTTAATGAAAAAGGTGAGTCGGATTTTCTTCCATTTGGTCAGATAATGAGCAGTCTAGTGGGACATTAATTCCTTTGTTTGCTAACCTTATCTTTGTCGGGATCCCATCTAGTATCAATTTTCATAGGAAATTTTTAACTAGGAGAGGTATATATGTGTGTGAGAGAGAGAGATATAAGAATCTATTTCGAAAAAGATTAAGCCATTTAAAGATTATATATTCCCTCCGTCCAAAAATACATGTCATTTTACTTTTTAGCACGTATTTTTAGGAGCTAAAAACTATATAAAATAATAAGTTTTTATTAATTTTTTTATAATTATAAACTTATTATCAATAAGTTTATAATTATATAAAAAATTAACAAAAAAGTTAATATTTTATCTAGTTTTTAACTCATAAAAAACGTGCATGAATAGTAAAGGGACATGTATTTTTGGACGACGGAGATATTATTAATTATTAATGAGAATAGATCGATTAATTAATCACAATACAAAGGAATATGTGAGAATAGATGAAACTATACACACAAGTTTTTAAGGTTGTAGAATAGAAAACTAGAATTATTATTTAATTACAAGCTAGGTGTGAGGGGGAGAGAGAGGTAAATTGCTTGTGAGAATAATAATTGAACCGTATGTGTCAACTCTTATCTTTTGTGGAAAATAATACAAAGAAATATATCCTTGCTCACTTTTATGTCATTTTCCTACAATATTAAACTAATATACGGTGATATGGAGAGGTGGTAAAGGGCAGAAAAATAAAGAGCGATAAAGCCATCATATCCATTTATTTATGCAATATAATAATTTTGAAAGATCCAGTAAATTAAAAGGTACGTATCATATCATTTCAGGTGGACAAATTTTTTTGACCATATATTTTATACCATACATTTTTCTATACTATATTTTTAAGGTATACGATAAAAAAAATTAATTTATTGGATTTTTTTAAAAAAAAATATACTCCCTTCCTTAATTGAAACACGTCGTTTTAGTATGTAAATATATGTCATTTTAGGTATTTTTCCATTCACTTTACAAAATTGACCTTATAATAATTAGACAAGTGTTAGTTGTGATTTTCAATAAAGTAAAAATTAGAGTATAGTGTATTTTTTAGGAGTATTAGTTTTCTTAAAAAGGGTACATATTTCTAAAACGACAAGTTTTAATTAACGAATGGGTAGTGTTATTTTAACTTGTCATAAAATAACTTTCTTAGGATCAATACTATATTTAATAATGAATCTTTTCCAATAAAACTTCTCATCCTATCCTATATCATAAGAACATAGGATAGAAAACCGTTTATATTATATATACAGTGTATATACATACACACACATTTTATATATATATATATATATATATATATATATATATATATATATATATATATGTGTGTGTGTGTATTCTATCTTATGGTCTATGTATATATGATCTTAACAAAAAGAAAAGAGAGAATTTATATAGTGTATACGGAATGATTAGGAATATTACTGATAGATTGCAACAAATAAATTATTATTTATGGCATATCGGTGGAATATATATATATATGGCAGGATCCTATGCTAGTCGACCCAATACATATAATATACTAATTAGTAATTTTATTTTATTTTTTACTTTTGTACCTATTAAATTAAGACTATGGAGTAGTGCCATATAATTGGATAATCAAAAAAATATGTAAATAATAAGAAAAGAAGGGTTTGGCAACTCGTCGTTTTCATAGAAAACGGGACGCTTTCACAGAGTATCCATAGAGACAAACTCTATGGTTTGCAGAGGGTAGACCATCCAACAAACCCCCTCCATTTCCTCTCTTCCTCCTTTTGTCCTTATAATATACTAATACAAGTATATGTTGTGTTTGGTATCACCGGTTGACGTTAATTATATGTTTTGTTTAGCGTTTGTATTTCGTCTAAATGTATCGGATTACATCGCTCATCTTTAATTTCCGTGGTTATAAGGTGTCAAGATTCCTTTTCTGACACAAAATCATAAACCAATGTGTAAACTTCGCCTTACTAGTTACTACCTAACTTTTTTTTTTACTATAAACCGTCGTTTTTCTTTCCTTTTTCGTTAATGTGGAATGTGTACTTAAACCCTTTGGGCTTTGTCCCAAATTACTCATCTCAACACCTAAATTTTTTATTTTATTTTTTTTAACAATGAAAGGAATTCAAGATATCAAATAATTAATCTGATGACTCGAGAAGCCTGAAAGACGAGGATACTATATATCATGATGCAGATGATAAATAAACAAAAGAAGAAGAAGAAGAAGAAGAAGAAGTTGAGGGAAAAAAGCATGCGTGGCAAAATCGAGACTAGAGAGGTAGGGAGGTGAAAGTCATGAATTACAATGTGGGAATGCGAGAATTAAGTGTATAAGCAATTTAAACGCTTAGAGTACAATTATGAAAACCTCATATTTGGACTTTCATAGAGCTCATAACTAGGTTATATACCGTGTCTACAACCCCTCTAAGCAAACTACTTTGAACCATTGTCCCCGAGAAACTTAGACATAAACGAATGCAACTCGATCAAGTGAAGATGGAAACGAATTTGTTGAGAGGTTCAGTATATACAAGAGCTAGGGTCTCTCTTACATCAGTTATAAATGACTAAAAATGATGTATTGACCTTCGTTATTAGGTTATCGGAAACTTTTTTGGAGGACGTCTTCACTACCCACAGAGACTCTTAATGTATCGCTGGCCAGCGGTGTCATCGTTAGGTGGCGCTTGGTGTCGGGTTGTAGTCTACGTTGTCCCCCAACTTGTCAGGGTTAGGTTCGATTGTTCGTCTAGATTTTTGTATTGCAATTTCCTATTTTACGTTATATGTTTGACGGTTCGCCGTCTAGCGACTTTGTCGGCTACTTGAGAAGTCAGGTTTGTCTCCCTCAAATTCTGATCTTATCAAACAAAAAAAAAGGATGTTGGATATTTTATATAATATGAAAATCTATTGATTATTTGATAATTAGCTAGTTACTCTATGAGAGCGGTCTCCATTCATTTTTTTTTTCCAAAATATTAACGACCATCAAATTGTCACATTTTCTAACAAATTTCTTTAAATTGTTTTAAAGCCATTACTTCGGCAGCAAGGATGTTCATAGAATTTTCTACAGAACCAATCACAAGTTGGTGTAGTGGTTATGGGGCTATATCCCATGCCTCGAGGTTCGAAGTTCGAATGCCCCTGAAAACATGGAGACGCTTGTGAGTGGGAAGGTCAACCCCTTAATGGGCCTACAGTAACCCGACCCAGATGTAGAGTGGGCTAAGCCCACTTGAACTGGTAAAGAAAAAAGAAAAAAAAAAAAAAGAATTTTCTACAGTATAAATTAGATATTTTTATAAAAAATTATTGTCTCCAATTAAAAAAAAAAAAACTATATACTGCATATAACTAACCCAAACCCTAAACTGAATTCGTTGCTTGGTAGAGTGAGAATCTGGATTGGTCACCCATTAATTAATCAATTACTCCGTAAGATCGATGAAACAGAAACCCCCATAAATCAGAAACTATGGGCAATTAATAATACTAAAAATATACCGTAAAAAGCAGATGAGATGACAGTGAGTGATCTGCAGAAGTAAGCACCTGAGACTGCAAGTAGAAATTACAGTAAACTCACTGAATTTCATCAGATGGCTGATTCATGAGGGTTTCAGCACCCACCCACACGTGTGCCTCAATTCAACCCACAGTGTACGTTTCTGCTAGATTTTCAGTACCCTTTGGGGACCATTTTTTACAAGTGTTTGTCATCACTCACCACTGTAAGAGGACTCACCTATATAATGAGTCAGTACTCTGTAGTGCACCAAATATTACCCACTTTCACGCAATTAATACACCTAAAAATAAAATCCACCATTTTTCTAAATTGGAATATCTTACTATATACAGTATATATACATCCCATTAATTGATCCACACTGATTTAGCAAAGTGTGTAGCACAAGTGATCGAGTGAAATCATCATTTTTAAAATAGATATATATATATATATAATTCGCAACCAAAGATATATAATATATATTTTCTGTTCAATGGAGTTGATCTTCAACTATATATATAATTGATCAAATCTCCTCCCAGATCGATACTCAAATCATCACTAATTAATAATTTTGCCTCCATCATTTAATCACAATAATAATAATAATAATAGTAATAGTAGTAGTAATAATTGGAATTAAAATTTTCGAATTAAAAAAATAGGAAGCGGAAACCTATTGTGGATCAGGAGGAGTGGAACCGCTCCCGGCGGCGGCGGCGGTGGGATCGGCGGCGGTGGTGCCGCTGCCGCCCTCGCCGGCATCGGTCTGGAGAGGGGGCGGGGGAGGGTTCCTCTTCCGCTTCTTCTTCTCGTAGGGGACGCCACGGGCCTTGGCCTGGCCCTCGCGGACCTCGCGGAGGTAAATCCGGACGGCGCGGGCGGCGAAGGGGTTGGACTCGGGGCGGCCGCCGTTCTCCTCGAAGGCGGCGCGTAGGCGGCCGATGAGCGCGTCGAGGCTGCCCCAGGCCTGGCGGAGCGGGCAGGCGCAGGGAGCGGGCGGGTTGGGGTGCCCGAAGTACGGGCAGCCGCTAACGTGGACCTTGGTCTTGCCGAACTGGTCCAGGTACTTGAGGAACTCGATCACGTGGGCCCCGCTGCACCGCCCCAGCGTCAGCGGCGGCCTGTGGTTCCTCAAGTACTGCAAGAACGTGTTCCAGTCGCGCCGCTTCTGCGACTCGTACCGGCTCAGCGGCGCCGCTGGAGCCGCAGCTGATGAGCCTCCCGCTGCTGGTTCGGAGCCAGGGCTGGGCGGAGGCGGGTCCTCCGAGCCTCCTGCTCCGGGAGACGAAGCCATTTTCTTGATTTTTTTTTTTTATTTTAAATTCTTGTTTGTTTGAAATTGGGAAGGTGTAGGATGGATCTTTTGTAGGGGGGAGGGGCGGGAGGGGGTTTCACGGGAAATAAGGGATATTTTAATTTAGGAGGGGAGGGGTTTCTGTGGGTGAAAGGGAGGGAGGGGAGGGGAGGGGAGGGGAGGAAGATAAGAGAGAAACAATTAAGCAGGTAGAATCTCTACTTTTGTTTTGCTTCTTTTGGGTGAGAGAGATGGTGAAGTAAGGGAAAGGGGATGAGGAAGAGAGAGGGAATGATGGGACGTTAAAAGGGTCTAATCGATGAATTATGTGGGACTCCATTCTTTGGGTTATTTACACTAAATGGCCCAAATTAGATGTGTTTTATTGTGAGAAAAAAAGAATCAAAGAAAATGAAAAATATAATTGATGAGATATATACAGGGGTGTTTGGGTTGATCGAATACTTTCTTTTATTGTCGATTGGTTGGCCCATTAGGCTGTTTTGAAGCTTACAATTGTCCGAAATCAAGGAGACGATTATACGAAATTAATAATCAATTAGTAAGTATATAGAGTGTTGTTATAACGAGAATGAAAATAGTAAAGAAAGATACAGAAATTTACGTGGTTCGACAACGGTGTGTTGTCTACGTCCACGGGTAGAGAAACAGATTTGTATTAGATGAAGCAAAACAGATTAGGGTTACAACACCGCTGGGGCGAAGCCCTCTGAACCCCCGACACGTCGTCAGTCAACAATGAGACAAGGCATATTAACAAGTGTTACCAAAAAGCACCCTCGATCTATAGGTCATATTTTAGTTTGGAATCATTTTCACCAAGCCAACGTCTTTCTCTACCTTAGTAGGTTGGGCTTTTGCTTTGATGTTGTTGCATTGGTTGGTCGCCATGGGCTTCCAATGCAAAGACATATCTTGTCAACTTTATCGAGCTTTAGAGATACATAACGACTCTTGCTCTTCACAACTTTTCGACCATAACAACAACAATTTCAATCCGTCGTCCCTCTCAGAGCAAGAGTCTCAAGATGGTGTTTTCGAGTAAATCACTGTTATAAAAACAATTACATATAAATATAAACAAGCAAAAGACAAAAGACGTAACGCAAAAACGTAGCTCTCTTATGTATACGAAGTTACGAACTTGTTGAGAATATAAGTTGAAGTTGTGGGATAGATCCCACATTGATTAAAAAGTAGATCCAAGCCTTATACATAAGTGGGTGGGTTACCCCACCTAACACCAATTGGTTTTAGGATGGAACCCCACTCTGCTTATATCATATTCTGTTAGGAATTGGATGTGTGAAATCAGTATTGTAAATATTAAAAAGTAGGGTATTGTGGTATAAATACCCACAAGTTGTATTGTCGATGGTATCGAATATAGAAATCTCAGTTTCCTCCTATCTTCTTCTTCTATCCTCTGATCTCTCTCTTGAAAGCCAAGTTACACCTATATGACCTTCAGATCATGACAAATTGGTATCTAGAGCCAATCGATTCTCAATTCAACATCAACTATCTCAAAAGTTGAATTTTTTACCTACCTACAACTCAAACCAATCTTTTTTATTTTTTGACAAGTTTTTTAAAAGATAAAAATTATATAAATATTAATTTTTAAAATAATTAAAACTTATTACTAATAAGTTTGCAATTCTTAAAAAAATGGCATTTTATATAATTTTTAACTTCTATAAAAACGCGACAAAAAATCAAGGGACATGTACTGAGGTTTTTGCTATTAACACTGGCATGCAGAAAGCGATTGAGAGAAGGATCAAGAAAGTCATAATTGAAGGTGACAACCTGGAAGCAGTGAAAGCAATTAATGGAAGGAGCACTACTAAATGGGAGATCATGCGTCAAATTGAAGAGATCAAACTTCTTTCTAATTCCTTTGAGCATATTGAATTTAAGCACTGTTACAGAGAAGCGAACAGAGTAACAGATTTCATAGTTAAGAATAGGAGGAATTGTAATATGTCCACACTCCATTTGAACAAGGATCTTTGTAACATCATCCAGCAGGATGATCAAGGTTGTGTTCTTTTTTTTCTAACAGAACCTTCCTAATGTTTGCCCACTGCAAAAAAAAAAAAAAAAAAAAAACTTACATTTTAACACAGTTTGAAATTAAGGTAATTGCCTACAATTATTTAATTAAGGGGTGGTTTTTGTAAATAGCCCTAATTCCTTGTAGAGAGAGAAATTAGGCAGAGGAGTAAAAATATTAACCCTGACGAGTTTAAGAATTGTACGTTAATTTGCTGTGGAAAAAAAGAAAACTCCGTATAGTATAATGATAGGGGGAGGGAGGGAGGGGGTGAGGAATCACGTGGAGATGGCGCCTGAAGGAGGAGCCACCGGCGGCCCCCTCCACGCCACCCCCACCACCGCCATCGTCACCGTCACAAGCACCAGTTGTTTTGCTAATTCAACCACCTACTGTTGGATTCCCTCACCTTCCTAATTATTCCTCCCCTACTGTCCCTAGCTCCCCACTTGCTCCTTTTTTTTAAACAAAAAAATTCTTTTAATTATTTGTCTCTTGGAGTTTTTAAACTTTAAATTCTCTGAGGCAAAAAAAAAAAAATCTATTTGGATTTGAATGTATTTTAACTATATTGTATAGATGTTTTATTGAGCTCAATTTAAATAAAATACATATTATTTAAATTATTTTTGATTTAACTCTAATAGTTTTTATTTTAAAATTTTAAAAAATTATTTAGTTTTATAGAATACTATATATTTGTGAAATACTCCGTACTCTCTATTTAATTTTTCTCTTACTTCTCAATTGTGAAGAATATGATAGGAAATATGTTAAAAACTTAGAATTCTAAAAAAAAATTCCAAAATCCTCAAAATGAGAAATCAGTTGGAGATGTTGTTATAATTTTTTATTTTACAACTTGTGTTAATTATTTATAATATAATTATAGACTTTATATATGCAATAGTGTATATCTTTGAATGACATACAATTTATATGATTTTTTTTTGACGCAAGATAAGAATTCGGTTCTCCAGACAAGCCTAGAGAAATCGAGAGACCGGACAAGCCAGTAGATGGACTAACCATCATGTACAACCGAAAAAACTTACAGAAGCAAATGACTGAAGCAAATGACAGAAGCAAATGACAGAAATAAAAAGCATAATTAAACGTACAAGTCATCCTACACCGACACTACAAGCTAGCAGAACAAACAAACCGATCGGCCAAAGGGAAGACGCACACAGATAACTCTGGGGAACCTAGCGGACATCTCAGATTATGGACTCCAACAGAGCCTTCAGATATCGATCGCACTTCCACGACGTCTACGAACATAGCAAATCGACCACCGTTCACATGAAGCCTGCAGAACAACAAGAACAACACTGCACACCAATCCGCAAGTCCAAATCCTAACCAAACCATTGCCTATTCAAACCCAAAAACCCATCTTAACCCCTCAAGGACGATAACAAGATCGTAATAGGTTGCACAAGGCAAACCAAAATAGAGACAACAAGATGAGCAATAAGAGAAAAAATAACACAACGATCAAAAGGAAAGGATTAAGGCCAGGCAGATTGAATTTGTAATCGAAAAAGACAGAGGGCAAGACGATGAGGCGGTGGCCCCGGTGGCCATGGTGGCGGCCGATGTATCCGAGGTAGGCTGTCGGCGAGTGGCGGCGGCCAAGAGCTCGAAGAGAGCGTTCCTGAGAACTTAGGTAGTTGGTGGCGAGGCGGCGACGGAGATTATGGAGGCACAGGCCATGTCGGTGGAGGACCATGTATGGTGGTGGTAAGCCGCGACCAAAAGGAGGGAAGTTGGAGGCGGTGGTTGCGTGCAAGACCGAGTGGCGGCTGAGTAGGAGCCATGAACCGGAGGTGGCAGGCGATGGCTCGGTGTGAGGCTGTGGTGAGTCGGGATCGGTGGTGAGCCAAGGCGGCGGAGCTTGGAAGCTATGGTGATGGTAAGGTAGGCGGCGCCCAAAAACCCCTGACTGAAGAGCCGAGAGAGGTCCAGGGGTCGAAGACGACGGTTGAGTCGGCAGGAACACAGGAAGGCGGAAGAGGCAGTCTTCGGTGCAAGGCAAAGGCGGCGGTGTAGCGCCGGAGGTCTGTTGGACGAGGCTAAGAAGCAGACAAAGGCTGGAATCGGTGGTTACTCGGTGGAGCAGTCCCCGGGAGGAAGCAGGAAGAGTGGTGAGGAGGCCATGACTGCGGCCAAACTTGGGGAGGAAGGACCCGACGGCGGCGCATCTCAAAAGAGAGCGTTTAGGTACAATTTATATGATTTTAAATACATTGTGAAACATGTTAATAAAAAAAACTATTAAAGTATTTATATATTATAATTCAAATTATTTGGTCAAAATATTATAATTAAATATGCACATCTAAACACACTCTAGCTAATTGCACTTTTATTAACTGTGATTATTAGATTTAAAAAAAAATTATTTTAAAACTGTTTGCCACTTATTCAACTATAAAATCTAAATTGGTCTCCTTTCTTTGAGTGTTTCTCATTTCTCTTCCCATCAATAAATTAGGATGTACTCTACATTTTAGACCATCTTCAACAACTTCTTTAAAATTTCTCTAAATGGGAAAGCAAAATAAATATTCTTTAAATTATTTTTGTTTTAACTCCAACAACTTTCCCACTTCTAAAATTTGAAAAATGATTTACTTTTAGAGAGTGTTGTAGATTTAGAAAAACTTCTCTATTTTTTCTACATGACCCATTTTGGAGAAAGAGATGAGAATATGTTTGACAAAAGAAACCTCTTAAAATTCTCAAAAAAAACTCCACAATGTTCAAAATAGGGAATCTTCAAAATGTGCTTATGAGTCCATTGACATCCAACGACTATTCTCCTTATAAAATCAACAAGTTCCGTCTAACCAGAAATCTTATTTATTTAAGACATCTAACAAGTATTTAGGTTTTTGCATTCAATTTAATATTTTACCCATTTATTAAGGGTATTGCAAAGTCAAAATCTTATCCAAAAGAAAAAAATGCCTCTCTATTTAGGGATCTTGTGTTCATAGTGTGGGTTATAAGTTAATCCAAAAAAAATTCTTTCACATTGATATAATTGAACTTCTAAATTTTAGTTTGGATTATACTAAAATCATACTTGATAACAGTAATATGGTTTTTCTAACTATATATAGTTTTTTAATTAAATTTATCAATTAAAAAAATTTCTTTATTAAATATATTTTTAATTTAGTTGAATAGTTACCATTTACTCCGTATATTATTGAAAGTGCATGCAATGCGCATTGCAAAAAAAACTACCGAGTACAAGGGTGCGTTTGGCAAATTGATAGTTGTTGGAGTAGCTGAAAATGTTGGATTATTTGTATTAAATATAAGTTAATGCTAGTATACTCTTTGATAAACCTAGCTGTTAGGGTAGCTGTTGAAAACTTTTGTGAATAAAAAATCAAAAGCTTCGAAAAATGTGGGTGAGTAGCTGTTAAAAAATATAGATTTCAAAAGCTAATTAAACTAAAATCTTATATTTATTTTATTTAAAATTATATAATATCAAAACCAATAGCTCTGAAACGCTTCTTAGTTTTTCCAAACGGAGCCTAAGGTTATCATTTTTGTTTAAACTATGAGAATGTTTGTTTTAAAAAAAAATCATTCCCTGATATTTCCCTCTGTTCGAAAACTTTTGTGAAGATCTAGTGTGAGTTTTAGGTTCAACCAAATTGGTCATAGTTTCTTTAATTAATTAATACTCCTATTTTTTGCAGAAATTAAAAGGTGTACACCAGCTAATTAAAGCGCGTACGGAATTCTTATATAAAATCAAATTGAATTTGAATTAGAATTATATAACCGATCGGATCGGAAAATGGAGTAATGGTGGAGTCGGCACCTACGCTACACTAAAATTGTACATATTTACAAATCCATTAATTAATAATACTGTACGGAGCTGTAATTGATTTGTTTTGGAATATAAATCCTACTGTATTTATGAATGGTTGATGAAGATGAATGGGAATGGGATGACAATGAAGAGCAATGCAATCAGATAGTTTCAAACGCCACTCCCTCCCGTCACTTTCCCTCCCAATCTCCCATGCCCTTTCACTCCGTTTTCCTATCTCATTTCCTGTTTTTATTCATTACGGAGTATTTCATTTTATTACATCTCCATATCCTTACATCAGTTGGATAAGACATTACAGTATTATTTACTAATTATGTATGTTTTTTTAATGATTATAAAAATTATATAAAATATTCAATTTTTTATTATTTTTTTTAACAATTTTGTAATCATCAGCAATAATGAATTTGTTAAAAAAAAAATATTTTATATAGTTTGTATCATTAAAAAAAAACATGTGTGAACTTAATCAGGTACGGAGCCATAAAAAAATCGAGGGGGAAAAAGCTATGAGGGGAAAAATGCCATAAAATGAAGCTATAAAGATTTGAATTCAAGACCTCATGATTCAAATTCTCATTCCATACTAACTAAACTAAGAATACTTTATGATTTACTACTCTTTTTAACTTTTTTTAATCCTTAAATTACCAAAAATTGTAAAAAAAATTTACATTTTTCTCCGAGCTAGAGGGGGGCTCGAGCCACCTCGTGCCCCCTCGATCTCCATCCGCTGCTGGTTATAATTGGGATTTATGGAATTGAAAGGAAAGGGGAAGGGGTTAAAAGAAAGAAAGAGGAAGGTTAGAGATGAATATGTTTAGGAAAAAAAGAAACAAATGTATACCGTAAAAGGAGGGGGAAATTAAAGGGAGATTGAGAGAGTAAAGGGTAAGGGAGAAATTTGGTATTTTGATTTCCTTCAAAATATCCTCTAATGAATGTAATTATCACTATTTATACTAATATTCCTAATACATATTTTAATACTACATAGTATCTTTCACATAACATAAAAAACATATTTTGCCGAACGGAGAAAGAAATATAAAGTTACTGATAGACTCGTGTATTGCTAAAAATAACTTTCTAACCTTAATGAAGATGCAAGTTATATGGAGTATATGATTAGTAACAGTGGTGGATTCAGAAAATTTCGGAGGAGAAAACTCTATCCGAATGCATCATTTCGGATGAGGTCAAGAAGATCAGGATTATTCTGAATATTAGTACCCCAGGCGAAGTGGCAAATGTGTGTAAGCTTATGGGCCACTCTATTGCCTATTCGGGGTACACGGAGGAAAGAAACCCTTTCCATATTTGTTAACATAGTTGTAAAATCCGACATAATAATTAAGTTTGATTTCCTTGTTTTTCTGTTGAGATGGTCAATAATTATTCTAGAGTCCCCTTCACTTTGAAGTTTGGTAATTTGTAAATTTAGTGCGTTCTGTACCCCGAGTTTTAAAGTAAGAGCTTCAGCTTTTAATGGACTTTGATTACCGAGTTTTATATCTCCCATATATGTTGATTAGCCGGCCTTCCCAACTGGATAATAGTCTCAGCTGTGCTGGCCTTGTGTAAGAGGAAAGAACCAATATTTTACACTATACTCCGTAATACTTATTAATAATGAGTATTAGAATGTAAAAAAATTTAATTAAAAAAATCAATGTTTTATACAGTATAATTTTTAGCTCATTAAGGTAAAAAAAAAAATATTATCCAATATAGGTAAACGTCAGTTAAAAGCTACGTAGAAAGTAGCAACTAGCTTAGCATGACCTAGACCTTATGTTATCCAAGTGGATCCATATCAATAATCTGGAAGCACGATATATCCATCCTATAAATAATTTGATTGGAAAAATATTACAATAAAATTGGGTAATTGTTTCCGTAAATAACGCGGGTAAATTAAAGTTTATAATATATTTTTAAAATGGTTAAATTAGATGTATTTAGAAAAAATATTTTTCAAATTAGAATTCTTCTTATATACTCTAAGGGAATAGGATATAAAATCCATTTTTATATTATACGATCAGGTGTTGATTTAACGTCTAATGCAAAATTTTAACTTAGTATAAACCAACTACTCTTAGTACGTTATATATTTGGTAAAAGAATAACTGATAGGTAGTTGAAGCTGATCGATCGATTGTTTGTGTTAAATATATGTTAATAAGTTAGTATGTTGTTTGACAAATCGAGCTATTAGAGCAGCTAATGGAAATTTGTGAATAAAAAACAAAAAGCTCTAAAAAATTTGTGTGAGTAGTTGTTGAAAGACTCATGTTTCAAAAGTTAATTAAACTAAAATCTTACATTTACTTCATTTAGAACTATATAATATCAAAACCATAAGTTCTGATAAGCCAGTTATTGTGTAGCTTTGTGCCAAACATAGCCTATTAGTCTGTTATGTCCCTAATAGGGATTATGAGGATTTGATAGGGAAAGAAGAGAGTTTAGGGTTAAGAGAGAGTAAAGGGAGAGAGAGAGAGAGTAAGGGTAAAGAGGAATTGTTTTGATTATTCATTGGATGCCTTTCCTAATACAAGATATGGGTATTTATACTAATCCCCTTTAACCACTATACATGACAATACCCACTCCTTATAAAAACTTTGTCCTCAAAGCTTACAAAAACAACACAAAGCTAACAAATCAGTGAAGCACAAAACTATAGCTAACACTAATGCAATGAAAAGGTACATGGTGAATGGCTAACAATATGGTGACAGCTAGCTTCTTTATGTACTGAGAGACTTCCATACTATTTGTAATGGTTGCAACTTGATTTAAACAACCCAAATGGACAAATTGGAGTGTTCTCAGATCTCAAGTTTTCTTCCACTTCAACCATGCTTCATTTCTTTCCCAGTTGAATTATGCAGCAAGAAGCACTAAGTACTGACCATGCTTCCTTTCTTTCCCAGCTGAATTATGACAGCAAGAGGCACTGCACATGTCTTGACAGCACCTTGAGAATCAATGCAGTCCCGCCAGAATATCAAAACTGATAGAAACAACAATCAAACTAAACTAGAAATAGGCCAATAGCTCCACAATAATTGTCAAGTTCTCCACCCGGGTCAAAAACTAAAACGCCCAGCAAGCCCTGTTTTACCATTTGGGCCACCTCAATTGCATTGCAATCTACCTCGTCAGTCCAAATTACAGCCTCGATGACTCTAACCCCACCTTCCTCACATTCTCTACCATTAGAGCCACCCCCTGGATCAAAAATGAAAGGGACTAACAAGCCACCTTTTAGACAATCTGGAGTGAACTCAAGTCCCGCCACAACAACCTTATCAACTAAGTTGAAGCCAAATTGATCAAACAAAGGCTTGTAGATTTCTTTGCTTTCACCAATTTCACAATTTAGAACACCACAACTACCACCAGGGTCGAAAATAATCGTACCCACTAGCCAAGACATTTCTATGAGCACTTGGTATACACTAGAGAATACCGCAATACCAACTGAATTTTGCCAAAAATTAATAACTCCAATATCTGCATCTTTGATCCTCATAGGCATCTCGATTCCCATTTTCCGTTTCTGAAATCTTGGTGCTAAACTATCCCAAGGTAGAGATCTGAAAGTTACCTTTGATTGCTCGAAATGGGGATGAAGTTCGTCTTGCTTCTCGGTGGCTTCTTTCCTCGGGGCTTCAATATCTTCGAAATTCTGCCTTGGAGCTTCGATGTTGAATCCTTGGCCTCCTCTAATGGTGATTCCCCAAGAAATTGTCGGGTCGTCGGCTTTTATGTTGCCAGTTCTTGGAATCGAAATTCGCCCCTGATCGGAGCCCTCCGTCACCGAGATCTGGAGATCTGAACCTTCTACCCCCGCCGATTTCTCGAGCCCTGCTCCTGTGGTATCGCCGGGATTGGCCACGAACGGAGATCGCTCGCTCCCCGTGATGAATTTCTTGACCAATTCCGTCAGGGCATCGATCTTCAGATCCATCTCGGACCGGCGTTTCGCCGAATCTTGCGAAATTTGCTGTGTCGCTGCAATGAATTGTTGAGATGCCACCACCAATTCCTGATTCGCTGCGAATAATTGCTGCATATGCTGAAGTTGCGCCTCCGTCTTCTTCACATTGTCTTCCAATGTCTTCATGCAAGTACCTTCCGCCATGGTTGTCGCCCAATCCGAGATTTCCGGTCACTGAGACTGAAATTGAAAGAAAAAAAATCTAGGTATAGGTCGGAGAATGACCTTTCTCTGATACCAATTGTTATGTCCCTAATAGGGATTATGAGGATTTGATAGGGAAAGAAGGGAGTTTAGGGTTAAGAGAGAGTAAGGGTAAAGAGGAATTGTTTTGATTATTCATTGGATGCCTTTCTTAATTACAAGATATGGGTATTTATACTAATCCCCTTTAACCACGTACTATACATGACACAGTCATTGTATCCCACTCTTTTCAAATGATGTTTTTTTTCTAAGAATATAAATATGTTTTTTTTTTTCAATCACATTTCAAGAATAATAATTTATCCGATAAAGTTATATATAAGGCATTATAAAAATGTACATTTGATCTATAATATAAAGCGCTTTTGTATATGTAACTTTATCAATATACTTTTTCTCTCTCCCATTATTGTATTTTTTTGTTTCTTTTTAATTATACAATTTTCTCAAATCTATCTATATATACATATACTAAAATCGATGCATAGGATCCTATGTGGCGCGTTGTCGTTGATTCTGGAGACAAAAATCTTATGTGGCGCGTTGTAGTTGATTATAGAAAAAAAATTAAAAAAATAATATGTTATCATAGTTTATAGAAAGTTATATAAGTCACAATCTATATATCTATATATTTATATTTTAGTTAATTGACATAAATATAAATAAAAAATATTTCATAGTCATACTTACCAAAATATTAATAGATAAATATGTAGTATTTGATAAGTGCTATTTTATTTATATAGATTATTTTTTGTTGGAAAAAATTAATCTGTGGATAGATATTTTAGTAAACTAACGTAATAAATCTACACTATATATTTAATAAAAAAAATATTAAAATGTTTTTAAGAAACAGTTATCTATTAAATTACACGAGATTCAATTAATGTTAGGTTAGAAAAAAAAATTACCTTATAAATGGGAATTGTATTTATAATTTGAGACAATCTAAATAAAAGATATTTAGATTTTTTATAATCCGTCGAACTAATTTTATTTATATCTATATTATTTATTTGGTGGAAAAATGATTTAAATTTAGATTATTATTTATTTATTTATTAAAAAACTACCGAAATTATTTTTAATATTGTATTAACATATTCTCCGTACACGGAACGAGACTAACACTAGTACTTTATATTATAAATCAAAATCAGTATATAATTTTATACATTTGGTGTTACATTTATCTTGAAATACTTAATGAATTGAAAGTATTAATCGATGGAACCGGGCGAATATAAGGGAGAAAATGACTTATCTTTGGCAAACGCAGATTTGACGTGCTATGTTATTGCAAAGCCGAACAATGAAAAAAGGCATGAAATCGGACACAGTAAAACAAAGATGGGGAGAGAGATGATTGTGGAATTTCATAAAATTCCATAAGTGGGAAGTCTTTAGTTACTCCACATTTACCCTGCAAGTGCATCTTGTTGATTGACAGCAATGACCCCACCCCTACTTCTTTTTTTTTTGATAACGTAGGGTCCGGACCAATCCCTGCACACCTCGCTTGCTCCATATGTTACCCCTGTAACCGGTTGAGCTAAGTCATATCATGTGGATTCACTAATTAGCACTAGTATGTAAAACATTCGTAACGAGAAAGACAAGCGGCAAACTGTTAGACAAGTTCAACCATAGACGGATCTAGGTGGGGGCAAGCGGGAGCATACACTTCCTCTTTCATCTGACGAATCACCTATATTTGTTCTATGCGTCGATAGCTTCGTTTTGATATATTATAAACTTCAATCAGATAACCGAGTAAAAAGTTATGAACGTTTGAAAGTTAAGCACAAATTAATTGTTTCAAATGTCTTTTAATAAATCACGATTCTTTTATATCTTACTTAATTTGATATTTTGGTAATATAATTCAACATAAAAGCTTCGAAACAAGAGGTTATATTACTAAATTCGATAAGTAAATAAGAAATTATGCAAGTTTAAAGTTTGTATATCTTGTTACACGTTATTGCGTGCTAAGAAAATAACAAGTTGTATATTGATTTTGTAGGTTTCAAACGATATATTTTTAGATGAAAAGAATGTTGTTGTTGATTAAAACGATATCGTTTTTCCTTTAAAGGAAAAAAAAATATTATAACAACTAATGACACAATTTTAAATTAAAATACCACTATTTTGAACAAAAAAAATATTGTGTTTTGAACTAGAAAAACGTTGTCTCAAACTAAAATATCATCGTTGAATCTAAAATATTATATTTTTGGTTTGCTAAATTATATATAAAAAAATCTATATATCAAAGAGTGAATCAATAATTTGTACAAAACTTCGCCCCCTCCCGATAAATTTTTGATCTCCGTCACTGAGTTCAACATAAACCAAGGCTTGAGTGACCACCTAACCAAATACTAATAGTGGGATTTGATTATCGTGGGGTCTTTTGGTCAGGTTTTCGTCTTCTAGTTCCTCTAGCTGCGTTTTTTTTTAGTTTGTTCGTTGATGTTTTATGTATTGTATCTAGACCTGTCAAACAGGTCATTCGGGTCGGGTCACTTCGGGTTTCGGGTAAAACGGGTCCCGGGTAAAACGGATTTCAGGTATTTTCGGGTTGACTCGAACCCAGGTTTCGGGTCATTTCGGGTCGATTTCGAGTTTGTCAATTTTTTCTTTTTTAAATTAAAAAAATCAAAATTTGATAATTTTGTGATAAATTTTAATTATATATAAAAAAATTTAATTATATATAATTATAAATCAACCGGGTCAATCGAGTAAATCGGGTCAAAATTACTAGGTCACCGGGTCGAAAACCAGATTACCCGGAAAATTTCGGGTTTCTCGGGTTCGGGTCGAAAAAAATTTTGGGTCAAAATTTCCGGGTTCGGGTCGGAAAATTTTCGGGTCGGGTCACCGAGTCGGGTTGTGTTTTGACAGGTCTAATTGTATCTAGTCATCCACCTCACAGAGGGCACGTGGTCATTAAATAAAATTTTGTTTATCATTGTACAAACACCCCAATGGGATATGACGAGAGTAGCCTTTTAATATGTGAGAATATGTCGAAAGCGATTTTCTTATATGTTCTATTAGTCTTATTGGTATTTCGTATTATGTTTTGTATATTGTGATCCATTTTCTCTATGATTGTAAATGTTGTTCGACACTCGATCTTTTTTAGTTTCCATTAGGGCCACGATTTGAATATTTTCAATCTTGCATGGGATTTCAATCTCTGTCCATAGGTTTTTTTTCCAATCCCACAACAATTCCACGTGCAGATCTTCATTCTGGATGATCTCCATCTTTATATGGTAGTTTGTCAATTCCATTTTTCATTTTAAACTACAATTGTCTTATAACGAAACTACTACTTTCATTTTCATTTACTATTCAAATACGTTTTTTGAAAGATAAAAATTATATATAAATATCAACATTTTATTAATTTTTTAAAATAATTTCATACTTACTGGAATCATAAAAAAAAATTACTACTCCCGTTCAACAAAACACACCAGTTACTATTCATGTACATTTTTAAATGATAAAAAATATCAAAAAAATAATTCCATACTTAGTAAAAATAAATATGAAATTATTTTAAAAAATTAATTAAATTATTTATATTTTAATATAGTTTTTAGGGGTTTTTTGTTAAGTGCCATTTTGGAAACAAATATTAAGTCATAGGACACAAGGGTTACAATATTAGGTAAATGTCCACAATTTCTAATTATACCCCTGCCCCTGTTTCCCCCAAATTTCACGCTCGCCAGTATCTCTAAAATCAATCGAGCAACCATCTTCGTCTCCGGTGACTGTCGGTCGGTCCTTGGTCGTCGCTCGAGGCTCCACCACTCCCACTCCGTCGGCCCCAACCAGTGCTCCGACCAATCGCCGATGTTCCTCCTCCGGCATCCGCCGTCGTCGCTTGACCTCCTCTCCGTTCGACCCTAAATCCAAGCCTTCTACCCGCTCCATCTCTCAAGGATGGTTTTCGTGAAAAACCCCTCTCAAATTTATACAAAATCGCTAACCGCCATTGTTGGACACCTTGGAGCTTCGTGAAACACCCACTTAGCAGCCCCTGTTCAAGCATTCGTCGCGTTGTGTAAGATCATCCTTCGACAAAATAAAAACAGCTTTATAGACATTGTCTCCACTATGAAAAAAGGTTCATAAACACTGTAATCAAAAGAAAATCATATGATAAGGGAAGCACAACTCCTATAGGGGCTATTGAGAAGCCAAAATAAATATAGTGACGGTTCTTCTCTAATATATGAATGAGTAAGAGGGTCATAAACGCTGTAAGCAAAATAAAAATAGGATCATAGACACTGTAACCAAAGGAAAACCCTATGACGAGGGAAGTATAAACCTTATAGGGCTAATGAGAAACCAAAATACATGTGGTGACAGTTCTCCTATAACATATGAATGGTTAAGAGGGTCATAGATGTTGTAATCAAAATATAAATAGTATCATAGCCACTGTCACCACTATAAAAACATGGTCATAAACACTGTAATCAAAGGGAAATCATATGATAAGGGAAGCACACGCCCTATAGGGGCTAATGAGAAGCCAAAATAAATGTGTTGACAATTCTCATATAATACATGAATGGGTAAGAGGGTCATAGACACTGTAATCAAAATAAAAACAGTGTCATAGCCACTGTCACCACTATAAAAACAAAGTCATAGACACTGTAATCAAAAGGAAAACCCTATAGACGTTGTAACCAAAATAAAAACAGCTTTATAGACACTGTCATCACTATGAAAAAAGGTTCATAGACACTGTAATCAAAGGAAAATCCTAGGAAAAGGGAAGCACAAACCCTATAGGTTCTAATGAGAAGCCAAAATACATGTGGTGACAGTTCTCCTCTATATATGAATGGTTAAGAGGATCATAGACGTTGTAAGCAAAATAAAAATAAGGTCATAGACACTGTAAGCACTGTTAAAATAAGGTCATAGACACTGTAATCATAAGGAAAACCCTATAAACGTTGTAGCCAATATAAAAACAGCTTTATAGACACCGTCACCACTATTGAAATAAGGTCATAGACACTATCACCACTATAAAAACATGGTCATACACACTGTAATCAAAGGGAAATCATATGATAAGGGAAGCACAAACCCTATAGAGGCTAATGAGAAGCCAAAATAAATGGGTTGACAGTTCTCATTTAATACATGAATGTGTAAGAGGGTCATAGACACTGTAATCAAAATAAAAACAGTGTCATAGCCACTGTCACCACTATAAAAACAAAGTCATAGACACTGTAATCAAAAGGAAAACCCTATAGACGTTGTAACCAAAATAAAAACAACTTTATAGAAATTGTCACCACTATGAAAAAAGATTCATAGATACTGTAATCAAAGGAAAACCCTATGAAAAGGGAAGCACGAACCCTAAAAGGGCAAATGAGAAGCCAAAAAAACATGTGATGTACATTATGGTTTAGGGTTTAGGGTTAAGTCTTTAGGGTTTAGGGCAATGTTAAGTACAGTACGTCGTTAAGAGATGATTGTTGTCACCAAATGGAAAACCCTAGGACAAGGTAAGCAAAAACCCTAAAGGAGCTAATAAGAAGCCAAAAAACATTAGGTGGATAGTTCTCCTTCAATATATGAATGGGTAAGAGAGTCATAGACATTGTCACCACTATTAAAACCGGGTCATAGACACTGTCACCACTATGAAAAAAATGTCATTGACACTGTAATAAAAGGAAAACCCTATAGACGTTGTAACCAAAATAAAAGCAAGGTCATAGACACTATCACCACTATAAAAACAAGGTCATAAGCACTGTCACCACTATAAAAGAAGAGTAATAGACACTGTAACCAAATGAAAACCCTTCTAATATATGAATGAGTAAGAGAGGCATAAACGCTGTCACCACTGTTAAAACAAGGTCATCGACATTGTTACCACAATTAAAAAAGGGGGTCATAGACATTGTAATCAAAGGAAAACCCTATAGAAACTGTAACCAAAATAAAAATAGAGTCATGGACACTGTCACAACTATAAAAACAAGGTCATAGACACTGTAATCAAAATAAAAATAGGGTCGTATACACTAACCAAACAAAAAACAAGGTCATAAACACTGTAACCAAAAGAAAAAGAGGGGCATAGATACTGTAATCAAAGGAAAAACCTAGGATAAGGAAAATAATTTTTTGATGACAGCTTTGTTTCAAGTGTTTTTTTTAATTTTTTTGATGACACAAAAATTCACAATTTCAATCAAATACTTGTTGCAAACTGAAGGCATCAACATATCATATACAAACTCACTCATAGGGATCTATGATTAAATCTCGCAATTGAACCCATAAGCATGATGACACATATAAGTGTTCAGTTTAGTGAAATCAAGCAAACAAATTAAACAATCTAGGGATATTACAGTCGAAACAATACATATCCAAGAAGTAGAAATCAAAGCTAAAGTAAAAAAGTAGCAGATTTGAAGAAAATTAGTAGCTCCAATCACAAATCAATAACCCTAGTTGTAGAACAATACCCCTGCAATACCGGACTATATGCAACAGACAATCCGTCGATAACCCTAAGCATTTTTCTAATTTCAAAGATTGCAAATTAACACAGCTGACATTTGCGATGGTCTGAAGATCCAAGTCCCTCACGATCATTTGCTTGAAATGGAGCAAATTCAGATTCTGTAACCAGTACAGAATACTCAGGGAGCCACATATCCGCCCCAATCCTCAGGAATCAAATTAAAGAAGGCGACTCTCGGTTTGCCCTTCAACATCAACGATTCCAGATTGGGAAAGGGCTGGAATAGCCGCTCAGGTGTCGTGGAGTAGCAAAAGGCGATGGTCATGTGCTTCCTTTCCTCCGCGTCGAGCTCGTCAATTCGGATCTGCATCGTCAATTCGGATCTGCAGGAGAAGCGAAGGCGGATATGGAGCGAAGGCGGCGGAAGCGGAGGAGAAGCTCCGAGGTCGGGAGGTTGTTCATCTTCATCGTCAATTCGGATCTGCAGCAAGTCGGTGGCGGAGAGGCGGAGGGGATTGGAGTGAAGGCGGCGGAAATTGGAGCGAAGCAGCGGAGGGGAAGGAGAAGCTCCGAGGTCGGAGGTCTTGGTACCAGGAGGGAGGCGACTAGAGACGACGACGGCGGCTGCGGCTGCAAGGAGGCAGATCTGGAGGAGGAGAGATCCGGAGGGCGAGGATCGAGGAGGAGAGATCCGGTGGAGGAGGATCGGCGAGGAGAATCGACGATCGGCGGCTGCGGCTTCTTCGAATGTGTCCTGGATCTAAATGAAGCCGATACTCAGATCTAAGAACGAGGGTAGGTAAATGGGAAATTAACAAGGGCAAGGGTAGAAGGGGGATTATGAAAAAATAATGGACATTTACTAGCAAAGAAAAGCTTCGGCCTTTGGACCAAATTACTAAATGTACATAAAAAATGTACATGAATAGTAAACGATATATTTTGATGAATGGAGGGTGCAATAAAAAAAAAGTATATATTTTATATAGTTTTTATTTTCTTAAAAATGTGCATAAATAGTATAATGACTTCTTTTTCGAAATTGTTGAAATATATAAAATATCAAATTTTTAAAAATTAAAATAATTTCATTCTCATTACTAATAAATACTCCTTGAATTTTTTTTAAAAATTAATTAAAAATGATATTTTATATAGTAGTTTTTATTATCCTTAAAAAGCACGTGTGAATATTAAATGATAATTATTACATATGGAGAAAAAATAATTTCGAATGAATTAAAAAAAATAGAATAATAAATGAGAGTGTAATGATAAATTTGTTGATCGAGTAGATTGAATATATTTTTTGAAATGAAAAGTAATTAGGATGAATTATATACTCTCCGTTAATCAAAACTTTTCGTTTTAGAGAATAAATTTTGTTAAGAAAAACATGTCATTTTAGATATTTTGGTATACATTTTACAAAGTTGTCCATATGCTTATACCATTTTGTGATAAAACCTTCTTTATGGAGATGTTAGTTGTAGTTTTTGAGAAAATGAAAAAACATTGTAATAATTAGGGGTATAAGGGCTTGTTTGGGATGGGTATATAGATATAGGTTATGGGTATAGAAAGCTCAATATCTATATATCTTGTTTGGTATAATCATCCAAATTAGTATATAGATATCAATCCTATATCTCCCATCTACTTATTCTAGAGTATTTCTCCCTTTTGGATATCTGATCAATTTGGGGACTACAGGAAAAGAAGGAGGAGCGACTGTGCAATGAGCGACTAAGCCCTTCTTCTCCTCTAGAGATCTACTCTTCTTCTCTATGATGTTCAATTATGCTTGCATCTGTTTGAATTTATGCTTGCAACAACGACTATGTCGTTCGAAATTTTTTTAGGGTTCGATTTTTTTTTCTTCCGCTTGCATCTGTTCTTCTCTATGCTTGCATCTGTTGTTCTTTGCTGTTCGAATTGTTGTTCTTCTCTATGCTGTTCGGACATTGCTGTTCGAAATTGCTTCCGATCGAAATTGCTCTCTGAAATTGCAGTTCGAAATTGCTTCTGAAATTGCTGTTCGAAATTGCTTCTGATATTACTGTTCGAAATTGCCGTTCACAATTGCTTCTAATATTGCTGTTCGAAATTGTTGTTCGAAAAAGCTATAATTCTTCTCTATGCTGTTCGAATTTTATGGGGTGTGAAAACTTCTATTTGAAAGTCAAAATTGCTGTTAGATTTTTTTTATTCTTGAGTCTGTTCTTGTCAAAATTGCTGTTCAATTTTTTTTATGCTTGCATTTGTTCTTCAGTTTGAATGTCACCTCGATATTTTGCAACACACTCCTATGGTATTTGATGAAATATTGTGGTATTAGTAATATGCTTGTAAAGTTCTCGAATTTTGATCATTTCGAAATATAAGGTTTTTAGTTCATTTTTATTACAATTTCTCTTTTTGTTTTTATTCTGATATCTATATACCATTTCCAAACAGCAAATATAGGATATAGATATCAATCTCATATCCATACCCAATACCCATAGCTTGATATCTATATCTCATACCCATAGCTTATATCCTATATCTATATACCCTTTTCAAACGGGCCCTAAATGTATTTTTTATTTATCTACTAAAAAACTGTGGAGATTTTTAAGAAGACAAGTTTTTCTTAACGGATGAGTACTATCGATGATTTTTCAGGTTAGAGCACGGTACTAGTGTTTTGCATTCTAAAATTTCTTATCTTTTTCCCAATTGCTTTATAAGAAGGGAATAAATATTTTCACATAATAAAAGTTGGATTGGACTCAACAAAAAGAGAAGGGTGGGTCCAAGGAGAGCAGACTTCCATCAATTACAAGGGCTCCACCGTATTCCTCCCATTGTCTCCTCACCCTCTGAACCACCAGTAGTCTCACCCTTGATTCCTCCTGTTTCCTCCATCTTCCCCTGTCCGTACACTTTCAAACACCTTCATTTCCATTTCCATGTATCCTCTAGTTTGCAATTATCGTTTCTTTTATAATCCTTTTTTTATTGGTTGAAAATAATTATAAAACTATCTCATTTATTAAAGAAATAATAAAATAATTCAGCACATAAGAACCATATAATGGATCTCAACGAGTAAAAAAACCCTCTCACAACTTAACATGCCCATCTTTTTTATCAGGTGCGATTAAAATACTAATGAATATATAATTTTTAAATTGACTTGTTTGAATTAGTAGACATTTTTGTCTGAAAATAGTATGCAACACTGACTTTTTAAATCAGTAAAATATCTACTGATTTAGGATTATTCTTCAAGTAAAAATGTCTACAGCCTTGAAAAATGAATTTTTTTTCGAAATATTCACGATTTAAAAAATAATTATAAAAATAAGCATCGATTGAAACAATTTGTCAAAATGTTCAAAATTGTCATGTGGAACAGAAAACCGCGGTTTGAAACCGCAATTTTCTTTGAAAACTTTAAAAAAAAATTAAAAAAAATAAGGTAAACTGCGGTTTTACATTTATTTTTTTTTTTTTTAAAAACCTAATCCCCATTTCAGGGAGAGAGGAACGGGTCAAGCGGAGGGTATGGGCGCTGGTGGTGCGAAGGAAGTCGGAGAGGAGGGCAATGGCGATGGTAGCAAAGAGGGGAGAGGAGATCCAGGCGAAGGGAGAGCGGTGGAGGAGTGGTGGACCGGACCAGTTATCGGTGGAGGAGATCCAAGCGGCGGATTGACGAAGGAGGAGATCCAGACGGCGGTTCTCGATGGAGAGATTGGTGGAGCGGTGACCTCTTCGACCTCGATCCGTTGCAAGGCCACCGCCCTCCTCTTCTCTATCTTCCTTCACAGCGCTGCCATCGCCACCGCCCGGCCACCGGCCCGGACCTTCCTTCACTACCACTGCCATCGCCATCGCCCTCCTCTCTATCTTTCTCTGCTGCCATCGCCACCGCCCACCCAACCCACGCCTTCCTTCGTTGCCACCGGACCTCCCTCCCTCCCTCTTATTTGCTGCCAATACTGCCATCACCACCACCAACCGGCCCAACGCCTCTCTCCCTGTAAATCTGCAATGGGGATTGGGGATTAATTTTTTTTTAAAAGGGAAAACCGCGGTTTGAAACCGCTATTTACCTTATTGTCTTTTTTTTAAAAAAATCTTTAAAGTTTCCAAAGAAAACCGCGGTTTTTTCCCCTGACAATTTTGAACATTTTGACAAATTGTTTCAATCAATGCCTACTTTTGTAATTATTTTATAAATCGTGAATATTTTGGAAAAAAATTCGATATGCTGAGTCATATGCAAAAGATGATGTATAATTTTTTTATTAAACAAATGATAATGTGATTAGCCAAAAAAAAAACATGGTGGGTATAGAAAAAAGGGGAAAAAAAGAAATGAGACAAACTTACCATTGCCAAACAAAAATATTAAAACTTTAGGAGGTTGATAAAATGAAAATTATTTAAAAGAAAAAAGAAATGAGTT
The DNA here is from genome assembly GCA_963922045.1 of Persicaria maculosa. Taxonomy (NCBI): domain Eukaryota; kingdom Viridiplantae; phylum Streptophyta; class Magnoliopsida; order Caryophyllales; family Polygonaceae; genus Persicaria; species Persicaria maculosa. The sequence goes on from OY998262.1 coordinate 62,881,925, forward strand.
TTCAAAATATTATCAAGAGAGAAAAAAATAGAGAAAATATAACCTTATGATTGTAGATGGTTTGATTCCTTCTATGTAACTTTTTTTTTTAAAAAAAGGTCACATTTCTAAAAATTGGGAGTAGATATAGAGTTGGCAAAACCTAACCCGACCCGACTCGTCCGCAATCGATGTACTTGAATACCTGGAAACTTAGTGAAATGTACATCACCTGAAAACCCAAACTCATATTTTACTCGCCATACAAATATCTAATAACTGAAATTGACCCAAATTCAAATAAATCGAACCCAATTCAACCGAAACCCAAAATAATTCAAATTTTTTTAAAAAAATATAGTAAAATTTAAAAAAATGAATATTGAAATAATAAAATATGAGATACAACCAAAACTCGAGAAAATTGAAACCCAAAATAATCGAAAACGAGACAATCAAAACCTGAAATCGACACAATCCAAATTACCATATCATTAAATCTATCCAAAACCCGAATGGCCTAAAACATTATAATTGAACATGACTCGACCCGTCCATTTGCCACACTTACGAGTAGATTGGGCTACTTTGGGTTGAAATGTGGGCAGATGGCCCATTACCTTGCCCTTCTAGCTTTTCTCGATATATACACTGAATTTGTAACAACCAGCATCAAGATTTAAGAGCAAATTCAGTTCATCCTTTGCAGTGAACTGAACTATGTAGCATTGTCGATTTTCACCATCTAAGAGTAGCTTCTTAGTTGAGAAGTTGTCGTATTCTTTAACACCATACGTTAATGCAAGAAATATTTACATTGATTTTATGAACACACATAGTGACACATAGGCTCCGGGGTTTGATAGATGAAGGACGCGTGTTCGGTTGAGAAGTGAGGATCAACTGGTAGGTTGTTAGAGGTGCGAGTAATCCATACAGTTTAGGGATGGTAATGTTGGAAATTCTGAGGAATGTATGCTTAAGCAGTTGAAGGAATGGATGGGCCAGCCCAATAAAGATCAGCCCATTGGTGCGTTTGTTCAATGGGCCATGAAGCCCAATATTTCCTAACTATCACGGTTTCTTCAGGAGGACAACAACTTTGGTGTATTGTTAATCCAGTTTATTGTATGCTATGTTTAAAAAATTCAGTATTTTTTTTTCCTTAGTGGCTAATATGTCAAGCCTTACCAACTTAGTTGATAGGGATGACATATAATGATCAATAAGTAACAGACTTAAGTGAAAAAAATGAATCATTTCATGTCCAAAAGTTGTTTGTTTGATTCAGCTATCGACGAAGTTCGGAGTATTAGATTATTATACATGGCATATATGTTGGAAAAGAAGGGTTTATTATCCTACATTGGATCAAGAACTTGATCAGAGGGATCAAAAATCACTATTTCATATAAATCAACCGACCAGGATCATTCACTGTAACAGTATGAAAACGATACCAAGACAAACTCATTAAAATACCCCTTTATCAAATAAAATAAATACTATGTAACTTTATTGCATTGGAAAATACTATGATTATTAACGGACCCCTGTTATGTTCAGTGAATTATCTCAAAGTAAGGGTTAATATTTGTTCTATTCTATTGATAATAATAGAATAATTATATTTGCAGGAACAAAGAGAAGCAGATCTATTTTATACCCAATAAGTATCGATACGCAATGGGGTTGATACCGTTTTATATGACCAAATGTTGAAATATTTGTTCGTCGTTGGAAGGCTTAGACTCGTAGGAAATTCAATGGCAAATGAGGTTAATCATCTACTGATCACGTGTTAGTGATTCATAATATGACATGTACAGTTGTATTTACACCTAAATCTGCAGGCATTGTTTGACTGATCTCAAATCTTAAGAGAAACCCCCACTTAATTCAATTCAGTACTGCATCAATCATGAATCACCCAAACCGCAACCATCGCTTTAGTCAAAGGCTGAAATGGAAAACGTGCATCGCAAAAAGGGTTTGGTCCCTAGTGAACCCCACTCCATAATTCAGCATGGCCAATACAACTAAGCAACCTTGTGTCTTGTTTGGATAGAGTTTGGGAAAAAAAAAAAAAATGACTTACAAAATCTTAACCATCAATTCCTTTATAAACACTTTATGTACCACACACACTTCGTTACACAACTTTATTATAAATTATAAATTAAGTTAAGAAAAAATACTTCAGGTTTTAACGTGTAACATAGAAAGTGTCATAGAGATAAGTCGTTTCGATAAAGTTTTTTCTCTCAACTCCGCTGCAATAAGACCGAGCAACCCTATATTCCAAACAATCTCGACGACGATAATTTAAGACTTATACCAAATGAGCCAACATTTTGTCCTTTTGACAACTTTGGTGCTTTTGGGTTAACCAAAACAAACAAACAAAATCATGGTGTAAAGTGATACCGTGGGAAGTTTAATCAAGGATCATTTGTTTCACAAGCATAAAAATGTATGATTAATGACTCGCATCACATGAATTATATGCAATTAAGTCCCAAAAATCCATATAGAGTAAATGCCAAATCTATCATTCTACACATTTCCAATATCGTTACTAAATAGTAACACAAAGACAAATCCCAAAAGGGGGCCAAAAATGAAATTGTCTCTTGTCATTTTAGTAAAACCCATTTCACCCACTAATCTAAAAAATCCCCTAAAATAATCCCTAAAATCTGGGCCTGGGCTTAAAGGATAACAAACCCAAAATTAATCTTCTTGAATTTTAAAAAAGAAAAAAGAAAAAACCTGTTAGCATCGGATTGGTAATATTCCGATCCGACGGCGGAGATTCAGCGAGAAACAAGAGCCGTCGGATAGCAAGCAGGGCATTTGATCAGACCGTCCTCGTAGCACGCCGTACAAGACCGAAACCCGCCCTTGCCGGAGAACACCTTGTGGCTTCCGTCGCAGTCGCCGCAGAGAATGAAGCGATAGCCGCCGCACACCTCGCAAACCCTAGGTTTCGTTGCCGGCAACTCCTCGACGAGCTTCTTCAGCTCGCCGGTCTCGTAGAGCTGCCGGATTTCGTCGGCGCCGCCGACGTACCGGCCGCCGATGAACACCTTCGGCAGTGTTAGCTTGTCCTTTCCGATCCCGAGGATCTGCTGCAGCTCCTCCAGGAAGCCAGGGCACATGGACACGTCGCGCTCGTCGACGGTGACGCGGAACGCGTCGAGGATAGATTGGACGGAGTGGCAGGCGTCGAAGGTCCGCCGGATCACGCGGAGGCTCGTGTAGTAGACAACGATTCGGTGCTCGGCTCCGGGCAGCCAAATGACCGGGAGCGATTCCGGTTCATCCGGCAGCGGAGTGACGGCGGCGGCGGAGGAGTTTGATTCGGTTAGGGTTTGAGGCTCGGGGCGGGCGGGCCAGTTGCGGAGGAGGGAGGAGGCGAGGCGGACGCGGTGGAAGATAGTCTTGGCGGAGAGTTGGCGACGGCGTTGGAGCGACTGGAGTCGGTGCGGCGGGGAGGGGGAGAAGTCGTCGTCGGAGGGATTGTCGTTGTCGTCGTCGTCGGAGCACAGGAGAGGGAGATCTTTGAAGGAGGAGCAGGTGAAGGTGGAATTGGGTGAGGCGCTGTGAACCCTAGGCGATGGTCTCGCCAACGGCGGCCACATCAATCCCGGCTACCGTGGATCGGCGAATCAATTAGATGATGTGCAAACCCTAGGGAGTCAAATTGAGGGGCTAATTTAGTAATTAGCGCGGGTTCGTTGATGGAAAAGGGGCAAATGATGGGAGGGCGGTGGGAATTGGAGGAGCTTCTTGGGGGGTTTTGCAGAGGGAGTTGGGGAGGAGATGCGTAGGGAGGGAGGGAGGGAGTGTAGCTTTTAGTTGGTTGGGGTTGAGGCCTGAGAGGGAGATGAAGAAGATTCAAGCAGGACAGATTATGTGTTCGTAATCATTAACAATAAGACTAGTTAAAGATGGTAACGAGAGATTTTCATATCACCGATTACTTTATTAAAATATACTCCGTATATCGTTAAACTTTTTTAGTATATGTTTTTAAAAAATTAAAATGTTTATAAAATATTAACTTTTTAATTAATTTTTTAAAATAATAATTAAAATAATATTATTATTTTGAAATTTTAATAAAAAGAATAATATTATATTGAGTTTTAAGCCTTTAAAAAGTATGTTAAAAAATCATATGAATAAGAAGGGAGTATTTAAATAGTGGGTGCATCAAAAGTTTAGAGGACTAATATATCACGATGTGACGTTGATCTCATGTGTCGTGGAAAGGAAATAGACATCAAATAAATATCTTAGTGATCTCATCATTTTTCTGGGGTCGCACTGACATCAAATAAATATCTTAGTGATCTCATCCAAATGGATGTTACCATCGACTAGGTTAATCCAGCCGAATTTTTTACTCTTATAAAAAAAAACAATGTGACGATGATACAACACTAAATGATACTAACATGAAACGCCACTAAATTAATTTTGATGGATCCAAATTGACCTTTGAAGAGGAGTCCACATGCCACAACCAGAAAACTCAGACAACTCAACCACGGAGAAGAAGAAATTTGAGATGGAGCAAACCAGATGAGGGATCTTTTAAAATTAATTTTGATGGATCCAAATTATCTTCGGGTGAAGCTTCTGCAGGTTTCATTATTAGGGACCACAGTGGGACAGTCATTGCATGTGGCGGCTCCAAATGTGGACACATCTCAACATTAGCTGCAGAGGCTCTGGCGATCAGAGGAGGCATCACCAAGGCAAAGGAGCTACGACTGCCCAATATCATAATTGAAGGCGACAGCTTGACCGTCATCAATTGTTTGCGAGGTCTGTGGTGTTGCCCGTGGGAGATCGAGATGCTGATTTCTGACACCCTGCTCCTACTCCAACATTTTGCTAGGGTGCAATTCAGTCATGTCTTCCGGGAGGTGAACTCGACCGCCGACAGGATCGCGCGTCTAGTCCACACAACGCACACGCGGGACCTCCTTGCTGATACTGCTCTACGTGTTTTCATCCGCAAGGATGCCCTTGGATGGTGGTTCAGCAGGGCCTGACCCCATCCAAATCTTTACCTTATCAAAAAAAAAATGAAACGCCACTAAATGATATTTACTGTGTAAAAAAATTTAATAAAAAATTAATATTTCATTGAGTTTTTAGCTCATTAAAAAACGTGTCAAAAACTAAAAGTCTTTATATTTTGCAACGGAGGTAGTACTAATAAGCGATAAAATTGCATACTTGATCCGCTGTGTGAATAATATGTCAAAATTTGGAAGTCCAACTTCTACCTAAAAAGCACGTGCATCATAGCACTAAGCTAAAAGCTTAGACAAAGAATGTGAAAGAGTCATGTTGATTGTGTAATTAAGAGATGTGACTTCTACTTTTTTTTTTTAATTGACAATTGGTTTTAGACTGAAATATCACTCGGTTTGTATGTTACACTACTAATGCATGTGCGTCTATATACACAACTCCTACTCATCAGTCCGAAGTAGCCAAGTACCCAACGAAGGCCTCATGGCCAAGCCATTATAAGTCCATATGGAGAAGTATGTGCGCCATATCTCATCAACATGAACCGAAGCTAGTTCACAAGAGAAACCAACGAGCCACTGAATATATAGTTCATGTCCACAAAATTTAACTTAAATTTAACTTAAATTTTCAATTTATAAACATTAGGATGTAACATAATACAGGCGAAAAGAATAAGATATCCGGAGATAATAATTAATCGAATATAGTTAGTAGTACATATAGGAATATATTCTTGTAAAAGGTTTAGGAAGTGCAAATAACTTTTCTTCTTCAAAAGTGCTAGTGTTTCAAAGTTTGTTAGTCATTAGATGGTTGATTGATAGAATTTGACTAATTATGTGTACATAAAAGCATTTACCCAATTGCATTTAAAAAATTAAAATAATAACAAAAAAAAATTGTTCGATAGTTTTCCCAAAGTGGAAATTGCACTAAATAGTCCAAAAAATGGGCCTATTTGCACAAATATAGCCAAGGGGTGAAAAAATGGGCCAAAATGGCCGGGCTATTTTTTGCAAATAAAACATCCGGTTATTTCCAACTGTTTGTAACCGGATGTAGTGGGTTATCAAATTAAAACGAGGGAGGGAGAGAGACGGTTTAATTTCATTTGAAAGCGAAACACAGAGAGAGACGGAAGGCCATCAGAGAGAGAAAGGAGAAGTGATACACAGAGAGAGGGAGGACGAACTCGTCGAAGAAGAAGGCCATCAGTCATCGCCTGTGAGGAAGGAGAAGATTGAAGACGAAGAGAAAGGTAAGCAACTGTGGAGATTTTGTTTGAGTTGCGAAATTGGTGTATTGAGGATGCGGTTACATGCGGTAATTGTGAAGGATTTGAGACGATTTTGGGGTAGATGTCTAGCAGTAGAGGAGGAATGAAGTAGGAGGGGGTTAGGGGTGACATTGTGAGTCGATTTTGCGGAGGTGGGTGCGATTAGGGTTTGTGGGTGTCGGGAAAAGGATGGGTAAGGGTTAGGTGAAGTTGGGTAAGAAATTGGGGACAAAAGGGCAAGGAGGGGGTCGGATGGGTAGGGAATCCACAAGATTGGGGGTAATCGGTAGGGTATATGTGCACATGTGGTAGGACTGATGATCGAAGGTTGTGTCTGAAATTGTGGTAGCAGATATCGTAGGACCGGGTAACGAATATGGCAGGATAAAATTGAACATCTGGTAAGCCGAGTGGGGTGAAGGAATTTTTTGGAAGATTGGTTTTTTAATGTTGAAACCGTAAGTGCCCATCAAGTGTTTGATGAAATGCTCAAAATATAATGAATAAATGGTGATTTGGTTTTGTTTAATCTCATTGCCTATATGATGTGTTGTGAAAGAGGTAAAAAGAAGAAAACAAGTAAGACATGTTGGTATGACAGAGTAGTTGTTTGGCTATATGTTTGAAACTTAATGTGTGAATTACTTGTTGGTTAAATGCCTATATGTATGATGAATTGTTGGTTAATTGGTGTTGGTGTTGGTGAAATACTGATGGCTATCTCTTGGGTTGGGAAGGAGGTAAAATGAACCAAACTTGTATGAAATTCGAATATGGTAGGACAGAAAAAGATAGCCGAGTTGGTAAGAAAATCATATTCTATTGGTTGGATAAAATTACATTGTTGGTATGACTAATGAGATGATCTGAATGTCTGAATGCACGTGTGTGGTGATTGTGTTGCAGGAACCCTTTGTGCAATAACCATAAAAATGACAAAGGCCGGCAAGAGGAAAGCAAAGGCAGGACCAAGCAGCCAGGGGGTAAGGAAATTGAGATAGTTCCCTTGTTTTGGTAGTCATGGTTGGGAAAAAAATTTGGGACCTAAGAGTGTTACATCTGTTGCAGGCTGTGTTGGCTGTGGCTGAGAATGACCACTTCAGCGGAAGGGCATTATCACATTCCAGTTTTGACCTCCTGGACGGACTCGACTTAGCCATCGATCGTGATGATGTGAAGGCCCTCACAAAGAGCCAATTCGGAGGCATAGTGAAGATGGGGTCGAGGAACAAGTTCGCCGCACAGCTGGTGCACTATTGCCTCCTGTGGCAGCTGAAGACCCGGAAGCAACACGAGACGTGGTACTCCATCCAAGGGCATCACGTGCGATTCTCGCTTCACGAGTTCGCATTGATAACGGGGCTAAACTGCGGACCACCCCCTAGGGATGTGATGGAGGGGGATTACAAGGACGCCGTATACCAGTTGTTCAAGAAAGAAAAGGTAACTTTGAAGGATGTCGAGTGCGCTTGGGAGAACGAAAAACAGACGGACTCGGGCTCCCTAATGAGAAAGTACAAGCTTGCCCTCCTAGTCATTGTGGAGGGCATTCTTTTTGGCTTGGAGAAGAAGAAAAAAATTAGAGGGTGGGTGGTTAAGCTGCTATTGGAGGACACGACGCGGTTTCTGGATTTTCCTTGGGGCCGACTTGTGTACGAGAGGCTACACGAGAGCCTGGCCGGTACGTTGAAGGACTTGGTTGCCGCAAAAGCTCACCTGAAAGATAGGCCAACGTACGCGTTATACGGGTTCCCCATGGCCTTTCAGGTTAGCCAAGTTATGAAAAAGAGTCAGAACCTTTGCCATTTCAGAATATGTGTGACTGTGGGATGCCAAATAGGCAATTATATCACGCCAACAGTCTATTTCTATCTTACCAAATATATGATGTTTACCTGCAAAGTGCAAACTGTGTCTTTCAATCTTACCAATACTATGAAGATGTCATGCAAAATGTGTAATATTAGCTTACCCAAATGTGTGTGCAGCTGCGTTCTAATATCTTACCATATGGTATTTGCAGTTGTGGGTGTACGAGACCTTTCCTGATATTGGGAATCATTTTGGGCGCCAAATCGACGACACCATCATCCCGAGGTGTCTGAGATGGGAAACGCCAAATTCCCACATCCGATACGAGAATGTGAAGTCCTTCCTCAACTTGGACGCCCCCGCCGACGACCCAATTGATGAACACGTTCTTTTTGCGAAGCCAGAGCCGATACTGCACCCTACCCACAAGGAGAAAGATGCGTACCCCCACTCGTCGTACAAGAAAGACTCTCCAGACGTCTTCTTTGATGAGATTGTGGGCGACCACATGAGGGCCCGTAGAGAGAAGCGACGACAGGAGGATGCCACTACTGGACCCAGTCAGGGAACCAGCCAGTCTGGGTCAGACGCGTCGAGCGTCGGTTTGGAGGCCCGGATTGTGGCAAAGGTTGAGGCTCTCTTCAAGGGCATGATGGTGGAGATGGGGTCCAGGTTCAGGGAGCTCGACGAGAAGGTGACTGCAGTTTCTAGAGGGAGTTGGGAAGGAAATGCGTAGGGAGGGAGGGAGTGTAGCTTTAGTTGGTTGGGGTTGAGGGCCTGAGAGGGAGATGAAGAAGATTCAAGCACAAGGACAAATTATGTGTTCGTAATTATTAACAATAAGACTAGTTAAAGATGGTAACGAGGGATTTTCATATGATCCTTTCCAGAGACATGGTATGTAGCCCCATAACCACTGCACCAACTTGTGATTGGTCATATCACCGATTACTTTATTAAAATATACTCCATATATCGTTGAACTTTTTTATACGTTTTTTAAAAATTAAAATGTTTATAAAATATTAACTTTTTAATTAATTCTTTAAAGAGAAAATGGTAGTGGATATACCATTTTCAATTCAATGGACCATTGCAAAAATAACCCCCCGACCCAAATAACAAGAATGTCAAATTGGCCCATGTAATTGCAAAAATAACCGGTTGTCCAAACCTGTTGCAACGGGTAACAATACGGTTGAAAATTGAAAAGAGAAAAGTTAAGAAAGTAGACCTCACATCAACGTCTTCGGTCACAATCAGAACTTCAAGAAACCCGTAGGAATTCAAAGGGGAAACCGTCATTGACAAAGGTTGGAGGGAAAACCTTGAGGGGAAGTGAGGGACAACGCCAGAGAGAGAGAGAGAGAGAGAGAGAGAGAGAGAGAGAGAGAGAGAGAGAGAGAGAGAGAGAGGGTGCTGCTTGCTGCGACGCCGGAACCCAGAGCGAGGGACGACCCGAGATTGGACACAGAGAACCCCCCTGGTGCCGATTCCGCCATTGAAGAGAGGTAAACCCCCGTCCTCTATCTCAAAGCTTTCTCATTTAATGGTAGTTAGGGGGTTTCAAAGCATGTAAAATCAATTTCTGGCCGGTTGGAAGAATTGGGGGAATGGGTTTCGAAAAATGGCAACGGGAACCCTAACTGTAAGTGTGGTCGGCGTTTTGGGGATAGGGGTGGGGAGTTGCCATTGATGATAAGTTAGGGATGAAATTGAAGGTCGAAAATTGGTATAAGAGGTTAGACAACCCCAATGAAACAATGAAATTGGGAATGGGATAACTCGTCAATGGCGAGCGGGGTCCTTCTTGTGGATAAGGGAAATGATTGAATGGCTAGGTATAGAAAAATCTGGATAGGGTTTGATGTGGGGAATTAAGGGAAACTAATAGCATTTTGTAGCATAAAATGACATCAACGGTGAGATATCTACGAATTTAACCTAAAAAACAGAATATGGATATGAAGTTGTTTGAGTTTCGTAACTCTCGTTTATTGAATAACAAAAACAGAGATCTTGAAACCAATGTTGTGGTGTTGTCAATTGTAGATGGTTTTTCAAAGCACTCTTGTGGTGTTGTCAGTTGTTGATGGTTTTTCCAAGCAAATGTGTGGTGTTGTCATATGCAAAATGTTAAAATGTCTGGCAGAATAAATATTTTGACTGGCTATGCATTTGTATGTACTGGCTAGGATTATTGCTGAAATGGATGTTATCTGAAATCTGAATGACAGATTAAGGACAATGGCAAAAGGCAAAGGAAAAAAGGTCTCGACCCATTCGAGCAAGAAGGTATCAGCTGTAATATCTTATGAGCCAGCAGATTAGGGGCGTTATTTTTTTGTGTTCGTGATGTGAACATCGGTACTCTCTTATTATATTTGTGCAGGCGACTCTTGCCCTTCCTCCGTCGAAATATTTTAGAGAGAGGTCCAACTAGTTCTCCAAGATGGGTGTACTGACGGGCATGGATGATGGGCTATTTGCAGCTGATTGGCAGATGCTCAAGGATAGCAGGCTTGACGGCATTGTCAAGATCGGATCCAATGTGCCCTACTGCTCAGCCCTTATCCATTACTTCCTAGAGAGGCAGTTCAAGACACTCAAGAAATGTGAGACATGGTATGAGATCCAGGGGCGACTCCTCCGGTTCTCCATCAAGGAATTTTGCCTCGTCACCGGCCTCAAATGTGGTGCAAGGAATCGGGCATTTGAGGCAGAGGATCACGAAGGCGCAATCCGGAGCTTCTTTGGAAGGGAAAGGGTCAAGGTGTCCGACCTTCCCGTCATTTGGGAGGTCGCAAAGGTGAAAGAGAGAAGTGAGCGAAAGAGGTTGAAGCTTGCACTCCTGATCATTGTAGAGTGCATCCTCCTGCCAGGGGATGTGGGCAGGGGAGTGAAAGGGTGGGTGGTCGCCCTCGTTCAAGACCTCGACCGATTCTTCGACTACTCGTGGGGTAAGGTATGTTACGAAGCCATACACGAGAGTCTTGATGGGGCACTGGTGAGGAAGGTGGAGCAGGGAGTCAAAGGTGGGAATGAGCGGTCCGGCTACTCGCTCAATGGATTCCCATTAGCGTTTCAGGTACGAGTTCAAACTTAATGCTATTTAATATTTGGCTAGATTTTTTGTTTGTATGTCTGTGCCATAACTGAGTATGGCCAACGTTTTCTCTAAACTGGCTAGTAAAATTATGATATTCTGGCCGTGTAGATTTGGATCTATGGTAGCTAGACATGATGGCCTTCGCAACCCAATCACTTACCACCTTCCCGGTCGTGCCACTTGCCTTCCTCCGTTTCTCAAACCACTCTTGCACCGTCTCGATGATGCAATCAAATAGCGCTACAACCGGCATATCGCGAGGCTCTTTGAAGACGTTGTTGAGGCATTCGGCGTTGTTCGTTGTGGTTATGTTATAGTAGTTAGCCAAGTAGTGAGCCCTTGCCCAGTTGCAGAATCCTGCTTCACGAAGAAATTGTCCGGATGCGGGGCTATGGGAGGAGAAGTCTGCGAAGAGTTGGTTGAACTCGGCTATGGTGTATGCCTTGGTCATATCGAAGTTCAACTGCTGCAAGGAGCCACACTTGTGGTGGTGCTTCGCATTATGGAAGATGTGATATGTGCAGAAGCTCTGCTTGGCAGAGGTGTAGCTGTCACGTATGCCCTTGACGATGCTCACATGCCGATCGGAGACCCACATCAAATCTGGAGTGTCCGGGACGATTTGAAGCATTTGTCGGAAGAAGAATGCCCAAGAAGCGTCATTCTCGCCATCCACCACCGCAAACGCGACTGGGTATATTTTTTGATCGGCATCCTGTGCAGTGGCAAAGAGCAAGGTCCCCTTAAACTTGCCTTTCAGAAAGGAACCATCAACGGAGATGACCTACGGGCATTTGGCATATAGACATCAGTGTTATACGTGCCTTGTTAACGGCTGGGTAAATGTATTGACTGGCTAGGTATGACAAACAAGTGGCTACTAAACATACCTTCCGTAAGTGGGGGGTGGCTTCAATCCAGACCCCGAAGCTGACGAACGCGTACTTGAACCTACGGTCAGCATCCCACTCAAGCCTGGTGTGGGAACCTGCACTACTACATTTTTGACCTATGGTGGCGGTCAAAAACCGCTGCCTAAAGCCCTATAACCGCTGCCTAAGGCCTTTAGCGGCGGTTTACCGACCGCACCATCTGCTCGTTTCCATAGATCTATGGCAGCGGTTTCAGAAGCCTATAGCTACGGCTCTTGCTAGATGGATAAACCGCTGCCAAAGGTACCTTGAACCGCTGCCACAAAGTCTATGGGGACACTTGTGAGGGGGAACAATGGAAGCGGGTAAAAAACCCTTAGGCAGCGGTTCAAAGAAGCTTATAGAGGCGATTATTAAAACTTATGGCAGCGGTTGGTTGGATATGGAAGCGGTTTTCATGGTTTGTGGCAGCGGTTATAAAACTTTGGTAGCGGTTTGATTAATTTTTGGCAGCGGTTTAATAGAAAGGGATAGTATTTTCACTATCCTATGGAAGCGGTTTTATTTATCTTTGGCAGCGGTTCTCAAGCTTTTGGCAGCAGTTTTGTTGCTCTATAGCAGCGTTTAGTGTTATATGACAACGGTTTTGTATAGCTCATAAATGAATGATTTGGGTGCGGTTTATTCATAGCACACCTGTTTAATATAATTTTAAAATATATATATATATATTGAAATCATAAATTTAAAACTAACTATAAATTGAAGAATATAAAATCAAAATATTACACTTTCATTGCATTATAGCATTAAGTACAAAAGTTTCATTACAAATATACATACTTATCTAGCTATCGGCTGATTGTCCAAAATTTGGGTTTGCTAAGAGTTAGGTAGTACATATTAACAAAAGGCTAAACCCAAGTGAACTATATCGAAAATAGAATAAAAAGTGGAATGTGCGCAAAAAGTAGGAAGGCATAGTTTGTAACCTACACAAAAAGTGGGATACGCGCTAAAAATATAGCAACATGGGCAATATGGACACTCTACGTCGATCAACAAAATGTCATCAAAAGACCTGCAATATGGTCATCAACGACAATAACAATTCAGTAATGGCACGCAGCATGGTTTTCAACAAGCAATATTTTTATGGCAAAAAGGGAAACCAGAAACGTAGTAAAGATCATCCAGAAATTTTAGGCATTAACATATATTGCCAATTCAGCTAGTCTATAACCTCAAATAGCAACCAAAGTATCTGCCTACACCTACCAAACCAAAAATGCAGTACTACCCGGATGAGCAACTAGAAATCAGCATTAGAACACGAATCTGTTTAGAATCCTATACGATGTTATCTTAGCAAACCCTCACAAGTAGCATAAATAAAGTAGTGTCTAATACAATCACCTAAAAACTTGAAGAGAAAACCCCCTGATATGACAAAGATGTTTTGACTTTAAAATAATATGAAAAAGGATATTAGTACATACCTTAAGGATCATACCCTTGTAGATATTCATGTACACAACTGCTGAAGAATAAAACTTCACCCAGGTATCTTCTTATCTGTTAAGCCGCTGATTATTCTTAAAGGAGTTCATCAAAGTGAGAAATAATAAGGATGTTGTTGTAATCCTTAGCATTCATGACTGCAACATTAGACTCCACTCTTTTCAACTTGTCCGGTCACTCATTTAGTCATGTATTGACATTCAAATCAGTTGTCAAAAATTCAGCTGGTAAAGAATTTGGCCTTAAATTGGTTTAACTCAAATGTAAAAAAAAATAATTTGCCCTAAAAAATTCAGCTTGTTAAGAATTCAATGTGACATTCAAATTAGCTGTAAAAAAATTTTCATCTTGTTAGGGCTTTAGCAAAGGAAAAACATAATCTTTATCACTAAGGCTTAAGTAGAGAACACAAACTCAAAGAGAGACATATATGCAAGAGACCAAACAAACTTGAAGGAAAGGAGGTATAAGGTGCAAGGAAGACTCCCTTTGGTCTTCTTTTAACAAATCTTTGATGAAGCAAGATCTCATATTCCTAAGCACATAAGGAACTTCATCTCAGATTTCTTATAGAAGGAGAAACACATGATAAACCATGAAACACTTATATGGGGCTGAATTTGAAGCACCAAACATGAAGGCAAAAAAGTTTCTGAACAACAACATATCAATCCATATACCATGCTAAAAGACCACACAACCAAGTCTAAAAATCAAGAAACTCGTATATAACATAAAGAGGATCATAAAAAATATTTCATACATGAAGAATTCAGCCAGAATTCACAATAAGACCATGTAAACAAATGCATACAGATCCTGAATACATAGGCTCTGAAAAAACAGCTTCCAAACAAACTGCAGAGCCTAGATTTCAACACTAATACATATAAAAATGCATAGATATGAATCCAAGCAAAACAGAACAAGGGACAACAGTTCAAAACCAACAAATTAAGGCGGGAGAATGCATGAACTATACCTTTAGATACAAAGCCAGCACCGAGAAAAGGGTGGAGAAAGCAACGCCACCTCCAATCCTAAAAAGCGGAGAGCCACTGAATCGCTGCTCCCCAATTCTGGCAATTAACAAGCAAAGCTACAACAAAGTTACCAATATGCAGCATGTTTGATTCAGACCACCAACTTAGGCTACCTAAGTTAACAGATAACACACATTTGATGCAGGCCAACTAAGTTGCATGGAATGTGACAAAGAACATGACAAGAGTCCAAGAAATGACATTTTCAAGCATGAACTTTACATTTAAGGTTAAGATATAACATAGACATAGAATATATGTTTGGTGTTAGGATAGTAATAGGATACAAGCAAGGTCCCAAAATGTGTGAAACAAATTTAGGAAGTGAACTAATTAAAAAGAAATAAGAAACCACCAAGGGAAAAAAGCAATAAGGCAGCTCAATAGAAACTTCATTAGCTATTGTCATTGTTGAATGGTTGAACTGCTTGGGGGAAAAGCATGCAAGTGTTGCACTAAGGGAAAAGGAAGCAAGTGCTCTAAGGGGAATGTAAGCACTTGCTAAATATAAACTTACCCAGGAACATGGATGCATCAAAGAAATGGCATGCTACTAAGGGAAAAGACAGGCAAGTGCTTAACTAAGGGAAACATAAGCAATTGTTAAAAAGAACCACTTACCAAATTGACAAATAGTTACACTGATAATGGAATAAGACAACTATATGCATTTTGTTACGGTTTATGTGCCTACATAAAGGAGACACGTAACACTTATATGCATTTTTTCAACATTTCTTCTGCCAACAACATCAAACAGCTCCTGTTAAACTGTCTCATAACCCAGTTTGTTCTTATTTGGTGGAAAGACCTAGCAAAAAGCAAGTACACTACTCATGATCTTAACAAGAGACTAATAAAGGAAGCACATAAATATCATAAACATGTGAATACATTGTCAGTTGCCTCCAATCAGAAGGAATGTGTTTCAAGAAAACTTCTTAGCACCCAGTTTATGGCTTTTTGCATACAAACCTTTGGATATCATTATATAAAGACAAAAAAAAAATCCCACTAAAAACTACAATGGGTAGACAAGTTGAAAAATATTATTATTTCCTGCTGCACAAGTTACATAATCATTTTACAATAATTCATCTACAAATAACTTGTCACTTTCAAAGCTAATCTCTCAAATTTGTGGTTTTAAAAGTAATATAAATTATTGATCATATGTAATAGTTATTAACTATCCATAAATTCAGCACATGCTAATGAGAGGCCATAACTCAAAGCAATTGTTAGGCAAGCTTTCTAGCATATAAAATGAATAAATTAAGCACAAAACCTATGAGATATATCAGGATATAAACTAAATCTAAGTTCATCCACTGAACTATAAGATATTGAGATGAAACTTTCATGTCTCCTGTAGTTGCTATTTGTTAAAATAAACAATCAACCAGTAAGAAAGATAGTAGACCTGGAGAACAACACTTGCTAGGATATACTTTCATTTATCGTAGAGAAGTTGGATCTCTGTTGATGTTTCCGTGCAAGTCTCTTTTACAGCTTCACAACCAAACACAAACAACCAAATCAATTTTTTTTAACAAATACAATGCCAATGACAAAACCAAATCCACTTCTATCCTCTCAAAAAAAAACAAGTAGAATCTTGACAGAAGCTAGCCAAATCGATCGCGATCAACAACACTAACACGAGAAATGAATTCGAAAATCTAAAACCCTAACCGCTTCGACCCTTGCGAGAGCGAATTTTACCAGAAATGAAACTCTAGATCGAAAATTCTTTTACAAATTGAAAACCTAGATCTAAACCAAAGAACCCTAAACCTAGATCTGAAGCATCAATTAAAGAGGACTAACCATCATCGGCGCGCTCTCGGTGGAATTCACGGACTGGATTGAGTATTTGTTGTTGTGGAGCTTAGCCGTCAACACATTGGGTGGAGAAGGAGGGGGGAGTACTGCTGGAGGCGGCACCTGGGTGGTGTCGGAGTCGGGATGAGAAGTATCGGCCTCTAGGTCGAGATTCGAGGAAAGGGACCTGAGAGAGAGGCAGAGAACGATGACGGAGGGAGGCGTCGGACTGAGAATGAGACTGAGAGGGGGAAGCAATGGGGAGGGTTGGGTCAGATCTGAGGGAGAGAGCTCAAGGAGAGATCGAGAGGCTGGAGAAGGGGGTCGTGGTGTTTTACCCAAATATCCAGATTCACGAAAGTGAAGGGTTTTTTTTAGCGGCCCTTCAAAATTTTGGGAAAAATTAAGCGGGTCGGACATTTAAACCCGCCAATTTGATAAACCGCTGCCTCAAATAAATTTTTTTTAGCGGGTTTTGGTGAACCGCCGCCATAGCGATTATCACTTAAATGAACCGCTGCCAAAAGATACCTGAACCGCCTCCATAGGCATAAGTTTTAAAAACCGCTGCCTAAACCGCTCCATAGACTAAACCTGTTCTAAATTCATAAAATTCTCCTAAACCGCTGCGGCGAACCGCTTCGTTACTGAACCGCTGCTCTAAACCGCCTCCTTTGCTCGAAATTGTAGTAGTGTTGGGTTCGCCTTCTCCAGCATGTACAAGTACGACGCCATTAGTCGGTACAAATCCTCATCCGTTCCGTATAGGGTGTCCCTCGTTGTCGCCTTCGCGCGTCGAGCCTTCCAATAGCTGCAAGTAACTCCAAGCTCGGACTTCGATAACGCATGTATGTGGGCTGGAGTTACCGGCTTATGGGTACCAGTGAAACTGCTTTGTATTTCATCAATCGTTTCAGGTTACAAACTGGCTAGAGGGTTATTAGCACTGACTAGGATATGTAATAAAGTGGCTAGAGTTTCACGGTAAGGGGCCACTAAGAATTATTTTAACCTGGATACAAGGCTCTTCCCAATAAGCTCGGACGTTGCCTGCCGATCGTGGTTGTGTCGAACATTAACCCCGTAGGTATGCTCCGGCACGTACTTCCTCACTTTCCACAAACTTGTTTTCAGGTATGCTGACGCACTGCACATCCACTTGCACTCGGGATCGATGCAAACCACGGAGTACACTTCCGGCGACGACCTCTTCACATGTGTGTCAAAACAGCCCTCCAACGCAGACCACCTTACCCAGTTTTGCACTTCCTCCTTGGACTTCAACAACAAACCCTCATGGAGGTCAGTGTTCTTGCGTCGGGGGTCCCCTCCATACGGAAAAGCTTTGTCCAACATCTTCTCCACATCCTCGGTCGACATCCCTGGACCTCTCGTCCTCGAAACCCACCATTCGGACTCGTACATCTCATCATCGGATGATATACAACCCATTGATGAAGTTTCCTCAATCGACTCCAATTTTATTACTCCGATGTTTTCATACTCCTCCGACGACGAGCTCGCCAAGTCGACGGAAACAACACTCCCCATATGCCAACCCACATATATATTATCCTCCTCATCACTACTCAGACATACGATCTGTTTCCCCCGGCCCACATCCAGAAGTTGACCTCTCGTCTCTGGAGTGACGGTTGTTGGTTCTGCCCTAGTTGTCTGGATGACCTTGCCAGCAGTGTGAATTTCCTTGCCAGCTAAAGTTTTTTCCTTGCCATCAATGGTGTTATCCGAGCCGTTCTCCGAATTCAGAAGAAGATGCGAATTGGACCCATCGTTTGTCATATCAACCAAACCACCCTCTTCCACCACGAGTGTTCTGTTGTCTCCGCCTGGTGATTTGTTGCGTTGTTCCATGTTCCCAACCACGGAGCGACTTCCATGTTGGCTTCCACCTTCGTTCACCGATGCGTACAAAGGAAAGGGCCATGTGCCATCACCACCCCTTGAGTTGCAGTACTTGAAAGCATCCCAATCACTTTCATCATCCACTTGAACCGGATAACATCCTTCCGTCTTCGTATCGAGTAGATATTTCAACTCCAACTCATAGCACCTCGGGTCAACCGCGAGCTTCTCCATTATCTTACTCTTGATGGACCCAAACGACATGGTCTCCTCTATGAGCATTATTTTGTGGGCGTTTTGACCTTGATACACCCATCCTTCTCCGAGATGCTCCCATCGACCATTGCAAACGAGAGTAAGTAATACCACCCCTTTCTCCCCTGCGAAGTAATGAAGGTTAAGATGGTCCTCTCAGTATCGGTTAGAGATAAGGGAAGGATGGGGAAAATCCATTACTGTGAATACAAAACAAAAATCATACTTACCCATATTCGTTGAGGTCTGGATTTTGCAGATGGCACGTGTATCCTTGTCTATGGCTACATATCTTCGGTTGATGACTAGGATTTTCCTTTGCCTGGCTAGTAACTGAATTTCTGGGTTTTATCCTTCCAACTAGACGTTAATGGCAGCCATGGGGAAGAATCAGATGTTTTGCACTTTTTGTGTCCACCTAGCGAGCTCCCCCATCTCCTTTTATACTCTCTCTGAAAACCGATAAAATCCCCATGTATTTTCCCTCCATTTTGCCTTGGCGGGAACTGTTTTTGTGAAAAGATAACACTCTCTCTCCTAGCATTTAATGCTGGTCATTCCAACCTTCCACACCCTCTCTCCACCCTCTCTCACAGACTCACTGTCACTCTCTGCAGCCATTCTTTTTTTTTTTGGCCAAAATGATTACCCTCCCTCACTCTTTCCATTCGACACGTGTCCATTTATTTCCCACCTTTTCCATTGTCTAACCGACAACCTATTGTAACCTGTGTCCATGAATTTGCAAGGATGACATTATGTCATTCCTTTGCCAATTTTTTGGGTCCGGGTCATTTTTGCAAAGTGGTCCAAGAATTTGTATAGTCATGCAAAACATCCTTCTTTAAAATAATAATTAAAATAATATTATTATTTTGAAATTTTAATTACAAAAATAATATAATACGGATTTTAAGCCTTTAAAAAGTATGTTGAAAAATCAAACGATCAATTTTAG
This sequence comes from Persicaria maculosa, assembly GCA_963922045.1. NCBI lineage: Eukaryota > Viridiplantae > Streptophyta > Magnoliopsida > Caryophyllales > Polygonaceae > Persicaria > Persicaria maculosa. The sequence goes on from OY998262.1 coordinate 62,901,495, forward strand.
TATGAATATGAAGGGAGTATTTAAATAGTGGGTGCATCAAAAGTTTCAAAGACTAATATATCACGATGTGACGATGATCTCATGTGTCCTGGAAAAGGAATAGAGTGATAGATAAGGTTGCATACCTTAGTCACTCTTCTTCTGGGGTCGCACTGACATCAATTAAATATCTTAGTGATCTCATCTCATCCGAAATGATATTACCGACTAGGTCAATCCAGCTGAATTTTTACTCTTATCAAGAAAAAAAAACAATGCGATGATGATACGCCACTAAATGATACTAACATGATAGAGTGACGATAGAAATTGTTCACCTTCACCAGTGGAAACCCCTTTGCCCAAATTTCATTTGCCCAAAATCCCCTGTGATCTCTTATTATTGGTACCAAATCCTCTTAAATCCTCCTTTTTGAGTTAGAATCGGTCTTTCCCCTGATGTGGGTTGGCCCTGGATGCCCAAAGCTTGTTGTACTTGTGAACAAATTGGGGGCGGTGTTGTCTTCCTGGCCGGTTTCTCCGTCGCCGGTCGCCACTACCTACTCTCCTCTTGTCGTCCCTGGCCTGGTGCTCTAGTTCCCATCCATCTGTTCAAATCGGGCTGCGAATCATGGTCTGGTGGTTCGATGGTCTCGCCGTCCATGGTCTGTTTCCCCTTCATCTGCTACTATAGAGCAAAATCAACCCCAATATTCCTTTGTTGTCGAGATTCGGCCATATCCCTTCTAATTTTGGCTTCCATTGCCCGCCATCGTTAATTTCAAAACAAATTGGGTGTTTTTGGTTGCACATCCACCACCCTCGCCTTGCCCATGTCCATTGGTCACTCCTCCGCCGGCGATGGCCGCGGTTGTCTCCGGCAATATCACCGTTCGATGTACTGATGTATGATTGTCAACATCCCTTTCGTCTCAATCGCTCCCCCTCGTGTTCGCCCATTTGTCAGGGGTGGGTGCGCCGCCGGCAGTGTCGCTTCCTTTTCGGCGGTGCTCCGTCGCCGGTCTTGGTCTAATGACTCGTCCTTGGCATGTTGTCCTCGGTTTGCTCCTTGGCGTGCACGTTAAGGGCTGTTGCAGGTGTCAATTCTCCTTGGCGTGCAAGGTTTATTTTGTGCCTTGCACGCCAAGGCCAGATATCCTTTTAAAAAAAATAAAAAAAATTAAAGGCTTGTACGAATCTTGCTTTGGCCTATGGATTAATCCGAATATGGAGTTTCGGGTTCTTGATATTGTCCCGAAAGGGTTTTGAGTACAACCACCCGAAAGGGTTTGAGAAAATCCCGCAAGGGTTTGTCAATACTTTTACAGGTGAAAGCTTGATGGCGGTTTGTTCGAGCAGTTTGCGGCTCTGCTTCCGATGTTTCTAGGAGATCTTCTGCTTGGTTGGGGGGCGTGAAGTCTGTAGTCGGGTCTGGCTGGGGTCGAGGTGGTGCGCTCAAATGCGACTCCGTATATGGGATAGTGTTTTCCTTGGAGCTCGTCTGCATTACCCACAGGAGTTAGTTTCCTGCTGTACTACTGGCCCGCGGTGCTATTGTTCGGTAGTGCTTGGCTGCGTTCTTCGGTGGCTTCCTCAGCTTTTCGGGTGTTTGGTCTTCTTGGAATGTTTGTTGTAGAGTTTATTTCTATTTGGTTCTTTCGCCTGCTATTTGTATTTCTGTTTTTAGGTTGCTCTGTTAAACGCTTCGCCGTCTGCTAACTTTGGTCGGCCTCTCGATGAGTCAGGCATGTCTGACCTTCGAATTTTTACCTAATCAAAAAAAAAAATTATAGAGTGACGATGATACGCCACTAAATGATACTAACAAGCGAGAAAATTGCATACTTGATCGGGTGTGTGAATAATATGTCAAAATTTGGAAGTCCAACTTCTACCTAAAAAGCACGTGCATCATAGCACTAAGCTAAATGCTTAGACAACGAATGTGAAAGAGTCATATCATGTTGATTGTGTAATTAAGAGATGTGAATGAGATTAAAAACGATGAAAGTTAAGTATAACACGTCTTAGTATATAGGTCAGTAGGCTACTTCTTTTTATTACCAATTGATTTTAGACAGAAACATCACTCGATTTGTGTGCTAAACTATTAATGCATGTGCGTCTATGTATACAACTCCTACTCATCATTCCGAAGTAGCCAAGTACCCAACGAAGGCCTCATGGCCAAGCCAGTATAAGTCCATATGGAGAAGTATGTGCGCCATATCTCATCAACATGAACCGAAGCTAGTTCACAAGAGAAACCCACGAGCCACGGAATATATAGTTCATATCCACTGAATTTAACTTAAATTTTCAATTTATAAACATTAGGATGTAACATAATACAGGCGAAAAGACTAATTGTTAGTAAAAGTAGTTAAAAATTTATGAAAAAATATAAACTCCGTATGGGACGAAAAACAGTTTATTTGTAAAAAGTAGAGTTTATTTGGTTGTTATTAGGGGTATTGTGGTACTTTCAAACCAAATAAACAAAATAAACCCCAAATAAGCTCCCTCAAGTAGCTTATTTTTTAACTCATAATTTTAACCATTTTTATGATTTTTTGGAACTCATAATTTTAATCATTTTTATGATTTTTTGGGTGTCCATACACTCTTTAACTAATTAAAAAAAATAAACAATCTATTCTACTTATTTTTTTAACTAGTTAAAAAGTGCATCCATACATACCCTAAGATATCCGGAGATAATAACTAATCGAATATACGGAGTAGTTAGTAGTACATATAGGAATATATTCGTGTAAAAGGTTAGGAAGTGCAAATAACTTTTCTTCTTCAAAAGTGCTGGTGTTTCAAAGTTTGTTAGTCGTTAGATGGTTGATTGATAGAATTTGACTAATTATGTGATTAAATTAACCTAACTGTATTATACTACATAAAAGCATTTACCCAATTGCATTTAAAAAATTAAAACAATTAGTAATTGGTTAGATAGTTTTTCCCCAGTCCAAAGTCCAAACCATTAGTGGTGTAGTAATTTTGCCCCGTCTTTGTATTTTATGTTTGTTTCGACGGTTATCCGTCTGCCGATCTATCGGCCTTCGAGATTTAGTTATATCTGACCTCGAATTTTTACCTAATAAAAAAAATCACTCCCTCCGTATCACAATACTTGTAGTTTTAGAGTAGTAAAGTTGTATAAAAAAACTTGTTGTTTTAGCTATAATTATTATCTTTATAGGTAATGATTGCTATTTTTATAGGTAATAATTGGTACTTTTAAGTACTTTAACCTATAAAAGTAAAGTAAATATAGATTTTGTTAATAAGCGTGCATAGAGCTAAAATAACAAGTATTGAGATACGGAGGGAGTACAATGTAGTAGCCGCCTAGTAGGCTAGGCTCTAGGCATGTGCCTTTTCACCTTTTTCTCAATTCACTGCCACTGCATTTGATTTGTACCATGTAATTTTGGAACTACAGTGAAAAGTAAAACAAAACAAATTCATCTATAGGTAGGTAAAATGGCAAATAGCACGAGGGTTGAGTGGTACAAAATGTTAGAATGATAAAAAAAAATGTACGAAGATCTAATTTATATATATATATATATATATATATATATATAACAATTTTATAGTTAATTAATAAATGAAATTATTTTAAAAAATTTATTAAAAACAGATATTTTATATAGTTGTTAGCATTTTCTGTAAATAATAAACGATATGTTTTTCCGAACAGAGAGTATTAACAAATTAATTGTCAAAATTTTTACAAGTTTTAATAGATAAACTTTAGAAAAATCATTTAAAATGCCTAAAATGATTGAAAAATAAAAATCTTTCTAAATCCAATCCCTTAGTTTATTTCCCAAGTATAGTATAGAGTATAGACATGGAACCAAGTAGGTAAAATTTGTCTTATACGTATAGTTTTTATTAATAAAAATTTTAATTTAACAAATAAATTAATATATTTTTATTAATTTTCTACAATTTTTTACCTATTATTTTATTTTTAAAGCAATGGGGTCGAGCTGTAGTGGACCCAGGTTGCCCTCGGTATAGTGTCATGAAAATTAGAATTGAATATTTGAAAATTTTAACCTCTCTTATAATGTTATTTTATTTTCATTCATTAAATTATAAGAAAATATATTTCACATTTTGCTTGAACGTGAAAAATACAATTTCATGAAGATGTTTTAGATTTTTTTTTTCAAAATATTCATTGAAAAATAAATAATTACACATTTATTCACCATTTGAAACTATATACAGAAATATTCATTTTTTGCATGGAGATTAGAAAAACGCGGTCTCAAACCGTATTTCATTCGAAAATTATAAAATTTAAAACGGGAGGAAAAGTTATAAAATGAACATTTACTTAAATAGATAATTATAGGCATGTTTTTTCAATATAATTCTTGGATGGGTTTCTTTAATAACCATGATGTAACCCCCTTTTTAAATACAAAGACGCGGACGAATAAGGGTAGCCTATTCATCCGCGGACCGCGGTTAGATGACATTAATCCCGACTAAGTAAAATGCCACGTGACTTTCAAGCCCACAACCCACGGGTTGTCAAGACAACGCCACGTGGCCAGCCTATTCGGATATTTGTCATCCGAATGGGAATACGTACAAGTAGAGGGGCTTTTTAGCAAAGAGAGATTTCAAAGAAGATCTACGGACATTAGCCATCCGCGTCTGGAATTCGACCTTGAAAACAATTTTCTGTCCTTTATCGAGGAGTTAAGACTGCTAATTAAAGTTTGAGGAGTGGAAGTAATGAAGGACAAGTAATGTGCCTTGGGTTTCCGGATGAAAGTTCATAAGTTGTACCTCTCTTTCTCATATGGCCATGGTGAATCTCATTTAGGAAGAGGAAAAGATTGTGCTACATGAACAATGGTTCAAAGGCCAAAGTCAGAACACGTGGTTCCTAAATCGATCATGTACTTCAAGTAAGTTCGTTGATCCGATCTGCGTGATCCGAACTGATCCGGAACCCGACACTTATTTTCGAGTTATCTTCAAATCAACTTCGGCATACCCAGTGCCAGATACAGGGGTGGGTTTGTGTGGGTTCAAGCCCACCCCAAATCCAAAAAAAATATACTCCGTATATGAAGTAATATATAGTTGGAGAAGAAACACAAAAGACCCTTTAGCCTGCTGGTTTATTTAAACCTGTTTTGCTTGAAATCTACCCACCCACCCATGTTCGAACCTTGGTAGCATCACATTGTCTAGAGCTTATAGAGTAATGGTTCTTCTCAACATTTTTTAAAATATTTGAATTTCATGGCTTCTTAATATTTTTAAAATTGAGTTTGTTTCTTGTAAAAATCTATGACTGCAAAAAAAAATTATATACACATTATTTGTTAGAATTTTTAACTTCTTGGTAAATTTGCCCACCCTAACATAATTTCTAGCTCCGCCAATGGGCATATCATTATGGCATTATATAAAACACCATTCACGGAATCACGGACTTTAATATAGATAAAATTAGGGATTAAAATAGGTAAATTATAGGAGAAAAAAGTGAAAAAAAAATAAATAAAAATGAAATAGAAATAGTAACCTCCACATCAAAAAAAAGGTGGGAGTTTGGGTGGAAACTGAAAAGCTTCACGTGCACATGCAACTACCATACCACCTTCTCATTGCGGGGAGTTCACGTGATCTTCCTCCCTTTGTCTCCTCCCTTTATTCCTACTGTTTGTAGTGGGAGCTACCAAATGTTTTCATCCAACGGTCCACATCTCATCTCATCACCCGCGGGCTCCATCCTCGGCCGTTGGATCAACAATTCTCTCTTATGTTACACGGATTGATGATGGATAGGTCACTCATGTATGCTCACCGGTGTGTGCCAAAGTTATTTGTCTTTCTTATCCAAATATAAAATGATTCACAAAATATATACCAGTTGGACCCAACATCGTTATAAAATTTCCCCTTTTTCGTTTAATTGAATTTATATATTTGGTAAAAATAATAACCGAATTTAGCTTAAATATATTTCAAATTTGGTACTATATCCGTTCAAAAATAGATGCATTTTCTTCACACGTTTTCAAAAAAACTATAAACTATGATTTTTAATTTTTTTTTTATAAAATTAGCTTTAGCATTTTAAAAACATATTATAAAGTAAAAGCTTATCTATCAATTATCAATGTGTGCTCTCCCCTATCGACGATGGTTCCTTGTCTACCGTTTATACGATCTCTCGATTTGCTAGATAATGTCTTATGATTTTTTGAATTATTACCTTTGCGACACATGCAACGATTGCTGGCAATTCCTATGAATCAGTCTATCAAAGTCCGACTCGGACCGATGACTGGAGGTCGTGTGCACAGGCGCACATGCGCTAATAGCCTAGCACACAAGCCGAGTGAGGTTCCATTCTAAAACCAATTGACAATAGAAGAAGTAGTCCACCGACTCATATACTAGGGCTTGTTATGTTCAACTTTCCGATGTGGGACACTTTTTGGTCTCATTCACATCTCTAACACAGTCAAACCAGTGCTCAGATTTGGAAGATTAGGACCTTTAGCATATAAATCTATGGGATGGTTTTGAGCAAATCACCCTATTTAAGGGGCAGTTTTCTGCAATTTACCTATATATACTAATGGATTGGTTTAGTAGGGTATGGGCTTATTTCTATTGGGCCTATAGAATTTTGTGGGCTGAAATATTCTTTATGGGCCCAGTGGAATTCATTTATGCTGAAATGAAATCGGTCCGCACAAACATATCTATCCATCGATTATGCTTCATACTGTTCATAGGTGTGTGTGGATTTCAAGTCTCTATTTCAAATTAAACACTTTATAAATCGAGATAAATTGATAGTGTAACGAATTTTGATCTCCCATACGAGTTTGTAGTATCTATTTATATATTTAAAGATTAAAACTACTTTTTAAACTTAACAAACGTCAACTATATTTGTTTAGAAACAAACTTCACACTTTTGAGGATTTGTTTTATATTTTTGGATATGTTTTTTTTTCAATACCATTTGTTACGTTTGGGCAAGAATTTCGGTTTTCATATAAGAACATCTCCAACAGTTTCTCCATTTTAAAGATTTTGGAGTTTGGAGAATTTTAAGGTATTTTTTGATTTAACAGATTCTTCATCACATTCTCCAAAATGGAGAAGGAGCATAAAAAATAGAGATGATTCTAAATATGTAGCATTCTCCAAAGTCCAAATTAAACGATTCTCCAAATCTTCAAAGTGGGAAAGCTGTTGGAGTTAAAACAAAAATAATTTGAAAAAATATGTATTTTTTTCTCTATTTTGGAAAATTTTTAGGAAATCTTATTGTCTAAGAGCATCTCCAACAGTTTCCCCATTTTAGAGATTTTGGAGTTTTTAGGGAGTTTTAAGGGGATTCCCTAAATCTGTAGCATTCTTCAAACTAAATAATTTTCCAAAACTTCGAAATGGGAAAACTTTTGGATTTAAAGCAAAAATAATTTAAAAAATATGTATTTTATTTTCCCATTTTGGAGAAATTTTAGGAAAGTTGTTGGAGATTGTCTAACACCATAAATACTACATCAGAAATTGGTAGAGATACTTTTGAATGCTTAAGGTCTGAATTTGACAGTTCCCATATGCTTCAATAAAAAAAAAATCAAATATTTTGAAAAAGCTCTGTTTGGACACCATGAATTACATGTTTGACTAATTTAAATGCCCAAAGGTCCAAGATGAATTTGACCGTTGGTTTTGAAAGAGCTTTGTTTTGTTTGTGCTTGCAACTGCAAATGTAAGCCACTTACTTTGAACAAGCTAGTCCTATGGGAACTCGTTGATCAATCACTACAAAAGGGGTATATATGTACATGTTTAACAAACAACAAATACATTCAATTTCTCATTCCTTTGCTTGCTTAGCTTATGAATTCATATCCTACAAGAAAACCATGCTTCCAAAACCACCACCATTTACTCTTCCTATCCGTCTTCTCTTTTTCATTCCACTCTTGTATTCTTTTGTGTTTTCGTATGAGCAAGTTTGTAACAACCAAGATCAATCCGCTCTGCTCACCTTCTCCTCAAACATTTCAACATCGAACCCCCTTGCGTTAAATTGGTCTTCTGCTATAAGTTGTTGTCGATGGGAAGGGATAGAATGTGATGCCGATGGCAGGGTAACACATTTGCAGTTGTCGTCAAGGGGTCTAAATGGGGTAATCTCTTCCTCTATTAGCAACCTTGTTATGCTTACTCATCTTAATCTGTCGAATAACTATCTCTATGGATCTCTAGGAGAAGAATTTCTTAGCCTTACCAACCTTAGAGTCATAGATTTATCTTCAAATAACATTCTTGGCCCCATCCCTCAAGAAATAAGCAAGCTATCATCCTTGGAAAAGCTTCATCTTTATCAAAACAATCTTAATGGTCCTTTCCCATCATCCTTGATTAATTGTACACTTCTAGTGGAAATACTTGTAAGGGATAACTATCTCAATGGAGATATATCAAAACTAGATTTTTCAAGATTGACGCGACTCCAAAAGCTTGATCTTAGGAACAATAGTTTGAATGGAACTTTACCAGAAAGTCTATACTCTTGCAAGTCCCTCATTGCACTCGGAGTAGCTCGAAATATTTTTTCCGGCCAAATCTCCCCCAAAATGGTTGAACTAAAATCCCTATCTTTCCTTTCTTTGGCACAAAATTCCTTTACAAACATCACAGGAACACTCAGAATCTTAGCGAAATGTAAGAATCTAACCAACCTCTTCCTTTCAATAAACTTCTTTGGCGAATCCTTACCGACCCATAAAACCTTCATAGGTTTAGGTGAATTCCCAAAGCTCCAATTACTCAGCCTTATGGATTGCAATTTTCAAGCAGGCATCATCCCTAATTGGCTTTCTAGTTTGAAGAGCTTACGTTATTTAAGCCTTGGAGGCAATAGAATTGTAGGTCGAGTTCCGAATTGGTTGGGAACTCTACCGAACCTATCAAGATTGTATCTAAAAAACAATAGTTTGGTTGGAGAGCTTCCCCTAAAATTGTGTCAATTGTCAGCATTAACCTCAAAAAATGTGTCAGCAGACTCCGACATCTCTCAATATGAGCTCCCTGTTATTATCACCTTTAAGAGCAACAATCGCAACATTAGATCTTACATTCGGTTTAATGAAGACTATTATCATGGCCTCGACCTCTCCTATAACGCACTTAGCGGTAATATTCCAGAAGAGATCGGCAACTTACAAATTCTTCAAGAGCTAAACCTCAACAACAACCATTTCTCAGGTCATATTCCCGCTAGTATATCAAATTTAAAACTTCTTGAAGTGTTAGATCTCTCTACAAACAACTTGACCGGAGAGATTCCAACCTCTTTGCAAAGTCTTAGCTTTTTGTCACATTTTGATGTGTCTTATAATGATCTTGAAGGTCCAATACCGACACAAGGCCAATTTGATACTTTTCAAGAATCTAACTTTGAAGGTAATCCCGGCTTATGTGGCGGACTCTTGAATGATTCTTGTTCTACTCCAATAACATCAAATGTGACATACAGAAACGAAAGTCATCACAACTTGCAACAGTTTTCAGATGGACTTATTGTTGGTTTTGCATCAGGTTTTTCAAGTATGTTGATAGTCGTAGCATATTGCTTTTTGTTGAACAATTGTAAAAGGGGTCGATTGAACTCAATCAATGATGTTTATGTTTCTTGGTAGTTTTTATTTTCAATTGGTTGATTGTAGTGTCCGTGTATGTACGTAGTAGTCAAACATGATATAGAATCTTCATATTTTGTGTGTTCTTGAGCAATTATCTTGTAAACAGGGTAATCCCTTATTCCCTTAAATGAGTTATAAGGGACACAATCCAGATGTAGAGCGACTACACAGTTAAACACGCAACCACAACCATGGAAACACGCAGGTGCACTGATTTTGAATCATGGAAACGGAAGGTGTAAGTGAGAAAAGATGGAATATATAGTTTGAACAAGTAGTTGACAACAATATTGTATGGAACACGAATTGGTATTCAAACCATGATGAATGAACAATGAGTTTTTGCCCCTTTCTCTGAAGATAGGCACCATGGAAAGAGTTGGAAACTTACACCTTACATACCTCATAGAATTTGTGAACCCATCACACCCGGTAACCCGTACGAGTAAACATGTTCAAAAGGGTAAAACATATACATGATCTTATTTTATACTAATATACTTCTAGAGCTACATACTATATGCATCATTTCACAACATTTTCACAACCCAGAGCTTATACTTCTTTATATACATATATACGAGACACGGTCCTACCAGCTCAGCATCCGAGAGGCGTTTGCACAGTCTGAGATAGGTGTCCAAGTTTTCCGACTGGTGCAGCCTTCTCCTTAGCCCCTGCAGCACAGCCAGACGGTCCAGATAATCAGGCCGCAGACCCAAATCAAGCATTCTGGTCAAAGCATCAGCGGCAGCAATATAGCTCTCTCCTTTGACATAACCTCTGAGCAACCAAGACAGGGTCTTCTTCTTGCACGTTAAGCTTGTGGCCTCCAATGTCGTAAGCAGCCTTGAAATAGCCTTGGTCTCCTTCTGAGAAGCACAAATGGCTAGAACGATGTCGTAGAAGTACCTGTCAACCACCCTGCCCATTAGCTTCATTTCCCAGAGTTGTTGCTCAGCCTCAACTCCACGACCAGCGCAGACATACATAGCAAGGAGCTTCTCGTCAACTAAGCCATAAATGGAAGCGTTTCCCGTTTGCATTGCCCACCTTGACAGTTCTATTCCTTGGGCTAATAGATTTGATTGGTACTCCTCGATGAGAGAAGTATTTTCAGTGTCCAACTCAGAAACAAGACCAGATCTGACAAAACCTTTGAGCTTACGCAATGCTTTGGTAAATTCATTGAACTCTTTCACCACAGCTGTCATGGCAATGAGGTAGCTATATACCTCAGGCTTCAAACCAGATTTTCTCAGGTGAATTACTGTATTCACAGCAGCTCTATAGTTTCCCTCCTCCTGAAATGATGTTTTTGGGAACTCTTTTAAACAACATAATGAACACAAAATGCCAGTGAAGGAGAGAACAAACCAAGTAAAAAGCAGATGGAAATGGCATGAAAAACTCAGCAACAGACCACATGAGTCAGTCTGTACAAGAATAAGCAATTGAAATTATTTAATCATGCATTAGTTCAATCATATATACTACTTAATAGTTAGCATATCGTAGCAATATCAATTGCCGAGGTTTAAAGGCATATTGTGTCTTTCTTTTTCATGGCTGCAATGCTACTGTGCTACACATCCAAGCAATAAAACAGAAATAATCATATTTGAATTATAACATACTACACAACTACACAATCTCAACTCACAGTTTCATAACCAAACATCAACTGGCTTAGCACATCAACAAAGCACTATGACAAATAAACTGATTCAGATGACTTGTTTGAATGCAATCCTAAAGGCTCTCCTATGACACACAATCTCGTGTTCGGGTCAATGAGATATGAAATCAAACGAATTTGGATAAAGAGAATCACAGCTTACCATCATCTTCCAAGCTAGATACCCAACAGGTCCGCCTCTACTTCCATCATCATCATCATCCTCCAAACACGGAATTCCCCTTCTCAAAACCTCCTCCACAAAGACAGCAGCTTGATCCTTCTTCTCCATCTCCCAATACACAGAAATCACCTTCTCAATCATACTGAAGCTGGGCTTTAGTCCGACACAATCCATGTCCACCAAAAGGTCAACCACCTCCCCTACAGGGCATTCACTCTCAATCAATTTCTTGACCCAACCACACATAATCGAAACCATAAGCTCCATCGTCTCCTTATCCACCTTATTCTCCTTCTTCAGCCACTCAAAAACCTCCAAAGCGCACCAAGAATCCCTCCCTTCCTGAGAGAAATACACCAGCACAAGCTGTAGCTCCCTCGCCGAGAGCCGCTCGTTCATCTCCTCAAGAACATCGGAGGGCTCTCGAGCCATCCTCTCCAGTTCCTCAATCGTTTCGAAGAACACCTCGCTCATCTCATCCTCATCCACAGTCGTCACGAATCGGTCCTGCTGGACCGACTTCAACAGCCTGAAATCCTTCGTTTTACACCGAATTGGGGCTACAGACTTCAAATTCCGGCTCCTGATTACTCTAATTGTAACCCTAGATGATGATTCAACGGCGACCTTCCGTTTGTGAGGAGAAAAACAAAACTTACCGAAGGAAGTTATCCCAGAAGAAGCAGCCACGGCCATGGCTGAGCTCCGAAATCAACTTTCTTCCTGATTAGCTTCTCGCCAGGGTTTTCGACAAGGGAACTGGATTAAACCCGAGCGAGAACAAAATCGAATGCCCTGGAATTGGGGGAATTAGGGAGAAATTGGGATAGGGCTACGAATCATGGTCCAGAAACTAATCTGAATTGTAGAATATAGAACCGATAAATTTGATACTGAATTGAAAGATTCAAAGATGAAGAAGAAGATATAGCAAATGAAGGGTTTAAGTTTAGAGTTGAGTGAATGGTGGCAACTCGATGATGGCTCTTTGCCACCGTTTGGGGGGAAGACAAAAAAATGAACCGTAAAATACTAAAATGGGAGGAGAGAATTAAATAATTTTTCGGAAATTTCACGAGGTACCCTGAGGTATCGCTTAATTCACACGGTGACTGATTATTTTACACCTTTCACGTGGTGTCCCTGAGGTTATAAATCATTTCACCACATGCCCTTCCCCCCATTATTTAACAGATTCCGCTTGTTGAAATTTAAAAAAAAAAATAATTGAATTAAAAGAAAAGGGGAGAGACGTCGGACAGGAAAGAAGAACAGAACGAAGAACAGAAGGTCGGACGGAGAAGAAGAAGGGGATGCTGATGCAGCATTCATATAGATCTGACGCCTTCGCCGACGGAGGCACCACTGCTGCCGCAACCACCGCGGCCACAGCCGCTAACTCCTCCGATGTCGAAGGTTCCGACACCAGAAAATTAAAAAGAAAAGGGGGAAAGAAGAAGGAAGATGCGAAGAAGCAGGGGCTCGACCCGGACGATGGTACCCCGGAGAAAACTCAATCAATTTGTAAATCCCCATATTTTTTCAAATTAATTTGATAGTTTCAAATTTCCCAAGACGAATCCACGACAAATCCCGAAGCGCGAGAGAAAAAGAGGAGAACTACTTCAACGACGCCGCCAGATTCCACCAATTGGACGCTCCGATCCTCTGCACCAGTGGCTGTGAATTCCACCAATTAGAGGTATCGACTGTGGCGGCGGCGGTTGCGGCAGCGGTGGCGCCTCCGTCAGCCAGAACAATTTCAGCGACGCCACTAGATTCCACCAATTGGACGCTCCGATCCTCTGCACCAGTGGTTGTGGATTCCACCAATTGGAGGCAGCGACTGTGGCGGCGGCGGTTGCGGCAGCGGTGGCGCCTCCGTTGACGAAGGCGTCGGGTTTGTATGGATGCTGCAACAGCAGCCCCTTCTTCTTCTCCGTCCGACCTTCTGTTCTTCGTTTGCCCGTCTGACGTCTCTTCTCTACTTTTTTTTAATTCAATTTTTTTTTCTTTTTCTTTTTTTTTTTAACGGAAACTGTTAAATAATGGGGAGAAGGGTATGGGGTGAAATGATTTATAACCTCAGGGGCTCCATGTGAAAGGTGTAAAATAGTTGGTCACCACGTGAATTAAGCGATATCTCGGGGGTACCTCGTGAAATTTCCGATAATTTTTTTCCCCCGATAGCTCGTTTTTCACAATTTAATTGTTTTTATTTTTGTCCTTATTCTTTTAATTTCAGGAAAGTAATTGTGAACGAAGATTTTGAACCACTGTCTAAAAACCAAAGGACATTACTATCAACGATTTAGTGGAGTTTATGGACAATAAGAAATAGGGTTTTATTTAATGACGAGAATTACATGAACTGTCAACAACATGAAAGATACATAACACTACAACTACAGAATTGGAAACAAGCAAAGACTTTCCACGGGGAAGAAACTGAAGCTAAAGAACCAATATATACAAGCACCTAAGGCTACGAAGAGGAAAAATCTTCGTTGGAAGAAACCCGTTGATGGATCTTTCAAGATTAATTTCGACGAGTCTAGTTTGTCCACAGGAGCTGTTGCAGCTGGTTTTGTAATTAGAGACCATCATGGCAATGTTCGGGCTTGCAACGTCTCACTCTGTGGTTCAGTTTCAGCTTTGATGGCTGAAGCTTTGGCTCTCCACTTGGGGTTGACAACGGCTTTACAGTTGGGTTTCTCACGGATTGAGGTTGAAGGAGATTGTTTGACGGTCATTAACTCTTTGAAAGACCTGTGGAAGTGTCCATGGGAGATCGAGATGGTGATCTCTGACGTTCTTCTTTTGCTCCAGCCCTTTGAAGCTTATTCTTTTGCCCATGTGTTCCGTGAAGTCAACCAAGTGGTGGACAAAGTGGTTCATCTCTGCTTATCGCTTTTCCAGGGGCCATTTGCTTCCCATCCAGAGTTTCTTACTCTCGTCCGAAAGGACGCTATTGGGTGGTGGGTCAGCAGGGACTAACATCACCCAAATATTTGCCTTGTTTCAAAAAAAGATGACAGATAAACTAATCTCATGTATAAACAAACGACAGAAAAAAAGAAAAAGAAATGCACAACAAATGAAATGATATTGGATTTTTTTTTTTTGATAAGTTAAAAATTCAAGTTCAAGAAAACCTGAAACTCGAGGGCCGACTAGGTCGGCAGACGGAGAACCATATGAACAAACATCCAATACAAAGAAACGGTGCAAACACAGGCAAAAACACCCTACAAAAGTGAAACCAAACTGACCTAAACCTAATCGTGATGAGGACGAACCGACGGACGAAGCCAAGCTCCACTCTGCAGCAGAACCGTAGGCCAGCGGTACATCAGGACCCGATCATCCTGTGGGGAGTGAGGACGAACTCCATGGAAGCAGTCAACCCGAGTAACGGAGACGCCACGATACACACTACCACGACCCCAACCTATCCCGACTCCAACAGCCAGAAACCCATCACCGGTAAAGACAGCACATTCACGCCAAAGTAAGGCCCCAAACCGCCTGAGTAGGAGGCACCAGGAAACCCTAAAAGGATTTTGGTCAACCCTTTCGGGAGTTTATTAATTATATCAATAAATATAATTAATAATTGTCTGATTATTTTTATTTTATTTTATTTTATTTTATATTTTAATATTTTTTTCCAAACGGGCTCCTTTGGGCCCAAGCCTAAGCCTTGGGCCCAAAGAATAACCCATGGGCTCGGAAATCAGGTCACACGGGCCCAAGGAGAACCCAAGTCAAAACCGGACACACGACACCAGCACCTGCACCATATGCGAAAGCTTGGCCAGTACGCACATAATTGAATTTTTTTTTTAAGGTTCAATGCTTGCACGAGATGACGATAAGCACAAACAAAACATCGAACGAGAGCACACCAGCAAGGGTCGCCGGCGGCGGAAGGTCAGCCAAGGTGCCGACAAGCGCACACTAGATGAAGGAGGTTTGGCCAACACCCATTGTCACCCAAACGAGCAACGAGGGAGAGCCAACGCTTCGATGAAGCCAGCTCGCAGGGGCGGACGGAGCCAGATCTGAGATATTGGGACTCTCAATCGAGCCACGGGACGGGGGCCGAGGGCGACTCGGTGGTGGATTCGAATCCAGCGACATCTCTCCCACATCACCAAGAAACCTAAAGATGGGGAAGAAACGCACGAGCCCGAATTTGAGCGATTGGATTTCACTGTTCAAATTGTGCAAGGGGAATGATGCGGAAGTGAAGAAGGACCCATCAAAAACAAAAGCCCCAAATAAATTTAGGTTTTTGTTCAACTTTTCATCATTAATTTCTCGATTAGGGTTCTTCGGATCTAGTTCTTCGATCAGGGATCGCCGATGAAATATGGCGACCTGAGATGGTGCAAGGGTGGCCGGAGCCAGGTGGAGTGACCGAAGCCAGGATAAGGTGGCCGAAGCCGGGGTATGACGGCCGAGGCCGAGGTTTGGGGCTCTCTCACTCTAGAGTAGAGAGAGGAGAGAGCAAATGACATTGGAAATATTAGAAAAGCCACGTAGGGCAAACAATCAAACTAAAATAAAAGGGGAAATAGGTTGATAGACTACTGAAGCAACACAGGAGGACGTATAGAAGAAGTTGTGGGCACCTCAAATTTTGGACTCCCTAAGAGACTTTAGAAGTCGATCACAAATCCATGGTTTAAGCTAGTAAACAACCAAACCCGTCAATAATTGTAACCAAACGACCCTTATCGCATTGCATTGAGGAAATGACCAATTTGCCCTTGTCCATAATAGGTCGTACGTGTAACTTAAAACTTACTCCACAGGGCAAATTAGTCAAACCTCGCAAATAAAAAAATTGATTACCGATCCTGTTTCAGCCAAATAAAAAATAAAATATTTTTTTATCAGGTAAAAATTCAATACATGAATACAAATAACAAGCGAAATGAAAAAAGAAATAAATTCTACAACAAAACGTCCAAACGGACCAACACCAGGAAAGCTAAGGAAGCCGTCGAAAAATGGAGTCAAGCACCACCGAACAGTAGCATCACGGACGAGCGGTGCTACCATAATTTTTGAGAACAGCGGTGCTACCATAATTGAATTATGGATTGCTACCATAATACAATTAATTAAAAACGATAATATAAATACGTAGAATAGAGTAATTCATAGCTTGAGAGCCTTCAAATCGTTACATTTTCCCTCTCTTGTCTCTCCCTCCTCGCAGAAATACAAAATAAACAAGGCCATTCAAATCGGAGTTTGTGATCCCTTGCTTTTGTATGTTGTTCAGATTGATTTTGAGGTTGGAGTGGGGGGAGAACATAAGGTAGATCGTTGGCGATGATGGGGAAAATGGGACGCTTTCGGCCTCCTGGAAATTGGAGTATTAAGAGAAAAGAATCGCAATCCACGCACGGTTGGTATTCTTCATTTCATCCAACATTTTTGTTTGTTTGATTTCGGATTTCCTTTCCGAGTTTTAGGTTTGTGCATTTGCAGGTTTCCGTTGTCGTCGTTGTTTGAATTGATTCAATTGAATTTGATTACCGCTTAATTGTGTTGCTTTTCGTCGATTCGGCTGATTGATTGTCGAGTTTCATTCTAAATTTTGATCGCTTCTCAGAACTTTCTGGATTCCAATCAAATTTGTCAAGAGTCCAATTTACCGTCTTCAATTTTATATTATTGAATTTCAAGCAATGGCGATTTTTCAAGGATTTTCCGTCCTGAATCATGATGTTGATGATGATGATTGATGATGTTGATGTTAGTTTTCATGTTGTCCAATTTCACATCTCAGTAAACCAAAATCTGATTGGGTGTAAGTCTTTGTAGATACATCAAACACCAACAAACAAATGGATGCAAATGAGGAAATTGAGGAGGTAAATCCATCACCAAAGTCGAGTTCGAGTTCAAGTGATTCGAGTCCACAAGGCAACACCAAAACCAACGCAGCACATATATTTACGTATCAGGAATTGGTCGATGCAACCGACAATTTTAAGCCATGTTGTTTCATAGGAGAGGGGGGCTTTGGCAAGGTTTACAAGGGAAGATTGAAAGAGACTAATCAGGTTTGTGAATTTCTTCAAGAAATGTACACCATTTTATAACTAAAAGTGCATCGTTCACAGTTCTCACCAGATTCCAACTCTCATAATGTTTGTTTATATTTTAGGAAGTGGCTATCAAGCAACTTGATCGCAACGGAATGCAAGGTATGCGAGAGTTTGTTGTCGAAGTTCTTACACTCAGTCTGGCTGACCACCAGAATCTTGTGCAATTGATGGGGTATTGCGCCGAAGGCGAACAAAGGTTGTTGGTCTACGAGTTCATGCCGTTAGGTTCACTTGAAACTCATCTTTATGGTATGCACAATGCTGAGAAAACCATTGTTGTTCTTTTGCTCGGAATTCATGGAAGCTAACATTTGCCTTGAAACTAACACTTGATGAAGATCTCAAGCCTGGTCAAGCACCGATGGACTGGAATACTCGAATGAGGATAGCTGCAGGGGCAGCTCTGGGCTTGGAGTATTTGCACGACAAGATGAAGCCTCCTGTCATATACCGCGACCTCAAGTGCTCAAACATTTTGCTGGGCGAGAATTACCATCCGAAGCTGTCTGATTTCGGCTTGGCCAAAGTAGGTCCTGAGGACGACAAGGCTCATGTTTCCACTAGGGTGATGGGTACCTATGGATATTGTGCGCCAGACTATGCCATGACTGGCCAGCTGACCTTCAAGTCGGACATTTACAGCTTCGGTGTCTTTCTGATGGAGCTCATAACCGGAAGAAAGGCGATTGATCCTGCACGAGTCCCTCGGGAGCAAAATCTTGTTGCCTGGGTAAGACGACGCAGCTGTTTTCTTGCCGTATATTGAGTAAAAACCGATCAATACACTTATAATGAGCTCTTGCTTGCAGGCTAGGCCGCTTTTCAAAGACAGGAGCAAGTTCTCACAAATGGCTGACCCGGGTCTGAAAGGACAGTACCCGACTAGGGGCCTGTACCAGATACTCGCCATTGCAGCCATGTGTGTTCAAGAGCAGCCAAGTATGCGCCCTCGTACCGCTGATGTTGCCACGGCTTTAAATTACCTTGCTGCTGTTAAGTATGATCCTCTAAACCCTGCTGCCTATGGAAGCCGGATAGTCTCAACTGTTTCCGAGGACAAGAAGGATAATGAAGACGATAGGAGTGAACACTCGAAACATAGCTCGAGAGATGACAAACTTGAAGGATAATCACCTAATCCCGAGTTAAGCTACTGCACGGCACCTTGTTCTCAATTTTTGCCATCAACAATGGCAGATAACAGGTTTGTCCCTCTCTGCAAAGAGGGGATATACTCTTTTCCCTGACAAGATGTACATCAAGGAGTGGATTTTTTTTTGTAAGTGATGCCCTCACATGTATCTATCTACACATAGTACAAAGAAATCCTGTTCAATAGAAATGATACCATCTCTCCCTCTTTACAATGTCTTGCATCTTAATTAGTACTGCAAAAGACTCGAAGAACATGTCGTCTCTTGGTAGCTGCATTGTTGCTGTAATAGTTGTTCAGGTTGATTTAGATTGCAAGGACCTACTGAGCTTCCCAGTTCTGAAAACCCGAACTCGCCTGCCGGTTTCTGGGTCATCTCCAGCAAGAATGGATGAATGGTGATTGCCCATCCGAAGTAAGCCAGGCTGTAGAGGCTTCTAGATGAGTCGTTTGTGCTAATGGAGGTTGCACCGGAGGTCAGCGAGAGTACATCGGATTCTTTCCCAAAACAAACATAAATGTTGATATTGGTGTTCACCATTTGAATTTTTGTATCAACAAGGAGCACCAAATAGTAGGAAATATTGCATGAAACTGTGTTGTGTGATCTCAGCAATCATCTCCCAATTTGCTGGTTCCAAGCCTCTAGGTCAGTTTCAATCTGCAAATAAAAGCACATAAAAGCTCTTCAACAATCTGAGTAATTATTGTGGACCTGTGATCATCTCCATGAGAGCAAAAAATCAGAAGACGTACATGAGGCTGATAAGGCTTGTTGCGCCATTGAAAGATACATCCCCGAGAATGCATGTGGTCGAGGAGAGCCTGGGAAAGCAGTGGCTTGAAATCAGTGTGAAGCTTCACTTTCTTAAGCCCTGCACAGGCCAACAATGCGGCAGTCAGGCCACACGGAGTCAATCCCCCAACGTGCAGGATAGTCAAGCTGTGCAGCCTGCGAACACTTGCTAGAGCTAATAAACCAACATCTGTAGCTGAACAGTATGACAGGTTGATCTGCGCAAAAGGGTAGCAGGAACACCGTAATGTTAGGTTGGCCATGGATTCTTGTTACCCACAAGGGCAATAAAATTGACTTCACAAAGCAAGGGAATTTAGTACCTGTTTCAGGTTTTGTGAGTAATGAGCAAGGGAAATCATCCCAGAATCATCGACTTTGAAGCACTTCTTCACATCCAGCACTCCAAGCTTCCGGCATTCAGAAGCAATGGCACCTAAACCCTCAGATGTGATGCAAGGGCATGCTCGCATTTCTAGTGCTTTAAGCTCGGAACACTTGGACAAGGACATAAGAGACGCGTCACTGACTTTATCAATGTAGGCTATGTTGATCAGTTCTAGAGCAGGGCATCCTGAAGCAATCAATTCAATGCCTATGTCCGTAATACCCATAGCCCTGTTAGGAGCAATCACAATAATACTTATAAAAATGGAGACAAAAGAAGGAGAGTAGTTTCAATAAATAGCAGCTTGGAGATCTAGTAATGAGGTTATTCATACAACAAGATCTCCTTCGTGGCAAGCTTAAAAGTGCATTGATAACTCAATTCTCTCATATAACAGGAGATTTGGTTTGTAAAATCATTCTGCATTAACGAAAGCTTAACATTAACAATGGAGTGATGGCTAAATCTAGCAAGAAGATTGCTAACCTGTACAAGTCAATTTCTTTGAGCCGTGGGCAATTCATAGCAACATGTTTAAGCCCTGCATCGGTTATGTTTAGGCATATCCCGAGCTTTAAGCTGGTAAGCATGGAACACCTAGAAATGGACTTCAAACCTGTATTACAACAGAAGCAATGACAGGCATTTAGATTTAGAATATATATCATGTGGAGGCCATAGAGTCCATGAAGATGGTTAGGAATGAACCTTCATCATCCAAATCATTGTCGGTTACATCCAATTCCTCCAACAAAGGACACCGGTCTCCAAGAAAGTGAAATGCTTCCTTTGTAACAAGATAACACGATTCCATCCTTAACGAAGTTAGCAAGCGGCAGGAGCTTGTTATGTAGTCAACTGATGCAGAGGTAATCTTGCGACAGCATGTGATGTTCAGCTTTCTCAGCTCCTTGTGCTTGCTAACCAGTGAGAAGATACCCTCGTCAGTGACTCCTGAGCACTTGCTCAGGCTCAATTCCTTGAGTGTCGCACACCATGCCCCAATCACCTTCATTGAAGAAGATGTCACAAGGCAACCATCTAACTTGACACACTGGATATTGGTGAAACTGTGAAGGGATTTTGCCACATCCACAGTAACCTAAATCACACCGAAAACACCATCACTTAGAAGGAATGATCAAAAATCAGTTGCATTTAAAACATCTAGATTAAAATTCAGACTCACAGCAGAAGCATAAGCCAAAGAGATCCGTGTTAAGCACTCAGCACCATTGGTCAAACTCAATAGACCGATGTGAGTAATGTTCTGGCAGTGAGACAAATCTAAAGCCTGTCAAACAATGTGATCGTCATGGGAGCTAAATGAGTCCATATTTGTTTAAAACATAATCAAACAACTTGAAATTGCTTGCAATTCAGACTTTAAGAAATCAAATTTCATACCGTTAATGATTTGCAACCGCCTTTGATTGTAGCAAGGCCATCATCGTCAATACCAAAGCATCCAGCCATGACTAAGTCTTCGAGATATTTTAGTTGCAGAATATGTGGAAGGCATTTCTCTGTAATCTACCGAGCAGACAAAATCACAAATCAGTTTCTGAGAGCGTTAATTCCGAAAAAAACAAGGAGTGAATAGATGAATAAACAATCAAATACCGGTACATAGGACAGATCTAGGGAACGAAGCTCCTTGCATTTCAACGCAAGCAATCCAACGCCTAGATCCGTAACATGAACGCACCACTTGAGGCTAATCATCTTCAATCTCTTGCAACCGACGGCGATACACCCGATCCCGAAATCCGATACGAGCTTGCACCTCGCCAGCAAGAGCCTCTCCAGTCCCTTGGCCTCCGCAATCGCCGCAACCGCGAGGTCCGTCAGATCCGCCGAGTTAGAGAGGTCGATTTCCACCAGATTCCGGCATCCAGCGACGAGATTCGAAATTCCAGCAGCAGTGACGAATCGGGAGCCGGAGAGGTCGAGGGAGCGGAGGCCGGGGAGATGCCTCGCCGTTTGGAGGAGGCAATCGTCGTCGACGCGAGGACAGAGAGAGAAATCGAGGCGGGAAACAGAGGTGTAGCGGCGGCGGCGGATGAGGTCAGGGCGGAGGGGGCGGAGACTCCGTCGGTGGCGGGACTCGGCGGAGTAGAAGGCCTTGCAGGCGAGGGAGAAGGACTTGAGGGAGGAGGAATCTCCGGAGAGGCGGTCGAGGATGAGGAAGATGATCTCTTCGGTGACGACGTCGAAGGGGCTGGTGGATTCAGGAGGTGTCATCAACTTCTGAAGCTTCTGCTTCATCAGCAATGGCGGATTTCTTCTGCAGTTGCAAACGAATCAAACGGAGGGAGGAGGGTGATTGGTGGGAGAAATTGGATTGGATTGGAGATATCCGAAGGGAGGCAGTTGTGGGAAGGATTAATGGAAGGAATTAGTACAGTCGTGAGTGGGAGGAGGAAAGAGCTGCCTGGATGCGAACTTGCAAGTACAACAAGTATACAACTGGCAAATTTACCATATTGTCCTCGGTGGGTTGGTCGCTTAGTTCTCTGGAGAAGGGGTAGTATGGGAAAATAGAGAGTCAGGCAGGTGGATCTAGTCTTGGATGAAGGGGAGTGGGGGTGATCGTATTCGGGGAAGTTCTCAAGTGAGGATGTAAAGGACTGATATTTGTCAAAGAAAGGACAATACCAAGTGCAGTAGTGCACCGGTGAAGTACGGCCCTTTCTTTTTATTAAACAAATGTAAATAAGGGGCACATGAAATTGACACCCACCTACACCTATATAAAGTATATTCCTTTAGTTAATTAAAATATGATCTCTCCGTTAATTATGTCGTTTTAGATATTTGCATATTTTTTTAATAAAACAAACAAAAATACACTTATATCTCTAATTATTACTTTACTTTTTCACTTTATTTATTTTCTTTAGAAGATAAAAAATATTTTTTTATTAATTTTTCTTTATAACGTTACACTTATTATTAATAATTACTCTTTATCTCAAGGTTTAGGTCATTCTAATATTTTAACATAATTTATAAAATTACAAATTCTATATAATATCACAATTTTAATTAATTTATTTTAAATAATTTCATATTTAAAAAAATTAAAGTCAAATGACATGTATTTTAAGACAAAGGGGTATGAAATTATAATTAAAAAATTGATATTATATATATTTTTAGCATTATAAAAAATATACATAAATAGTAAACACTATTTTTTTTATATAGGTAGGCTTTAATGCCATTACAATAGGAGAGAGTGATTTAAACTCGCGGCCTATTGGTTTTGTACATGTCATTCTTATCAAATAAGCTAATAATGTTTGATATTATACGTTTTTGTTAACTAATACACAATGGAATGAGAAGGCTTGGAACTATACTGATTGACATTTACCCAAAAAAGGAAGGAGTATTATATAATGCTTTATTTTATTTTTGTTATCGATGATAACCCACCTTTGATGATTTAGTACGTGGTAAATCCAGCACACGTGACCTTGTCAGCAAGGGTTACGCACAGGTAAACTGGTTTGTACCGACCGGCTCAACTGAATGATAAGGAATAATTAATAAAGGGTGGTTAATGATAATTTTTTTAAATAAAAAGTGACTAGCTTGTAAGACTATCTCTAACTATTTTTAAAAAAAATTCCAAAACAGGGAAACAAAAACATATTCTTTATTGTTTTTTTTATATCAGGAAAGAACTTCGGTTATCCAAAAAAGGCTAAAGAAACCGAGAGACCAGCTTAGACTCACTATCATGTACAACCATAAGCAAATTACAAAAGCAAATGACTGGAGCAAATGACATAAAGAAATTGCAAAAGGAAACGTACAAGCTAGCCATCCTACATTGAAAACTACAAGCTAGCAAAATAAATGAAATGATCGTTCAAAAGGAAGACACACACGGAGAACTCTATGGATTACTGGCGGACACCTCAAATTATAGACTCCAATAGAGTTATTAGATGTCGATCGTATTTCCACAACGTCTACGAGCATTGAAAATCAACCGTTGTACATATGAAACCTGCAACACAACAAAAACATCAAAGCACACCAATCCACAAGCCAACACTAGCCAAACCATTGCCCATTCAAACCCCCAAAACCCATCTCAAACTTTCAAGGACGATAACAAGATTGTAATATGCTACCATAAGAGTAAGCCAAAATAGAGACGGCTAAGACGGATGGAAAAAAATGAATAACAATAGGCAAGCAAAGAGGCAAAGCGTTTGGAAAACAAATCATAAGATCCAGTCGAAGGACGACGGGTGGTCGGGATGGAGGTGTAAACGCAGGCGGACGTGGGCGATACTAGATAGGTGGCCAACCAAGGTGGTGTTGGAATAACTAATTAGTTTCCTATTATTTAGGCTTACCTTTTAATTATTATTTTATAATTAGATTAGGTCAACTTCGGTTAGAGTAAATCTCTCTCCACCTCTCTCTCCACTATCTCCATCACCATTGTAATCCTCTATATATTCTATTTGGTAAATCAATAGAATGTGTGTTCTTATACACCAATATTCAACATGGTATCAGAGCGTTCTTAGTCTAACGGCTCCGATCCTCAAAACTAATGGCTTCCGCCTAACCAAAGACTCTTTAATGGCCAAAACCATGTAGGCCTTTTTTCCTTATTCCCTAACCACCTACCGGCAATCCAATCTTGGCTCCGACCATTACAAAACCGCTTCCGCACTAATAAATTTTTTTGGCTTTTGCCAACCCAATTTCGTCCAAAACCATGTCGGCCTTTTATTTTATTCTTGTTTTTTATTGGCCAAAACCTCATATCGGCCACACAAAACCGCAGTGTCTTTGGGCTAATCCAATTTCGGCTTATTCCTCCATAAAACCATCGGCAACACTGCTGACCAACGTCAATAAACCACTGTATCTGCTACCAAGGACCCGCACCAAAGTCCATGCAATCCCCCGTCACTGCCTTTGCTCGCCGTCTCTTCCCTAGCCACTTCCGTGTCTCCACCGCATTCAGACATCGGTCTGCTGGAGAAGACCACCGATGTCGGCTGCCTCCATCACTACGCTGTCGCCGCCTTTGGAAGGCACCAACATCCGCTGCTGGAGAAGACCACCGATGTCGGCTGCCTCCATCACTAAGTTGTCACCGCCTTTGGGAGGCACCAACATCGTCCATGCCGACGGTCGAAGCCACCACTGTTTCCAAACAATCACGACATAGGCCAACCAAATTGTAGCCTCCGTACCAACCGAAGACGGTCTCGATTGGAGCGATTGAGCATAATTCAAGGACAACCCCTTGGTTTCAAATCTCCTCGATCAACCTCCTGGTTGAAGAGAAAGTGGAATGACTACATCACAAAGATCAGTTTGTTCAAGATCGGACTTTGAATTCGCCATCCGTCTTGCAAGGGAATGTTGGAATAACTAATTAGTTTCCTATTATTTAGGCTTACCTTTTAATTATTATTTTATAATTAGATTAGGTCATCTTCGGTTAGAGTAAATCTCTCTCCACTATCTCCATCACCATTGTAATCCTCTATATATTCTCTTTGGTAAATCAATAGAATGTGTGTTCTTCTACACCAATATTCAACAGGTGGACTATCCGGTGGAGCCGGTGGAAAATTCGTTCCCCTCCCCACCCCATGCAATAGCAAACAAACCGCATAAAGCAAGCGGTAATCCGATGAATCCTCCATTTTGAAGATTCGAATATGTTTTTGGAGAATGATATGGATTAGGAGAATCTACTCTAGTTTTTTTATGCTACGTTCTATTTTAAAAAATGAGATGAAAATTTTATAAAAGTAAATGAAATAATTTAAATTCTCCAAAACTCTTTAAAAAAATCCATTTTAGGGAAGGGGTAGTCTAATCTAAGGTGTTTAAATGTAAATATTTCGATTTCGCCGGTTTCCTTTGATCTTGGTCTTAGTTGTCCTTCTGAGAGATGTCGTTTCTTGGGTGTGGCCTCGTTTAGTTTCCGGATGAAGTTGCAGTCTCGGGCGTCCTGTTGTTCATGTTGACCGTGGAAGTGTTTGTGATTCTCAAAGATCTCTCATCTAGGTGGGGGGAACGTCGTTGATCCACATTTCCCCATGAGACTTCCTTTCCGCTATTGGGTTTCTGCCTCTGTCTCCCCGGCGTCGAGACGTCGTGTTTGTCCTTCGACTTTCCCATGTTCTCGGCATTCGCTGCCTCCACCCGGTGTCCTACGTCTTCCTCTCCGTTGGCCTTCTTTGCTATGATCATTTGTATTCGGGTTTTTTTTGTTGTTTTATGTTTTTTCGGTTGTATCATGACGGTTAGGCTGTCTGCCTTTTTTTGCCTCTAAAAAAATGTAAATATTTAAATAATGTTGCAATATTTTATTATGTGGTGAATATTTCACCTTATGGTAGAATATCCCCCAAAATCAAGGATATTTTGGTGGTTATGGGGTTGGCCCTCCACTATAAAAGGGGGATCCGGATTGTTGTAAATCAAGCAAGAAATCAGGTAAACTAAGTACGATTACAAGTACAAACAATCTGGTTATCTTGTTTACCACTAAAATTACAACACGTTATCAGTACGAGATCTAAAAACCAACTGAGTTTTTCGGATCTGAAGGTAAAACCCTCTTATCCAAACTCTTTAATTATGAAAAGTGTTTAACCAAAATCAATTTTTAGAGGAGTATGCTCTGTAGTTGCCCAAATTGGGATCTTCTACACCAGAAACTCATAAAAATTCTCAGATCTTCCCGTTTTACATCATTTTTGTTCAGACCCGTTTTCAAAACTCATAAAACATGGAACACATAAAAGGCTCAACACGGTTTCATGAGTTTTTATACAAAACAGAAGATTTTCGGAAACAAAATACGGGAAGTTTTATCATTGAGTTTTAAACCCTTCACTTAAAAACAAAATTAGTAGATCTAAAGTTATTACAAGAGATTTGCTAAGAAATTACAAAATACAATACCGTTTTGAACTCCGTCTTCAAACCTCGCCTCACCAGAACCTTCGTTGGAGCTCTTAGGAGCACCGACAGTTTTTAACCACCCACACAACGAAGGAAACCACCAAAACTGCTATCTCCATTCCACTAGCCAAGATCTTTAGTAAAACCCGGTCAGTATCGGTCAATTATTCGGATCAGAAAATGGGAACGGTGATGGAAAACTGGGGAGATCGACAAGAGGGAGACGAGGAGGATGAATGTGAGTGGTGCTGGATGAAAATGGTAGGATAAAGGAGTATATAAAGGGAAAAAGTGAAAGAGGTGGAAAGAAATTATACCTATAACTAAGGCAGACAAATGAAATGGAAAATAATCAACCTCTCAAGAAATGATACCTTTGTTCTTACTTTGATAAATCTCATACGGGGTATTGAAAAAGAAGAGGAGTTTTTCTTTTGAAAGGTTTTTGAGGTATTTCAAAAGAGAGTTTCTTTTCATTGAGGTAAAACAACCCTTGCATGAATGATAGAGCATTCTAACCGGGTGTTGAAAACTAATTATGTTTGCTCACTTCCTCCATTTCAAAGTTGTGTACATTCAACTAATTTGACAATACAAATCATATACATGTATACACAGCAACAAAGTACATGATATATACACATATATATTACTTCTTCTTTTGACAAAAGTATATATTACTATATGATTGATGTTTTACTATAGCATTCGGATGGAGTACGTATATATAGATATATTTGATATATATGCATAGTAGTACATAGCTACGTAATCATTCATTTTTCATATTGACCATAGTAGAGAAAGCGTGTATACATATACATATTACTATTTGATGGAATTGGTAATTATGAAAATTACTATTTTACTTTTGACTTATGAAGACTTACAACGTAACTATACTATTTATATCCTTTTGAATTGTATACGTATATGATTCATTTGACATTTAATTAATTTTAACTTATGTACTAATTACTCTTAATTAATATGATTTTATGTGTAGTGTTATTATGGCAAATATCACCAAAAGGGAATTCGATATTCTGGACCTATCAGAAGACAAATACCTCGAATGGAGGGCGTGGAATATGCCTTAATGCATTTGAAGGCTAATGGTCTGGAAGAGACCGTCAAAGAAAATAACACCACCACTCCACAAGAAAAGGCCAAGGCCATCGTCTTCCTTCGCCACCATATACATGAAAGCTTAAAGTCTAAATATTTATTGGTGGAAGATCCGAAGGAATTATGGGAGAATTTAGCCAAACGGTACGACAATCAAGTGAATATATTACTCCCAATGGCCATATATGAATGGAACTCTTTACGGGTTCAAGATTTAAAAAATATCAGGGAGTATAACTCCGCTGTGTTTCGAATCACATCGAAACTAAAATTATGTGGCCATGAAATTATCGAGGAGCAAATGATGGAGAAGACATTCTCAATAATGCATGCATCTAATGTGCTGTTACAACAGCAATACAGGCAGTGTGGCTTTAAAAAGTAATATGACCTGATTAATGTGATGCGTGTGGCAGAGAAAAATAATGAACTCCTGATGAGGAACCACAATATGAGACCTCCATACCCTGAAGCGAATGCTGTGAATGCTATGAATGCCAACGCAAAAAGGGGCGATGGCCGTAAAAATTCGCGGGGTTACAAGAAATGGAAAGGCCGTGGCAATGACCGCAAACAAGGCTATGGGAAAGGTAACTTTCCCCAAAAACATGGCCATCCTGGAGAATCCTCCTCCAAGGGGATGAAGCAAAAGGTCCAGAGGGGTCCAACAGGAACCCCAAACAAACCTAAGTCTTAATGTTACAGATGTGGGATGACTGGCCATTAATGGGCCAAAGTATGTCGTACAGCTAAACACTTGTGTGAGCTGTATCAAGCTTCCCAGAAAGAAAAGGGAAAGGATGTGGAAGCAAACTTTGCTACTAACAATGCTCCACAAATTCCCACTCTTGATCTCGAAGACATGTTTGCAGACAATGTCGAGACTGGTGATGGATTTCCCTATGATGAAGGCACTAGTTTCTAAGTTCTATGTCTCTAACAAGTTGAATGTTTATTTGCCTACGACTTATGAAGTGTCCTTGTATAATAGTAATGTAATTTCAATTTTCTTGTCCGAGTCCTATGAAGTGTCCTTGTATGATATTAGTGTAACTTTAATTTCAATCGACCATGTAATATAGTGCTTGTATTAACTTTGTGTTTTCTCAATTTATGAAGTTATGGATCCATCTGGAGTTAATCATGATCATAAAGAGCAATGTCTAGTGGACAGTGCCACAACCCACACCATCCTGAAAAACAAAGAGTACTTCACTCAGTTGACAGTCTATGAAGGAAATGTCGACACAATTAATATCAGGTGTGGCAAAGTTGATCGAAGGATCAAGAAAGGCTTGCCTCTTGCTTCCAAGAGAGACAAAGCTGATAATAAAGGATGCACTATACTCAAGGAAGTCACAGAGAAATCTGTTAAGCTTCAAAGATGTGCGTCAAAATGGGTTTCACATTGAAACCATGAATGAAAATGGAAATGAGTACTTGTGCTTGACTGCACATGTATCTGGAAAAAGGGAAGTGGTAGAAAAGCTACCAGCTTATTCCTCTGGACTATATTTTACTCATATAAGTCCATTTGAGATCAATATGGTGTATAGGAGAAGTCCAAACGACCATAAAATGTTTAACCTGTGGCATGACCGATTGGGTCATCCAGGTACAACAATGATGCACAGAATTATTGAGAATTCACTTGGTCATGCATTAAAGCACAAGAGGAGCCTACAGACAAGTGATCTCAATTGTACTGCTTGTTCGTTGGGCAAACTGATCATTAGGCCCTCGAAAAATAAAATAGCAGTCGAAGCTCCTGCATTTTTAGAAAGAATTCAAGGAGATATATGTGGGCCAATTGCGCCACCATGTGGACCATTTCGTTACTTTATGGTGCTAATAGACGCATCAACACGTTGATCACATGTAAGCTTATTGTCGACAAGAAATGTCGCATTTGCTAAACTCCTTGCTCAAATCATACGATTAAGAGCACAATTTCCGGATTATGCAATAAAGAAAATCCAACTAGATAATGCAGGAGAATTCACATCCCAAGCATTTAATGACTATTGTATGTCAATTGGGATTACAGTGGAGCATCCAGTAGCACATGTACATACACAAAATGGTCTCACGGAATCGTTAATCAAACGATTACAATTAATTGCCAGACCATTGCTGATGAAATCTAAGTTACCATCATCAGCTTGGGGACATGCTGTATTACATGCTGCAGCACTGATTAGATTGAGACCAACTGCATACCATAAATACTCCCCAATGCAACTTGTGTCCGGTAAGGAACCAAATATATCACATCTGAAGGTTTTTGGATGTGCAGTGTATGTTCCAATTGATCCACCGCAACGAACAAAGATGGGTCCTCAAAGGAGATTGGGAATATATGTTGGCTTTGAATCCCCCTCAATTATTAAATATCTCGAGCCAACAACAGGCGACTTATTTACATCAACGTTTGCTGATTGTCACTTTGATGAAAATACATTCCCAACTCTAGGGGGAGAAAAGAATAAAATGGACCCTAATAAAGGTGAGATCACATGGGATGCCATGTCTTTATCATACCTTGATCCTCGAACGAAAGTATGTGAACAAGAGGTACAAAAGATAATTCATTTACAAGGCATAGCTAATCAGTTGCCTGATGCATTTACTGATATAGCAAAAGTGACGAAGTCACATATACCTTCTGTAAATGCCCCTGCGAGAATTGAAGAACATATGGATCTACCTAATAAATCTATTGCTAATGAATCTACTATACGTAGAAAGCGAGGTAGACCACTTGGTTCCAAAGATCTGAAACCAAGACAAACGAGGAGACAAAAGGGTAATATTGGTGATCTCACAACAGTTCAGCCATCTGAAGATAATAATGAAGGCAAAGAGATCTATAATGAGGATAGCCTGAAAGGCGAAGGAAACTCCTCAGAAGAGGAGAATCTTGTTAAAGAAGATGAAAAAGAGAGTCTTCTTGAAGAAGATAGAAAAATCGACAATTATGAGATTTCCATAAACTATGTATCCACTGGGATGCAATGGAATAGAAAAGATGTCATTGTCGATGAAATATTTGCCTTTTCAGTGGCAGCTGAAATGATGGATGAAGACGACGATGTTGAACCTAAAACGGTTGAAGAGTGTCGTCATAGAAAAGATTGGCCTAAATGGCGAGATGCAATTCAAGCAGAATTAAAATCGCTCGAAAAGCGTGAAGTTTTTAGTCCTGTGACCAAGACCCCAAAAGGTGTTAGGCCAGTTGGCTACAAATGGGTCTTTGTGAGAAAACGAAATGAGAAAAATGAGGTAGCAAGATATAAGGCAAGGCTTGTAGCACAAGGCTTTTCACAAATGCCGGGAATTGATTATGAAGATACATATTCACCGGTAGTTGATGCAACTACCTTGAGATTTTTAATTAGCCTGGCAGTGGCTGAAAAGCTACAAATGCTATTAATGGATGTCATGACTGCATATTTGTATGGGTCACTTGACACTGATATATACATGAAGGTCCCTGAAGGACTAAAGATGCCTGAATCTTGCAAATCAAAGCCTCGAGAAATGTTCTCCATAAAGTTGAGGAGATCTTTATATGGACTGAAACAATCTGGGCGAATGTGGTACAATCGTCTTAGTGAATACCTTCAGAAAGAAGGGTATAAGAACGACTCAAGGTGTCCATGTATCTTTATCAAAAGATATAAATCAGGGTTTGCCATCATTGCAGTATATGTTGATGATTTAAACATTATTGGAACCCTGAATGAGATAGCAAGTACAACTAGGTACTTGATGAAAGAATTTGAGATGAAAGATCTTGGGAAAACAAAGTTCTGTCTCGGTTTACAAATTGAGCATGTACAAGATGGAATTTTTGTCCATCAATCTAATTACATTGAGAAGATTCTAAAGAGATTCAACATGGATAAAGCTCATCCATTGAACTCACCCATGATCGTTCGCTCTCTAAATATACACGATGACCCATTCCGTCCTCGAGAAGATGATGAGGAAATACTTGGCCCAAAAACACCATACTTAAGTGCTATTGGTGCCTTGATGTACCTAGCCAACAATGCAAGGCATGATATTGCCTTTGCTGTAAACTTGTTGTCAAGATACAGCTCAGCTCCAACAAGGAGACATTGGAACGAAATTAAACATTTGTTCCGTTATCTCAGAGGTACACATGATCTTGGTTTATTTTATCAAAACTGTCCAAATGCCCTCTTGTTGGTTATGCAGATGCAGGATATCTATCAGACCCACACAAGGCTAAGTCTCAAAATGGATATGTCTTCACTAATGGAGATACAACCATATCATGGAAATCCACAAAGCAAACTCTGACTGCTACATCGTCAAACCACGCTGAATTGATAGCATTGTACGAAGCAGGAAGAGAATGCGTGTGGCTAAGATCGGTGATAAAATATATACAGAAGGAATCTTGAATCAAGTCCATCAAAGGTAGCCCAACCGTGATATACGAAGACAACTCTGCATGTGTCACTCAAGTGAAGGAAGGCTACATCAAAGGGGATTGGACTAAGCACATATCACCAAAATTCTTCTTTACTCATGAACTTGAGAAGAAAGGGAAAATTGAAGTCCAACAAATCCGATCAGATGAGAACCCCGCCGACTTGTTCACCAAGTCATTACCTCCCAAGAAATTTGAGCAACTTGTGCGCAAGATCGGAATGTGTCAGCTTCGTGAAGCTCATTAAACATGTCAAAATCAGAGGAGAATTATACGCGCTGCACTCTTTTTTCCTTCGATCGGGTTTTTATCCCACTGGGTTTTTCCTAACAAGGTTTTTAATGAGGCAGCATCATCAATGCGTATAATAAGATTAAAGTCATTAAACTTGTGTAAAATCCCCTCGATTCATGATATAAGGTGAATATTTAAGGGGGGTGTTGTAATATTTTATTATGTGGTGAATATTTCACTTTATAGTAAAATATCCCCAAAATCAAGGATATTTTTGTGGTTATGGGGTTGACCCTCCACTATAAAAGGGGGATCCGGGTTGTTGTAAATCAAGCAAGAAATCAGATAAACTAAGTACGATTACAAGTACAAACAATCAATCTAGTTATCTTGTTTACCACTAAAATTACAACAAATAAGAGTTAGTTGGGCACATTTTCTTTCCGGAAGAAAGAGGCAGAAAAAACCTGGCCATATAAACTCGTTAGATGACGGCAACTGGACAATTTTATACGGAGTATACAGTAAGTATTTAAGTGGCCCCACCTTCCCTTCATAATACTCCTCCGTACGACGTATATCTAGTGTGTATCGGCACCGCAGCCATGTCCACCTCCTTGTACAAATTCAACTACTTTTAGATACGGTCTACAAAATTTGATTGGGCTTAGATAAATTTCAATCCATAATTCGCCTGCCTCAATTTTTTTTTTTATATATTTTTTCTGAAACAGAAAGAATCGATGTGGGCAGAGAGACTGAAAAGATCGATAACGGCAGAGGCGGACCTAGGGGGTCACGTGACCCCCTCCTCATCCGACAAATTATCTAGGTGTATTCTCCTCATCGATATCTTCGTTTTGATATATAATATGCTCTAATCCGACATCTGAGTAAAAAGTTATGAATGTTTGAAAATTACAACAATATTAATCACTTTAGTTTTATTTCAATATACTATAATGCTTTAATATTTTACTTAAATTGACATTCACATATTATAATTCATCTCGAGAACTTCGAAACCATAGGTTATATTACTTATTTTGATAATATGGTAAGATGTTACGCAAGTTTAAATTTTTTTATATCTAGTTATACATTATTACATGTTAATAATGCAATGTTTATTTATTGCGTTTTATATCTTTATTTTTCGTTTTTTATCCTTATTTTCGTATTATATATTTGTAGTATTTTCGAAACCATAGGTTGACACTAGTTTGTACTATCGATCACGTTGTGTTTTGCGATTTTTTTCTCGATCTTATTGTTGACTACTATGGTGACCCCCCGCTAAAAACTTTCTGGATCCGCCCCTCATAACGGATAAATTCTACGATTTTTTCTATTTATTTGTTGGATTCAGTCTTCCTTCATTTTTTATTTTGGGTCATCAATCATCATAGATGATTTGGTAAGGGTAGTGAGTTGCGCACCCAGAACGCATTCAGGATGCGTGCATTTATGGCGCACCCAACACACACGCATCCTGAATGCGTGTACTTATTTCTAAAAGGAAAAAAACATGTTATATAAACAATGCGGAACCGAGCTAATAGATGGGGGTCAACACGCATCCTGGATGCGTGTTGACTTTAGAATTTTTTTAATTTGGTCAATACTCATCTTGGATGAGTGTTGACCTTTGATTTTTTTTAAATTTTGGTCTACACTCATCCTGGATGAGTGTTGACCCCTGATAATTTTTTGGAATTTTTAAAAAATTATTGACCCCTTATATGTTTAAAAAATTGTAATAATGTTGGAAATGTTAATAATGTAAATGATTATATCATAGTTGAATCGTTCAAATTTTCGATTATAATGTATTCATATTTGTTGCAAGTATGTTTAAAATTGTTCGGAAATGATTATTAATATTAATTAAAATTATATTATATATTAGCATTTATTCATATTTTAGGATTTATCGGAATTAGATTATTGTTGTCGATATTGAACACTTATCATATATCAAATAAGATTTTATTTCATTTAATTAGATTAGAGAGTTGGTATGTAGAATGATACCCATACTTATATGAATATATTTTGATTTAATTTCTACTATTTTTTTTATAATGATTGTATGTAAATTACTATAAAATATTAAATGAGATTTAATTATTATAGAATTTAATCTAACAATATACGAGATTAAATTGATTAAGTTATTTTGTATCCTTAATTAAAGTTAGGGTTATGGTATATAGTCGATAACTCGTTATTGAACACTTAGCATACATCAAATAAGATTGGATTTCATATATAACCTAACTCTAACCTAACCCTAACCATAACCCCAACCTTAACCCTAACCTTAACCCTAACTCTAACCTATGCATCGTTTCATGTATATATAACCTAACCCTAACCTTAAACCTAACTCTAACTATAATCCATGCGATCACCACTTATTCGAGAGACTCCCTTGACGAGTTGAGTGGTCGAGAGTGTCCAAAGGGACGAGAGTGTAGACGAAATTGATATGTACTGCATACACATTTTAAGTCGTATTGATGAGTTCCAGATGAACCGTTAACTTAGTGGTAGACCTCGGACTTTGGCTTATTGCAAATATTTGTTGATGAACATTTAAGAAATCTTTTATAAACACTCTTCTAATGAGTGCTTGTAATCGTAAGTTCAAAGCTATAAATCGGGTTTATTATGATAAGTTAAAATGTTGTTAGGCAATATGTAATGAAGTTAGGTTACCTTGGCTTATTATGATAAAATGAAGATTTTGTTAGGTATAATAGATTGTACGCATCCTGGGTGCGTGTGCACTTATCCAGGATGAGTGTGCACTCATCCTGGATGAGTGTCCTTTTGTAACATAAGGTAGTTTAGGGTTTGTAGGGTTTGTTTAGGGTTGTACACGCATCTAGGATGCGTTTGCACTCATCCAGGATGCGCGTTCATAGAAGGGTTTGTAGGGTTTTAGGGTACACGCATTTAGGGTAGAGGGTTTATAAGGGCACGCATCCAGGATGCGCGTCCATTTAACCCTAGTTTAAACCCATCCTAGATGCGTGTGGTTCTTTTTTTATTTTTACTCAGGGTAATTTTTTTTTAAACCCTCAGGTGATAGCACGTGATTTGCCAAAAACACCTACACGCATCCTAAATGCGTGCGTTGCCATATTATTATTTTTTTAATAAAAAAAAACAACGCTATTTTTAAAAATTAAAATAATCTTATACGCATCCTGGATGCGTGCCAGTTGAACCTTTTATATCGCCCTTTTTTAACCCGGTTCTTCTTATATATCCCTTTTTTTTTTATAAAACCTACATCTACACGCATCCAGGATGCGTGTCCATTGGGTGCGCCAGTAAACGCATTCCCGATGCGTCCTGGGTGCGCTTCGGTTAGGCACTTTCTAAAATACATTGTTTTTTAATATAATTGAGAGATAGTGCTTATGTATTGATCTTCTATGCTCTCTTTTAAGCTAATATAATTGATTTATTATTGTTGCAACATTATTAGTCTTGTATTTTTGGTGATATGATGAGCTTTGAAAGGTAATTGGGCAATAAAAGCATCGCCTAGCTAGGTTCTAAGTTATGATATTTTACTTAAAAAGAGTTTTTGTACTAAGGTCATTATTGAGTATGAGGAGGACATCAGGTGTAGCCTTTTAGTGTGTACGTGTTCGTTGTAGTCTAGTTGACATTTGAGATGATCTTTCGTGTTCTAGTGGGTTGCTCATTGGCAGCTTTTCCCATCTGCTCTAGAAGGGAAGACTTTTCGAATTTATCTTCTACAAATCTAGCTCGCAATAGGCTTGTTACGAGGTAAATTGGTTTGTAATCTCGAGGGGAATGGTGTAGAGCTGGTAAAATCTGACCCGATTTGAAAACCTGATCCGAAAATCATTCCTTTCCCTGGCTCCCTAATGTCGCCGCCTTGTCAATCTCCATCTCCCTGGTTGGTCGGGTCTTGGTCGACTCCTGTGTCTGGGTTTTGGATCCTCCTACAGGGTCGGTTCTCGCCGAGAGTGCGGCTTCTTTGCCCTGGATTCGACGTCTTTCCTTTGGGCTCAAGGCTAAGCCTTGGGTTCGAAGGCGACCCATTATTCGGGCCCACCTCTTGTTCTTTGGGCCCAAGGTTTTTGCCTTGGGCCCAAAGTGGCCCGTTTTGGAAAAATTGTAGGAAAAAAAAAGAGAAAAAGAAAAAGGGGGAAAAATGATGGATTGGTTAGGTTTGTCGAGTTGCTTGGAATTGTGTGGTTATTTGGTTTGAGGCTAGCAGCTTAGAGCGGTGTTCTTCTCCTTTGTCACCGAGCGAGAGGTCGTGGACGTGTTCGAAACCTGAAGGCTCGTCAGTAGAGTCCAAATCTGAGGTTTTCACTTAGTTCCCTAGGGATTTCTTACGTCGCCTCTACCAACTGACAGACGAGTTGTCGCACTTGCTTCGGTTCTTCTTTGGATAGTGCTAATCTGTGTCTGTAACTGCATTCTTGTAATTTGGTTTCATCTGGTTTGGTGTTGCTTTTTAGTTTGCTTGTTTAACGGTTTGTCCATCGCCGATTTATTCGACCTCTAGATCCATCGGGTCTATCCGGTGCATCGAATTTTTACTAAATAAAAAAATTAAAATCAAAAAAAAAAATAGTGATGAATCGGACAATCAAGATTCAAGCTCAACAACATTTGCCCAGAGACAATTGAACTACAAAGAGCAAGCTACACATTCTAGTTAGACAATGCAAACCGCGCAATGGTAGATTCTCGACTACATCCAACAACCCTAATCTATATTTTCGAATTCCTCGATGTCGCACTATGATCCATTAGTTTTTTTTTCCCTTCTAACAGATGTTCAATATCTCACATTTAAGTGAAAGAGGTTCAAAGCTAGCACATAAATTGATGGATACTTCACTCACTGACAGTTAGTTTTGATTTGAAACCCATTTATTTGTGTAATGGGCTTGAGAATGTTGCGCACTTTTCCATTGTCATCAACTTCATAGTCTCGACGCGGTCTTATACAACCAAGGAGTCGTATGTGCTGATAGATTCGTTCCACACTTGGAGAAGGATCCGTTAGCAGAACATCCATAAACTGAGCTGGAGAATCCAATCAAATGGGTAGAATTACAACTCCCTAAACTTACACTAAATTTGTCTAACCCCAAATACTTCTGCTGTAATCTTTTGGGCTGAATATGGGCCCTTGAAGATAACACTAAACTGGGCCTAGCCCAAATTAGAACCCATGTCGGTGTGATGGTACCTTAAAATGGGTTTGACTGCAATATAATTTTGACTTTCGGTGACAATAGTGATTGGGTTGTCAAACTTTTGGTTAGTCAAAAAGAGAATCCAATAATCTAAGCAAATGGAGTTTTTTTTGGGGGTATTTGGATTTCCATATATTTTAATTATAATACACTTAAAAATATAAATATTTCAACAATGTTTGGTTAATATATTTTCTAAGATATTTAAATTAATATTTTAAATGAAAGACCTTGTAAAATTTGGCAATTAAACAACAATTATTACTAAAATTTATCATTACATTATAATCTTAATATAATTGATTGACACCATTTATAATGAATTTTATTTAAAACATATTGTAAAATGTTTATGTGTTAACCAAATATTAAATAAATTTAGCATAAAATATCTTATAAATTGTAGTATTAATTAATTGTATTAAATTTATGGAGTAACCCTTCTTTATATACAAATACCGGGTAGATGAGGAATTTTTTTGGATAAAAGGTAGGTAAGAGTATTGAATTGACTAACTGATATGAATTGACAACCTTAAAATATTAATTTTATTCCCCAAAATAGTACAATTTTGGTATTGCTCATAAGTCATAAAGTCCAAAGTAGCTAGTTAGAAATTAGAATGGTTTATTTTGAATATATTGGAGGAAGATTGTGACTTGAAAACAACTGGTTTCTGACTACTATATGGTGAGAAAAGCACTCTGACTAATGCTACTTTTGATTAAATTATTTATAGATATGATTGTATTATGATTCAC
Organism: Persicaria maculosa; assembly: GCA_963922045.1. NCBI lineage: Eukaryota > Viridiplantae > Streptophyta > Magnoliopsida > Caryophyllales > Polygonaceae > Persicaria > Persicaria maculosa. Next base: position 62,940,336 of record OY998262.1, read on the forward strand.
TTCCAATACCATCTATAGGACAATCACATAAACTAAGTTAAAACTATCTATGTCAGATTAGACAACCAGAAGTTTATAATATTTAAACAAGAGCCCTTTTAAAGAAATACATAATACAGAGAAAGTGAACACACAACATGATTTGAAGTAGATTTGGTGCCTCCACCTCCTATATAATTAATGCATCCATCTGCTGGGAGTTGGAACCAACTGATCATTTTGTGGGCAAAGAGGAAGTGATGCCAAAATAAGAGAGAAAGGAAAAAAGAAAAAGAAGGTTTTGAATAGGATTAGTGAAATATGAAATAGTTGCATTGATTTCTAACTCTTTTTTTCTGAAATGAAAATGACTTAAAATTGAGAATGACCGATTTTCTATAGTTAAATTCATTAATTCTAGCTTTTTTCTTTATCAAACACAAATTTAATTTCCATTCACCAAGACCATCTTGTTTGATTGCGAAAAAAATTCCATAGAATAGATACGAAATGACTACTATATGACCACCCTTAATCGCAGTACCGTTCTTATAATGTTAGAGGTCCCGGGGTAAAATTAGACTAATGGTCTTATTAATTATAATAAAATATTAATTTTTTGAAAGAAAAATCTAATAATAATATATACATAATATGATACATTTTTATCAGTTTAAAATTTCATCTTCTTAATGTTGAAAAAACACATTATTGCAACTGAAAAGTGAAAAACGCTTAACAAAAATTCGAATTAATAGATGTTCTTTTTTGGGGTCCTCCATATCCATTTTGTACATGTTTTAGTTTGGACTTATGATCTTAAATATTTAAACTAATGAACTTTATACTTACAGTGATATATATATAACTAGTATGATCCCGCACGATTTTTTATAAGTAAAATCTTACTAATATATTAAATTAATATTATAATATAATTGTATAATTAAATATTTTGAATTAAATTCATGAGTTGAGAAAACGATTAAAGTAGTATATATAGATATATATAGATATAGATTACTAATATTAATTTTATGTTTTCTTATTATTAATTTTATGTTTTGAATTAATACCATTGTTTTTTTAGAAAAAAAAACTACTAAAATTATAATTTAGGCTAAGATCAATGTTTTGAATTAAGCCCAATAGTTAGTAAAATTAAATCAAAAATAGAATTAAAGGAAAAAGAAGAAAAAAATTAGAATTAAAGAAAATCAAAGAAAAATGGAAAAAAAATGATTGGTCAAGACTCCTAAAATTCCTCTATGTTTGACACATCATCCTAAACTTTTCTAAATTAAGAGTTTATAGTTATAGTTATAGTTATTAGAATTAAATCAAAAAGAGAATTAAAGAAAAAAGAAGAAAAAAATTAGAATTAAAGAAAATCAAAGAAAAATGGCAAAAAAAAAATGATTGGTCAGGACTCCTAAAATTTCTCTAAGCTTGACACATCATCTAAACTCTTCTAAATTAAGAGTTTGTATAGATAGTTAGTAAAATTAAATCAAAAAGAGAATTAAAGGAAAAAGAAGAAAAAAAATTAGAATTAAAGAAAATCAAAGAAAAATGGCAAAAAAAAAATGATTGGTCAAAACTCCTAAAATTTCTCTAAGCTTGACACATCATCCTAAACTCTTATAAATAAAGAGTTTATATATAGAATTGATATATAGATAGTTAGTAAAATTAAATCAAAAAGAGAATTAAAGGAAAAAGAAGAAAAAAAATTAGAATTAAAGAAAATCAAAGAAAAATGGCAAAAAAAAAAAGATTGGCCAGGACTCCTAAAATTTCTCTAAGCTTGACACATCATCCTAAACTCTCCTAAATTAAGAGTTTACTAGTGCGATCCCCGCGCCATGGCGCGATTTTTTTATAAATAATATTTAGATATAGATAATTCATAGACATTAGATTTAATTCAATATTTTTAAAAGAAAAAGAAGAAAAAAGGAGAATTAAAAAAAATGATTAAAGAGAAAAAAGAAAATTATAATTGGTCAAAACCCCTAAAATCTCTCTAATGTTGACACCTCAGCATAAACTCTTATAAGTTAAGAGTTTATATAGATATAGATTATGTAAATAATATTTCAAGAAATAACTTTGAACATGGAGAAGACATGTGACGTAAATTAATGTAGTATATAGATATAGATAGATAGTTAGTAAATGAATTTGAGTTAAGCCCAATAAGTATATTAGACTGAATTCAATGTTTTGAATTAAGCCCAATAGTTAGTAGGATGAAAGAAAATTATAATTGGTCAAAACCTCTAAAATCTCTCTAATGTTGACACCTCAGCATAAACTCTTCCAAATTAGTAAGAGTTTATATAGATTAAACAAATATTTATAAACCCTTACAAATTGTGGGCCCTAGACCTGCGCTCCTTCACCCATGCTGATGGGCCGCGCCCTGTTTAATTCCGATGCAAATCCTCTACCCCAAATCCCTACCCTAACTCCCTACCCCACAAAATTATTTTACTTCTAAATTAATATTAAAAAAATTTTAAAAAATATATTTAACTTCTACATACTTATGATAACATATTTGAAAAAAAAAATCTTAAAAAATCAACTAACAAAAATTATAATAATTCACAAGAGATAGAAAGATTTTTTTAAGTTTTAAAAAGATGTGAGTTTACTATATATATTTTTAAAAAAAATATAAGTTGGTTTTTTGAGATTTTTTTTTCAAATAGGTTATCATAAATATGTAGAAGCTAAATATTTTTTTTTTAATATTAATTTAGAAGTAAAATAATTTTGTGGGGTAGGGAGTTGGAGTAGGGGTTTGAGGTAGACTGTAGAGGATTTGCACCGGTTTAATTCAGGTCAAGGCAAGAAGCTACTTGTTCTATTTGCCATCGTGAGACAGAGGTAAATGGTTTCAATTTTCAAAAATAGTTCATTTTAATAACATATCAAACAAAATAGTCAATAAAATTACGTACTCATTTCGATTCCCATGGTTATGTCACCAATATAACTACGTCTCAAACACTTGCATCTCTATCTCAAAATATTCGGTCTTTTGATTTATCAAAATTTTTAAATAATTTTATACTTAACTCTACTCATTCTGAAAAACATATTATTTATTATTCATACACATTTTCTTAAAATAATAAAAAAATTTATTCCCTTCTATTTCAAATATATATCGTTCGACTTTTCAACCAGTATTGTAAACAATATAAAATATGCACTTTTTTTCTTAATTTTTCTTACATTTTATTATATTTTAATTAGTATTAAATTGTGAAAAAATTAAGAAAAAAATGATATTTTACATAGTTATTACCTCATAAAATGTGTGTTGAATGATATCCATTTTGGATCAAAGGTATAAAATATCAATTTTTTAATTAATTTTTTTAATGATTTCTTCCTTATTACTTATTATCAATAATTATAAAATTAATAATAAACAAAATTAATATTTTATATAGTTTTTAACTATTTAAAATAAATAAAATAAGTCAGAATACATATAGTAATCGTATTAAAAAAAAGTAAAAAAAAATAATAATAATATACTACGTTGAGGGAGAGTACCTTTTATGGCAGTGCGTCAGTCACCCCGTGGAGGGCGGCCCACAAAGCAGCCAAAGCCCCTCCTTCCTCTCTTTGACTCTTGATTCTCCCTCCCTATATATACTCCCCCAAACCCTCCTCCTAATTTGCACCCCTTCCTCCCAACCCACATCAAGTTCAAAATGCCTGCTGCTCAATCCATTCCCGATTTACCCCTCCATCTCCTCCCCAGAGACTCCTCCGTCCCCGTCCCCGCCCTCCCGCCCTTTCGACGGTAAGCACCTCCTACATTGCGATTTCCATCGCAACTTATTAACATTATTATTATTATCCACACTTTCCATGTGGGATTTACTTGTTTGTTACTGAAATGACAGGCTGGAAGGAAAAGTGGCCATTGTGACGGGAGGCGCCGGCGGCATCGGAGAGGCCACAGTGCGCCTCTTCGTCCTGCACGGCGCCAGGGTTATCATTGCTGACATCAACGACGCTGCTGGCGCCGCCCTCGCCAACTCCCTCGCCCCTTTCGCCACGTATGTGCGGTGTGATGTCGGCCTCGAGGCTGACGTCGCGGCCCTCGTGGACGCCACCCTCGCCCAGCACGGCAAGCTCGACATCCTCTTCAACAACGCCGGCGTGCTCGGCAGCCAGACCAAGGCCAAGAAGTCGATCCTCAACTTTGACCCCGACGAGTTTGACCGCGTCGTGCGGGTCAACGTCAAGGGGACCGCGCTGTGCATCAAGCACGCGGCCCGCGCGATGGTCGGGGCCCGCCGCGCCGGCTGCATTATCTCGACCGCCAGCGTGGCGGGGGTCATGGGCGGGCTCGGCCCGCACTCGTACACCGCGTCGAAGCACGCCATCGTGGGGCTGACGAAGAACGCGGCGTGCGAGCTCGGTGGGTACGGGATTCGGGTGAATTGTGTATCGCCGTTCGGGGTGGCGACGCCGATGCTCGTTAACGCCTGGAGGAGCTCAGGTATGGACGGAAATGCCGACGGAATGGAGGAGGTGACGGCGGAGAAGATGGAGGAATTCGTCAGGGAAATGGCGACGCTAAAAGGGGCGACGTTGAGAGCCAACGATATTGCGGAAGCGGCGCTTTACTTGGCGAGCGACGATTCTAAATATGTGAATGGGCATAATTTGGTGGTAGATGGTGGATTTACTTCCACTAAAAATGTACTTGGATTGTAGTTAATTAATAATAGAATTAATTAATTTGTTATTTTATGTTTAATTATAATTAAAATTAATTTTGATTTGAACAAATTTGGTCAAATTAATTTTGATTTTTTTTTTATTAGTTTTTTTTTGGTGCAATTTTTTTTTTATTAGTAGTGTGTACTTGATTTGTTTGGTTGAAGATCGAATGCAAGTTAAGACAATTTAGTTAATTTGTTAGAAATATGATAATGTGGATCGAATAGTATTTGGTAGAGTTAGACAAATTTATCATTTCAATTTTATTATAGATTTAATTGGAGGGGACGAACTCAAAAAGCGAAGGTTAAAAAAGTCATATTTCGATGGTTTTGAATCATATTTTGATTTTTGAGCGTGTGGATTTTTTTGGTAGTATATGTAGACTAGCTAATACAGGTATTATAGGTCAAACTCGAAAGTTGGAGGAGAAAAAATACGAGTGATTTGATAGGGTTGATGACACAATTCTCAAAATATTTTGGTAGTACATATGAATCTATCTTTTATACTAGTATTAAAATTAAAGCACAAGAGTTCTACATGGTAATATGAGAGTCTTCGAATCGGGAATCTTTGGGTACTACTCGTAAGTCTTTTTTTATTTGAGTTATTTCGGAATGATTTCTTTAATTCATTACCTCAGAACACTTGCAAAGCGCTTAAATATCATTCCTGTGATATCTAATGTGTTTGTTTCAAGCAGTTATTCTCCCACATGCTCCAATTTCTAGTGATTTTCGGTGACAGTTTTTCCCACTAAGGGCGTGTTTGGCTGGGGATGGGAGTGGGTGGAAGGGGATGGAGGTGGGCTTTGGAAACCGTGCCCGCGTGTTGAACAACGGGATGGAGGGAGATGGAAGGGGATGGAGATGGAAATTCCACACCGAAAAATGGGATAGGAAAGGTATCCTCTAAAAGGAGGCCGGATTTAGGGGATGGGGATGAAAATCTCCCAAATTTGCCCCCATCTTCAACCTTCTTCCTCCCTCTCTCCTACCCCTACCCCTACCGCCACCGCCCACCGCCGATACCGCCGCCCATCACCGCCGACGCCGCCGCCCACCACGGCCACCGCCGCCGCCCACCACCGACGCCGTCACCCACCACCGCCGCATATAAATCCCCTTTCCTCCTCCGATCAATCTCCCTCGCCGACAATTCCTTCTCCGGCGCCCTCCTGCCGTCGACCGCGTAGAAGTGGAGGAGCTTGAATTCGCCGGTAATGGCAGAGTATCCGAGCGTGACGCTCGAGATCGACTTGAAATTGGGAGCCACGTAGAAGTTGAGGAGCTTGAAGTCGTGGTTATCAATCAATACAGAGCTCCATCTGGAGCAGACGCACCGGAGCCGGCATAGGGATTTCGCGAGAAAGCGAGAGAAGATGTCGAAGAGGAGCTCGTTGGGGAGGCGGTGGAAGATCGGGGGATCTTCGCCTTCCTCGTCCGCCATTGGAGGGGCGGAGCGGCGCGCCGGTGGCCGTCGAAGGCGGCCAAAGTCGTCGAGAGGGGTTGCTGGCTGTTGGGCTTCAACTGAGAGATGATGGAAGAAGAAGTTGAGCTTTTAGGGTATTTGGGAGGGTATTTTCGTCATCTCATGTGGTTAGTGGGGGTAATTTGGACTTTTTTCGTTTCTCCATCTTCCCAACCATCAAAATACAACCAAACACGAACGGGATTAAACTGGCTTCAAAATTCCACCCGGTCCCACCCGGGTTTCCATCCCCATCCCGTCCACCCCACAAAATCCATCCCATTCCACCTACCCCCATCCCGTTGCCAAACACGCCCTAAATCACTACGTACATTTATAACCTCTCCAACGACAACCCTCACTAAGTCACTTTAATTATATCATCTCAATGTTCATATAAATATATAATTATTTCAAGAATCTACACATATTTCATAAAGTTAGTTTACATTGAATTTTATTTTCAAGTAATTTCAAATAAATATATCATTTTTTATTTTTTTCAAAAACTAAAGATATATTATTATGGTAGTATCAATGTATTTTTTTTACGTATTGTAATTAACTAACAATGATATATTATCAAAATTATAAGATAACTATAATTATATACATATACACTTTCAAATTAAAATAATGAGTGATAAATTAATTAAATACTTGTGTCTAAGGTGCAGATCTAACACTAAGGCCTTGTTTGGATGACAATTAAAAAACTCAGGAAGTTGAAACTCTCATGAAGCAAGAGAAAAGTATGCATTTGGTATTTTTAAAATCTTTTTTTTTTGGTCAAGAGGTATTTTTAAAATATAACAACCTATAAATTCAACTTTTTATAAAGTTAAATTTCCTTCAATTTAGAGAAAGTTTACTTACATGGTCTCCCTAGACCCTAATTAAGTTCAACTTCAACCATTTTTACTTGAAAATTTTCCAAATTTTCCATTTAATTATAATAAAAAATCAACTAAAAACATTTTCACAATTCTCATGAATTAGGCTTTATGATATTCAATTCACAATAAAGATTTTCAAATAATATATCTTTAGCGCTGCTTGATCGATGAATAACAATTAGTCAATTATTATCTGCTGATTATCTTTATAGGTACGTACAACACACTCTTTAAAAGCTACACAAAATCCAAATGCTTTTGTCACACAATTTGAATTTGAGGAGCAATTGCCATTTACGCTCAAAGAATTCTAAATCAATGATGCAAAAAAATGAGATATTGGTAAGCTTTTTTAAGTTTTTCTTAAAAAAATTATAATGCAATAAATAAGTATAATCACCAATAATTGTCATTGATCGTCCTACTTACTTGAGCACTTGTTTATAAAATCCCATATATTCCACTATTTAATTCGGGCACATCCATCATTAATGTGGTTGATACTCTCTATATACAAGTATGTTAATGGAGTCTTGATCCTCTGCAACAACTTCCAGTGCACCCTAACCCTATGATGCACTGCTAAATTATTTCGAGTATATAATTTTACTTTAAAAATATATATTTACTATTTGTATTTACATGTTTATAAACATTTTTTTTGGAAAAAATATGCTTTAAAAAAATATAAAATTTATTTCCTAATATAATCGATCTTTTAATTTATAAATTTTTTAAAATAAAATTTTATAAACATATAAATACAAGTATGTGGAATGTTAGTATACTTGTTTAAAGTAAAATTATTTCCGAAATAATTTAGTGATGCACCGGGGTTGTAGAGGATATGGACTCAGGTTAATGCTATAAACGACTCAACTTGTATATCATAAATAAAACCACTAAATCATAAAAACATTTGTTTCCATTTACAACATATAAATTCATTAGAACTCACAAGTCATAACAAGGTCATATGTATATGTATTGGCGTACATGCGCTAGTAACTCAATATACGAACACTATTGAACTTTCATCCAAAAATAAATTGACAATACAAGAAGTAGTTCATCAACTTATATATATATATATATATATATATATATATATATATATATATATATATATAGAGAGAGAGAGAGAGAGAGAGAGAGAGAGAGAGAGAGAGAGAGAGAGAGAGAGAGAGAGAGAGAGAGAGAGAGAGAGGGAATTAAAGGAAGTAACCCCCGCCCCGGTTTGGTTTGCTAGCCTAACCCACTAACCGTTTCTAATTGCAAGGGTTAGACCCCCCCTCAAAAAAATGGGAAGGTAGCCGGTTGGGAAAGGGGTGTGGAAACCGGTTGTTGGGAGTCAATAAAGAAGGGAGGGAGGAGGAGAGAGAGGGCAGTTTTAAAAACCTGTCACATCTTGAAACTGTGGAAAACAGAGAGAGAGAGGAGGGAGTGGAGAAGGCACGAAACCGCCATTTTTGAAACGAAAACGAGAGAGGAGAAGAAGGCAAAGGAAGAAGACGAACCTGGGAGTGCGGAGGAGAAGACGGCGCCGGATTTCAAGCCAGTAAAGGAAGCGTGTAGAAGACGACCCTGTGGGTGTTTAGAAGAGAGAGACCGACCGATTTGAAGTAAGTAAACCCTAACCCTACCGATTTTGTACTGATTGCAGAAATTGAAAGGATGAGGGACCATTTGAAGACCCTAATTTGTTTGCCATGGTTTGCAATTGGATGAAATAACGGGTGGAGTATCCGCCCCTGTCATGTGGGATGTAACAGGCGTCTAGTATGAAAACAATGGGTGGAAATGTGGGAACGGGGGTGTTCGAGTTGGGGAGAGAATGGAAGTACCATTGTGGTAATGAAATGGTAAAGGGCTTGAAGGAGGAAGCAAATTAGGGGAAATCGATACATGTATTGTGTGAATATTTGGGAAATTGTTGAAATTGGGGAAAATGTGGGAATTGGGAAAATTGGTGAGATTGGGGAAATAGGATAGATAGAGGGAAATCGGGGAACCTAATGTGGTTTAAAAAATATCAGGAACAAGTTATTGAATGTAAATGCTGTTACATTGTAAACTGTCATGTTTTTAATATTTAGTTGCCATGTTTAATAGGTTTGCTGTCATGTTTAATTGCAAAATTTCGCGGCTTATATTTTGTGGAAGCTATAAAATGGTTATAATGCTCAGGTGATAAGTATAAGCTAAGATATGGTGAGGCTAGAAAGTTACTGGCATTTGTGATAAGTGCAGGAAAGATATGGTGTCTGTCATGTGAAAATGGTCACTTGACATGTTATATGAACTTAACGTCATGTGCATTGTGACTTGTGTGATGAAAATCTGCAAATGTTTGAAGAATGCTAAAGTATTGCTCCCCAACCTGCAGGGTATCAAACTACAACATGAGTGATTCAGGAGAAAGAAGGGTAACGGAGACCCCGACAACAGGCGAGGTATGGTTTGGCTAGTGTCGATCAAGGGTAGAGTGTTTTACAGATGAGTCGGTCTAACATTCCACCCCACTGTGCAGGCGATATATGCTGTCCCCGAGGACAAGCATTTCAAATGTAGGTGCAATCAATATGCCAGGCCCAATGTCCTTGCAAAGCTAGACCAGTACCTGAGCCCGTCAGACTGGAAGCGTCTTTGTGAAAGCCAGTTTGGCGGCATTGCGAGGCTCGGGGCCAAAGTTGAGTTCTCCGCCCAGCTAGTCCACTACGTCCTGCAGCGGCAGCTGCGGTCGAAAAAGGAAAAAGAAACGTGGTGCATGATCCAGGGGTCCATAGTCCGGTTCTCCATTGCGGAGTTCGCGCTAGTGACCGGACTGAATTGCTCGGCAAACGTGGGGTGGACCGTGGACACTGCGGAGGACAAGGCTGCCTGCTTAGAGTTCTTAGGCAAGGAAAAGATGAGGATGGAGGCCTTCGAGACGGAGTACACAGTGGCGATGAAGTCAGAGCGTTCGGCTGCAAGGCGCTTTAAGTTCGCGCTCATATTGCTGGTGGAGGCGGTGCTGTTTGCGAAGGAACCCCGTAACTTTATTCACGGGTGGGTTGTAAACATGGTGTCTGACACCGAGGCGTTCTTGCGTTACCCGTGGGGGCGACTGTGCTACGAACCAACCCACGATTTCCTCTACCGGTGTGTTGAGCGCAAGCTCCAGCATGGGTCAGCAGCTCTCGGCCGTCGTACTTGTTAGGCGGCTTCCCCCTTGCATTCCAGGTATGGACATAAATCTCACATGACAAATACTGATTTAAACTGGACACTGCCTCTTGGTAACAGGACACGATTAAATGCAAAGTGTCGACATGTCATCACCTGGTTTGTTTTGTTTGTTTGTAGTTGTGGGTGTACGAGGCTCTGCGGCCAGTTGCAAGACAATTTGCTGACACCAGCACAAGCACAAGCATAACCTACCCTCGGTGCCTGAGATATAAGTCGAAAGAGCACAACATGATGTACGATTCTCTTGCTTCCCTCATCCAGCAGTCGAAGGAAGAGTTGGGCATGTTCGACGAGGTGGACGCAGTTCGGACAGTCCTTCTCCCGGATGTCGAGGAGGTCAGGAAGGGGGTTATTGTTGGCGCCATGTACGCAACAGAGAAGCCGGATAAGTTCTTCGACGACCTCGTGGTGGAGTATAAAGCCAAACATGCGCCGAGCACGACGGAAGCATCTGGGTCAGGCACGAAGGGTGAGGGAAGTACGACGGCTGCCCAAGTGGATGTGTCAAGGATTTTGGCAAAGATGGATGATTTGGGGACGAGCTTATTGACAACGTTTAACGAGAGGATGGAAAGGATTGAGGCAGCGATGCAGGAGCTGATCGAGAAGGGAGGTGAGGGGGAAGAAGGGAGCTGAGAAGGAGGTAAGATGTTCAATTTGTAATGTCAGTATCCCTAACCGTCATGTATAACAATATATGCGTCATGTATAACAATATAGGCGTCATGGTAACATACCTTTCCCATAATTGCGTAGACTGAGGATACTGTTAAGGAAATGGGCCAGAAATCGGGTACTGATGCAGGTGAAGATGAAACCACCAAGACAACTTCTGAGGTAAGTACCCTAACTGAAACCGTGATGTAAATTTTGTGAATGACGGTAACACTAACTCATAATCCGTAGGAGATGGGTAAGAGTAAGGGACCAGTTGATGGGGAGACCCAAACGGAGAAGGATGCTGATCCACAAGAACCCCCCAAAGAAACACCCACCACACAGGTTAGTCATCCCTGTCGTACTGCGATGTGACTATTGATAATGGTGTCGAGTCTAAGTTCCTTCGCATATTTGCGCAGGGTGAGACTGATAGCACAGGGCCAACTGAAATGGTAGGGGCTGCCGGGCTTGAGGCAGTAGCAGCCACTACCAATGTCACAACCGCTGAGGTAAGCCATCTGCCGCCTAGTGTCATGTGAAGATTGTTAGTTGTCATGTCAAAAATCTGTTGTTGTCATGTCAAAAATCTGTTGTTGTCATGTAGGAGGACCGGGCTAATGAGGATGAGGTGTTAGCTGAGGGGTCTAAGACTGTGGCCAAAGGGCCTGGGGACAAGTCAACCATCTCCGAGCCAGAAGCACCCACGACAAAGACAACCCCTGAGGTAGGACGTGTTAATGAAACTGTCATGTCAAAAACAGTTATGTGTCATGTTATTTTACCCTTGCGTCATGTAATCAACCATAGGAGGCACAGGCACAGGAGGAGGCCGTACTTCCCCTTCAGCGTAAGGGCGGAAGGGTGAGGCGAGCGCCTGCGACGTTAGAGGGCCACGAAGTTACTCAGCCGGTGAAGAAGCCGCGTGTCGACAAGGGGAACAAGGATAAGGAGGTGGTTGAGGACGTGACGAAGGGGCAGAAGAAGCCGCGGGCCGCCAAGGGGAAGAAGGTGATTGTGGGGGTTGACGCCGTGGCCTTGGGCCTGATGACCAGGGCTGACGTGGACGCATTCACCGAGTGGATGACCACCGACGACGCCCAAGGGACTGAACCCGCACGTACAATGCTGGGCACCCGCCTTGAGAGGGATTTCTTCGGGGACCTAAAAAGCCAATGAAAGTGGTGGGCTCAGAGGTAAATTTCGGCCACCCGTTCTCCGATAACTTGACATTTTTGTGGTTGATTGGACACGTGTTCCTTGTTTGCAGCATATCGAAAAAGCATGCGGCATCCTCCGAAAGGAGGTAGCCAGCGATTCGAAGTACGCAGGCGTCGCAGTCGTCGACCCCGACTTCGGGGTCCTGCTGCAGAGACAAACCGGCATGCCCGTCGACGAGGAGTTAGAGTACTACTTTAGCGGTATGTTGCCGGAGAGGTGTCCGAAGCCTTGGGCGAGCGTCGACCGTGTGTTGGCCCCATGGAATCTGAAGGACAACCATTGGGTAGCGGTTGAGATCGACCTGGCTGAGTGGACTGTCCGTGTGTATGATCCGGACACTCGTCTCACTCTTGAGCGACAGTTGCCAGGCCTTCTGAAGCCCATCACGCACACCCTTCCCCCGCTGATGGATGGCCACCAAGAGCTGCACGCCAAGCATGCAGGGAAACTGCCCCAGCCGTTCAAGTACAACCGTGTGAAGGGGATCCCTCAGAACAAGCAATCGTAAGTCGTCGTAGTCCATCTTCTTATTTATATTGTAATTAGTGCGCATTAGGTTTGACACATACTTTTTGCGACGCAGAGGAGACTTCGGCCCCTACGCTCTCCGTTTCTTGCAGATGCTCGCATCAGGCGACCGCGCATTCAAAGGGGTGGACGACACCTTTATCGATGCTTACCGTCTAGTCCTATGTGTCGCCATCTACCACCGTGGCTTCTGTCCCAGCCCCGATCCTCAGTAGTCATTGGCTCCGTCCTTTTTTTACAAGAACATTGTTGTTTGTACTGTTGTCTGCAAATGTTGTTGGTGGCTTGAACAGTTATGCTTTCGTAGGATTTAATTTGGTTGACTTTGGTATCGACGGTATGTCGTTTTGGGAAACCTAGGGCTCAGGTTTTAAAACTATGATGTCTTGTTGTTTTTGAAACTATGTAGGTCGTACGATGGTTGACAGTTATATATTTACGTCGTCCACATTTCCACTGAAAATGCACAATTAAAACATGTCATGTCCAAAATATCACCTGCCAAGTTTATATAACTGCATGTCAAGTACAAAATGAAATAGCTGCACCCAGGCCCAACAAGCCTTAATAACAAAACACGGGCGACGTCCATACTTCAATGTAAAAGGGGGAGCGATAACGTTTCCGAATAAGTTAGCCCTGACTACAAACCGCGTGAAATACCTACTGGCTTGTCTTACACAAAATATGTCATGTCAAAATAGCTATCCGTCATGTCTACCCCATTAGCTGTCATGCCAAAATATGTACCCGTCATGCCAAAATACCACCTTCTTCTTCACTATGTGCGGCGCCTTTTCGGGAACTTCCTTTCCCACTGAGACGGGTACCTAGATGTCTTCGGCCTGCCAGGGCGTACCTTGATAAGTGGGGGGAGGCAAGTCTCCTTGGCAATTGCCTCGGGCACCCTCCAATTCTCTCGCGACGGGACTGGGTAGATCACGTCCTTGTAGCACGCACGCCACGCGTCTACCTTGTACAAGTCGTTGACGAGCGAGTACACATCCATCCCGTGCAATTGGGATGCTGCCATTGCGTGCGCGCATGGGTACTGGTCGACGTTGAAGCGTCTACAGCTGCACAAACGTCCTGTTAGGTTTACAAGCCAGGTGGAGGTTCCCTTGCGTACCTCGTACTCATGTGCACTCAGCTGTCTGACGACCATGGAAAGGGACTGCACGAAGTTTGCTCTGATGGCGTTACCAACCCAGTCGCTCACGACTTTCCCCTGCTCGCCGCTTGTCTTCCTATGTTTGACGAACCACGTGCCGACGGTCTCAAGGATGGCATCTACAAGGGCTGTTAGCGGCAAATCTCTAGGATATTTGAACACCGAGTTCAAGCACTCGGAGTTATTAGTGGTTGTGATGTTGTACCTGTTCCCAGTGTAGAAAGCCCTTGCCCAGTTGCTGAACCCGGCCTCCTTCAGATATTGGCCCGCTCCGGGAACCCGTGCACAGAACTCCGCGTACAACACCTGGAACTCATCGTACGTGTAAGCTTTACACATCGTCATGAACTCATCTTGCACGCCCCCGCACTTGAACCGGAAACGGACGTTTTGAAATAAGTGATATGTGCATATGCCATGCTTCGCGAAGATGTAGCTATCCCGTATGCCCTTCAGGATGCTCATGTGGCGGTCAGATACCCACACCAGATCAGACGTGTCTTCAACGACACGCAACATCTGCCTGAAGAAGAACCCCCAAGACCCATCATTCTCGCCGTCAACCATGGTGAAGCCTACGGGGTAAATGTGGTGGTCAGCGTCTTGTGCAGTAGCAAATAGCAAGCACCCTCGAAATTTCCCCTTCAAGAAGCTCCCGTCCACCGATATAACCTGGAGAATAAACATCTTGATGAGTTAGAGGTGTCATGTCCAGGCAAACAGACGTCATGTGATATTCGTATGGGCGTCATGTTTCTAGTAAATGAGCGTCATGTTCAATGTAAGGAAGGACTTACCTTCCGTAGGTGGGGGATAGCCCTCCGCCACGCTCCAAGACTCACAAACGCATACTTGAATCGCCCCTCCGCGTCGCGTTCTATCCTCGTGTACGTCCCAGGGTTAGCCTGCTCCAGCATGTACATGTACGAGTACATGCTCCGATAGCTTTCCTCGTTCGTTCCGTACACTTTGTCCCTCGCACTCAACTTGGCTCGGCGCGCCTTCCAGTAGCTGCATGTGACCCCCAGTTGCGACTTCATCATCCTCTGCACTTGATCGGGATCGAGGGGCTTCTTCGACCGTCCGAAACTGAACATGCTCATTCACACACATGTGTCCAGTTAAGTTAGTTGTGTGTCCAGTTAAGATAGTTGTGTGTCCAGTGACTATTTCTGTGTGTTCAGTTACAATAGTTGTAAGTCCAGTTAAGAAAGTTCTGTATCCAGTGAATAAAGTTGTGTGTCCAGTGAATGCAATTGTGTGTCCAGTTACTAGTGTTGTGTGTCCAGTGTGTATATCTATATGTCCAGTGGAATTTAGGCAAGAGTCCAGTTAAGTTTTACGTATTGGGGCACATACCTTTCGACAATGCGTCGGCCCAGCTGCGTGTATGACGCACTACGTTTTTGGCTGATCGCCTCGTTCAGCGAGCACGTGTGCTCGTCCACAAGCTTTCGGATCTTCCATAACCCCGTTCCCCTGTAAGTCGAAGCCCGACATGACCACTTGCAGTTGCGAGCGGCGCACCCTACAACATACAAGGTCTTCGTTGACTTCTTCACCTTCGTCGTGAAGCAGCGAGTCAGACCCGCCCACGCTACAAGTTCCTGCACATCCTCCTTCCTCCGAAACGTTTGTCCCTCCCGGAGCTTAATACCACACTGGCTGGTATCCAATGGGTTCCCCGCCACCATTGGTTCACTTTCAGTAGGCTTCGGAGAAGTGGTCGACTTCCATTTTCGTCTTTCGTATGCTTCCTCGACTTCCCTCACCGCTCGCTCCGCCTCATAATCCCATGACCAAGACTTCGTCGGACCAGAACTACCGTTTTCAACTTTAACCACTTTTGGGATTGCATCATCCTCGTCGGAGGAGCTACCAAGGTCAATGGCTCCATCTTCCATGTCACTGCTGACATATATGATCTGCTTCCCTTTATTCACTGCGTCGGCATTCTTTTCCCTCTTCGCAAACTCCAACTCCAACTCCTCACTTATCCCTAACTGGTCAGAAGTCTCTTTTAACTGGACAGCTGTTTGTGTTAACTGGACATCCGATGATTCCACCTGGACATACGTTTGGTTTACCTCGACAATTTTTTCTCCCAAATCTTCGTCTTCTCCGTCAAGCCCCACGGGGAGATCTGTATTTGGGTGATCTTCTTGGGTCACGGGCGGACCAGTTAACGGCACAACAACATCCTCCAAGCCTACAGGAGACAAACCACCACCGTCTGAGTCATCCGATGTCGATCCTTGTGCTTCGGGCACGTCTCCACCAACCTTGCGTCGCAGGGAGACATTGAGGTCGATAGGCCAATTTCGTTCTCCAGACAGCCCGTTTACAAACTTGTAGGCCTCCAAGTCTTCGTCATCCCCGATAGCAAACGGCCTGGACCCTTCCTTCTTTGGCTTTACATATGTGAGCTCCACATCATTCCTCCTCCCATCGACATTAAACTTGTCCATCACCTGTTTCTTCAGCTTTACGTAGTCAATCCTTTCGTCCACCACCATGGCTTTCTGGCTCCTTGTTCCCGTGAAGACCCAAGTGCCGCCTTCACACGCCCACCATCCTCCAAACAATACAGTGATACAAACTGATGATTTTTCCTCTGTTGCATTTCATAGGTAGACAGAAATTAATTTGTATCGACGGTATTTACATATGAACAACACTTACCAAACATAGAGAGAACACTTACCCATTTATGTCCGATTAGAGGACTGTCCAGTAAATTCTAACACGTGTCCAGTTGGTACGATAAAACCGTCCAGTGAAAAGTGGCTTCGTACAAGTAAACCGTTAACTGAACCCAGGCCCACTTGCTTCTTCTTCAATGGATTCTCTCTCTTTCTTCAGATTTTGTGAATAAAAGTGACGCCCAGAATTTCTCTCATCTCTTTATATAGACCACACATATTTGACACCTACCCTATTTCTTCTAATCAAACGCCGGCCATTCCCCTTCTTCAAGTTCCATTTCCCTTGCAATTCATTAATGGGAGCTAATGATTTCCCTCAGACATTCTTCAAAGCTTATATACCCTCCCCCTCCTCCCTCCCTTTTACCTTTTTTTTTTGGCGCCATCCCTGGGCGGGAACAATTGCCTCCCTCCGATTTACTGTACCCAGCTCCTCCATCTCTCTCCCTCTCTCTACCTGTCTTTTCAATATTGATCAGGATTTTCACCCTCTCTCTCTCTCACACAGACTCTCTCTCTTTCTCTCTCTCTCTCTCTCTCTCTCTCTCTCTCTCTCTTTTCCTCGCTTTTCCGTCTCTCTCTCTCTCCCTCTCTCAATTGTCCAGCTGTCATACTCACACTGTCCAGTCCCCCTCCCCCCACTTACCTGCTACCGGTTGAGCCAAAAATCCGGATATCCGGATTTTAGCAAATTTTTTCCGGATGGGGTTATGTGTGCAAGGGTTTCACCGAAATGGGTTATTTTAGCAAATTTGCCTTATATATATATATTAGATTTGTTTTTTTTGCTAAAAAAAAAGATTTGTTTTTTAGTTCATAATTTCGATGTATGACTCTTTTTATACTCCCTCTGTAACGAAATAATTGGTATTTTGGTCACTTTTTCTTGTAACAAAATATTTGTCCCTTTGAGCCTAGTTAATGACAAAAATTTATAATTTTTATTGAGTGAGGCTTTAGACAAGACGTCGAAACGACTATTGACAAGACGATTTCTATAAAATTGCTCACAACAAGTCCTTTCATGTTTTAGAAGCCGGATTGAAAGTAAAACGAAAAACCTGTTTTCATTAATGCGGAGAATAGTCATAGTAATCCGGAGCCGCCCTCGCCTCTTGATTCATCTCTTTCATCTCTATACTCCCAAAAAAATCAATCAGGATAAATTAGTGCTACACTTTTTTCGTTCATCTATATTAGTAACCACTAAATTAACCCTAATTGAATAGGGTAATTAACCATAATGTTAATTTCATCAAGTTCATTTCATCTAATTGTTGCCAATTAGCACTAATTGTAATTAATTGCACTGCGTTCATCCAGACTGAATCCCAAATTTAGGGATTGCGGGATAGTGGTGTGGTTTGTGCGGCTTGTGGCTGAGAGAGTTGGCTGTTTTGCGAGTTTGTAAAATTAGGATTTTATATCTTCGCAATAATTATGAACATTTCGGAACATTTAGGTTGTTGTTAGACAACGGGGTAGTGGTACGGTGGTTGTTGCCGGACGTCAAGTGTGTTGATGGTGGTGGTGGCTCCTCGGTAGGTTAGAGGCAGAGCTAAATGGAAAATGACTTCTGTGCAATTTAGTTGAAATTATCTTGACAACAGCCATTTCAGAATCTTGTCTAAAGCTCTTATGTTTTATCAATTCATCCGTATTTGATTTCCAAAATATTCTATTAATACTCCAACTTCCCATACTATTCTTTTTTTTTTCCATTGGTTCATTTTTTTCCACATTATTTATTTGCTAAATTTTTAACTATTCTACTTTCTAAATGTAAGTTAATAATTGGACAATTGGTCTAGCATATCATTCTCTTTTTAGCTAGCTAGCCTAGAATCGATAGTTATACTATTTGACTTTACTGCTCTGATATTATACTGAAATCCATTGAGACTCGTAATTAGGGGTTGTGTGCAAGGGGCATATGTGCTAGCTAGTAGTCTACCAGCTCATCATTAAATATCTTTTTTTTTTATATATAAGGAAAGAAATTCGATTCTCTAGACAAGCCTAGAGAAACCGAGAGTCCGGACAGGCCGGGAGATGGACTAACCATCATGTACAACAAGAAACAAATGAAAGAAGCAAATGACAGAAAGGAAATGACAAGAAGTAAATGACAGAAAGAAAAGAGCAGAAATAAAGTACATGTCAACCTACACTGGAACTACAGGTTAGCAGAACCAAAACCAACTGGTCAAACAGCAGACGCACACAGAGAACTTTGAGGATCACTAGCGGACACCACAACATGGACTCTTTGCAGAATCAACAGGCATCGTTGCATTTCCACGACGCCTACAAACTAGACAAACCAATAAGTTCACATGAAACTTGTACCACAGCAAGAAAAGCAAAGTACACTAACCCGCAAACCAAACCTAAAGCCATACCATTGCCAAAACAAATCCCCGAAACCCATCTCATTAAAAATCTTTATACAGCATATATATATATATATATATATATATATATATAAGCAACTTTAGGAACCCTAATAAGGATCGAAATAATTTTAAAAATTAACATGAATCATGCCATGTAGGTATGCAAAAAATTAAAGTGGTCCTATATATCACCAAATGTACACAAGAACAAGAACTGGAGATCTTCAAGATATTCGTTCCAGATTTCATTCAACTTACGAAATTCACTTTTGAATTGTTTTCAGCTTATTGGAATCTGTTCTATACCTACTCATCATATTCAAAATCTGGATTTAGATATGCACTGCTTTTAAACTCAATTGTGCAACATCATTTAATTTCAGATTTTTCTAGCAATTTTTTTTAGAAAAATTATTTATGTTATATAAGCTCGATCTGAAAATTAATTCTTACATTTTTTTTAAGTTTTGATTTTAAAAAAATTATTTCATAGGTTTAGAGTTTACAATCTAGAAAATAGTTTTTAAATAAGAAAATATTAACATATGCCTAGGAATAGGATTACTGCAATATTATTATTTTATGCCAATAAGACAACTTGACCAATACACTAAAACCTATCTTATTTAATTTCTTGGAAATCAGTACTGTATTAGCAAGATGCTCAATCAATACAAGTACAATGTAGAAGAATATATATGCTTGTGTGTACTTCGCACTAAAGATAAGAAGAAATTGTCAAGCCTTACTAGCTTAGTTGGTAAGGATGACATGTAGTGATTAATAGGTCACGAGTTCGAATCCACTTCTCTCAATATTGTAATGGCCTAAGTGCCTACCTTTGAAATGAAAAAAAAGATAAGAAGAAATTGTCAAGCCTTAATAGATTAAATTAAAATGTCTGAACCAGATAAGAACCAATAAGCAAGCAGAAAATAATAAAAATAGGGAAATTATTGGATATTGTCGGGAAATTAAGCAACCATTTAACAAAGAAAAAATGGGTTGATCGATCTCTCAGAGATTCCCAGTCCCAGAAGATGGGGGTGTCAGCTAGCTGGGAATGAGCTGTGCCTGTGACTTTCGGTACTCCATTCCATGTGAGGCCTCACATTCAATTTACATCAATTTGAAGTATAAATATTCCATATTTGCAAGTTGCAATTTTGCATTTGGTATTTCGAATTCCAACCTTTTTATCGCTAATGGTTACTAACTTAATCGTAATAAGATCAGATGAAATAAGGATTTGACTAGAGCTCAACCTAAATGACCTGATTGACGCATCACAAATGAATTATATTATGATGTTGAAAGTAGGGTTAGAAAAACTTCATATGAATCTATGATTGAACATTTGGTCTTGGTTTAGAAAATTCTGAGCTGCTATTTTGTTTCAATTTGATCTGTAAAATTAGGGTTAGTAATTTAGTAAGCTTTGTTTACAATTTATTATCGAAAATAGTGACGAGACAATATAAGTTTAGCTTAAAAATTTTACTTTACGTATCTCTAAATATTGTAATCTGGACATTTTAAGAATTATTTTATAGGATTTTGACATTGTTATTTAGATAAATAGTTTTAAAACTGGATTTCAATAAATGGGAAAGACTGGCATGGGGAAAAAAAAAAGGAGAGCCACTTTCATTTGGTGTTCCCTTTAGGAATTTGTCATTATTCTTAGATAATCTCTAATGGATTTTTCAAATTTTTAAAAAATGGAGAAATAAAAGACATACTCTCCAAATTATTTTTGCTAGAACTAAATAATTTGGTCATTTCGAACATTTGAAAAGTATTTAATTTTGAAAAATGCTTTAGATTCATGAAAGACTTTTATTTTTTTTTACGATTTTTCTATTTTAAAAAATGAGATGAAAAATCTGTTAGAAACAAAAAAATTAAAATTACCCAAATTAAAAACCTCAAAATATAAAAGTTATGGGTGTAAAAGAAGGTGATAAAAAGAGAAGCTTGGCCTCATCAAGCCCAATAAATGTACTCATTTTGGGCTTAATATGCACCTTGTTTTTGTAGTGCATGAACCAAAGCCCATTAGGCCCATTAAACTTCTGTGCTTATCAGGTGTAATTTGGTTGATTTGTGCTGATATGCTTTCATTTTTCACTATAGACTATAGATAGTCTATAGATGATTGAACATCAGCTCTACTCGATGGATTATCCAGAGGGCCAGAAGCCATAATATATCAAAAGAGCTCAAGCCAAAACCAATAGTTGTTAGCGAAGAAAGAGACGTGTCATTACTGACTTACGTGATGCGAAGTGGACAAACGAGTAAAATGACTTTATTGTTTAGGGCAATTTTACTTCTCATTATTGAGCACCTAAGATCAGAAGCACTCCAAACCCACTGCTTATAGTTTACAACACTGTCCATTCTGACAGGAAGGCGATGTACACCATTGCGTCTTTTGCGATATGAAAGGAAGTGAGCATCGACGTAGACATTAACAGAACGGGTTTATACTTTATAAACATCAATAGACATAAAACCCGAATGAATTCAATTGAAGTTGGGAGTAATAATTGATAACATGATACATTGCAATGGAATGTACTCCAGTCTCCATGAACATATAGCTCTCGAATCCGACAAGGATGTCTGAATCTAACTCATAGATGTGATTATCCATGACTGAGAATGAGATTAATACATTCATCTTTAAGGAGATCTCACAGTCAGAGAGCTCATAACTGTTAGTTGTATGCACTATGCACCCTTATTCAGTTATTCTTCAAATGGTTAATGCAGATGTCAGCTGTAGGATGATCTATTTTCTTCCATCCAAAAATACAGCAACCAAGGCAACTACAATGGCATAGTCAGAAAATCCAGGATACATTGTTATCCTGAATTTATCTCTGCTGACAAAAATCTTTCGAAATCCAAGAGTGTACATCATACTTGTCTGCATACACAGATTGACGAACAAAATCACTCTAGATTGAAATACAGATCATAAATCGCCAATATCAGATGTGTAATTGGGAGTATTGTACCTGAGCAACAAGCGAATTTTCATGGTAGATGGTGCAGGATCTCCAGAAAACGCTACCTCTCAACTTAAAAACGGAATCTTCCCCGTTCTGGCGAACAATGAACGCATCCATTTCGACCCGATCGAACGTGTTGAGTGTTCTCTCCACTCTGAACACCAGATTCTCACCTGCAACCTCATCGCCTTTAAATCCTCGCCAAGATCCATCCTACAAACAAGGAATCATCAATCGCAGCTTAGGGTTTCACAAAACTACCACGCCGAGGGAAAGAATCTAACTTCGTTGCGGTGGATGGAGATCAGAGTGACGCCGGATGGATCGATCAAGACGCGACTGCGCCGGCGGGGATCGGAGCAAGCGGCGGCCTGGACCAGGTAGACCGGGGATTTGAAGGGGTTGGTGATGTTGAGGAGTCCTTTACATTTCTTCTTCACGAAAAGATCGAAGGGAATTTGGGGAATCCCTTGATCCACAGCTTCAATTACCATCCAATTGGAATCCCGCGAGATTAGAACAACACTTTTTGATCAGTGTGAAGTGGATACATCAATTTCTGGAAGCGAATTTTGGATGAGATTGATTCGCCGTGGGTCTGATTTGGTCGCCGGTGACGCCAACGCTAAACGACCACAAAAGCTTTTTTTGGGGGTTTTTAATTTTGCTCGTGGTGGTCAATCTGGTCACCTCTGAACATATACTTTGCCTTCAAGTCAAACTAATTGACTATTGTAAGTTTTGTTTATTGGAAAATATTCTTCATAATTATTTTAGTTATTTTTTAATTAATTTTCTTAGAGTTTATATATTTCCTCCTATCCAAATGATACTTCATTTTAGCTTTTGGCACAATTTAAAGTAAATTATTAAATAACACTAGTCTTCTACAAAATTTCTAAATCTTACCACTTCAATATTAATTCTCATAAATCACTTATTTAATTGTCTAGAAAATATAAAGTAACACTTATTTTAAATGAAATTCTAAAGTCTTATACAACACTTAATTTGAATTAGGGGATTAATACCTTGAGTTTTAGGGAGTGTATAAATTAGAAATATAATTTGTTCATTCAACATATAATCTAATAATTTGAAATTTACGTGGTGTTTGTAAGGCTACGTCTCATAATAAGATATTTGGGCATCTTGAAAATATAGTCTATTGTAAATGGAAAGATTCACCCTTAAATGAGTCATGTATCCCATTTTAGAGGTAAAACGATTGAGTCTGATCAAATTGAACTAAGAACTTATACGATTTTTGGTCTCAGAGTATTATATTATGCTGACATATAAAATTTTATACGCTAGTATTTGAGTTGCTAATATGTGAAAACATACTTTTTTTTAATTATGCAAGAACCAAAATATCCAATACAAAAGTTATATTTTTATCGATTTTTTTCAACTCTCTATAAATAATACATATAACATATATTTATTTATTTTGAAAGAAAAGGGATCTAGACAGCTTTTTTTATAATAGATAATTCTAAATTTAGTTTATCCAACATTATCCTCGATGAATCTCACCTTAAAATTTATTTTGCATCTATATACCTTTATCAATTTCAATTAAAAAAATATCTTTCACAACGTTAGAAATTAAATTCTCCTCTTATTTTTAAATATATTTTTTTTACAAAGGAAAAGTTTGAAAATATTTTGCATTTAGAATTTGTGTCAAATGCAAATTGGCCATTTGGGCAAGAAAAAAGGAAGTTTCTACCGCGAACAGAAACCCTTACCGGCTGAATTTACGGTAGGGTTCTCTCGCCGTTCCGATTTCTGATGTCATTAGCCTGCTTATGAAATTTTACCCGCCAACAATCGACGGAGTCGGAAACCCTAATTCAGGTAATGTGCAACCTAAATCTTCAATTTGATTCTTCAAATCTACTCCTTTATACAAATTGTACCGCAGATTTACTCATTACATGCTTAGATGTTGTGAATTCCTGCTTATTTTCTACTTGAAAAATGCAATTGATGCTTTTTCTGTGATTGTACCCAGAAATGAGAACTTGCCATAAGCTATAAGTTCATCTATGTTCTGAAATTGTGTGATATCATTAGGATGCATTCATTTCCGCTATCTGTCATTTTAGTTTGCCAGAAAATGGTAGGAAGATCTCAAAGAATCACTTCAAACATTGCCTGTGGTATTTTGTTTCCATCTCAACTAGCAATGAGGTCTATTTCTCATTTTTTCTACTTGGTTCTAGAAAGGGAAAATTTTGGCTCTCTCTAAGAGTCTAAGGTGAATATGACAGGTGACTAACATTTAGTTTGTATATGGTCACTGCTTTCGTCTTTCGGATTCCATCGGTTTCTCAGACGCCAACTGCCTTTTTTTATTTCTTGTTGGAGTCTTGAATAGTAGCATCTACTCCTGGCCTTTCACACTGAAGATGGTTAGGTTAGGACTTAGGAATGATGTTAACTTTTGCTCTTATATCGTTTCCATCCCTTTCCGATGTGGCTGGTTTTTTCTTTCTTTCTTTCTTTCTTTCTTCTAGCATATTTCTGTCATTCATTCTTGGGAACACATGATCAGAGTCGGAGTGAGGAAAAAACTACAAAATATCCATATATGTAAGCCATGTAACATATGATCCATCCAAAGATTTCACTAGGACACCTTAGATTTCTCTCTTAAATAAACCTAGAGATATGTCATGCTTGTGCTCTGGCATATTTCACAGCAGCCATGTGATTACAATTTGATCAGCCGCTTGTTCCAAATGTATATAGCAGCAGTCACTGTAATATTTAATGATATTGTGGACCAAACTTTGTATGATATTTTTTTAACACCCACTTGTTCATTTATGGTACCTATATAATTTATCCCTCTTAGTTGGAAAAACAAGCTAACAGTGATCTATTTCCTCAAGGATGCGCCCGTTATCAAAAAAAAAAGAAAAAGAAGCTAGCGGTAATCTTTTAGTTGCTTCAATACAGAAGTTACCAGATTATGGTGTAGCTGCAAATATCCTGCTTTTGACAGCATGATTTACAACTAGGAGTTGAAACTTCAAAGCTCTATTTATCCTTTTGCTCCGTTATCTCTTCGTTTCCAAAACAACTTCACATTTACAGAAGCTGTTTATACAGTACAGATGGTAAATTCTGGTCAGGGATAGTCCTGCTCCATTTGGAGAGCACCAAATTTGGTGAAGTGTGAACCCCTGTGTTGGTTTCCATAATCTAGTTGTTCTATAGTAGAGGAACTTCCAACCTAGCCACTTAGGGCTTTGACACTTGACACTCACCATCACGATGTCTCAATCCCAACATCTTATAAACCACTAGTAATACTGCTAAGTCCACAACCGTCTATTTGTTTGCTCCTGCCTTGGTTATGTTTACAAAGTTTAGCCAGAATGATCTCACCATCTTTACAGGACTAGGCCTCCACATGAGTGGTTCTAAATGATTTTCTTGGCGTAGTTCTGACTCATCCATGATGTCAGGGTCTTAAGAGAATTGGAGGCTAAATAGATTCATGCATTAAAAAAACTTCCAACTTCCCCACCATATATCTATTCCGTCCCCCATCCTGATATGTACCCACAGATTAACCTCGCCCGTTTGATCATGGGTGCATTCATATCTATCATTCTATCCTGCTGATTAATTCATTTATACCCAAGTGTTTGGCATTCTATATATGCTGAAGATTTATACTAAGGCTCGTGGTTAATAAAAACCCACATATTGCCCTATCGACCACAATATTTATTTCTGTAGCTTACGCCATTTCTAACTCCGCCTCCCTCTTTTCACATTTGCTTCCAATTCCTAGTACTGGCTGTACTGCTACCACACACAAAATTTGGTTATAAAAAGGCAAGGCCTGTGTTTGGTTTCATATCATGCTCAACTTCAAAAATCTTTAGCCATGTCTTCTACCACTCTCCAATGGTTGAGCTTGGTGGGAATGATATGGCTTCAATCAATCAATGGAACAAACACCAATTTTCCTGCCTACTCTTCTCAGCTTAAACAGCTCTTATCCTTAACACAGCTTCAGCTTAACAACCTTGCATTTGCTTCAGACGCCGGGAAGCTTTTTGGCTGGCTATCCGGCATTGCTGTCCTATATTTACCTTTATGGCTAGTCCTTATGATCGGATCAGCCCTCGGGTTGATCGGATATGGGGTCCAATATCTCTTTCTTATCCGCCGTATTTCATCTCTATCATACTGGGGTATCTTCTTGCTCAATGTTTTAGCGGGTAACAGCATTTGCTGGATCAACACTGTGTGTTATGTTGTTGCTGTCAAAAACTTCCCCTTACATTTGCAGGCGGCGGTGGGGTTGACAACGAGCTACACAGGCTTAAGTGCCGTGATTTATACAGCCATAGTGGATGCTTTTCTCTCTAAGGTCTTAGGAAGAGCTCAAGCTTATCTTCTGTTAAATTCAGCACTACCCTTTGTGGTTAGTGTCATAGCTGCACCTATTGTTAGAAGCCTTAGTTCTAGAAAGCCGCAACGATCTGAAGTTGGGTTTGTTCACTTTCTTGTCATCTCCATAATCACAGTGGGTACTGGATTATATGCTATCTATAGCTCTCTGAGATCAGCCTCGGGGAAGCTTTCGCCTTTGGTAAATGTGGTTAGCATTGGTTCATGCTTAGCATTACCACTTATAGTTCCTTTATGTGAGTATCTGAGAGCAATAATTTGTAAAGGGAAGCTCGGTACCGTTAGGGACTCTAGAGTGTGTGATCTGAGTAGTCCAGGAGTAGAAGAGAGAGTACAGGAAGATACCGAGAATGGAATTAAGCAGCTAGATGGTATAAGTATCACGAACAGCGATGACATACCTGAATCTAATGTGGCGGTTATGGAGGATATAGGGGCAAGGTTGATGGTGAAAAGGTTGTCCTTCTGGTTATATTTCTTTGTGTATTTCTTAGGAGCAACACTCGGTCTCGTCTTTATGAACAACCTGGGACAGATAGCTGAGTCCCGGGGGTACTCAAGGACATCTTCCCTCGTCTCATTATCCTCTGCGTTCAGCTTCTTCGGGCGTCTCCTGCCATGCCTTCTATACTACATTTGCTCAAGGTACGATCTTCAGCCTCTATCCAAGAGCTTAAACCATTGTGTAGAGGCTTCACCCTCCCTTATATTTTGATCTTAAATCATTTTCCGCGTTCTTGCAACAGGCGTGGAGTCATGGTTCCCGGCCCAGCATCAATTGTATCCATGATGGTGCCATTATCAGGAGCTTTCTTCATACTTCTACATGGAAGCAACCTCGCCCTCTACGTCAGCACGTCGATAATCGGAATCTGTACAGGGGCCATAGGCACCCTTTGCGTCTCAGTCACCGCCGAGCTCTTTGGGACAAAGAACTTCGGGGTGAACCATAACATAGTGGTGGGCAACATCCCATTAGGCTCATTCCTTTTCGGGAGCTTCTCGGCCTTCGTTTACCGCAAAGGCGCAGGAGGGGCCGAAACGTGCTTCGGTTTGAGTTGTTACCAAAAGACTTTCATCACCTGGGGATCCCTTTGCTCCATTGGGACCCTTCTTGCTCTGATCCTTCACATTCGAACCCGGAAATTCTATTTCCGTACGGCATAAACTCAATAGTTTAACCCTTACAACTAGTCTGTACTTTGTAGGTCTCTAATACTTGCAGGTTTGTAGCATTGAAACTGATATAGTTGCAGTTTCTGATGTAGTAAGATAAGAGCTCACTTGCTGATCTTCTCTGTATCGTTCTAATTTCTTCGAATATAGTTTTATTAACTATAGGAAACGAGAGGATTTTCCAGTCAAGATTCATGAAAACAACAGGGTATTTCGTCTTGTAGTCTTCCAGCAAAGACTATGAGTCTTAAAGTTCACATTTCTGTTTTGGGTAAACTTACAAAATCACCCCTTATTTGAGCCATTTTGCACAAAACTATACCTTATTTTATAAATTGCAATTCAACCCTTTATCTGTATGTTTACAACTCACCATTCGCACCCAATATTTCATCCTTGTTAAAAGTTAAAAGGGTAAATTACAACAATATCATAATCTTTGGGATAGTTGCGGTTAATATCCTGACCTTAACATTTTATACAATTTCCTGAATTTTGGAGTTGTTTCTCTACTCATAGATTAACTTATTAAATTAGGAAAATCGCTCACATGAAGAAAATACAAATATTTGGGGGTCGGGGTGGGGGCGGGGAAATCAATATTTTGATGGACGAATTATAAGTGAATTTGATAATTTTATTTTCTTTTTTTAACCTATGTCTTTAATACATAAAAAAAAAAATCTAAATCAATGATCAAACCCTAAAAAAATTATTTTAAAAATATATAACTAAACTAATTAATACTTCGTAATTTTTTATATGACGGTAAGAACACGGTACGGACACTCTCTGATGTTTACTCGTTAGAATCAAATTTGAGGGCTGTTGCTGATCTAAGAAAATTTTGCATATGGAAGAATCGAATACATCCGTATCACCTAGGTGGAAAATGGAAATAGGGTGTCCAAATCCTCTGTCTCCAGTTACGTTCCCCTTCACAGTCCCTCCTCACAAAAAATTCTTTCTTTTTTTCCTTTTTAATCTATTTTTGTTTATTTATTTTATTTTAGTTTTCTTTAATTAGGACTTGTGAGGGAGAGGGGCTGGGGGACAATTTGGAGACAGAAGATTTCATTCCAGAAATAGGTGGGGTGATGGATGAGTATACCCATTTTTTCACCCGATCCATTATAAAAAAAAATTACCCGATCCATTATCCACTCGTCTAATGTTTCACCCATCACTCGATTCATCGGGTGAATCGGATAGGTCGGGTGGTTAATTGGCTGAAGAAAATTAAAAGGGAATTAGTCAAAAGACATACTTAAAAATAATTCATATTTGATAATTTTATAAATCACATCAACGTATGAATCTTACTAAATTAATAAAAGACTTATTCATACATTATATCACTATCCTTAACTTACAAAATTAGTATAGAAAAACTATGTCATTAAAAAACACCTCAGATGTTATTTCTTCTCTTTGCATGAAGAGGATTATTGTTACAAATCTCTTACCAAATTAGGAAAATACGATTTGGTTAATCATGCATTGATATTTGATACATTAAATGCTAACAAAGTCGTTGGAAAAAGCCAGATTCCTTACACTCTATGGTATATGCAAAACAAATAAAATAAATTTTAAAAAGATATGAAGTTAAATAATGCAATTTTATACTCCATCCGTTCGGCAAAACTTGACGTTTTACTATTCACGCACGCTTTTTTAGGAGCTAAAAACTATATAAAATATCTATTTTTTTAATAATTTTTTTAACAATTTTGTAGTTATTATTAATAAGTACAAACTTGTTAATTTTTTTAAAAAAAAATGAATATTTTATATAGTTTTTATCATTCTAAAAAAGCGTGCGTGAATAGTAAACGACAAGTTTTGCCGAACGGAGGGAGTATTCTTTTAGATCTTTTTGAATAAACAATCAGGCCTCGTTTGGTTTGTCAGTGAAAAACTCAGGAAGTTAAAAAACCTAAGAAGTAGGATATATTCCTGTGTTTGGTTGACAAAATGATACAGGAATTCAACTTCACAGGAATTTCAATTCCTCCAAATCGTAGGAAGTTCACTTACTTAGGGGGACTAGGTAAGTTCAACTTCCACCATTTTTTAATGTGAATTTATTTATTTTTCTATTTATATTACTAAAAACAAAATTCAACCAAACAACCTTTTTCAATTCATGAGAAGTGCATTTCACGGGAATTCAATTCATGAGAAGTAAGTTCTCGGAAATTGTATGTACTTTCCGCATTCAACCAAACGAGCTCTTAGATAATGGAGAAAATAGAGGAAGAAAATGAGAAATATATAATTATGTTAAATTATACAGAGTATTATTTATATACTAACTTTTTTTTTAATAATCGAGTGGGCTAACGGGTGCATGAGAGATTTACCGCCCTAGTATGACCATATGGGTCATTTAAACCAACATTGAGATTTATTTATAATTTCGAAAAAAAACATATAGGGTTCGTATGGGACGGGGTTAATAAACTGACTAAAATTATAAACAGGGTAAAAATTTATAAACTGTTGGTAAAGTAGTTAAAAATTTATGAAAAAATATAAACTCCGTATGGGACGAAAAACAGTTTATATGTAAAAAGTGGAGTTTATTTGATTGTTATTAGGGGTATTGTGGTACGTTCAAATCAAATAAACAAAATAAACCCCTAAATAAGCTGCATTGTCCGGCTTAAATTTAAACCAAAATTTTTAACCGGTTTTTGACTTCTTTTGACTCCCATACCCAATTAAACCGGTTTAATTTTTTACACAGCTCAAAGTTACTAATTTCAGCCGGTTGAATTGGGCAACCATACACAGCCATAACCACTTTAAAATTTTAAATAAAATATAAATAAATTCATTTTTTCAACTTTTAACTAGGAGTAGTTTAAAGATCTCACGCTTAATAGATCGTTTTCATATAAACTGTGCAGCAATTGAGAAATTGATTTGAAGAGGAACAATCTGTGCCTTGATTTGCCTGCTAATTAATACAGGCATTGATTACAAAAGGAACTTGCATTTAATTGATTGGGCCGATGAAACATGGTTGGAATTCATTCTCAAGTTGTGTTACGTGTGTTGCTTCTCTTTCTTAATTTCTTCTTAGAGTTTTAATTGTCAACAATAGTAGATTGGACCTTTTTTCCATTTTCACCTTAATTTGTGAATTGTTGTTACACTCATCTCCAAGGATTTCACCCTAAATTTTCACCTCAAATTTCCCAACTTAAACCTAATCGGGCTATGCCTATCTTTGGAAATCTCAACCTCCACGTCCTCCACATTATCAATGTTATAGTACTAAAGGATAAGTCGCATAAAACATGTGGCGGCTTTTCCTTTAAAGTATGATTTTCAGTTATAAAATTAATTTAAATAAATTAGAATTTTTATTTAATTTATCCATTTAAGTAAGATATGCTATATATATTTGCTAAAAAATATATATAATTTAACTAAAATATCTAAACTAATCTTATCGGTTTAAGTTATAAAATCTAAACAAAAATCTAAACTAATCTTAACAAAAAAATCTAAACAAAAAAAAGGATAATTGTTAGGTTCGAAAATTAATTGAAAAGATAATTAATGCCTCCTAACAATAATTAATAAATCAAGTAGCTTATCTAATTGTCATATACGTAGTATATCCTAATTTGTGATTTATATCCACCGGCCTAACAACCTATCTAATTGTCGTATATATCCCGATTGTCGTATATATCCAAATTAATTGCAGATATTCTAAATAACTAAAAAGATATGTCATATTATATCTCTTCTCTGTATATTGAGTTAGTAATCTTATGGTATGTCGTATGAAAAGTTTTTTTCAACCGAGCTAGATCGGATTACCCACAATGACAAGTAATAAAGCTAAGACGTCCATAGAGAAAAATAATAGGAAGGTTCAAAAGAGAGGTATGTTAAATATTTAATTTTTACATTTGTACGGGGATTCGTTGTTGTTTGATTATCAATTTTATTTTTTAAACCTACATTACATACATATATGCATGTATATATCTTTTGTTAATTTAGATTGAATGGGTTTTAGTCATGTAGATCGATCGTCGATCCATGTGTCTAAACGAATGATATAATTTGAAACTGATTATTACACCGAGTCGATCATTGGATTGTTAACCCGCACAAACGTTGATTGCGGGTTCAAGAATATCGCATACATAATACTTGGATTCAATGTTTTAAAACTTAGCGATGATCCATCAATTCTTCAAAAGTATACGGAGATCGTTGCTAAACATAAGGTAAGCATCAATGCTTAATATATAAATTATTATTTAATCAATTGCATGTACACTTTCGTAGAGTATTTCACATGTTATTGTTCTTTATTCCTTATACTTGATCCTTATATGTATATTATCTCAAAGGCGAGGGATGCGACCGATAATCTATCGAATCCAAGTGATGCAATCTCTATTTCAAATACGGATGATTCAATTCTGATTGATAAATACAAAACTGAATGTTATGGTACAAAGATATATAACCAATAATCATTTGTTCTCTTTAGGAAAACTATCTCAAATAAATAATCAATTAAGCAGTGTCAATGAATGAAAAATAAAAGAAAATGGTTAGAATTGTTGCTTGTGGCGCGCGCATCTTCAAATCAAATTTAAAAGCATGTAGCTTATGTCAATGTTTTTTTTTTGTCCAAATGACTTCTAAAAGTGAAAGTTTAGACACGTGATGCAGATGATCCGGGCTATAAATGTTAATCCACGCAAGGTAATAAACGAATTTCATATCTAACCACCAATATTTACTAAATCATCAATAAGATTTGCTTTCCAGCCTTTATCTTCAACAAATATTATCTTATAATAAATAAATAAATAAAACATTTCGTCAATTTCTGTTATTTCCACGTATTCTCTTATTCTTGCATTTGATTTTTATTATAATGCTTTAATTTTCTTATTATTTAGCATTTGATTTTTTGTTATCATTCAATATATTAGAAAATGCTTGTTAATTCATACATTATACTTATATTTTTATATTGGAAATTTTAAATAATGAATTATATTATATGCAATATATTTCGAATACGTAAGACCCGTGCACTGCACGGGAACTGAACTAGTTAACCCTAGTTCGAGTAATTCGTAATTTGATCTTTCTATATATACAACAATAACAAATTCAGTATATCTTGCTTATAACCAAAAACAAAATAAACCAGATATTACTCCGAATGATCAAACTTAAGATAGCAATATTTGAACACGTACTAATCGAACATGTGCATTCCTTCAAAGAATGGTATACAAATAACATAAACCATTTCGGAATGGCTCACTGAAAAGGACTTGCGGACAGTACCCAAAGGTCCTCAGTTCAAACCCCGGATATGACCGCTCTTTATTTACAAATTCAAGGTATACAAGTAACATATATCAAATCATGCATAACATATTCATGAAAGTAAAAAGGAAAAAAGCGATCTAAGACATTAAGCAAACATAAGCTAAGTGTATTTCCAAAAGAGGCAGTGGGAGGACATCAAGCAAACATGGTTCAATTCTTAAATTAATGAATGTGTGTTCTTATAAAAACAAATTGAATATGTATCGGACAAGTACATGTGGTTCATTGCGAAATATATACTCCGTATAGAGTAATAATAAATATACGTTTCATAAGTGCCAATAAAAAGTGGAAAACTGAAGAATTACCGAACAAAGTACCACAATGAATAATTGATGAAAATCTGCATACCAGCATCCCAGTTAATGAAATTGAAAACATACTCTACTGGAAATCTGGTAAACATGGATGGTTATCCAAGACATCAGCTCTGAACATAATTACGGAACGTAATAAAGTGCAATGCAAGAAGATGAAAAAACATGGATTTAGAAAATAGAATGCTTTCCAAAAGTGAAAAACTTTTTATAGAAACGAATACAAAAAGGACTACCAACAAAGGTGTAATGTTATGTGATATTTTTCTATGTCTTTTATGCTTGTTTGTTGCATGTAATATTGTGTGTATGTTTGTAACATGTATGTGCATATGATGATCATACATATAACATAATAAAATATGTATATACTATGTATGGATGCATATATTAAGCCTAAATCTTGACCGAGTTGTATTGAGCTGTTTTTGGACTTGATCCTCTTACAAGGTTAAGGATAATATATGAAGTGATAATACATAGATAGTATATTATATTATATGTATAAGTATGTGTGAGCTTATATTCTCGGTTGGGCTTTAGCCCATACAGAGAGTAAAGGCCATTGATTGCCGGAGAGCTGCAGCCTACAGGTAGCCCAAAGCTGAGCTCGATTCTCTCATTAAGTGGAACGCGGCGTTTTGGCTTTGGCTGAGACTTGGAATAGACAGATCTAATTTAAATTAGGGGTGGAAAGTTCCCTAATTTTTACAAAAACATGGACACTTTCCTAATTTGGCCGAAAATTTTGCGCCTTTAGTGCAAATTTTCTCAGAAAAATATTTAAGTAAAAAAAAATATTTTTGTACTATGATTCGTCAAAATATTTTTGTTACAAATTTGTATGAATGAACAAATATAATATTGATGTAATTTTTCAAAAAGTTTAACAATAATTTTGATATAAACTTACTCTCTCCATTCTAAAAAAATATGTCGTTTTACTAGTATAGAAGTTTTTTTTAGGGATAAAAACTATATAAAGTATCTAGTTTTTTTTTTTATAATTTTTTTTATAATTTTATAGTTACACTATTAATAAGTATGAACTTGTTAAAAATTTTTATAAAAAGATGGATATTTTATATACTCCATAGTTTTTATCATCCTAAAGAAGCATGCGTAAATAGTAAACGACATATTTTCGCAAACGGAGGGAGTATAATTTTGTAGCACATGCACATCGATCTTCATTGCGACAGAAGGCATAGGCCGCATAGCTCTATAGCCGATGGACCTCAATCAAACTTTTTCCAAAAAAAAAAATTCATAGAGAGGTTCCTCAATCAAACTCAAGCAATGTGTGACTCTGCGGTGGCGTGGGTTGGCGATCTTCTCCAAGGTTTTGGTTATGGCTGTCGGAGTCAGGATTAGGCTCTGTATGAGTGTATGGCCTCAAACAGACACCTCGGGCTTGGTTCCCCAAGCTCAAACTCTTCCTTTTGCAGCATCACTTGTCGGCTTGCAAGTCTGACTCCTCTCTCTTCATTTGTCGAGCTCGTGGCTTCACTCTATTTGTTCTTATTTACGTTGACGATCTTATTATCACTGGATCCTCTCAATCGACTATTGATCAGTTTGTTCTTCGCCTGAATAGTGCTTTCTCCCTGCGTGATTTAGGTGCCTTGCACTGTTTTCTTGGCATTGAACTCCTTCCGCAGGATGGATCTATTCTGTTGACTCAGCAAAAGTACATTCGAGACTTGCTTCTCTGCAGCAAGATGACAGACGTCCGTCCCATCGCATCTCCTGCCGAACCTGGATCTCGTCTTATCCAAGCTGGTGATCCAGTCACAGATCCTCATCTATATCGGAGCATTGTTGGTGCTCTCCAATATGTCACCATCACGCGTATGGAGATATCTTATATGTTGTCAACAGAGTGTGCCTATTTATGCATAACCCCACTGAGATTCATTGATCTGCTGTCAAGCGCATCCTGCGCTACCTCAAAGGCACTTTATCTCATGGTCTACGTCTTCGCTCAGCCACCGATGCTCGCTTAGTTGCCTTTACGGATGCTGGTTGGGCCTCTAACATGGATGACTGTCGATCCCAACATGGCTTCGCCATTTTTTATGGTGGTAACCTTGTTAGTTGGTCTTCCCGAAAGCAAAAGGTGTTTGCTCGCTCTAGCACTGAGGCTGAATATCGCGACATTTCCTTCACCGCTGCTGAACTCCTCTGGCTCCGCCAACTTCTGGCCGAACTTCAGACACTAGTGGCGGGTTCTCCAATTGTCTTGTGTGACAACCTCAGTGCCACGTACATGTCCACCAATCCTATTCTACATCAACGGTCCAAGCACATCCACATTGACTATTTATTCGTCCGTGAACAAGTGGAGGCTGGGGACCTTGTTGTCCGTCATATTCGCTCTCTGGACCAGACTGCAGACATCTTCACCAAGGCCCTTGGCAGTGGCCGGTTCATTACGCTTCGTGACAAGCTTCATGTGCACCCTCCGCCATGAGCTTGCAGGTGGTATTAGGATAGAAACAAATCTTTATTTTGATAAATTTGTATCTTTCATATATTCTTCTGTATATCCCAAGCATTGTAACCCTATATATTCTCATATTGTCAATAAATGAAATTAAGCTTTCTCACAAACATATATATAATCTCTATAGGGATCGTGGTAGTGTGTATCGTGGCGTCTTCACTACTCGGGTTGACTGCTTCCCTAGAGTTTCGTCCTCACTGTCCACAGGATGATTGAGTCCTAATGTATGATGTATCGCCGACCTACGGTTCTGCTTCAGGGTGAGGCTTGACTCCGTCCGTCGTTTTAGTCCATTTCCTGTTTGAATTGGTCTTAATTGGTCTGCCTGCTGGTTTCGTTTTTTGTAGAGTTCGTTTGTCTGAGTTTGCACCATTTTGTATTGTTGTATGTTATGGTTTGTAGGCGGTTATCCTGTTGTCTGTCGGCTTGGCCGACCTTCAATTTTCAGATACGTCTGAGCTTGGATTCTTACTTAATAAAAAAGGTGTTATTATCAATGCATCCTTTTACTATTTTGGACATAAATTAGAACCACATTTAAAAAAGAAAAAGAAAAAGAAATTATGTTTATACTCTATATGTTTATATTGAAACTAGCGGTTTTTTAAACTAAAATCTTGATAATATAAAAAATAATATTATAAAATATTAATAAAAGTTAAGATAAAATCATTAAAATATTTGCCATAAATGTATCTTATAAATATCTCAAAAAATTATTTTTAAGAAAACATCATGTAAAAGTATAATACATAAACATAGATATTTAAATCACTTAGTAAAAATAATAATATCATTGTAACTTTTTTAAAATGTGATGTGGTATAACTTTTCTCTAAAATGATATTGGTTATGCCATATCATCAAAAAAGCGATTTTTTTTCTCGAAATATTCACGATTTAAAAAATAATTACAAAAATGGGCATCGATTGAAACAATTTGTCAAAATATTCACGAATATATATAGTAAATGTCATAAAAATTAAAAAATATATAATTGGTTTGAAAAGATAAAAAAAAGGAGAAAATAATAATTAAAGGAAATAAATTTGAGTTAAGCCCAGTAGCTATATTAAATTAAATTCAATGTTTTGAATTAAGCTCAATTGTTAATGGAAAAAAGAGATAAAGGAGAAATAAAAAAAATGAATGAAAAAAACTAATGGGTCAATATTCCTAAAACTACTCTAAGGTTGACACGTAAGCAAAGTCTTCTGAATTAAAGTTATATATAGATATTTATAAATTTTTATTTAAAAAATCATATTTAATTTTTTTTTAAAAAAAAAAATTATTTCTAACATAATCAATTTTCTAGCTATCTAAATTTTTTAAAACATAAATTTTAATGATAAAAAGTTATAAACCTTTCAACGTATATTTGTGTATATAGAATATACACGTGTATAAAACAAAATCGAATATTGATTGATTTATTTGGAAAAAGAATGAATCGAAAGTTAAGTTACAACGAAGATTATATATATGAATATGATGGTGGTTGGAAGCCTTGGAGTTGGAGAGTTGGAGGTGTACCACCGATAAAGGAGGTTACACTTAAATGACAAGCTATCCAACGAGACATTGATCGCCAATTAATGGGTTCCAATTTAATTGTTTACATTATACTGAGTACTACAATATACCTGATCGATCGAGTTAGGGCCTTAGGGGCATTAAAAATAAAAACGACGTGTTCTAAATTTTTATGGATGCGAATTGGAAGGTCTGTGGAGTAATTAAGCAGATTTTTGTGTCCGTTAACTCATTACCGTATGTAGACGAGTTAAGTATAATCTAATAATTGAAGCTGAAAAGTGAATTAAAGTAATTTTTATTTTTCAAATTTTAAAAGTGATTGTGAATCGAAATTACAAATAAACCCCCAAGCCCGATGTGGAAAATCAAATATGTAGCTAGCTTCGATTAAAATTGCATAGATTCATTAAAGATGTAATTAAACGATTGATTACATTGTACCTACACGAAAAACATCATCATCGATAGGAACAATATGTTTTACTTGCCTTTCACGATGATATATCATCCCTGAGCTGACAAAATCTTACCAATCTGAACTTTTATCTTAATTCACGACTTGAATTGATATTTACCCGATCCTATCCGTGCTTATAAAGTTATAATAATAAGAACGCTTTAAATAAAAAAGTGTGCTCTTTCATATTTTCCTCTGTGAGACTACGAGATTGATGTAAAGTCTCCTTGAGGGTTTCAATTCATTGATAATCATATATATAGGTTACAAAGGTATTGGGCCTTTGGGCCCACTATACAATATAAGACCTATGTAATCTATCAAACCCCGCAGTCGAAAGTGGAGGGTCCCGTACAGTGAGACTGGACCGAAAATCAAGGAACAACTGTCGAGGTAAACCCTTGGTGAATATATCAGCGTATTGATAGGAGGACGGGACATGTAGAACGCGGACATGTCCAATGGCAACTTTGTCCCGGACGAAGTGGAGATCGAGCTCAATGTGCTTCGTTCGTTGATGCTGGACTGGGTTGCTAGCCAGATAGACGGCGGAGACGTTGTCAGTGTAGACCAGGGTGGCCTTCTGAAGAGGGCAACGGAGCTCAAGAAGGAGATTGCGGAGCCAAGAGCACTCGGAGACAACGTTGGCAACACCTCTGTATTCTGCCTCAGCGCTGGAGCGAGACACGACAGACTGGCGCTTGGCTGACCACGACACGAGGGTGTCGTTGAGGAAAACATAGTATCCAGACGTGGAGCGACGTGTGTCAGGACAACCACCCAATCCGCATCAGTATAAGCAACGAGGTCAAGCTTAGAGGAAGGAGTGATTGTGGTGCCCAGCTCGAGAGTGCCGCTGATGTACCGAATGATCCGCTTCAAGGCCTGAAAGTGGGGTTCCCTGGGCGCATGCATGAATAAGCAGATCTGCTGAACAACGTAACTGATATCGGGCCGGGTGAACGTAAGATACTGCAGTGCACCGGCGAAGCTCCTGTACAACGTCGGATCATCAAACAACGGACCAGAATGAGCACTGAGCTTGTTGGATGTATCCACAGGGGTGGCGACTGGCTTACAGTTACTCATCTTGGCGCGAGCAACAATCTCAGCAGCATACTTACTCTGAGAGAGAAACAGCCCAGACGAATGCCGATGAACAGCAACTCCCAAGAAGTAAGATAATTGGCCCAAATCTGACATGGCGAACTCAGCACTCAACTGTGAAATAATCGACGTACGAAGAGCATCAGAAGAGGCGGTGAGAATAATGTCGTCGACATACAGTAACAAAAATGCCATGTCTGAGCCTCTGTGATAGATGAACAAAGATGAATCCGAGCGGCTGCCAGTGAAGCCCAGGCGTAGCAGATGAGAAGCAAAGCGCTGGAACCAAGCTCGCGGAGCCTGTTTCAGACCATACAGAGAGCGCTTCAGGAGACAGACGTGCTTGGGACGATCAGCATCAGCAAACCCCGGCGGCTGAAACATGTAAACTGTCTCATTCAGATGACCATGAAGAAAAGCGTTCTTGACATCCAGCTGATGAATGGCCCAGTTGCGTGACAACGCTAAGCTCAACACCACTCGGATAGTGGCAGGCTTGACGACGGGGCTGAAGGTCTCCTCACAGTCAATACCTACCTACTGAGAACGACCGTTGACCACAAGACGTGCTTTGTAGCGCTCCAACGTCCCATCAGAGCGGAACTTGTGCCGGAAGAGCCACATGCAGCGAATGACATTCGCCTCAGGAGGGCGAGGGACCAGAACCCAAGTATCATTCCTTGTAAGAGCCCTGTATTCGTCGAGCATAGCCGCTTGCCAATTCGGGTCGAGGAGGGATGTTTTGTGGGAGGTCGGGATGGGGGAAAGGGAGGTTGGGTTAGAGGCAAGGGGGATTGTGAGTCGGAGGGGGCAACAGGAGATGCGGCGGGGGGAGGTCGCAGCCACGGCATGCCCGTGGCCTGGTGATGTGCCGCGGCCGCGGCATGCTGCGGCGGTCGCGGCCAGTGTAGGGGGTGGGGAGTCGGGTTGGAAAATTGATGGGCGGCATGGGGTATGGCGGCATGGGGCATGGGGAAGATGTATGGTACGATGCGGATGGGTGATGTGAGGTGTTCATGGAGACGATCTGACGGGGTCGGAAGACACCGGAGACGCTGTGGGTGTGTGGTCTGGTGGTAGGGGTGGTGGTGGGGGAGAGGCAGGAGCACCGGGAGAGCTCTGGGGAAGAAGAAAGTGAGGGAACGATGACTCTAACTCAGATGGAGACACAGGAGGTGTAGAAGAGGGGAGGGGAGGAGAAGCAAAGGGGAAGCGAGACTCGTCAAAGGTGACATGACGAGTCTCGAGACCTCTTGCACACTCGAACCAAGAATCGAACCCAAGACCTCTTGCACCCTCATACTGAATTCATCCACTTTACACTCCTGCCACCCGAGCTACAGAATTGTGTTGTAACTTTGTGCATTTACTTAATCTAATTACTGAAAAAAACTAAATATATAAAAAAATATTTTTTTCGAGAACGGTTTATAAAAATAAATGAGAACGCTTTAAAATAAAAATGTGTTCCCTCTAGTTAAATTTGGTTTTGGGAAGACACTTTTCTTATAAAACCGTGTTTGTTTTAGTTTTTTTAAGCACGATTTACATGAAAACCGAGCTAATTATTCCTTTAGAAACAAACGAGAACGGTTCTATAGAAAAGCGTGTTGATTTTAGTTAAAGTTGGTTTTGGGAACAAACTTGTAAAATGAAACCGTGTTCGTTTTAATTTATTTTTAAGCACGCTTCACACGAAAACCGAGCTTAATAGTTTTCAAAAATAAATGAGAACGGTTTTATAGAAAAGCGTGTTCGTTTTAATTAAATTTGATTTTGGGAACACACTTTGAGAATTAAGCCGTGTTCGTTGTAATTTTTTAAGCACGCTTTACACGAAAATGGGGTTAAATATTTTTTTACAAATAAACGAGAACGGTTTTATAGCAAAGCGTGTTTGTTTTAGTCAAAAATGGTTTTGGGAACACACTTTGAAAATTAAACCGTGTTCGTTTTAAGTTTTTTTTAAGCACGCTTTACACGAAAACCGGTCTAAATATTTTTTTAGAAATAAAGGAGAACGGTTTTATGGAAAAGCGTGTTGCTTTTAGTTGAATTTGGGGTTGGGAACACACTTTTAATATAAAACCGTGCTTAAAATAAAAAAATAAGCACGCTTGTCAAAAACCGTATCCAACTTACCATGTTCCACCCCTTATATTTGTTGTAAAGGCTCGGATTTTTTTAAATAATAAATTCCAACAAATAATATAAAATGGATTTAATGCAAAAAATAAAAAAAATAATAATAATAATAAATAAAATCAGATATTTTAAGGAAAACCCGTCCTCAATTTAATAAATTGATTTTTGAAACTCTTAAAACGAATTTCAATCAAATTTTAAAATTTAATTTCGAACGAGTCGGAAACTAATTTTGGAACGCACCTCGAGACCACAACTTCCGTCTCATAGCACCAATTCGATCTTATCAAATCTCTACACTTGGTCCCCTTGTTGACCAATTCCAACTCATCTTCCCCTATTTGGCAAATCTTATCATCTTCTCCTCTCACTCCCTTCCTTGATTCCCTTTTATTTTGGAAAACAAATAAAGCTCTCTCTCTCTCCCTCTCTTGTACTCGGATTCAGCACCTTTCCC
This sequence comes from Persicaria maculosa, assembly GCA_963922045.1. NCBI lineage: Eukaryota > Viridiplantae > Streptophyta > Magnoliopsida > Caryophyllales > Polygonaceae > Persicaria > Persicaria maculosa. The sequence goes on from OY998262.1 coordinate 62,981,895, forward strand.
CACCCAAACTGCATAAAATCAGGCCCCTTTTTTTTACTCATTCCCAAACACAGCAAACAACAATTCTACTTCTCTTTTGAAATCATTCTTTAGAAATGAGACAAAGACCTGCAACTGGCCTTATCTTCACAAATCAGGAACACAGCCTTCCCCCAGGCCACCTTCTTCCGCTCTCCGGCCGCCGTTCAAGACGCCAGAACCACCACCGCGCCCAGGAGCCAAGCCGGCGCAGCCCTTCCTCCCCTTCGATCCTCTGTTCCACTTCTTGTCCGCGGTAAGGTCTCACCCTCCTCTTCCTTGCTTGAAATCAATGTAAACTTCACCCTTAACCCTCCCTCTTTCTTTCTGGGCTGAGCTTGTTTGATTCCGACCGTGGCGAAGCCAAGTCGCGCCTCCGACGACGATTTCCGGCGACGACCTCGAGACCATCGGGTGAGCTTCCTCTTCATTCTCGTTCTGTCCTTGTGGTGTCGGTCGGGGTGGGGGATTCGCGCCGGATAGGGAGCCGCCGGAACCTGGGTCTCGTTTCCATTCCCTCTGTTTCACCGTCGCTCAGATCTGTTCTTTCTTTGAGGAGGGAGACGGGTTCGGTTTGTTTTTCTTTTAATTGGGTCCGGTTCTGTGATTTTAAAACAAAATGGGGCTTAAAACCGGTTCACCTCCTTTAGATTTATTTTTGGGCCGGGTATGGGTTTTCCGGGTTTGGGCTTCAGATGGATCCGGGTTTGAGAGTTGGGCCTTTCCTTTCCTTCCTTTGTTTGGTCCGGTCCATTCTTTCCTTTTCTTTAGCCGGGTCGGATCTGTCTTAAAAGAGATGTGGGTTGGGCTGATGTTTTGGGTTGTTGTTGTTATTTGTTATGTTTAAATGAGTGGTTACTTATAGTTACATATGTTATGATTTTACTTAATTAGTGTTAGTTTATTATCATTATTATATTATTCTGTTTTGGAAAAATGTATTTTCTGAAATTATGAATATCCGTCTTAAAGGATTTTAAAATAATATTATTAAGATATGTATTTTGCGATCTTTAAATATGTACTTTTGGGGATTCTAAAATGACTTATTAGCTCGGATTATAATTATGAGTTGTAAAGAGGATTTAATTTTGATATTTTATTTAGTAAGAATCGTTTGTTAAACTATTTAAAAAGGGACCTTAATTTCGAAAATATCTTTTAAGGATTTGTTGTTTAGAGAATCCAAATGTCGGAATTATTTCTATAACATGATTTTGAGGTATTGGTTTTAAGGTTCAAATGTTTAATGTCGGGATTCTTTATCTTGGTTTGATGATGTTGGTTTTGAGAAGGAAGTTTGGAATTATTGTGGTATGATTTCATCAATGGGGTTGATTGGAAGAATGAATTTGGTTAATGTTGATCATATCAAAAAGGTTTTGGAAAATGGTTTTACCGTCGATCGGTTTTAAGGATGTTGAGAACTTGAGTCTCGTGCGTATGAATGTTGGTTCGGTGACTTATGAAAATGGCTTGATAATAGGTGTATATTGCTTTTGGATTGCTTTGGACTTGCATTTGGGCCCTTGCTTGTGTTATCTTGCTGTTCTGCATCTTCAGGTAAGTTCCCTAGGGGGCTTACTCAGGTTGGACATTCATGCCTGTTGTTGCATTTTATGTTAGGTGTTGCATATGCATAAAAGCATGCCATGTAGTATCATGTTTAGGTTGCACTAATTGATTGAGCATCTGTTTACTTTATGCGTTTGAAACAGAACGACCGTTATCTGTGATAGTCCTAGAGTCTTTGCTAGGGTCATAGGGTAGCCCAGCCTCATCGGGTACCCTGAGTCAATCGAGTCATGAACTTCCTTATATTATGATATGCCTGCGGGCTTTATTGTGGAGCGGGTTAGGCATGCGTGCCGCCCGATTATGATGGAATGCACTCACGAGCTGGCCAGTCTCCGCCCTACCGGAAGGGGGTGGAGGTAGGAGAGGGATATGCCACTTGGCATTGTCTTGGGCCCTTTACAGTATTTTTACACATTATTATAACTAGGAGCATGCTAGTGTGTTTGACTTTCGTACTGCATTAGAGCATCTTTATTAGGTATAGCACATACTATGTGGCCTCAGCGAGGACTGCCGGTCCCGCATGAGTGGCTCGATCTGACTCCTTTCCCCGTTCTTTTTTTAAGGTATTTTCTGCAGATCTTGTTTGCTCCTTGCTTCTATGACGGGAAACCCTTTGGCGAATCGAAGAACCTAGCTAATATTCTAACTTGGTAAAATAGTAATCACTTGCTTATGATTTGGTTTGACCCGGCTTTGTCGTGGCATTTGTATCCTAGTTTTGCTTCTGCTTTACTTTCGGTTGAACTGGATTTTGCGACATAGTCTTAGGACAGGTAAAGGGTACCCAATGGCCCTTCGATGTTTTTAGGGTTTGAAATCCCTCCTTCTACTAATCTTAAATGAGTTTGAAACCTCGACCCGTACCTGGATTGCAAGATCCGAACAAGGGGTTTTATCCCTTGAAACGTAACCCGGAAATTATAATTCTGGGCTGTTACATTTGTACTAGTGCCTTTTCCTCTTTCGACCGTTGAAGATCTTCTTCTCCGGCGAGATCCCGCAGTGCTTGAAGATCGAGGGCTCCTCCGCCGACCAACAACCACTCAATGTTTGGGTTTTCTCCTTGGATTTGAGTCTGTATCCCAGATCTGAGTTTGTGAAAGAAACTCTTCTTCTTTCTTGCTTATTTTCGTGTTTCACTTTTGTTTTTTTTCATTGGATCTTTACTTGTACTCTCGGATTTGCTTCAATCCGTATTTCTTCTTTTTATTAGTGGATTAGGGCTTACTCTTGAGGCCCTGGGGACGTAGGATTGTGGATCCGAACCTCGTAAACAAACCTCAAACCTCGTATTCTTCTCCTTTCTCCTCTGATTTTTGTACTCGTTTTTTCTGTTTCTTCGAAACCAAAACTTTCGCGATCTTGCTTTTCATAAACTTTTTGACACATTAAAAAACGTGTTAAAAAGTCAAAAGACCTAAATTATGAGACGGATAAAGTATCATCTAATGTCCATTTTTCGAGTTATCTTCACATATTTCTCCAATTTGATTTTTTTTAAGCAAGGAAAGTAATTAGGAGGGAAACCGACGACGTGCAGCTCGACACCTTCCTAGAGCGTCCTTCTGAACGAGAATATCAAGTTCTGTATCGATCTCCAGATGTCCGTCGATAGGGATACTATAAGCATGACATGCGATCCTGTCAACAACGACATTAGACTCCCTGAAAATATGACGAACAACAACATTAGAATACTCGAAAAGGTCCAGTTTTGTATCTGATAATAAGAACTCTATACGTATTCCAAAGACACTTCCAATCTCTTAAAAGCTCTATATGCTGTTGTGAAAACCTAAATTAACCATGATTTTAATTAATCAATGTTTGCAAATTGCAAGTGAAACCGACCCATCAATCAACATATAACAGAATAAACCTGCATATTCAATTCGGATGTTAAATTTCGACGATGTCGATTGAACTATACAAAATGACGTCTTAACTATACAAAATGACAGTCATGTCATATTTTTTTTTTTCATATGTGAAGGAAAAAAAAAAGATCTTATACGGAAATAATGAACTAAATAAGTCTAGTATATAAGTCGGTAGACTATTTGTATATATTAACAATTGACTTTAAGATGAAACTCGATCTATGTATAGGTTTAACCAGGTTTATTAACATTTGATCAGAAAAATAAAATAAATTTCTAACTTACAAACTTAAGCCATTATGTATAGGTTTAACCAGGTTTATTAACATTTGATCAGAAAAATAAAATATTTGCTCTTCAATCCCAAAAATTTAAACCAACGGCCAACGGGACAAAGGTTTTATATCCCCTTATATTTTGTCAAGATTTAATTAGCTTCGTAACTAGCGCACGTTTGACTTTTTGACATGTTTTTTAATACTCCCTTCGTTTGAAAATATTTGTCGTTTGTCTTGTAGTGCACGCTTTTTAAGGAGATAAAAACTATATAAAATATATTTTTTTAATTAATTTTTTTTATATAATTTCATACATATAAGTAGTAAGTATAAGATTATGAAAAAAATTTAATTAAAAAAATTATATTTTTTAGAGTTTTTAGCTCTTTAAAAAACGTGTCGAAAAGTAAAACGACAAATATTTTCAAATGGAGGGAGTAAGGTATAAAATTTTATTTATAGATTTTAAAAATATATTCATACTTATTAGTAATAATATTGAAATTGTTTTTAAAAATTAATTAAAAATTTGATATTTTTATAGAGTTTTTAGTTTTTAATTTTTTTTTATTAAAAAATCAATCAAATCACCAATATTTTGAGGCAGAGGGATATATAGTTGTGGCAATGAATGGAAAACACTTAATAATAATAATAATAATAATAATAATAATAATAATAATAATAATAATAATAAGGTAAATCCAACCAATTAATACTCTTGAGTCTTGATGGGTCGTTAACAAAAAGCAAACATATATCGGATTATATCCACAATCTAACCAATGAATTAAGCTAATATCGCCGTCTGTCGACTTTGTTGGTTTATCTAACTAATATCTGCTAACTTTGTTGACCTCTCGATAAACCAGGTAAATTTGTCCTCGAATTATGAGCTAATAAAAAAATAATCGACATGAAATAGATACTATAATCTCATACCAAATCTTTAAACAATCCGACACCGACCCTGCTAATAAGTAATAATAGGTGTCGTAGAAGCTAGTGTGCAGTTACCTCTCCGGGAAGCAAATTGCATTCGACCATCAAACCCAGATTGATGCAATTATATATTTTGGGCTATGGTAGGCTGATTAGATGGGATATAGTAATAAGTATTGAAGATCCAACTACCTCTAATTTATGAAGATGTGTACTATTGGGCGGGGTTCCACTCCTCATCTATGACATCTGACACAGGATTGCACTCATCGATCGATTAACTCTCTCACATATTACATTAAAATGTTACATCTAATTTTACAACTACTCGGTCAATCTTAAACGTTTTAGAGTGGATGGGACTGACCTCGACGAGTGATGAGCTTGATCTAGGATCCATCGAGTCGAGTATGGGGCGCATCGAGTGAAGCACACACTGAAAACGTACTGCGAATGGGTGTATGTAACGAAAATAGACATAGTAGCCGAAAATGTAGATGAAATTATAGGCTTACTGAAATCCGTTAGTTTGGTCTCATTCACAATTGGCAATAGAAGGAGTAGCCCACCGACTCATATACTAGGGCTTGATATATTTAACTTTCCGATGTGGGACACTTTGGTCTCATTCACATCTCTAACCTAGCTAACCCCAAAATCATCTGATTTCAGCGATAGAGATCTGAAATGTTATGAATGATACATCTGATATCAAATCAAATTGTCACATTGTGGAGATACATCCCATGTTAAAAGGTTTAAAATTCGAATCTTTTTGAATAGGAGAATCAACCCCTTAACTGAATTATACAATAACTGATGGGCTTCTTCTGACTTTCCAAGAGAAGACTCTATATAAACTCGGGTTTAGCAACATAACTGATGGGCTTCTTCTGACTTTCCAAGGGAAGACTCTATATAAACTCGGGTTTAGCAGGGGTTGAGTCTAATCAAATTGTACTAATAAAAAACAATTAAAAACACATCAGTTCAAACCTTCAATTTTCTAGACAAGAATTGGGCTCCAACCCGGGATACAAGTCTAGCCCACTAATTGGTGAGCAACCAAGTAACAATGCGCTCATTACTCGTGGGCCAAGCCCACCTAATAGTTGAACAAGATTTGCTACGTGGGCCCAATAGGTTTCTCAATGGGGTTAACGTTTTTTGTTATAGGATCCTCATTGTACTCCCACAGTCCCATCTGTTCGCCAAAAATGTTAGTTTACTGTTTATATATATTTTTTTAAGATGATAAAAGCTATATGAATTATTTATTTTTAAATATTTTTTTAACAATTTATAGTTACTATTAGTGAACAATTTTACATAATTTTTATCATTCTAAAAAACATGTATAAAGAATGAATATATATACATGTTTTTTAGAATCATAAAAAATTATGTAAAATATCTATATATATTCATTCAATTATCTACGATTTAGTCTTCCTGTATATTGCGGAACATCTAATAAATCACCCTAACAAAAAAAATTGGTCCGTTATGATTATTTAATTAATAAATGGGAAATTCCGTTTGGTGCCCCTGAGGTTTTGACAATTCCGCTTGGTGTCCTAAGGTTTTATTTTGTCCGGATGGTGCCCCTGAGTTTTGTCAAAAGTCCGCCTCATGCCCAAAACTCACATTTTCACTTTTTTAAATCAATAAAATGGCCCATTATTTTTTCTTATTTCACAAGACTCCCTTTATTTTTAACAATGAATAAAATTACCTATTATTTAACTAAATCCAACATAAAAGTGAAAAAAAAACATCTTATATATTTTTTTCAATAAAATCAAACATAGTTTCCAAAATTTTAGCAAAATTTCACCCATTGTTACGATTTTTTTTTGAAGAAAATCAACCTTTATTTTTAACATTACACAAAAGATTCATTATTTTTAATATTTTGCAAAAAAATCTCATTATTTGTCAAACATTTTACATACATAACATACCACCCATTGTTTATAAAAAATTTGCATCAATCCCCCCTCATATTTTTTGAAAAAAAAAATTGACCTATAAATTACAAAAGGGAAAAAAAATCATAAAACCATAATTTTGATTAAAAAAAATTCTCCTTTATTCTAATTGAGTATTGGGTAGAAAAAATCCAACCTCTTATTCATCAATCCACCCTTTATTTTTTACATTACTTTTTCAATAAAATTCTAATCGAGTATTGGGTTAGATTGATCAATTAGGATGGTTCATGTTGGGTCAACTCGATTCGATCCGACATTTTAGGGTTAGGTGAAACCCAAAGACCCGATTTTAAAAGAAAATGATAATTATAATGTATTTATTTCATATACAATGAACTATTGTTACAAATTGAACCGAAAAAAAATATACTACCAAAATATTGAGCCACCGTATGATCAATCGCATTTACAATTATTAAAATTTAGTGAATTATAGGTTAAATATTATTTTGGAAAACAATAGGTGTTAAATATTATTTTGGAAAATAACGAGTGTTTTTATTTTATTTTTTTCAAAGTATGGAAACTAATATGTCTTATGTATAATTTTAAAAACGGTAATGATTTTGTTTTAAAAATTTTGGAAGAAGGGTGATTTTGTGATAAAAGTTTTGGAAATAATATGTTATTTGGTTAAATTTTAGAAATAAATGTGGTTTTTCCAATTTTATCTTGAATTTAGATAAATAATAGGTAATTTTGTTAATTGCTAAAAGTAAAAGTGGTTTTGTGAAATAAGGAAAAATAATGGGCCATTTTATTGATTTAAAAAAGTGAAAATATGAGTTTTGGGCATGAGGCGGACTTTTGACAAAACTTAAGGGCACCATCCGGACAAAATAAAACCTTAGGGCACCAAGCGAAATTGTCAAAATCTCAGGGACACCAAACGGAATTTCCCTTAATAAATTAAAGGTTTGGGCTCTCTCACACTAAAAAGTGGCTAAACACGCCAAGTAAATCCATCTCCACGTTATAAACTCTCCAAATTTTTGTGTCCTTTCCTTATTTCCGTATGATTACGTGTTTGATGAGATTATCTACACAATCGTATGATTATGTGTTTGATGAGATTATCTACAATGATCGTATGCAAATGTATAAATATTTATTTTTCAGACATTTTTTTAGTTACATTGGAGATTTTGGGTGCGTACAAATGTACACATTTGAGCATGCAATTGCAAATTTGAGCACACCATTTCCCTAATGTGCAAAAACTTTTACAAAAAACAAGATAATTTCTTTAGTTTATTTTTATGCTTTTATTTTCCTTTTTGTTATAAATAAATTGTATTTCAATGGTATGAAAAAATGCACATTTCACCAATGGAGCAAATTACTAAAAAGGTGATGTGTATTTTTACACATGTGCAAATGTGTAAATTTTATACAAAACCATTGTGGATGGTCTAATACAGTAAATGGTTAGTGTTGTGATGTGTTGGAACCTTTGTCCCATATCGAAAAACACGAGAACTCGAACCTTGCATATAAGTCAGTGGTCCACTTCTTCTATTGCTAATTGGTTTTATGATGGAAGTATGGAACCCTACTCAGTTTGTGTGCTCGGCTTGGGTGCGCATGATGCGCTCGGACGTGTGGTGTGTCCGGTTCGGGACCCTGGTCTATTATTGGGCTAGCCGGCCTTAAGGCAAGAAGTCAAGTACAACTGGCATATGTTGTGAGGTTAGACAGTTGCACTTGAGGGGGCGCGTTGTGATGTGTTGGAACCTTTATTCCACATCGAAAAAAACGAGAACTCGAACCTTGCATATAACTCAGTGGGCCCGTACTCCTATGGAACCTCACTAGTCTTGTATGCTCGGCTTGGGTGCGTATGATATGCTCGGACGTGTGGACCCCAACGTTATATGATCCGCCGGGATTCACGGGATTCATCAGTTAGTCACAAGACTCACAACTTGTACAAATTACTCGCCTAAAATAATTCCTTCTTCCTTTTTATATCGATTATAACAATACCACATTTCATTTACTATTTATATACGCTTTTTTAAAATGATAAAAAAACTATATAAAATATTAACATTTTTTTTACATTTATTTTTATAAATTCATCTTAATTGTAATAAGTATGAAATTATTTTAAAAAATTATTAAAAAAGTTAATATTTTATATGGTTTTTAATACCTAAAAACATGTATGAATAGTTAAACGTCAAATTTTTAATTAATAGAGGGAGTAGGATTTACTGCACAAATTAATATTATTATTTTTTTTACAGTCGTAATTAAATTAATATCATTATTAGAAATGAATCCAGTCGTAATTAAATTAATATTATTATTGATACTCCGTATTGGTTTGAACTTGAGACTTACCAAAGTTTTATGAATAGACTGTAGTGATTAGATTATAATCCAAATTAATTTGGGAATAATTATAGGAGTAGTTTAGTGCTTATCTCTAATTGCTCCCTCCGATCTAAATTAAGTGACTAAATTAATTGAGTATGCATTGCTTCGGGGACAAAAAGAAAAAATAAGCGTATGCAGCACTTTATATAAACATCACAAATTAGAATGCAGTATCTTAATCTAAGATTAATTTGCTTATTAAAAAGAAAAGAGGTAAATTAATGATGATCTGATCATAAGATTTCATGACCACACGTGCATGAACCGACCGTTCAAACTTAGATCATGTGTTCATGTGCCTCTTATTAATGCCCTTTGAGATAAACAATTATATGTTAATTAATGTAGTATATGTATTTCCCCCGCACCGTCGGAGTTTAATTTCACCCAACCGCTCCGACGGTGCGGTTAAGAGTTGGGGAACGGCATCGGCGGGAGGAGTTCTGCGTGACAGCCAGGGCAACTGGATCCATGGGTTCGTGCATCACATTGGGACGTGTTCGATGGTCTCTGCGGAGTTATGGGGCGTTGCTGATGGTTTGGAACTGCCGAACTGGCCTGGAGTCTTGGCCATAGGAAGGTAGTGTTTGAGACTGACTCGAGGACCGTGATCGAGCTGATTAAGAGTAGAGTCAAGTCTACGCATCCGTGCTTTAGCCTGGTGTCCCGATGCCAGAGCTTCATTAGTAGGGAATGGTCTATACATTTCTGTCATGTGTTTAGAGAGGCTAACTGTGTGGCTGACATTGCCTCTTCTTGTAATTTAGGCGTCTCGCTCCTTGACTCCCCTCCGGGGGGCTTGGAGCCTCTTTTATTAGCTGATGTGCAGGGGAACACTAGGTCTCGCCTATGCCCTGTGGAGGACCCTCCGTGAAGGTGTTGCTGGCATTGGGCGGGGCTTTCTCATGTGCACTTGGCCCCGTTGTATACTCTCTGATTGGTTTTATCTAACGGTTTGGGGAGCCGCTTCTCCCCGTTTTCGCACCAAAAAAAAAATGTAGTATATGTATTCAAATTAAACACTTAAATGTATACATTAATTCATTACTGAGATTCACTGCATTAATTAATATATATAATATACCTTGAAAAACTAATATATACTCCGTGTATTGAAATTCATTTATAAGTTTATAACCCATATCATTAAACTCCATTTTTTGCTTTCGTAGCTTTGCTATAAACATTTTTATGAAATTTTAGGCTGTTCTTCTAATAAAAGGTTTTGGTTTAAAGGTCTATCGTTATAGCTTTGCTATAAGACGGTCAAGACCTGATCGCACCCAAATATTTACCTTATCAAAAAAGAGGACGACATTTTGGCATTATCTTTGCAAAGAAAATGTATTGATCACATTTAAGAAAGTGATATATTTAAAGGGACATTAGCGTTAGGCTCTTTTTATTTGCATAATTCTCATACTTTTATTTTTTGGGGGGTAATGATCATAATATTATATACATTGTGAACATAAACGTTTCTATTCTTATAGAATAAAATATGATTGAAAAATGTGAGTTAAAAACATATATAGCCTTCAACAAGAATATTTATAATCACTTTTAACCTATATTTTGTGTTATTATGTGAGTTTAAAGAATGTGCAAATTGGATAACCTTTATAAATACACCAATTTATTAGATAATTAACAAGGAAAAGAAAGTACACTATAGACCCAAAAAGTAATTAACTAGTAATTGATCTCTCAAAACATTTTCCCTTTGTAAAATCTATAAATTACTTAATTAATTAATTAATAAACTAATTATATAAAAAAAATCCCATAAAATTAAATGAAAATCAAACTAACCTTAATCAGCTAAGGAAACTGGAAACTAAAGATCAAATGATATGATCCAAATTGAAGTAAGATCGATCAGTCAAAGTATGCAACACTATCACTGGAAATTGAGCTAAATCCTCCGGTAGTACTCGACGGCGTCGTATACAAAGACGCCGCCGGCGAAGACGAGGCGACCACCGACACAAGCGGCGGCGTCATTGGAGGCTGAGGCTGCTGCGCAGGGGCGCCCGACACCGCCCCGGCCACCGTGACGGCAGCTCCGGCGGAAGAGCCGACCATGGCGGCGGCAGCGGTGGATGTGAGGAGGGAGTTAGCGGCCTCCCTGTATTTGAACTTCAGGATCTCCGCTCTGACGGCGTTCAGCTCCGCCGTTAGGGTTTGGACTTGGCGTTGCAAGGCGGAGATTGCACCCATGCATCCGTACACCGGGTCCCTCATCCTCACGTTCGCCTCGTAGACTAGGCTGTTCGCTGCATCTGCCCGCTGCCCCTCCGGCACATCCTGTGTGGATACAGATTCTGGATCAGATAGGAGAAGTAGCCCACCAATTTATATACTATTCAAAATAGGTATACCTGAAGCATCTTGGAGACGTTGCTGGCGCCAAAGACTTTGTGGACGGCAGCGAATTTCTGAGGCTCGTGGGGGGAGAAGTAGGGGGAGAAAGGGCACTCCTCGGCGCACCTGCGACGGAGGAGCTTGCAGGCGGCACAAGGGGTGATGGTGTTGAGGACGGTGCCAGATGGGCCCACCATCTGCACTCTCCTCCCCATCTGTTGATGAATCTGATGACCGTTGTTGATATTGGTATTGTTGTTGTTGTTGCTGTTGTTTGTAGTAGCGATCTTAGGGGAGGCATCGATTTCTCGCTTTATCCTCTTCCCTATGTCTTCAAAGTCATCCCTACCATGGCCGTCAACCATATTTGATCGAAATCGGATGACTTCGAGAGGAGGAGTATATATTGATTGTTTAATTAGGCAAAATTGAGCAAGAAATGGGGGAATTGAAGCATGTTATATATGGAAGGGGAGAGATGGAGATGGGTATGGATTTGGGGAAGAAGAAGATGAGAGAGAGAGAGAGAGTGCTTGAAAGGAGGTCAAAGGTGTCTTAAAAGGCACAAGGTGATACAAAATTCATGGGGAAATATGATGATGATGAATTGACAACTATTAGGGGCAGTGTTTATATATCAAAATATGAATATTATATATTTTTTGGGAACTTGGGTTGATTATTTGACAAGTAAAAGGAATATTTTGGTTTTTTGGTAGTGGTGGTGAATGGTGATGGTGGTGGTGGTAGAGGAGTACTTGGGGTGGTGGGTGGACAATTCTGAAATATGAAAGCGAAACCCAAATAGCCAGATCTGCCTCTAATTCATGCTGGCCCACGTGTACTCTGTTTGCCATTCTTTATCATTAGTAGTAAGTCTCGTCCTATATGCGGATAATACGTTAATAGAATATTATAAGAAGTTTAGATGTTTATCAAAAAAAAAAAAGTTTAGATAGATTCTAATAAATAAAAAAATATAATTATAAATATTTTTTTAACCAAAAAATAATATAGATATAAATAATTAGAAGTTTAGATTCTCTCAAAATATAAATAAAATTAACATTTATAGGGTAAAAGGTTTTTTTTCTAATATATCTTTAATTAAATTTCAGATAGTTGATTTTATTTTAATATTTTTTATTAAATATGTAGTATTAATGTTATTATATAATTATATTTGGTAATTAATTTTAATATTTTAAAATATTTTAATTAAATTGCTAAAATTTTTAGTCTTTTAATTAAAATCTATTTAGAAAAATAAAAAAATGACAACGTTAGATATTTGGATGGATTCCAATAAATAAATAAATATAAATATAAATACTTTTTCCACCAAAAAATACTATAGATATAAATAAAATTATTTTACTATATTATATATAATCTAAATATCTTTTATTTAGATTCTCTCAAAATATAAATAAAATTAATATTTATAGGGTAAAAGGGTTTTTTTTTCTAATATACCTTTAATTAAATCTCATGTAGTTGATTTTTAAAAATATTTTAATATTTTTTTATTAAATATGTAGTATTAATGTAATTATATAATTATATTTGGTAATTAATTTTAATATTTTAATTAAATTGCTAATATTTTTAATATTTTAATTAAAATCTATTTAGAAAAATAAAAAAATGAAATGATTTATGAAGTTGTACGCGTGTCATCGTTTTATTGGTTTCGGATATGGGAAGGTGCCCAATATATTGGGGCACCCCAAAATTGGGAAGGTTGTTTACAATGGTTGGGTTTCCCAAATCGAATAAAAAATTGAAATCGGGAGGGGTGCTCTGACCATTGTGGATACTCTTAGCCAGGATTTACCTCGCTTGACATTAGTTTATAAGAGCATCTCCAATAGATTCTCCAATTTAGAGATTTTGAAGTTTTTGAGGAATTTTAAGGCGTTTTATGGTCCAACGGATTTCCCATCTCTTCTCCAAAATGGGGAAGCAACAGAAAACATAGAAAGACTTCCCTAAATCTGCAGCATTCTCCAAAACTAAATTACTCTCCAAATCTACGAAATGGAGAAGTTGTTGGAGTTAAAGCAAAAATAATTTAAATAATATGTATTTTGTTTCCACATTTTGGAGAAATTTTGAGAAAAATGTTGGAGATGATCTAATGGAGTCATGAAGGACATGGTGCAAGATAGGACCCTTGAAAAGATAACACATTTAGATTTGAGGACATATTTAGACAGGGGTAGTTATAGTGAGGGATTTAGGAGTTACAATTTATGGTTCTATGTATGGGCAAAACTGGAGTTTGGTAACTTTGGTTAGCTCTCTACTTTCTTGGAAATAAAAATTTCAGGAAGTAGATATCAATATGTGTGTTTGGTGTTCTTTTTACAAATGAAATAAAACCCAGAAATTTCAAATGCAAAATCCCACCAAATGGTGGAATTGAACTTACCATGAGGGGATGAGTAAGATCTACTTCCTCCATTTTCTTATCTAAAATCTTTATTATTTTATTTCTTTTAGTAGCAAAATCTTTAATTATTATGGAATTTTAATATCCAACTAAACAAAATGTGGTAATTGAGTTGATGGGAATTTATTTTTAACCAAACACACTTTTATAAGTAGATTTCATGGGAATTGAAGTGTATTTCCCAAAAAGTGCAATTCTTATGTTTAACCAAACAATGCTTACTATATATATATATATATATATATATATATTATTTATAACAAGTCGAGGTTCATATTCTAAATATAATATATTTTTAATGAAAAACGGCCATATAATTAATTTGTTGTTAAAATGAAATCAATACATTTTTTTTGGGCTCATGAAATGAAATAATAAGTCAATATATCCACGGGGTTTGGCGCCACACTTCGACTCTTGCAAAAATTGTCATTTATAGAGGTTAAAAGGGGATTAATATAAATACCTCATACCTTGTATTAAAGAGGTATTCAAGGAATAATCAAATTACCCTTTTCTCTCTAAACTCTTCTCTCTCTTACCTTTCCCTTTCCCTTTTCCTAATCTCTCTATCTTTCCCTATCAAATCCATAATCCCTATTTGGAACATGACAAATGATATTTATACTAATCCCTTTTTAACCTCTATACATGACAAAAATGTGCATTTTTTTTTCTTTCTAAAATGTTGTTAAATATGGATAAATTTGTGTTTTCATATTATTCATGTTTACGCTTGAATGTAGTTCTTTTTTTATTAAAAATGAGTAAAACATTTTTACTATATATAGATTTATATAAATGCGTTGTTTCATTTCAAGAATTTAAACTCGATCTCGAACCCTAATGATTTCTATGTTACTTATATAGTTATATATAATAACGGTTTTTCTAATTCTAATACTATTACATTTGAAAAATATATGTTAAGAATTTAAAATTTTATTTTCTTAAATTATGAAAGGTAAAGATTGATAAATAACTAAATCTAAGAAATATTTTCCAATCAGAGCTACTCAAAATAAAGTTCAACTGTAGCCCATATTTGGCGCGCGCTCTCTCTCTCTCTATTTTTTTTTGTAACAAATCCTAAAATGAAAAACGGTCTTTTTATTTTATACTCTTAGGGCATAGGATAAGATCCTAATTGAGAAAGATACCCTACTCAAAATAAGCGACTATAGAAATCTAATTTAAAATTTGGCTAATGTAATTTAATTAATATTCTTTTGAACTCTACTCGTAACTTCTTCTTTTTATTTTAACAACTCTAAAGTAACTCAACCCAACCATGACCTTAAATAATTTTGTTAGTAAACAAATAATATAGTACCATTTTTTCCTGCATTTGTATACAATATTGCATATCAACATTGGTCATTTTACTATTCAGAAAGGGGTTGGAGCAACCATTTCGGAATGGCTTACCGGAAAGGACTTGTGGTTAGTACCCATAGGTTCCCGGTTCAAACCCCGGAATGACCGCTCTTTATAAGAGGCTTCCAACTAACTTCATGTAAGTCATTTTTATTATAATAATAATAATACGGAATTATTAGGTCACACGAGTCATTAAAACTATGAATTAATTTTGGCTTGAAATATAAGTAAAATAAAAAAAAAGGCTATGAATATATTTCTTGTTTGACCCGTATTTTGCGGCAACAAAGTCGCGTTGTGCATCCATTTAAAAACTTAAATAATTTCCTTAAAAACTACTGTAGTTGATTAAGTGCAATAGTTAACCAACAATCTGACAATTCAAACAAACTTTCATTCATTCATCAGTACTATTCAACAATCTAAATACAGTAAATGAATCGGGGGAAAAATCAATCTTAATTCGATTAAGAAGAAGAAAATTTAAAATATTTATTTCTTCGAAAACTACACCCAAATTGGAGACATGAAACAGGCATTGCAGAGGGATCAGCCTAAAAGGCTCCCAATCTCCATGTGACCTATTTACTGACTTGCTAGCAACTATAAGTCTAATATGGCCACTTCCCTTGATTCAAACTAGCTCATTATTGATTAATGATGATTTCATTAACACCAAATCACTCCAATTTTGGTTCTATTGGGTAAATGGGTAGATGATGTATTAGCTAAAACGGATGAATTGTTGTGTTGAATACCGTATGTGTTAATAAGTTAGTATAATATTTGATAAATTTAACTGGTTGAGTAGCTGATGAAAGGTTGTGAATGTAAATCAAAAGTTTTGAAAAACTTAGGTGCGTAAGTGTTGAAAAACTTTGATTCCAAAACTTAAGTAAACTAAAATTTTATATCTATTTTATTTAAAACAATACAACATCAAAGTCAACAGCTTCGAAAAGCTAGTGATTTTGTCAAACAGCGCCATAAGGAGACTTGATCATTTAGTTGTTGAGTGTGATCTGTTAGTCAGATTGCATCAGAAAACGACACAGACGAAACGCATTAGAGTAGACTTCAGGTCTCTTTTTTAGTATATTAATATAGATAGGTGGATTGAGTGAAAATCCTAAAATAAATGCAGTTAGAACACCTAATAAAAAATGCTTATGATTTAATAGTTAGATATATAGCTAGATTGATTAAAGAAACATGTACTAATTTCATTAGTTGGATTTTTTTTTTCTAGATTTAGTTGATCTAGTTGATTGGAAGGAAATGATAAAATTAAAGTGATTGTGACACACAAATACATATAGACAACAGATCAAATGTACACAACTCTTATTGTGTATCATATTAACAAATCTGGGTAATTGAACTAAGAAGATCAACGGATGAAATTAAAAGTAAATTTTGATTATTCGTTGGTATTGAGAGATTATTCATTGGTATTGGGCAATTATTCGTTAGAATAAAATGTACAATTTTTTTACACTATTTATACAGACGAATAATTATATAATTATAGATAAATAACTATTTAAAAAAAGACGAATAATCATGAAAAAAATAGACAAATAATTTCTATGTACACGATAACTTACCCCTCTCTCTATATATGAAAATATATGTGTGTTTGCACCAAAAAAAAAATATATGTGTGTGTGAATTAATTAAACATGTGCGAATTTCCTAAAAATGAATATCACTAATTGATGTCAAAGTAAACTTAACTGTACTTTGTTCATTTGCTGTTGCTGTTGAGTGTACGCATCACTTAGTAAAAGTTAAAACTGTTCCAGAATCTCTCCCTATTTTCCATGTCAACCACCCTAATTTCGGCGCCAACAAGAGATTGGACCTCCCTGGATCCTTGCATTGGGAAGCCCAGTAATATTTCTATTTGGGCTTTCCGGCCCAATCAAGGAGTACGCAAAAATAGAGCCCAGTAGTTAAAGCCGTTATATGATACAACAAGAGCCACCTGATTGCCCAACCGATAAATATACACAAATGAACACTTTCGCAATAGGGGGACATATGAAGTGTAACTTAATTAACCATGTCGGGGTGGTTGAGTCGGAAAGAATCCCAGGGTAGTACCCGATGATCCCCGATTCGATTTTCACATATGACCGCTCCATATTTATCAAAATCAAGAAGTGTAACTTAATTGTATCATAATCGTGTTGAGCTTGTGGAGGCCAAAGCTACAATATATCCGCTAATTCATTCAAAGAACACGAAGTGAAATTACTGATTCTGATTATGATATATAAGTTGATGGGCTACTCCACCACCCAATGCAAATTGGTTTTGAGACCACCCAATGCAAATTGGTTTTGAGTTGAAAACCTGTCAAAACCTCATTGATTGGCACTTTAACACGGAAGATCGAAATTAAACAATTTTACAGATTGAGATAGACCTATAGAGACACTCTCTTGATTACATCCAGCTTTATCGATCTTGGATCATACTCCTAGGCGATCAACAAACATTAGGAAAATTAAACATGTAAATTAAATCTTTGGTGAATGAATGCTCAATTACTTCTTCAACATCTTCATCAACGCAGAGCAACACCCTTTATACGGACCAACACGGTAACACAACGTCGAAACCGGCGATCCTCCGAATCCGTCGTCTTCGTCTTCTTCCACCTCCCCCATCGAATCAAACGACATCCCCTGGCGAGGGGCGCGCCTTCCCCTTCTATTTACAGCCGGAGAAGATGGCATTGACCGTGGCAACGACTTCTCCGAAGAAGACGAGGATGACCACTGAGACAAAGATGGCGACGAAGGATTAGACGACGACAACGCATCACGCGCGCCTTTCCTAGAGGAAATCCTCGGAAATATGTTGTGGATAAGATTGCTCTGCTTTGATGAAGTCGATGGACTACTCCTCCTATTGGAACTGTATTGGTAAGAAGGTGGAGGAGTCAACGGTGGGAGAGGCCTCTCGCTGAGCTTGTTCTTCGGTGTCCCGGGCTCCGACTCCCATACGAACGGGACCGACGCCGGTGCTTCTCTATGGTAGTCTCCCAACGAGGAGGTGCCAAGAGAAGCCTCTCTTGACAAATGCCTATTCACATTGATCTTCTTTTGTTGCTTCATTTCTCTGAGTTGTAAGAAAACCGATACTCGGTTAATTTGTACGACGGGAGGAGTTGAAGAGGATACCTTTTGACACGTGAAAGCGATCAAGTGGAGTGACGATATAAGTGGTGAGGGGAGTGCAAACATATGGCTACATGGGGGGGTTTGAATCTTGATGGATTACATTAAAATATAGTGAATGATTTGAATTGGTGGGTAGAGATTGGTGGATTTGGGATCCACCACATGGATTGGTAATGGTTAGTAGTGTATACACTCCGTATATATAAATATATAAGTATTTGAAAGGGTTGAAAAAATGGGAAACTCACATGGAGAGGCAGTGGTTGAGGAAAAGAGAAGTAGTCATGTGATGATGAGAGGCCAACAATGCATGATCTTGGTAATGAAGAGGGGTGGCAAGATTCATAAATTAAAATGTAATATATACTTAAGAGTATGATTGGATTTGAATTAATGAAGAGTTATGAGGATCCGAGTGGGTCAACCACATCAATGATGGGTGATGGGTCAAAGTGAATACGGATGGTGCATCGAAAGGGAAGTCGATTGGATCTTGTTGTGGCGGGAGGTAGTGTTGGATATTTGGGTGTGGCCTGGGGGATTCAGAGTGAATATCGGATTGTGCACAGTACTGATGGCGGAGGTGGAAGGAGATGAAATGATAATTTGATTAAAAAAAGTGGATTTTTTTTATTTAGAGATTGGATAATTTGTTTCGTCCACATGATTAATCTTGACTTTACTGGTTTTAAGTTAAGCTTTTCATGTATTGATTGACCTTGAATGTATTATGCACTTAAATTACTTATGATAATGTTAGGGTTTAGTTATCCTCCGCTTGATTACTACTCTAATCTTATTTCATCGATTGATCGATACAGTCTAAAGTGACAGTTCTACAAGTGTTTATCACTTCTCTGGTTAAAGTGACATATATTTTTTTTTAATTCAAGCTGTTATAAATTATGATAAAAAATGTTAAGAAAATGTTGATACTTTATTTATATGAATTAACATAATTGTTTATTTGAACAATAGAAATCAATCGAAAATGAACAAAACTGGATGTGATCAATCACAGATCCAGAGCTTCCATTGAGCTCAAAAAGTCAGTTTGTTACAACTGAAATTCTTAACCGAATTGGCGTCCAAACTCACCCCTTATACCAAGCTAGCTGTACATAGATGAAAAGACTAAATTGCCCCTCACAGCAGCTAGAAATTACATGTCATATATGATCAAAATGTCTATGATCATATATTCCATATCCCCCCCTCAAGCTTGCATTGGAGTGGGATTGACAAGGCCAAGCTTGAAAGACATGTACTGATGCTGGTGTGAACCTAATGCCTTAGTAAGAACATCAGCTATTTGTTGTGAAGAAGAAACATGAGAAGTAGAGATGAATCCCATCTGTACCATTTCTCTGATGAAATGTGCATCCAGCCTCACATGTTTTGTCCTCTCATGGAACAAAGGGTTAGCAGCTAATTCTTGAGCTGATTTGTTGTCACAATGTAGTGCTATGGGAAGAGAAACATCCACACACAAATCAGACAACAGACCCTGCAACCAAACCAATTCACTTGCTGCAGTTGACATCGCCCTGTACTCACTTTCAGTTGATGATTTGGACACCACTCTTTGCTTCTTTGTCTTCCAAGAGACTGAAGAGGAGCCTAAGAAAACACAATACCCTGTAAGAGATCTGCCAGTGTCTCTACAATTTCCCCAGTCAGCATCACTGAAGGCCTTTAACTGAAGAGAAGAGGAAGCAGGAAAAGATAAAGCCAAATTGAAGCTTCCTTTCAAGTATCTAAGAAGATACATTGCTGCATTCCAATGAGGTTGAAGAGGGTGTTGAAGGAACTGGCTCAACTGTTGCACAGTGTAGGAAATATCAGGCCGGGTAAGAGTTAGATAAAGAAGTCTCCCAATGATCCTTCTGTAGGCTTCAGGGTGCTCACATGGATCTCCTTCAAGAGAGGAAAGCTTGGTGCCATGTTGCATTGGAAAGCTGGTAGCCTTGCAATTTTCCATGCCAGAATCTTTGAGAATATCAAGGATGTACTTCCTCTAGTTGAGCAAGATGCCAGAAGGAGATCTGACAATTTCCATGCCAAGGAAGTATCTAGCAATTCCTAAATCCTTGATGGTAAAAGCAGAATGAAGGGCTTGCTTGGTAAGATGAATTTCAGTGGAAGAATTCCCAAGGAGTAACATGTCATCTACATAGACAAGGGCTATGGTCATGGAGGTGCCAGAAGTCTTCACAAAGAGTGAATAATCATGCTTGGACTGAGAGAATCCCAACTGTAGCATGAATTTAGTCAGCTCATGGTTCCACTGTCTACTGGCCTGTTTAAGGCCATAGAGAGATCTGTGGAGCTTGCATACATGGCCAGTAGGGACTGGATAACCAAGAGGAGGGACCATGTACACTTCCTCATCCAAAAATCCATGGAGGAAAGCATTATTGACATCAAGTTGATGCAAAACCCAGCCCTTGACAGCAGCTAAAGCCAAAATGACTCTCACAGTTGAGAGCTTTGCTACAGGACAGAATGTTTGCTTATAGTCCTTATCCTTTACCTGATTGTAACCCTTTTCCACCAATCTAGCCTTGTACCTTTCAATGAGACCATCTGGCTTGTATTTGATTTTAAAAATCCACTTTGAGCCTATAGCTTTCTTGCCATGAGGAAGAGGAGTAATAGACCATGTGTGATTTTTCTCCAGAGCTGAGATTTCTGCCTGCATAGCTTTCTCCCACTCTGAGTTGCCCTTTGCCTGAGCATAGCTACCAGGTTCATAGACCTCACATACATTCACTAAAGAGTGAACATATTCTGAAGATAGGTGAGCCAAATTCTGAATAGAAAATACTGCAAAGGATTGTGAAATGGACTCATCAACTCATCAGACTCTGAGGTGTGTCTAGATGGCAGGTTGGTACAAATATAGTCCTGAAACCTGTGAGGAGGGCGAATGGATCTCTTAGGAAGAGGAGGAGGACCAGTGTCACTACCATTAGAGGATGAATTGCCATGAGAATCATGGGATGGGAATGACATATGATCAGTATGACTGGATCCTTCAGGCAATCCAGTACTAGCAGGAGGTGAGAATGCAGGAATGGAAGGCTGAGATTGCTGGGGAGGAGAGGAGGTAGGATTGCCCTGAGAGTGATGAGGGTCAAACAAACCAGTAGGATCAATGTCATCAACACCTTCAGTGCAACAATGTTCCCTTGGAAAGATGGACACAGTTGTAGATGATGAATCACTTTTGAAAGGGAAAACAGACTCTTTAAACTTCACATGTCTGCTAACTATGATGACCTTTCTCTCCAAATCATATAACTTGTAGGCCTTTTGACCAGGTGGATAACCCAAAAACACACATTTTCTGGCAATGTGTCCAAGTTTATCCCTTCTGTCATTGGGTTGCAGTGCATAACACAGGCATCCAATGACCTTAAGCTTTTCATAAGTAGGTGGAACATGAAATAGTACTTCAAAGGGAGATTTCCATCCCAATATGGAAGAGGGCATTTTATTGACTAAGTATGTGGCTCCTAGTACACAATCACCCCAAAACTTAATAGGTAGCCCAGCATATATTCTAATGGCTCTAGCAGTTTCAAGCAAATGCCTATGTTTCCTTTCAACTCGGCCATTTTGCTCATGAACACCATGAGCTGATCTCTGATGGATAATGCCATGAGTATCAAACAAATCAACACAACCTTGCTGAGTAAATTCAGTACCATTGTCAGTTCTAATGCACCTCACAGAAACCTGAAACTGTGTTTCTACCAATGCTAGGAACCTTGTAACACGGCTCAGTACTTGCAGTTTATCTCGAAGCAAATAAACCCAAGTGGTTCTTGAATGATCATCTAGGATGGTGAGGAAATACCTAGCACCACAAATGGAAGGAGTTCTATAGGGTCCCCACACATCCATATGCAACAAATGAAAAGGTGTTGTAGCTAGTGATGAACTTCTATCAAAAGGCAATTTGTGAATTTTAGCTAATGAACAAGCATCACAACTGAAATTGCAATCTTTAACATCCTTGCACAAGGACAAATGTTTCATTTTAGACCATGACATGTGGCCAAGTCTAGCATGGACAAGAAACATGCTATCAACATTATTACACATCATCCTATGATGAACTGAAACAGCATCAAACTTATCTCTTTCACATGCAGTTTGAATTCTGTAAAGGCCACCTTCTTCCCATCCTCTGATCAGTAACTTCTCAGTTATATGGTCCTGTAGGTAACAATACATCTCATCAAACTTGAAGATAAGTTTCTGATCTTTAAGAACTCTTGAAACACATAACAAGTTGTGACAAAACTCAGGTACAAATAGCACATTCCTGATCACAAAAGTATCTTGTAATCTGACAGTCCCACACCAGTTAACTGAGATGTGAGAGCCATCAGGTAGTCCCAATGATACTGCCTTGGGCAAAGGAATGATCTCAGTGAATATTCCTTTGTCAAAGGCAATATGATCAGTTGCCCCTGAATCAACAATCCAGGCATTTCTATTTCCTTTATTAGTACCAACAAGAAAAGACACACTAAGTGTACCTGCAAAATGAACCATAGCTTGGTTCACAGAGCTCTCAGATTGATCAACAGCACTCTTCCCTTTCATCATTTTGACAACTTCATTGAATATAGCATTTACCATGGCAGGATCAGGTGTTTTCATCTCTTGAAAACCATGATCTAAAGGACTGTCAACCTGGGGAACCTCAAACTGAGCAGCAAATCTCCTCTGTGGTTTGCCTTTGTCATCCTCCTTTGGTCCCTTGAACCACTCTGGGTAGCCAACCAATTTGAAACAGGTATATTTGGTATGGCCCCTCTCATTGCAATAATCACACTGACGTTCAAGTTTTGCCTTCTTATAGTCTCTTTTAGCCTGCTCAAACCTAGATAGCTCCCCTTGTTTACCATAGCTGAACTTGTTCACAGCATTTGCTTCAGCTTCAGATTGCTGAAACTTACTCACTGCTAGAGCAGTGATATCACCTGGAATTGCAGAGGTAATTCCTTTGGATCTCTCCAGCTGAACTGCCATTTGAAAAACTTTCAATAATCCTGGCATTGGATCCTTTGACAGTACATTCCCACGCAATGGCTCAAACACATAATTAAGCCCCATCAAGAACTGCATTACTTTGGCTTTCTCTTCTTTCTCAATGATCCTTTTGAGTAAACCACAAGAACAATTTCCAATTCCACCACAATTTCAACCGGGAACAGCATCCAAGAGCTGTAACTCATCCCAAATTTTCTTTATCTTACAATAATAGGCACCAACAGATAAGTTCTCCTGCCTTACATTCCCCAGATCACGACGAAGCTGGTATATTAATGGATCATTCGATTCACAAAACCTCTCTCTGATTTCTTTCCACAATTCAGCTGCAGATTCGACATACATGAGTGTTTCAGATACTTCTGGTGCCATTGAGTTCACTAGCCAGCACCTGACCATATAGTCAGCCCTTTCCCACTTCTCAAAGTCCTCACTGTCTGGCTGAGGTTTCACTACACTACCTGTAACAAAACCTAATTTCGCCTTGGCTCCAAGAGCCATTCGAATGGCTCTACTCCAGCTAGCAAAATTCGAGCCATTAAACACAATATTGACAAGATTCATACCTGGATGGTCTGAATTCGAGATGAACAACGGATTATAGTGCACCGTATTGATTCCTTGATTCAGATCTCCAAATTGGAGTCCATTGAACACTCCAAATCCACCTCTCCTAGCACTAGAACCAGGAGGTGTTACTGAGACGAAGGTTCCTCTACCTCCGCTTCCTCTTCCTCCATTGACTACATCAGCATAAGTGCCTGAATTCGGCGATCCTCTCCCAGCCATGAAATAGCAAAGAAATCAGCAGCAAGCGATCCAGATCTGGCGTCGGATTTCCGATGGAAAACCAGCTTCGAATCACAAATTACAAACCAATCAACCGCGAATTCGGATCGAATATCGCTCTGATACAATTTGAACAATAGAAATCAATCGAAAATGAACAAAACTGGATGTGATCAATCACAGATCCAGAGCTTCCATTGAGCTCAAAAAGTCAGTTTGTTAAAACTGAAATTCTTAACCGAATTGGCGCCCAAACTCACCCCTTATACCAAGCTAGCTGTACATAGATGAAAAGACTAAATTGCCCCTCACAACAGCTAGAAATTATATGTCATATATGATCAAAATGTCTATGATCATATATTCCATAGTTTATTTATAAGAATTAACATTATTGTTGTATGAGGTAAATATTAATTTTTGTTCAATGTAATAGGGCCCTTGTGATAATTGAGAAAAGGGTTATTTGACTTATTTCCATTCAAGGTTGTAATAGTTTTTTTTCTTCATTCGTAGTCACTATTACGATTACAATAAGGAGAGTGAAATTTACATTTGTAACATATATTGATCACTATAGGTTATCATTACCAACTAAGTAAGAAACTTATTTACTGAACCAGGGCTGGACCTGAGGTTTTTTATTGCCTAAAGCGAAATTTAAAATTGGGTCTCCCACTACTATATAGTATGTATGTATATAAGTTATGGTAGAATAAATGGTTTTTGAAATAGTTTTCTAACATAAAATCAAACGCAGAAAAATAGGACCTGAGGTTTTTTATTGCCTAAAGCGAAATTTAAAATTGGGTCTCCCACTACTATATAGTATGTATGTATATAAGTTATGGTAGAATAAATGGTTTTTGAAATAGTTTTCTAACATAAAATCAAACGCAGAAAAATAAAACAAGGAGAGTTTTGAACATTGGACCTCAAGGTCAAATAAGCAATCTTACATGCTTCCATTACCAATTGGGCTATTATGCTTTCATATGTTAATAAGGATTGGCTAATATATAACTAAAATAGATTTTATGGGGCCCTTATACGAATTGGGCCTGAGGCGACGATCTGTTGAGTCTTGCCTCAGATTCAACCCTGTCCTGAACTTAAATAACATATTACTATGGATTAACATGTCCCATCCATTGAGCTCATAGAACGCATTTCTACGAAATAACCAAGATGCATAAAAGTGTCGAGTTTTTGTAGAATGAACTCTTGATAGATAGGGTACGCCTTCGACCTTTGATCATTTATACCACATTATGTAAGGGTATTTTTTTTAATCATTTATCAATTAAATAGGGGTGGGCGCGGGACGGGATGGGGGTCGTCCCGCGTCCCGTCCCGAGTAATTTTTGCAGGACGGGATTCACTATTTTTTTTCAACCCCGCACGGGCCTTGTCCCTCACAGAATGGGACGGGACGGAATTTGCGAGATTGGGACGGGTCGTCCCACGTCGCATCCCGCATAATTTTTGCGGGACGGGATTCACTATTTTTTTAAAAAAATTCCACTGGGACCGGAACAGGGCCAGGATTTGCGGGATTTGTGCCCACCCCTAATTTATCTTAAAGAACGCAATTCTACTAACTCTTCACTGTACTTCTAATCTTCTATGACACATTTATATGAACTAGCTTGTTCATTTAGCTTAGATAACTCAAATTTATGAACTAACTTGCCCATAAATGTAGATCCACCTAACATAAACATATAATATCTTATCGAAACCTTATCTCACCAATATGGTTAGACCCATTAAAAAAAAAAGTCAAAATGTTCTCACAATAAGATAATCTATTCTCATAATTCGAAATTTGAATATCTCGATTAGGTTATACTGAAGTAACTAAGGCCCGGTTTGCCATAAGTTTATTGGAGTTTTTCAAATAGTTGTGGTAACTGGTAAAACTTTTTTCGGTTTTAAAAAAAATAGCTTTATAAAATTCTATGTAATTTGTCATGGCAAACCAGAATTTACTATTTTAATCTATTCACAAAGGCTGAAATTTTTGCATCTAAATTTTAATTTTAAACCTTAATCTCTGTTTTTTTTTGTTGCTAATAATGCGCCAAACCTGTACTAAAGGTCTAAACCTAAAATTTACTTCCTAATTTACACATCATAAATTTTGGTATAAACACCTTATAAACCCATCAAATTTCTTAATTGGGCCTTAATCTGGCCCAATTTTACAACTTGCAAGATGTTTCTAGCCATACACGTGTCATTTTGGTATAAACACCTTATATCACCTTCAGATACAACGGCCCGTTGTTTCTAGCCATACACGTGTCATCTTGCCTTTACAGGTTTCATGAGATTAATGGAGTAATTAATTAAACTAAATTAAATTAAATGATTTATTAGGTCCATCTATCCTATGATACCCCGAAACTCCATTTCATAGCGGTTTCGCGTTTCTAAGCGGTTTCGCGTTTCTACATATTGAGAAACTCCGAAACTCCGCGGAAACACCTCATAAACGTTTCTGAGAGGTCAGAAACTTTGACTGTTTCGTTGACCAAAAAAGTCAGAAACTTTGACCGTTTCCGTTTGCTCAGAAACGTTTCTGACTTGTCAGATGGCGTTTCCACTAATTTTATAGTCAAAAAATATAAAAAAATCAAACCCCAAATCATACTTCCCCTTCCTCCCGTCTGAAACTCTCGTTTCCTTCTATCCCTATCGCCTACTTCTCCTCCATTTTCGTTCCTCCCTCCTCTCACCTGTTCAGTACTCTCTCCCTTTAAGCTCTCTTCGGTAAACCCTCATACAGAAGTTTCTCTGATAAGCCAAAACTTAAGGAAGAGTTAGCTAAGTATAAGATTATGTTGGATTGATTACTTTGTGTTGTTCTTAATTATGTTGTTATTTTAAAACTAAGTTACTTTATTTTGTTGGTTTGCAAGACATTTAATATATTTGACATGTCTGTATTGATTTCTGTTAATGAGTAAGGACACTGTTTATCACAGTATTGAACATTTTAATTTGTAGTCTTAATGATGCATTCAATGTGTATCACTTGGTGATATGTTTCTTGCTCTTATTTAGACCTTTAAATGAACATATAATTCATAATGCCGTTTCCTCGACGTTTTCGTTTCCTACAAAATTCCGATTGCCGTTTCCCCGTTTCCGTTTCCCTTGCGGTTTCCGTTTCTGTTTCTGTGTAACATAGCATCTATCTAGTATCTACCGTGTGAACGATGAACTCCGATCTCGTATATTCCATTTTTTTAAATTACTGTAAATATAATTTTCGGGAAAAAACCCTGCAATTCAATTTCCAGCGGATCATCAAACCAATCAGCCAAATCCGGTGATCGAGGCTTCAGGATTCTTACTGTGAGCGCGAGTGCGCTTTTTGAATTGGTAATTTAGCTTGCTATTTTCAAATCCACATTTTGTTCCCAAACTTGGTTTTGAAATTTAATTGCAATCTGTTTTGGAGCAAAGTTTCTTATTTTGATTTCTTTGCATACCTTGGATCTATCTGATGATCTTTGCTATCTGAATGTGTATATCGATTTGAAGTTTCGGTTTCACTGTGAATTGCGATCATCGTCTCTAGTGCTGTTTACGATTGCGAAATTAGATATTCTCGGTGAATTTGCCTTTTCATTACTCAATACCGCCATGGAAATTACCTTTGTTGGTGGTTGCCCTCATTTCCCGGTAATAAACATATCCCAAGCTTACTAATACTAGAACTAGGTCATGGAGATTTTAGTTTCCCTGTCATATCATGTCGTTTTAGGATAATTAGTCTATAAGAGTTGATTGGATCTTTGCGATTCAGCCAAGTCCTCAAGGGATTCTATTTGTTATTTGAGTTGAAGTAGGTTTTTAAGTGTTTTTATTCGATGCAAAGGGGAAAGTCTTCAGTGTTTGAGATTCTGATCTCCAAAGATATCAACTTGATTTCTGCTTTACAGTTGAGTAAAATGTTATGAATCTTATGATTCGCTCAATATTAATGCAGATATTTCTTCATTCTGATCTCCATATGAGTTTGCTCCTTAATTTTTTAAGGTTTTCTAGATTGTATTTCTTCGCAAATATGATCTCTTCTCTCGGCCCCTTTCCTCCTTCGGAATGCAGGTTCATTTCAACATCAATCACTTGGAGGTAATGTGCTATTTCTGCATACTGCACTTCTTTGAGCCTTTTCTGGTCTAGCCTGCTCTAGGTAGGGAATGCTTCAAGATGTGCTTAATCGTGCAGTGTCCGTTATGTCAAGAGCTTGAGCATATTTGCTCATTGAGCCGTCTATGGTTTTCTCTTGATACAATGATACTAAAGATAACAGCGGATACTTCAATAGTGCATTGTTTCTCTATGCCCGAATGCTTAATGGAGCCAGACAATGCAAAACACCTATAATGTTTATGCAGGACCTTGGTGAGGACGGTTGATACTTTCTGAAAATAGTTTAGTATAGTTGTAGAGTAACATGGAGGATAAAACTGGCTGTCTGATGGGGAGATATGAACTAGGTAGAGTACTCGGCCAAGGCACCTTTGCCAAGGTTTATCATGCGAGGGGTGTGAAAAACGGTCAGAGCGTGGCAATCAAAGTGATTGACAAGGAGAAGGTTTTGAGGGTAGGTTTGATGGATCAGGTGAAGCGCGAGATTTCTGTAATGCGAATGGTGAGACACCCTAACATTGTGCACCTTTATGAAGTCATGGCCACCAAGACGAGGATTTACTTCGTCATGGAATATGCTAAAGGTGGGGAGCTCTTCAACAAGGTGGCTAAAGGAAGACTTGGAGAAGATGTTGCTCAGAAATACTTCAAACAGTTGATTAATGCTGTGGATTTCTGCCACAGTAGGGGTGTGTTTCACCGTGATCTCAAACCAGAAAACCTACTCTTGGATGAGAATGAGAATTTGAAGGTGACGGATTTTGGGCTAAGTGCACTAGCGGAGTCAAAGCGTCAGGATGGACTGCTTCACACAACTTGCGGAACTCCTGCCTATGTCGCTCCTGAAGTAATCAGCCGGAAGGGCTATGATGGAGCAAAGGCTGATATTTGGTCTTGTGGTGTGGTTTTGTTTGTTCTCCTTGCAGGCTTCCTTCCATTTCATGATTCGAATCTGATGGAGTTGTACAGAAAGATTGGAAAAGCCGAGTTCAGGTTTCCAAAATGGTTTCCTCAAGATGTTCGTCGGCTGTTATTCAAAATGTTGGACCCGAATCCAGAAACGAGAATATCCATCGAGAAAATACGGGAGAGCTCTTGGTTTAGGAAGGACTTTGCCACAAAATCTCAGAAAACAGAATCTGAATGTGCGGATGTTGCTTCTTCTGCAAATACAGATGGGAATGCAGGTCCTTCTAGCTCGAGTAATGCAGATGCCGAGCCCAAGGAAGACTCAATCAAACCCACAGAATTGAATGCTTTTGATATTATATCCTTCTCGTGTGGGTTCGATCTTACAGGCTTGTTTGCTGAAAGTGATAAGAAGAAAGAGGCAAGATTTACTTCCAGGCAACCTGCATCTGTCATCATCTCTAAGCTGATGGAGATGGCCAAATCTTTAAAGTTTAAAATCAAACAGATTGACAAAGGTCTGTTAAACTTTGAAGCACTGAAGGCAGGGAAAAAGGGAGCCGTGTCGATTGATGCAGAGATCTTTGAGTTCACTCCTGCACTCTATATGGTAGAGATGAGAAAATCCAATGGGGATACTTTAGAATATCAGAAGACGATGAAGGAAGATATTCGGCCTGCTCTCCAAGACATCATTTGGGCTTGGCAAGGCGAGCAGCAGCAGTTACCGACGCATATACATCAGCCACAATCACATCAAGATCAAGATGAACAATCATGATAGTGGAATTGGTAGAGGTAATTTAATTTCTTTACTTGTTGTATATCCTGTCAGCATTTTGATTGCTAAACGTTAACCTCGGTGTGGATGTGTGCAATTTGACATATGGGCTTGAATCTTTGATTGAAGTTCTGAAATGGCGTAATCAGTGATTTGATCCTCTTGTGCTTTAGATGTACAGCAGTTCTTGCCTTGGTAGTGTGAAATAAAACATGACTTTTGTAATCAACTTAACAACTTGTATATAATTTCCTATCACCACAAAAAATCTAGTAAAAAAAACTCTCCCCATTGATGCATGTTTCCTATAGCTAAGAAGCATGGATTTCAGCTTTAAAATTTCAGTTTTCAATTGCATTGATTTGCATTACTCTTTAAACATTAACTTTGAATGTTTCCAAATATGTTGGCTACTATGAACACAATCAGTTTGTATTCTATGTGAAAAACCCACCTGAACTTCAAAGGCAACCTACAGATCACAAGAGCTATGATACAACAAGATCCGTTTCTGAAGAAATAAGCAGGAGTTCCGCAAGGGCTATGATACACAATTACACACCATCCTCCATCAAGTTCCGACCCAACCTGACGACTTCCAAGTATATACAACTAGTACCCAAAACACTGTGGCAGATTGAGAGTCTTTTCATTTTCCCCTTCAAACCTTCATAAGATCACACATATGATGTTGCTTATCCATTTACCAAATTTCATAGCTGCATCTGTACTTCATATAGACATCTTAATGTTACATAGGGACTAACATATCCACAACGTTGGTATGGAAAAAAACCCTTAACCTCATTGGTCGCATACTTTCGACAATTTAAAGCGAAACACAAGAAAGTAACTGCACAATCATGGAGTATATACAGTGTTAATGGCAGCAAGCCCTTGCAGCCAGTAGTAGTCACATTTTCATGCGTCTGTTCTTCAGACCTCATTTACAAATGTTGTACTACACTATGGTCCCGGTATCGAGGGAAAAACCGGGTTCCTCCTTGGAAACGATCTGCCCCGAAATCCGTTGGGATCTCTCCTCACAATCCTCTACATTGTAACATCTTTCTATCTCTCTTGTTTCCCTTTTCATGTCCAAGGCCCAAGCTTGTAACAATCCGAAAACAGCAGTTTCTTAAGGAACTATCTCTATCAGGTTCTTCACATTTGAGTCTCAAAATAACCAATAGCTACATTCTGCATACATCCAAGCATCACCATTCCGAAGGACGATCATGGTCATCGTCCTGTCGGTATACCAATTCTTCGAGCTCGGGTCTGAGTTTCCTCCTCCATATCTCATTGTAGAATGAAGCCTCTCCTGCCTTCCTCTTCACCTCAACCACAACCAGCTCATCGGTCAGTTGCCCGATCACCGCCTCAGCGACGAATCTGCCGCTCTCCCCCACCAATTCCACTCCCAATACATCCTTCCTCTTTTTCTTCACTCTCAAATCTTCCGCCATGGCTAAACCCTCCATCTTCTCGGCGATCACTTCCACGGATAATTTCGACAGGAACCTCTCATTGTCCTCCATCGGAGCATCATGGAATAATCCAGACAAGTCCAAACCTGCTGAGAAAGAGATCAAATCGAACGCATTGAGCGAGTAATTGCAGCTCATCCGACTTTTATCATCCTCGTTCCTCACCTCCAATTGATCAATAGTACTGCAATCTTCCTCCCCGTCAAAATCGAATTCCTGATGAATGTTCAATTGCTTGTGCCCGCCCTTCCTGAGCCACGGATCGCTGGCAATCTCATCAATGGTGATCCTCGTCTTAGGGTTCGTATCAAGCAGCCTCGATAAAAGCCGTTTCAGATCAGAGGACATCCATTTCGTGCACTTGTACTCCCCCTTGTAGATTTTCTTGTACATGTTCATCAAATTCGTGTCGTTAAACGGCAGAAACCCCGCCGTCATCACGAAGAGGATAACTCCGCAGGACCAAACGTCCACCTTGGCGCCGTCGTAGCCCTTCTTGGTGAGAATCTCCGGCGCCACGTACGCCGGGGTCCCGCACAGCGTGTGCAGGAGCCCGTCCGTACGGATCTGGCCCTTAACCGCGCTGAGGCCGAAATCGGAGACCTTGAGGTTGCCGTTCTCGTCGACAAGGAGGTTCTCCGGCTTGAGATCGCGGTGGTAGACGCCACGCGAGTGGCAGTATCCGACGGCGGAAACGAGCTGCCT
This sequence comes from Persicaria maculosa, assembly GCA_963922045.1. NCBI lineage: Eukaryota > Viridiplantae > Streptophyta > Magnoliopsida > Caryophyllales > Polygonaceae > Persicaria > Persicaria maculosa. Next base: position 63,014,268 of record OY998262.1, read on the forward strand.
GAAGAACTTCCGGCTGACGTCCTCGTTGAACCTCCCCCTGGCGACCTTGCCGAAGAGCTCCCCTCCCTTGACATAGTCCATGACGAAGTAGATCTTGGTGCGAGTCGCGAGGACCTCGTGGAGGCGGACGATGTTAGGGTGACGCAGCTGGCGCATGATCGTGATCTCGCGCTTGACGTTGGCCATCAAGGCGGTGCCGGCGATCTTCTTCTTCATGATAACCTTCAACGCCACACTCTGGCCCGTGCGGAGGTGGCGCGCGTAGTACACCTTGGCGAAGGCGCCGCATCCGAGGAGCTTCCCGAGCTCGTACTTGCCGAAGAGGGTGGTCTTGCACCCGAACGGCATGGTTTTGCTGAGAGATCGATCTTGCAGGAGAAGCACGTTCGATCTCTGGTATCCGTGAAGATTCCAGAGATCGAAGTGCTTAGCTCGAATCGATTTTGGTTGGGGATTTGATTCTGACGGGAGTTTGGGATTTTTTGAGAGCTACAAATTGGGGGATTTTTGTTTTTAAGTTTTTGAATTTTGTTGTTTGGGGATTTTGGGGTGTTCGGGAGAAAATAGGTTGCGCCGGGTTTTCCGCTGGAAAGTGGAATCTTCTAGACCGTTGGCGACTTGGCGTTATCATGAGTTTTACCTTTTCTATTTTTATTAAAGAATTTTAAAAAAAAAAAAAATCTGAGTTGTTATCGAGACGGTCTGATATCGGCCGTTCGCTGTTTTTTTCGACTTCTGATATCAGTAATAGCGCCACATTGGGGTGTTTAGAAGAGAAAAATAAGGAACTTAATACGTAGTAGATTAATAGAGGAATGATATATTGTGTTAAGAAATGATGTGATAGGTTTATTAGCAATAAACCCTTAAAAACTCTAAAAGAAAGAAAATGGATGGGAGGGTAGGAAGGAGAAAGAGAGGGGTTTAGGCATGTAGTGGGGCTTTTTTTAATTTTATATTATTTAGTTTATAATAAAATGGGTTGTAGGATTGTGGGTAAAAAATTAAGTTGAGTTTTTTAAGGAGAAAGAAAAATAAAAAAAAGAGTTAAGGAACCGAACTGGGTTCCATGGATGCGGATGCTCTAACGACGCTAGGGTGGGTAGTAATTAATTTTTAACGGTATTAAGACTGATTTTCCAACACTTTTGACTTATTGGAAATAAGTTTCTAATACATTTAGTCGAGGGAGAGTTACATCGACACCGGGTGTCATGTCGGTGTTATGTCGGCAAAGCACTACTGAGATCGGATGTCGATTGCAAAAGAGATGGAGGTGACTTGCTTGCACACAGAAGTGAATTGTCGCCTCGATCAGGATAACTTGTTGAAGACGATACCGAATGTCAATGACAATTCGAGCTTTATCGTCACCGGCCTCTGGAGTCAGTATGTCCATCGTGTAAATGACAAAAAAATTATCGTTCTTATAATAACCCTTTTTTGGGGCAGAAAATAATTATGATTTGTAGTTCCGTTTGTATTAATTTTCAAAGTCGAATGAATTTATTATCTGCTTATGTCATTTTTTTAATTATTTTTATAATGATTATAGGATACGTGTCAAATTATGGAGCAAACATATCGTAAATCTATTCTTTGAATTTGGTAAATAAAGAGCGATCATTCTAAATTCGAACTGGAGACCTTTGAGTACTATCCACTAGTCCTTTTCGGTTGAGCCATTCTGAAATACTCCGTAGTTCATAAATCTATTCAATCTGAGTGCGTGTAACATCTTATCGGACGAGTTACATATAGCAACATCCTACCTACCCAATCTATTAAAATATCTAGAGACAATTAGACATTGAATGATTTGGGGACAAATAAGAGCGGCCCTACACGTGTACAATTCAAGGTGAGTGGGGCCAACCAACCAGTTTTCTTGGGATTCTTTGAATATGGACATAAAATGGAATTCTAGATGGTGATACTGATATACGTCCACAGCTTGGAAGCTACTTGCAAAATTAATTGAAAACAACTCAAGTTAGTAGACTTTTATGTTTCTTACTTTTATCTTTGCCTCAAATTTTAGCTGCTTCTCCATTTTTATTTTTTTTATTATTAGGTAAAAATTCGAAGGTTGGATAGGTCTGACTCATCGAGAGGCCGACAAAGTCGGTAGACGGCGAACCGTCAAGCATACAACCAAACAATACAGAAAACAAGCGAAATGAAACAAGCAGAAAAAACTCTACAACAAGATGACTCAAGAAGACCAACTCCCAATAAAGTTGAAGAAGCCGCCGAATAACGAAGCCAAGCACCACTGAACAGTGGCACCGCGGGCCAGCGGTACAGTAGGACTTTATCTCCTGTGGGTAGTGCAGACGATCTCCAAGGAAACTCTATCCCAGATACGGAGTCGCCCTGAGCGCACCACCTCGACCCCAGCCAGTCCCGACTCCAGACTCCACGCCCCCAGCCAAGCAGAAGACCTCCTAGAAACATCAGAAGCAGAGTCGCAAGCTGCTCGAACAGAACGCCAACAAAATTTCCTCTACAAGAAAATAGTCAAGCCCTTACGGGATTTAATCAAAACCCTTTCGGTAGGGTTTACTCTACCCCTTTCGGGATTTAAATAAAGCCCTTTCGGGCCAATACTCTCTCGGAATTTTAGTGGATGGTTTTTAAAGAAAAATAAAAACCATAATTTTTTTTTAATAAAACAATGGCCTTGGGGCGCAAGGCAAAACTAAATCCTTGCACGCCAAGCACAGTGTACGGACGATGAGATAATCAACCATGACTTGCACGGCAAGGAGGAGGCCGGAGCATGGACGACGGCGACCGGGAAAGACGTCGGGCAAAGTCGAGCACACCCTCAATCGATATGGATGGATCTGGGGTGCGAGACAAGTCGCGAACACACTGTAAACCCCCAAATCAGGCAGTAGTGTCGGCAGCCAACAAGACCCCAAATCGAGGGGTAGACGTAGGGGAGGCGGAGAACCAACAAACACCGGAAAAGGGAAAGTTGGAAGACACCAACCGAGTGGGGGATAAATCCTCGCCAGAGGATAAAGATTTGGGATTTGGCCTGGAAAAGCGGCCGTCGAAGGGAGGAGCCTAGAAACAACCACGACATACGGGTGGGAGAACCAGGAGATATCAACGACGCACAAGGTGGTTTAGAGGATGAGGGTCCGGATGGGAGAGAGCTGGTCAGCATCGGCTCGGGCAGAGATGGGGGGCGTCGGAAAAGCAAGGTTCACCGGCGGAGGGAGCACGGCAAGGGTACCGGCCGAAAAAATTGACGGGATCCGACCACCATACACAAGAGAACGGGTGCACAATACTAGATTGAAATGAGAAAGGGAGATCGGAGGGGATGATATATGCACAACTCTGGACTGAAAGGAATGTACGGGTGCACAAAAAAAAGAGAGTTTCTCCCTCCTAAGAGAGAGAAACTCTCTTTTTTTTCTCCTAGCTACTTCTATATTGGTTTTAATGCATCCCTAGGTGCTTAATATTTGTTTGTTTCATCCATTGCACTCTTTTTATCTTTCTCTTTGGTCTTTCGGAAACACTCTTTCGACTAGTTTGGAAAAAGAGTGTGTACATCCCGACTCCCTTTACCCCACTTGATTGCGGAAAATACTGAGTTGTTGTTTTGTTGTTGTTGTTGTATTTTAAGAACCCAAAAAATTATATAAAATATTAAATTTTTCAAAATTTTAATATATTATAAGTATTAAGTTTTCAATAATATTAATATTTTATATATATTTGTAGGTCATTAAAATATGTGTTATAAAGTCAAACATATTACGGGTTCTGATCAAAGGGAGTATTTTTTTAAATTATAAAAAATAAAAATCATTTAAAAAAAATAAAGATGTTTGAACCCATAATCTAAAGATCTATATACTTTTTGATACACCTAAATTTTAAAAAGCTAATTTTTTTTTTATAAAGTGTTAAATTTATACTCCCTCCGTCTTAAAATACATGTCTTTTTAGGACGGAACACAGAAATTAAGGAGTAGGTTAAGTGTAATGATTAGATGTAAAAAGTAAGGTAAGTGTAATGATTAGACTTTGATATTAGAGTATTTGTTTCTTTTATTTTTAAATTTGGGAGGAGGAGAGTAGGGGTGAATCAGGTGATGTAAAAATTAGAGTAATTATTAGATGTAAAAGTAGGTTAAGTGTAATGATTAAATCTAAAAAAACATGTATTTTTGATAAAATTTTAAGGGCTAAAAAGACATGTATTTTAAGACGGAGGGAGTATTAAATAATACTCCCTCCGTTAAGAAAAACATGACGTTTTAGGAGTAAAATCTTGTTAAGAAAAACATGTCGTTTTAGGTATTTTGGTGTTCACTTTCCAAAATTACCCTTGTCATGATTAGATATTTGTTAGTTGTAGTTTTCAATAAAGTGAAAAAGTAAAGTAATAATTAGGGGTATAAGTGTATTTTTGTTTGCTTTTATTTGCTTTCTTAAAAAATGTGCAAATGTCTAAAACGACATGTTTTAATTAACGGAGGGAGTATTATATTTTGAGACGCAAATAGTATATACAAAAACAAATAATAACCGATTTGTTATCGGCACGGTGATATATCGTCAAATACACGGTGTCATCATTGACTTTCGGTGCCGGTGGAGGCGAAGAGGGATAAAGTGAGAAAATAATGCATGAGAGGGCAAGATTACCGACTCAAACACTTGCTGACTTCGGATATTGGGGGCGACAAAGCAAGCAAAGAAGTTTGAATGGTGGTGGTGGTGGGCAGTGGTGGCCACAAGGTGGGGGCGGGGGCGGCTGCCCCTCTCTCTCTGGCAATAGAAAAACGTAATATTTAAAAAAAACAAATAAAAAAAATATTGAGGGTAAATAACAAAAAAATATGGCAAAGAACATAAATATTGTCTACCTTAATTGGTAAAGAAAAAAAATTAAATAATGTAAGAGGTCCTGGTTCAAACCTCATACTAATAACATGATCCAATAATAATGGAGTAGAGCCACATGCTTGATCCACTCCAAGTCCCTCTCAAATCCGGCTCACTTGATTAGATTAATTGTTGATAAATGCATCACCTTACCAACCCGGCGGCCTCAACTCTACAACTGAAGTTGACACTGGACAGTGACCAGCGTAACTATATACGGAGTACTCCGTAATTAATTTCAGCTTAATTTTAAGAAAATTCAGCCATATACGGAGTATTTGACTGATCTGCACGACGACAGGTCTTAATTAATTGCATCTTTTTATTTTCATACTGTATTTATTTTTGGGGGTGACTTGACACTTGAGAGAGATATAGAGACATTGGAATTTGGAATAGCGACCATTGAGAATTTTCAGGTTAGTCATTTAAGCAAGTGTACGAAACCCTCCGCGTTGAATAGGTCTTCGTAACAAAATCTGATACCTTCTACTCCCTCCGTTCGATTTTAATTGTCGTCTAAGTCAATCGCACACGTGTCCAGTAATAATTACAAGTTTTTTAAAAAATACACGGACGGATCTAGGATCCTTCCGTTGTAAAAAAAAATAAAAAAATTATATAGGACGGATTATAGATCCATCATATGTAAAAAAATTTAAAAGCAAAAAAAAAAAAAAAAAGAAATACAACAAGGGCGGATCATTGATCCGCCCTTGTAACTTTTTGTACACAAAAAAAGCTGCAATTTTGCTTTTCTCCCATCTTTTTTTTTTTTTTGTTTTTGTATTTTATATAGGACGGATCTTATATTCGTACTTTGTAATTTTTTTATTTTTTTTATAACGGACGGATCTATGATCCGTCTTAATAGTGCATATAGTACCTATCATGGGTGCATATAGCCACCCCGTTTCGAAATAGGTTAGTCATTTAAGCAAGTGTACGAAACCCTCCGCGTTGAATAAATAGGTCTTCGTAACAAAATCTGATACCTTCTATTTTACAGGTCGGGTCGGGTTATCGGAGACTCGGATCAAGTCACATTTTGATAAGAGGATCTTCTAATTCACTTTATGTATCATTCGACATGACACAAAATTATTTTTAAAAAAATTAATATAATTACATTTATATTTAAATATTTATTTTTATATATTTATAAAATTATATTTTAAAAAATCATTTCTTAAAGTTTTTTTAAATTTTATTTTGTGAAATACCGTCTTTTTAATTTTAAAAACTTTTAATACATGATTTTTTAAGTTAAAGTTGTATAAATATATAAAATGATGTTTGTAATATGAATGTAATATTACCTCCGTTCATAAATAAGTGACGTTTGGTTTTTTGACACGTTTTTTAAGGAGTTAAAAACTATATAAAATATAAAGTTTTTAATTGATTTTTTTCATAATTTTATACATATTAGTTATAAGTTTAAAATTATTTAAAAAATTAATAAAAAAAGTTAATATTTTATATAGTTTTTAGCTCCTTAAAAAACGTGTCGAAAAGTCAAACGACATTTATTAATGAACGGAGGGAGTATTTTAAAAAATAAAATAAATGGTAAAATAAGAGTATGGGATCCTCATCCTCTAGACCAGATCCATATCCCCTTTACCCTATCCTCTCTCTATCTCTTTTGACATTTTTTTCGATACAAGGTGAAACTTTGGGGGTGGTCAACCTCGGTCGAACCACTGCCCAATAACGTCCTAACGGACGAGATCCTAAATTTCAGCTGGGCACCGCTCAACAGAGTAAGAGGAGAATAAAGCAACATGCACTAATTTGTCAGCGACCTGATTGCCTTCCCACAGAGTGTGGGAGAAATCGATAGCCTCAAATGATTTGCAGAGGCCGAGAACATCGGTGATCACCATCTCAATAGTCCACGAGCAAGTAGCGATCCCTCGAAAGGCATTGATGACGGTCAGACAGTCTCCGACACCTTCCACCACAAGGCGAGAGAAGCCCTTCTTCACAGCAGAAAGAAGGCCGATGTGAAGATCGAGACACTCGGCTTGGATCGAAGAAGCACTCCCAAGTCCTTGTGCACCGCAGGACATCACTCTACCACAGATATCGCGGATAACAATACCAGTAGCTGCTTGCCATGAAGCAACCTTGGTTCCATCAAAATTTAGCTTCATAAATCCCTCGGACGGTTTCTTCCATTTAACTTTTTTCTAACGTTTCGATCTATTTTGAGGTTTGTGAGTCCATCCCTCCTCACATAATTTCCCTCCCTTTACCTTAATTTTTTTTTATTATTTTTAATTCGGGTGTTGAACAGGGGTAGGGCCTTTTGGCCACTGTTCTAAAAAACCCTTCAAGACCCGCCTAGACCCTCACCTAAACCCTTGAACTCGCCCCACCGCCAAGGTCGTTAAGGTCGTCAAAATCCGCCTAGACAGCAAATCACCGCCATGAAATCCGCCTAGACCCCGCCTACACCCCGCCTAGACCCTTGACCCTACCCTACCGTCAAGCACCCGCCAAGCGTTTTTTGGAACATTGCTTTTGGCACAGGTGATCTATTGGCTCATCCTCTCTAGTCTCTCCATTTTTAATTTTTGACACCTCTACTCTAGAATAGTAGTTGCTCCGTTTATATTGGGCTGGGCTGAGCACTGAGTATAGTTGGGCTGAGCATGGGATCTTCTCTCCATATTTTCCTTTTTCATATTTAAAAAGGAGAATATGTGAGAAATCACAAGCGCAATTGAAAAGCTTAAGATAGTTTAAAAGATAAAAGAAACCTATACAAGCCCACTGAAAAAAAGCTCTCTTCGATGTCTTCTGTTTCCCCTCCCTTTCTCTCTCCTTCATCATCTGCAACTCCTGATGCCGGAGCACCAGGTCTCCCTCCAACCTCTCCCACACCATGGAAGGATATGCTTCTTCAAGGTCTTACCGTTACTAACCGCACGGTGCTTTCTCATGAGATCTTGCAATCCGGAACTGTCTCAGTGGAATACCCTCATGGCGAAAACGGGGCGCCATGGATCACTTTCGGCTCCACGATTATGGACGCTCTTGAATCAGCCTGGTCTTTCTCCGTGGTCCTAAAGGTTGTTGATTACTCAGTCTCTTTCCCGGTCCTTGATCGGCGTCTGCGTCAAATTTGGGCTCCTACTGGTCACATGGTTCTCCTAGATGTTGCTCGTGGGTTCTTTATTGCTCGATTCTCTTTGGAATCGGACTTCCTTGCGGTACTGGCAAATGGACCATGGTCCATTTTTGGCCACTATATTGCAATTCAAAAGTGGACTAGTTCTTTCAGACCCGAATCCGATTCAATAACATCAATAAGCGCATGGATTCGAATTTCTGGCCTATCGGTTCTCTTCTATGAAGAGAATGTTCTATGGAAGATTGCATCTGTCTTGGGAGATCCAATTAAACTTGATCCCAGTACCCTTAGTGCTACTAGAGGCAAGTATGCTCGAATTTGTATCTCTCTTGATTTAACAAAACCACTAATGGGAACAATCTTTGTTAATGGAGTACGTCTCCAAGTCGTATATGAGGGACTAGAATTGATCTGTCATAGTTGCGGTCGTTATGGCCATCTCATTTCCTCTTGCCCTTCTAGTCGACCGATTACCCAAATACAGACTGGACCTTCAGATTTAGAGACTGTTGTTATGGATACTTCGGCTATATCATCAGAGGAATCACCGTTTGGACCATGGATGACTATGGGACCTCGGAATCGACCTTTCCGCCCTTCAATTATTCCAAATCAAGGTCATACGTCTAAAGTCGGTGTACAGTCGGCGACGGCGACTCACCCACCGCCTCTCCACACTGTGTCGGTAGAACATGAGGCGGCTCCATCCCAAATACATGTGGTGAATGGTCAAGATGCCAACACTGGTAGACACGTGTTTGAAGCTTTGAAATCGCACACTAATGTCCATCCACAAATTGAAAGGCTATCGTTTAAAAAAGGAAATGGACCATATAAAAGACCTCGGCCCAATAAGAATGTCCAGGCCCACTTTAAATCAAATTCTAGTTCTATTTTACCGAAAGCCTCCACGGACTCATTTCAGATACCAGCTGCAGCTTTTGTTTCCCAAGGAAAAGACGATGCGCCTTCTCAACCTATTTCGATGCTTGCTTTGTCAAACTCTCAATCAGAAACTCATGTTGTCAATCCCTCTTTATCTATCTCCCCTCCAATGGAGATTGAAGTTTTCCCATCAGCTTCAAATCGTGGCACCAACTCAAGCTCAATATCGTCAATAACGCCAATTCTAAAGGCCGACAACCCTCCTGATCCAGGAAAGCAGTTTCATTCACTTTTAATCGGTGGTGGATGTGTGGTGTCTCCACCTTCAGATACAGTTTCAGATGCTTGTATTACAGGTGCCCCTCAGGGGTATGCTCCATAGATAATGGAGTTCTTCACTTTACCCTTTTGATGAATTGTTTACTATGGAATTGTTGGGGTGCCGGGAATAAGGGATTCCGACGTGCTATCCGCTATATGCTTAAACACTACTGTGTTGATATTTTGGCTCTTTTTGAACCCCACCTATCCGGAACTTCTGCCAAGAAGGTTTGTGATCGCTTTACTTTCTCCGATTGCTGCCGTGTGGATTCTGTAGGACATTCTGGTGGGATATGGTTTTTTTGGCATTCTAATCGTATGGCTGTTCATGTGGTTACTTCTCATTCCTGTTTTGTACATATGGTAGTTACCACTGGGTCTCAGACTTTTGATTTAATTGTCGTCTACGCACCTCCTTCAGCTGCCAGGAGACGTTTATTTTGGTCTCAACTGAAACATACTATTGAAATCCTTAATGGAGACGTGTTTATCGGAAGAGATTTCAATTGCATCCTTGACTTGTTTGAGCGCCAAGGAGGTACAGACCGACTATCTCGTGATTCCAATTGCTTCCGTCAGTGGGTGGCAGACTTGGTCTTGATTGATCTTGGGTTTGTAGGTCCACAATTTACTTGGAGTCGTGGAATTTCTGCGGCTAACAGAGTTGCCAAGCGCCTTGACAGAGTTTTTACAAATGCAGCTGGTCGATCTCATTGGATGCAAGCTACTGTCAGACATCTCCCACCTCTTTCTTCGGATCACAACCCTTTATTGCTTTCTCTAGTAGGCGTGAATGGACACAACCGACGACGCCCTTTTCGTTTTGAGGCGGCTTGGTTTTCCCATCCTCTCTTCAACTCTTTTGTAAAGGAGAATTGGGACAATCAAATTGAGTTATCGTCGGCCCTTGGGTCCTTTAAGGAAAAGATTTTGGAGTGGAACCGATCTGTTTTTGGTAACATTTATATGAATAAACGCAGGCTTAATGCTCGAATCCTTGGGGCGCAACGGGCCTTTGAAAACAGACCATCTCAAAGCTTATTAAACTTGCAGACTAAGCTTCAAGCTGATCTTGATAATCTTTTGATTGCCGAAGAAACTTTGTGGTTTCAAAAATCACGAGAGAAATGGATTTGTCATGGAGATCGCAACACATCCTATTTTCACACTGCTACTGCAATTCGTCGGAGAAGGAATATTGTAGAAGCTTTCAAAGACAGTGACGGGACTTGGATTTCAGATCCACTTGCTATGGAACAATTAGCTATAGCCTTCTTCAAAAATCTGTTCCAACTTCCCGCCTCGGAAGATCCGAATTTGATGCTCCCTTCTAGTTTATTTCCGACGTTGTTACAACATGAGATTGATTCCCTTACTGTACCCTTTTCAGACTCAGAGATTTACAAAGCAGTCAGGCAAATGGGTGCTTATAAGGCTCCTGGGGTTGATGATTTTCAACCAATTTTCTACCAACGATGTTGGGAGACTGTTGGTGAATCAGTTTCTAAAGCAATGAGATCCTTTTTTAATTCAGGCACTCTTCCACCCGGTGTTAATGAGACATTATTAGTGCTAATTGCCAAAGGTGAACGTCCTGAGATGTTATCCCAGTTTCGACCCATTAGCCTCTGCAACGTTTTCTATAAATTCATTACTAAGGTGATGGTCAACCGAATCTGCCCCATTTTACAACGTATTATCGGCCCAACACAAGGAAGCTTTTTACCAGGCCGTGCTATTACAGATAACGTTGTTGTGGTGCAAGAGGCAATTCATTCCTACCAACGAAAGAAAGGAAAAAAAGGTTTTCTACTTCTTAAGCTTGACCTAGAGAAAGCCTACGATAGACTACGATGGGATTTTGTGCAACAAACCTTAATTGATGTTGGTTTCCCTAGCTGTTGGGTGGGCTGGATTAATTCTTGTATCTCTTCCACTTCAATGAGACTTCTATGGAATGGAGAAGCTACAGACTGTTTCCTTCCTAGTAGAGGAGTTCGTCAAGGTGATCCCATTTCACCTTATCTTTTTATACTTTGTATGGAACGACTCAGTCATTTAATTTTGGAAGCAGTGAGAGATCGTTCTTGGAAGCCAGTCTTCTTATCACGTTCTTCACCGGCCTTGTCCCATCTCTTCTTTGCGGATGATATTATTTTATTTGGTGAAGCCTCAACTTCTCAATATCAAGTTATGCTTGATTGTATTAACCAATTCTGTCAAGCATCCGGGCAAAAGGTGAATATGCTAAAATCGAAGTTGTATGTATCTCCAAATGTTCCAGCACAGTTAATTCGAACACTAGAGGATATGGGTGGGATCTCCGCTTCCCGTGATCTGGGAACTTATTTGGGCATTCCTATTATTCAGAAGCGTGTCTCTAAGACTCTTTTTACACCACTCCTAGACAAGGCTAATGCTCGTCTCGCTGGTTGGAAGGGACGACTACTCTCCCCGGCAGCCCGCCTGACACTGACAAAATCGGTACTCACATCCTTACCTTCCTATATCATGAGTACGATCTGTTTACCAGCCTCAGTTTGTTAGGATTTTGACCGTTTATGTCGATCCTTCTTATGGGGAGAATCAAATGGTAATCGTCGAATTCATTTGGTTTCATGGAAAGACCTTGCACAACCTAAGATACAAGGTGGCTTAGGGATTCGATCTCTTCATAATGCTAATCTAGCTGCCTTAGGTAAACTCGCGTGGCGATTTAGCCGTGATGGCAATAAGCTCTGGGCATCTATTCTCAAAGCTAAATATGCCAAAAGAGATTATATAGACCCATGCCATGGAGCTAGAAGTCAAAATGTTTCAATTATCTGGCGAAGTATTCAAAAAGGTTTTCGTCAAGCTGTTCAACCGGGAAGCATCTGGAGACTTGGTAATGGTAATTCAATTTTATTTTGGAAGGATTCATGGATTTGTCGAGAGCCCCTGTTGGATAAGGCTATTAATCCAGTTGATGTGTTAGCTTCTGATCGTCGAGTATGTGATTATTGGACCCCAAACCAAGGTTGGAACTGGGAAGCCTTTGCTCAAAGCCTACCGTCCTCTATTCTACTAAGACTGGCATCCTTGGCCCCAAACCCCGCTATTACTGATGTCCGAGCATGGGCATTATCCTCTAATGGAGAATACACGTCCTCATCGGCCTATTGGATGTTGCAACAAGTCTCCACCAGTCCGGGGTCTCATCTCTTTCGTCTCCCTTGGCGATTACACATCCCGGAGAGGATCCGTTTCTTCATTTGGTTGGCAGTGCGCAACCGTTTTCTTACAAATGAAGCACGTTTCCACCGTCACATAACTATGGATCCTAGTTGTTCATCTTGTGGCCATAACTCATAAACTCTCAATCATATTCTCCGTGAGTGTTTTTTCGCCGAACAAATTTGGACATTATTTATCCCGTCACATCTGTGGATCTCCTTTAGTACATACCCAATCCATGATTGGCTCTCCATTAATCTTTCGACCGAGAATCTTGTAGATGATAATGTGCAGTGGAACATCCTCTTTGCCACTACTTTATGGTGGCTATGGAAATGGCGCAATGCACGAGTTTTCAATGAGCCCCTGCCAATGGTTAACAAACAATCCTTCCTTCTTTCTCAAGCCTCAGAATTCTCTAAAGCATGGGATTCTCTTCTACAACCTTCTCACAAGCAGGTGACTCAAGATGTGTTAGTTGGATGGGCTCCACCACCAAATGGTTGGGTTAAATTGAATTCAGATGGCTCGGTCCGAGGACCTCACCAATTAGCTTCTGCAGGAGGAGTTGTGAGAAATTCTCAAGGTCAATGGCTATTCGGATATGGGTGTAATTTAGGTGCTTGCACAGTTCCTGCAGCAGAACTCAAGGGTCTTCTCCATGGCTTGCAGTTAGCATGGTGCGCAGGATTTCGTCATGTAGAGGCCGAGGTGGATTCAAAATTGGTGTTTACTCTTCTTCAGAAGCAATTAGTGGATACCCACCCACTCCATAGCCTGGTATGATTGCCAAGGCTTGTTGCGTAGAGACTGGCAAGTCCAGTTTCGACATATATACCGCGAGGCCAACCGTGTTGCAGATTCTATAGCCGATTTGGCCTCTTCTCTTTCACTAGGAATACATATCTTTCACAACCCTCCTCCTATGTGTTCTATTTTGATGTTTGATGACATTACGGGGACTAAGTTTCCCCGTAAAATTTTGTTGTAACTTCAGTATCAGTTTCTTTAATATAGGGTGATAACCCAACGTTTAAGAGCAAAAAAAAAAAAGATAGTTTAAAAGATTTTTCAGTGAAAAGATATTTTGAATATAAACATAATTCATAATTACACATATTTAATATTCCATGCTTTGAACGAAATAAAATAATAGTAATAAAAAAAAATATGAAGTTGAAATCTCATTATAGAATTTTCAACTTAAAAAAGTATAAAAAATTCAAATATCAAATAATTATATCAGAGGGAGTATTTTGTTTTACGATAATTTTTTTATCAAAATTACCCTAAATCTATAGGGTAATTTTGGCAACTAGCACATTATGAAGATCTAATTAGTTAACTAGCACCCAAATAAAATTAATTAGCTAACCTAGCACCCTTCCCCAAATGGACTATTAAGGTCAACGTTGACCGACTCTTTAGGATTTTTTTTAAGTGGTGACCTTTTTTGTGATACCATTTTTTGTCGTTTTGATGCCATTTTTTTAACATTTTATTTTCACTTTGATGTCATTTTTCTAATAAAATTGATTGATGACAGTTTTTTAATGACAGTTTTTACAAACCTTGATGACATTTTTTGTGTACTGTGATGCCACGTCGACCATTGATGCCAATTTTTCGACTACTGATGACACTTTTTTAAAGTCAATTTTTTGATGATATTTTTTTTACCGTGATACCATATTTTTTCAAAGTAGTGTTTTGATGACATTTTTTTTCTTTAATGTAATGCAACTTTTTCAAATTAGTGTTTTGATGCCATTTTCTAATGTAATTATTTGATGCCACTTTTTAATCAAATCGTTTGATGTCACTTTTTTTTAATTTAATCAATTGTATATCGATAAATTTTCATCGATTCTACTTTTATTCACTGTTGACACGTTTGTGATTACATTTCATTGATGCAATCACTTGTGGTGACATGTTTATTACATTTTTATTCATTGATTACATTTGTGACTACACTTTATTGATCTCAATCATTTGTGATGACATTGTTGGTTGATGACATTTTTATTGATAATATTTTTATACAATTGATAGCGTATGAGCATAAAATTTGATTACACTTCATTGCTGACATTTTTATTGGTGACACATTTGAGATGACCCTGACTTTTATTCATTGATGACAAATTTGTGATTACATACACTTCATTGATTCAATTATTTGTGAAAATATTTTTTGTTGATGACATTTTTATTATATTTTTATATAACTAATGACATAGGACCATAAAATGTGATTAAACTTCATCGATGACTTTTATTCACTAATGACGTATTTATGATTACATTTCATTGATCTCAATTATTTGGGATGACAATTTTATACAATTGATGCAATGAGACATCAATGCGAGAACAAAATGTGTCACTTTAATTTTTATGCTAAGATTAGTCCAGTACTTCATACTACATTCTTAATTTTTATGCTAAGATTAGCCTATGCGGGATTTGAACTCGCATTTTTGCGCATTAGCACACCGCTCTACCATTTGAGCTAATAGGCTTCAAGCTTATTATAGTTTAATATAACATAAATGTAGACTATATACATTTTCACTAGCAGCAAAAATAAAATAAAATTGGAATCACAAGAGGAACAAACAAGGTCATCCTCCAATTAATCCCATCTATAATCTTACAACAGAAATGATGGAAGAAGGCTACTATAAACGCAGCCTCAAACAGCTCCCCAAAAGCAAGAGACCCAACCATAAACGCAGGCCAAGCAATCAACCTTACCAAGTTTTTATACGCCTTGGGAAATCAACAATATTTCCTCATCTCCCTTGTTTCAGAGCAGCCCTTAGTTACCAGTAAAAGGCCTAATAATAACCCATAAACAACCCCAAACTGCAACAGTAGCAGCAGCCCCAAAATAGTCACAAAACATAATGAAAATAGAAGCAATAGCAGCCTAAAAAACAGCCCCGTCACAGCTAAAAAACAGCCTGCAAACCATGAGAAAAAGCACCATAATCCGGAAAAAAAAAAGCATCACAACCCCTAAAAATCGAACACAATTCCAGTAGAAACAATCTTTGATTCCAATAGACACATGCAAAACTAATAATGATTTACACATGAGTAATGCATTTCTGGATAAAAACAAAAATCTAGTAACAAGAAACAAGTTTAACAAACAATTTCAGAAGAACTGTACCTTAGGCATTAGCTCATGAAGTTGGCTTCGTAAAAGATTTAGATATACAGAGTACAACAGCAAACAACAAGCAAGCACCTGTACATTATTCAGAAAATTATAAAGGTGGCTTGCTGAGAAAAACAATGACTTTCACAAGTATTAAGAACAATCTTCATCATCTAAGGGAAAAGGAAAAGGTACACCAACTATAGGAATAAATTAAAAGGAGAGAACTTGGCAAATGAGAACTTTGCGCCTATAATCAACTAGATGTATTCTGTCACACCACTTCCACAACGGAAAGGATAATTGATAAGGATCATTAACAACTCAAACCACTTTCAAATTTATGTCTCAACTACTTATCTTTGGTTGATAAGGATTTGTAGTCTTGAATTCTTAAGGTTTGGAAGCTGCAATTTGGTTTCTCTCAAAGTACCTCAGTTCCTTTCTCATTTTGTATCTAATATTCGTGTATTTGGATATTCACATATTTGTCTCTAAATTGCCCCTACAAGTCCAAATCTAAAACAGAACCCCGTCAATATTTTCCACATCATAGACAAACAATGAATCTTCTTGTAGAATGAAACTAGATTGACTTGCGATTTTAGCAAGGCAACTTTAAACAACTTAAGAGCAATCAAATATCTTTCTCTATGCTTGTGATTAACCTAATAAAATTAAAAGAAGCAAATATCTGTCTTGCAGATACCGATTAGCAAATAGAACCCATTTATCTAGATGCCAAGGAATTACTTTCTACATAGTGCTTATGAGCTCTGACACAAAAATATAGCTAAAAAGAGAGGGAGAGTTACCTTGCATTGAAGATGATAGCAGGAAGCAAATATATGAAGAAGAACTCCTCACTGAACACCAATATGTTCGAGCTATGGCCCTTACTCACCAACAACACAACTGATCCAGATATCAGACCCTAATTCCAGAGTAAACGAACTCAAAATCATCACAATTTGAAATCCAAAGGTGAACATCGCAAATTCAAAATCAGCAAGTACTGAAATTAAACAAGGTGAACTGATGAAGCGCAGTTGATGATGGATTAACGTCTACTAGAGTTTGTAGCTCACTAGAAGAAGCGCGATGATGGATTCGTTCGCCCAGCGATTCTCCTCCAGCAACTGGCCGATGACGATGCAGGCGCCAGAGTATATGATAGTAGCACATCCGCCCTTGCACAATCCTGGAAAATTCAAGGATTGGACAAAGAATACAGGTTTGAGTCCAGAGAGCAAATTCGCCTTCATCCTCTTCAAATCCTTATCGGCATTAACCCGTCCGACCTGAAACCCTAACCCGCAATCTCAGATCCAGGAGATGAGAGAAGAGATGAGAGAAGAGATGGAATCGCTGATAGAGGAAGGAGGAACGAACCAGAAGAGAGCGAGGGAGGAAGGAAGAGAGCGATGGAATCGCCATAGCTAGACGTCTCTCATATCTGGAATGAAAGAAAAATGTTAAGGGGCTAATTAATTTTTAAGAGATGTTAGTACGTACGGCTAAATAAATAAAAAAGGGTGTTAATTACCTAATTAAATTAGAAAAAAGGTGATATTTCACCAAAATTTCTCAAATCTATACGGTTAATTCCTTCCTTTCTTTTATGACCGGACGCAAAAATCAGTATACAACCTTACTGGACACTCAAAATCTTTTCATAAATTCTAGCTAACATAGTTTTTCTCTTTTCTTAATTAAATATTACATAAAAGTTGAAATCTTAAGGGGATATAGGACAGTACGATGTGCATATTTGTATGGATTAAATTAAAAGCAACAAATTAGTAAAAAGAAAAAAAAAAGTAACAAAGAAATAAAGGGAGTAGAGCAGAAGGCTAGAAGTGGAGGAGAAGCTACAGCGAATATAAATCGACAAAGTTAAAACCGACGCAGATTCCTCAGTCTTCCCCTTGTCCAAAAGTTTGGTTAAAATAGTTCTTTGACACAATATAATACCGAATTGATATTCAAACGCTAAAATCACATTAAATATATGATGATTATTACGATTTTTATCGTAATAAGTTATACTCCCAAAAATATTGAAAATGTAAATAAGTTTTCACAATTTTTGAAGTTGTTGATTTAACTCAAAAGTTGAAAGCATATATATCGAGTTTTAACTGGGGATAAGATTCTCATGATTTGTAAAACCATGTGGTTATAAAAACTCCCCACGATTTGTTAAATTATAGCTAAGCTAAATACCTTACAACTTTTAAAGTTATGACCGCATTTCTTAACAACATCTGACAATCATCTTTGATAATGAGTTTCTCGAAGCCTAAAGATACGTCTCGCTTGATTATTTCCTTGAAAGCCAAGGCTTTGATTCGCAAGACGATGCCAAGTGAAGCCTCCTAGCGAAAAAAAGGAAAAAGCAATGCAATTAACGGTAAGGGAACATCACTTTAGGAGATCTCAATAGTTATAGAAGAAATCAAGTGTACATATCAGCAACCAATTCGAGGTTGTCCTTATTCAGCATTGATACAGGGAAGCAAATTCAACTATAGGTTTTATCGCTGGACATGATTATAATTTTAGTCTTGCCTCTATCTCTAGCATTAAAGAACTTTGTAAAATCATTCATTTGGATGATCAGATATGAATCTTTGTCTCAAAGACATCTCCCTTTTTACCTACTGTAAAAAAAAAAAATTACTATGATTTTAAACCTATTTATTTATGACATAGATTAAAAATACCAATATAACAAAAGCTAGGTACCGGTGAAGCTTTTTTTTTGCCCCTTTTACTTTGTTTCTAGGCTGATTCTCTGTTTTTGCTCACAATCTTTTTTGGTCATTTCTGAACCAATCAGCTTTCAAATCTACACAAACTTGCCAATCTTAACTACATATACATCTCATTGTTCTTCTAATCACACCCACATATAACTTATTTGATTTGATTCCCCAACAAATGGAGTTTGCTTCACACTCCCACAACATAGCAAACATGGCTTGCAAATTTGCCAAAGTGTTCAAACTCAAATCCCTTGGTGTCCTCTTCTCCCACACCAACACCACTACCCAACAAAAATCCTATTCCTTTGCCACTGCACCCACATTGAGTACTGATAGTGATGGTGGCTGCAGCCGCGACAGCACCGAGTTTTGCCAAGAAGTCGGAAGAGCACACAAGGCTTTCGATGTTGATGATGTGTTTGAAGCCATCTCCATCCTCAAAGTGGCTTATGCTCGCCTTCAGGATGCTCATCTTCCTTATGACGCTCTTAAGATCGCTGCTGCTGACGAGTGTATTGTCACGCAGCTCGAAAGGCTTTCGCAAATCAAGCAAGATGAACCCGATTCATGTCGAGTTGTTAATGTCAATTGGCAGGTTTTAGATGACTTGGAGGCTGAGATCGCGGCTAGAGAGTCTCAAATTGTCCGATTGAAGAGGGAGGCTCGAGATTTGTGCTTGAGGAACGCGAAGATGATTGAGAAGCTTAACGAATGGAGCAATGGCGTCGGTTTGTTTGAGGATGTGTATGGAGGAGTTTCGAATGCCATCCGCGATTTCACAAAGGTGATGATCTTGTTGATGAGAGATTCGGGTTGGGACTTGGATCGTGCAGCTGACTCTATCGAAAAATCAGCGGTGTACTCCAAAAGGTCCAATAAGAAGTATGCATTTCAAGCCTTCGTCGCAAGGCGAATGCTCCATGGATTCGCCACTCAATCTCACCATAGAAATGATAGTTTTGATCACATTTTGACGAGTTTCGAAGATCCCATTAATCTACTAATGGACGATCCGAGCTCTTCCTTTTCAGACTTTTGTAAATCCAAGTACTTGTTGTTAATCCATCTGAAGTTGGAGGAATCAATCTTCGGAAACCTGCACCATAGAGACGTGATCTCCAAAGGCAAGCATCCAAGAACCTCATTCTATCACACGTTTGCGAAGATGACCAGGTGAGTTTGGCTTCTAAGACGAGTCACCGCCTTGGTGAAGCCTAAGCCCGTTATGTTTCGAGTCCAAAGACGAACCAAGTTTTCCGGTGCCTACATGGATAGCTTAGGTGTCACATCAACCGAGTTGGCTTCATGTAACCAATTCCGAGTTGAGCTCATGGTCATGCCCGGATTTAGAATAGGTAACGCGATTGTGAAATGTAAGGCTTACGCCTCCACAATATCAACCATTAGACGACACTCACTTTAACTTGTTTGATCCTCCTATGTATCAATAGCACAAATTCGATCTGATAGTGTTGAAGCTGATGAAATATTTATTTTCTTCTACTAAGAGGCTTATAATGTATAAACAATCGATACTGAACAAACCCTATACATCATTTATAACACGAAAAAATGGTAAGAACTAAAACTTTGCAATAAAGCAAAACTGTAACACCTCACATAAGACAAGGTCTCTTTTAACCAGAGGTATCGAGTTCAAGCCCTTCATTGGGCCTACTCGGCGAATACAATACAGATCATTCTTCAGATGTAGTAGTAGTCGTAGTAGTAGCAGAAGTCGTAACATTGCCCTCTTCTTCATCAATGGGAAACAAATCCTTACACAAATCCCCATAGAAGCTACAAACCAAATCAACAAACAAAGGGCTCTTAAGATTCCTCCAACAGTACAAGAGCTCCTCCACGTCACCCAAATCCTTGGGCTTCCCTTCCTCCACAATCATCGCTGCCACGTGGCTCTCAAAGCTCCTGCACACGTCAGCCTCAGCAGTTCCTACCTCGCCGATCATCTCTGCCACATGGCTCTTGAAGCTCCTGCACACGTCAGACTCAACAACCTCCTCCTCTTTTTTATCCACCTCAGCATCTGACGTGGCATGACCCTCAACAATCGGAATTTGTTCATCTTCTCCCGCCACATTGACTTCGGCATGATCAGAGTCAACCTTGGGAGTGGGAATCGGGTCCACCTCTTGGTCCAGATCCTTTGACCGGCGGGTGGACCGGAAAACCGAGAGGACCTCGGCGACCTTCTCGCCGAACCGGTCGTCGGTGGGGCCCGTGGTCTTCTTGCTACGGAACCGGAGCTTCCTCCTCCGGAGGGGCTTCTTGAACTTGAGATTGGGCTTCTTGAACGCCTTCACCGAGAAGCGCTTCTTGAACCGCCGGAGAGCTTTCGCCCTGAAACGACGCCGTTTGAAGCGGGGCCGCTTTAGCGAGAAACAGCGGCCGTTGAGCTTCAATACGAACACGGAGAGGACGCTGGAGCACTTGGGTTTGGGGAGCTTGCCTTTGAAGCTAAGGAAACCTTTCATTTTCATACTTAAAAAAAATAAAATTATGAATGATTGAAGCAAACAAGCAACAAGAAAATGCAATTGGTGTTGGAGGTAATATGATGAAGGTTTTGGAGTATGATTAAGAGGAGGGTGTTGGAGGACACGTCTTTGTGGAAGTGGAAGTCATGACCTTTGATGTTGTTTATTTAGTTGTTATTTATTCAATTTTGGGGGATTTTTATGAAGATTATGCAATTTTATGACTAAGAAAGTAAGGGTTATATTTATTTGTTGTTATTTATGAAGATTCTGCAATGTTTAGCAAGATATTTTTTGGTTTTTTTAAAGTATGGTCCTACTCCTAAGTTTAGATTTTTTGCAGTTGATTATGATAAACATAAAGTAAAAAAAAACGAGCTCAGATGCGCTTGAATCCTCCTCTGTATGATCAGAGAGGTGTGGCAGAACCCCGAAGGTACCACATGGAGCGCATTGACTCATCACAGCTCGAATTCATGCACCAGCCGGGAATCGAACCCGGGTCTGTACCGTGGCAGGGTACTATTCTACCACTAGACCACTGGTGCTTGTTGTGATTTATTCGTAGAGTGTAATTGTTCACATCGCAATAAAAGAATTTTTATAACAACTAAAATTATTAAAAATATTTATTATTTAAAAAAAATTTAATATTTGTTACACTAATAAGTATTAATTTTTGAAAATATTACTGAGTAATATTTTTTAATTTGTAACTTCTTAAAATACGTTATACAAAGTCAAACATCTTACATTTTATTTAAACAAATTTGGAGAATAGAATTAAAGAGATTTGCGGATTAGATTTAAAATCTTAAAACCGAAATTATTTGTATGTAATAACATAATTATTTGTACATAACTCATATTAATAATTATGCTACTACACACGAATAATTTTGATATAGAAAAATAGTTAATATATATGATTCGATTAGTTATCCTTTTATATACCAATAATATTGTTATTATATATAATAACCAAGTCTTTTTTACAATTTATATTGCAAGGATGTTTATATATACATATGTATTTAGCAATGAAATATATACTATGTTTACCCACTTACCCTTATAGCACAAGTTCTTTAATCTAAGCAAGTAAAATTTGTCACAAGTTAGAATGTGAATATTATGGGTCCGAATCCAATAGAGTTATTAAAACAACCTCACGAGTTGAGTTTTCTTTAATGTATACAACTATCAAATCAAATAAAAACAAGGAACACAAAAGCTGAAGCTACTATTTCTGAATATAGATAGAATGTAAAAATTGAAGTAAATCAAAACAACAATAGCATACACTGAGTTCGTTCAACTGAATTAGAATACAACAGCTGAGGAAAGGGGCAAAAGGCAGCAAGGGAAACAGCATTTTCCCACAAATGCATGAAGAATGACCCTTTTCACTCTCCAATGCAAACCCATTGCCCCTCTTGACAAATTAAATTCCCTTAAACCCTAAATGGAGGAGAGAGTGACTATAGAGAACAAGAACAATCCCCTTCATGGGGATTGTTCTCATTTAAACAAATAAGAATTAAAGCTTTGATCCCGGAGGGCGGGATGCTAAAAGACGGATGGATGAACAATCTATAACTTAGAAGGAAAAGAACATGAACACAAAGGGTGTCAGTCTATAGACAAATCAATCTACCACGAGAATGTGTGTTTTTTTCGCCCTGAATTTGAGTTAGCAAAGTGAGCTGCTCACTTTGTAGTTTTTACCATTAGAATGTGGAGCTGCTTTCACTGGCAGACATTGAAGGGAGCTCGGACTTGACAAAGTGATGTGGCGAGCCTCTGCTACTACTGATGTCCAGCCCTTGTAGTCTCCCGAGAGGGTCGTTTTGTAAGTACTCCTGAGTTTGCTGGGAGTTTGGAGGATGCAAATGGTGCATGCCGGCTTGTGATTGATGGTGGTATGGCGGCAACTGCATGTTCTGCTGCCCAGAAGTCGCGGGTTGCTGGGGAGCTGAATAGTAGCCAGAGACGTTGTATGGCATGCCGTGCATCCCCAAGTTGAACGTCTCTGAGGGGCTCCTCATTTCGCCTGTGGCAACCCTGAGCCTCTCCACTTCCTGCTTTAAGGCTTCATTCAAAGCTGCATCCAAAGAAGCAAAAAGAGGGTCATGTCTTGCTTCATAACTTGTACTATATCAAAGGCTCCGTTGACTTTTTGGATAGGATATAAGACTTACCATCTCGCAACTGAGCTTGTTGTTCCATAACTTGTAAATGAAGCTTAAGTTCGGTGTTCTCATTACTCAAACCAGTAGTATCTCTCTGCAGAAGGCAAATTGAATAACATTACTGGAAGTTGCTGACATGCATACAAAGATTAACAAGTAAAGAATATGAAAGTTGGATAACATTGTAAATGAATTTGCATCATCAAGCATATGTTTAAAGCATTGCTTAAGGAGCAATGCACGGAACAAGATAGGTTTTAGAGTTTGTATATTCTTAGGTGGCGCAGAACAGACAAACAAATCCATTGAAGTAATACGAATGCGAATTAGACAAGCCACCTGGTATAAGGTGAGCTGTGCAGAAAGAGTGGTGGCTTCAGTTTGAAGGGTTTGAACTTTCCTCTCTAGTTCTTGCATATACCGAGCTTTCCTTTCTTTTGAACGAGAGGCTGACTGCCGATTTGCCAAAATTCTGCAAGTAATTTCACAAAGAGACATAGGTTTCAACATAAATGCAGAATCCAGACATGGCAAGAAATATTTGGATCTGTAAACATAGTCATGTCTAGTTGCCAAAATGACAGAGCCAAGGGTTTTCAGATTTCTGAATTTCATGTTTTAAGGTGGTCCTTAAAACATGAAATTCAGAAATTGCCAGAATTTATGAATGACCAATTGCTAGCGGCCAGCAATAAGGAAACTAAACAAACAACTGTTACGGAACAGGATTTGATTCCATTTAAAGCGAAATAGGCGAATACGGAATCAATATGCATAGTAAAGCGCCAACGGAGCCTAAATCACAAGTAATTAGCAACATCCAAGATAGGATCAGAAATTGAGCGAGAATTGGTCAAGTATGGCATTCGAACCATTGTTAGTAACCAAAAAAAGGACCAATTGACTTTATCTATTCAACTCACAGATGCAGAAATATGTTGAATCATGTTTTCTTGCCATATGAATACGAGAGTTAGGAATTCAAGTGGAATAAAACAAGAGGAAAAATACAAATCGAGCTTCCGAAATTGACATGTTTTGGGATCCATGGAGAAACTAAGATTTAGAATTTTTTTTTTGGGGGTAGAAAGAACTAAGATTTAGATGAATCTGAACAAACAGAATTGCAAGTATCAAAACCAGAGACGAGATGAATTCAAATAGAAAACAGGAATTACCTCTTAGCGCGCTTTGGATCGATGCTCCAAAGCTCGGCGAGCTTATCAGGAGGCATAGCCTTCTTAGCATCCAAGATCTCGCCAAAGACGGATCCCTCGGGCGGTCTAGATCCAGCGGAAGACGCATCGACGGAGTTACTGTACCGGTGACGAGGCCTAGCGAAGTTATTCTCCCCGCCATCCGCGCCCCCTCCGGCTTCGGTGTTGCCGGAGGAGGCGAGAAAGCTAGGTCGGGGATCAGATCCGGCGTGGCCATGGCCGAGCTTATCGACGTCAATGTAGGTGGTGAAGAGGTCGTCCTCGGATCCGATATCATCGGTGGAAGATCCGGCGAACGGATCCGAGGAGAGATCCATGTCGTCGGAGATTCGGAAGGTGACCTCTGAATGAGCGCGTCGATGGTGAGGGCCTCGGAAGGAGGAGGAAGATAGGGAATGGGAATTGCCGAAGCCTGGGGCGACGCCAGCGCCAGCGACTGGCTGCGGAGGCTTGCGATTCGGATTGAATCCGCCATTTTCGGGAGAGATCGGTGGAGGCCCGTCCATTTCGCGCTGATGCAGTAGAAGCTGGTGAACCGATCGCTCTGCAACTGAATTTCGGATTCGTGCGCGTGGGGAGGAGAGAGGGAGATAGTGGGGAGTCAGTCAGTCAGTGTATGGGGTTTGGGAAGTTGGAGAGAGAGAGAGTGTTGGCTTTTGGTTGGGTTTGATTGGGTTGTTAAGGGCAGGCCATGTCATGTGCTCCGACGGATAAGCTCCATCCCGTTTTCCGTAACGCCGTTATGTTCCGCCTTGGGCTGCCAAATTAGCCCTTGCTCTTTGCGAAATTCAGTACGGATATTGCAAAATTATTTTGTTCACCATTTTTTTTCTTTAAAGAAAAAACAAACAAATAAATAAAAGAAGTTCAAATGCACTTGAAAAATATGTTCAAGTGGTGTTTGGTTGTTTGTTTTGTTTCATTACGATTAGGCGATTTTGTTTCATGAAAATTAGTCTATCTGTTGATCTGTCAACCTCTCAAGGGATCAGCTACTGTGTTATTCGATCTCTTCAAATATTTTTCTGTATCATAAAAAAATGTTCAAGCGATGTCAATGGATGATATAACAAAATTTATCAATCGACCAAGAGAAGTACCAATGGAAAGGAAGGTGACAAGTATGAGAAGCATCAATATATGAAGAAATGTTGGTTGAAAAAATGCAAATGATAATTTTTAGGAACAACATTAAAAACCTTAAATTTAGACTCGTCAAAGAGCGATCAAGATTTGATCACGAATCCACAATCTACTAATAATTAGGTTATTTAGAACAAAATAGTTTGTTTAGATCAATACATATATTATTATAAACTCATTTATTATACTTCCTCTTCTCGGTAAAATATGTCGTTTTAGAGTGCTAATTTTATTCAAGAAAACATGTCATTTTAGGTATTTTGGTATCTAAATTACAAAAATATAATTGTAATGATTAGTGGTTTGTTAGTTTTAATTTTCAACAAAGTAAAGATGTAGTGTAAAAAATGAAGGTATAAAGTTATATTTGTTGATTTCTGTAAAGCCTCGGATTTTTAAATAATAAATTTCAACAAATAATATAAAATGGATTTAAGTAAATAAAAAATTCGGATATTTTAAGAAAAACTCGTCTTTAAATTAGTAAATCGAAATTGAAACTCTTAAAACGTATTTCGGCCTAATTTTGAAATTTATGCAAATAGAATTTTGTTCCGCTTTCATATGCCGAGAAATTGAGAATAATGTTCAGATTTCAATATTTAATTCGGATTTAGAAATACAAAATTGATTTTATTTCTTATTCCGGTTTCGAGGGTTCGGGTTAAAATTCGATTTAGTTGGGATTGGATCGAACGAGCGGATTTTGAGATTTATTTATCGGGTGTTTTGAATTCGAGAGAGGGGATTGCGGGATTATAATTCGAGCATTTCAAATCCTTGTTTTGGGGACTACTCTTTTGTCCTCTTCCTTCCTTCCTCTCACTGTTCGAACAGCCCCCAAATGGTTCCCTTCCAGCTCATTTTCCTTCCTCTTCAGACCATACCTACCCTTACCCCATGGTCTTGAGTCTTGACCTTTGCCATTTTAGTTGGTCCCTTGCCGATTCTATAGGTTCAAACCCTTCACTCATCCCCTTACATTTGGAAATCCTAACAAACACTCTCAATTCTCAAACCTTATCCTTCCCCTCCCTTCTTCAACCAGACATAACCCACACAAAAGCTTCCCCTTCCCCTCAATCTCGCAGCCACCACCATTGCCACTGGCCCTCGTTGCCGACGACTACTCGGAAGCCACCCCAACAGCAGCAGCACCTGTATCTCATCTCCGACGTCCGGGGATGCCCAGCAGCCACCCAGGAGCAACCCGGGGACACCGCTGCCGCCACCTTCCCCTTCGTTTCTCCCCTGTTTTCTGTTCGAGCCCGGTAAGGCATCCTCCAACCTCCTTTCGATCGAAAAGCCTTAAAGGTCCCCCTTTTTGAACTCTCCCTTAGTTCCAGGACTGAGAACCGCATCCCCAATCCACCGGCGAGTCCCGAAGAGCTCTGACGAGCCACCGCATCCGATTCCGCTCGGTGAGCACCCTTTTTCCCGTTTGTTCGGTTTCTTGTGTTTTCTTTGTACCTTATCACTCGGGCTATCCTGGGGAGCGAGAAAGAAAGAGGAACGGGAGAGCGAGAGCTCCGGCGAGTGGCGAGGTCGAGCGAGGGAACCATGGGTACGAGCCAAGTGCGAGCGGGAGGAAGCGAGGGAGTGCGAGGGAGAGAGAGGGTGGCCGAGTGCGGATAGTGAGGACGAGTGGAAGCAAGAGCGAGGGAGACGGCGGAGCTGCGGCTCGAGGCTGAGGCGAGAGCGAACAGAGGAAATGTAGAAGGATAGGGAAGAAGAAGCTGCGTGGGGCCCGCTCCATTTCCAGTTTCTCACCTGTGGGCCCCTCTCCTTCATTTTGTTTACAAAATCCGAAAATCTAAAGGGGAGAAAGATGGGTTGTGGGTTGAGTGTGAGTTTGGGGCTTTTGCTTGGGCCTATTTGGATGATACAATATATATATGGGTATATTACGACTAGAACTTCATTTATATAAATATATTATCAAATGATATATTATTAAGTAAATTGAGTATGTATTATCTATGAAATTAAGACTTTTAAAATTGTTGAGATTTGAGAAGATAATATTATTGGACTTAAATTTTAAAAGGAGAAATTCGGAAAAGGTTTTTAAGATCGGAGATTTGTTTTATAAAACAAGAAGAGGAATTTTGGAAAACACTCTAACCTTGTCGGAATTATTTTGATAAAATAATAATAAGTTGATTTTAAGAGTAATGTTTTATAAATGGATTTTCTGGATGATTGAGAAAACGTTTTGAGTGGTGATTTGATCTAACTGGAGGTTTTAAAAGAGTTTTGGGAAATCTTAGGATAATGACTTACCTTGCCTAACTTGGTGAATAAATTTGATGACTTGTGTGTGATGTTCTATGCTTTAAGTAACATTAGGAATAGACTTATTTATATTACTTACATATGTGTTAGGTGATCATCTATGACATGTTGGCTTCCTGTATACCTAGTTGTTGCCTTTTGCTGTTCTGCACTTCCAGGTGAGTTCCTATATGAGCTCACTCAGATTCGAAAAGAGACCTCCCTTCTTGTAGCCATGTGCATACTAGGTGCTTGCATTCATAATAAAGCATGCCATGTAGTATCCTGCTAGGATTGCACTCATGATTGAGCATTCGTTTACTCATTGCTTTTGTAAACAGAACGACCGTTATCTGTGAAGTAACTAGAGTCATTGCTAGGGTTATAGGACGACCTAGTCTCATCGGGTCCCGTCCTGAGTCAATCGAGTCATGAACTTCCTTATATTATGAGATGCATGCGGGCTTTATTGTGGATACGGGTTGGGCATGCGTACAACCTGATGATAATGGAATGCATTCACGAGTTGGTCAGTCTCCGCCCTATCGGAAGGGGGTGGAGGTAGGAGAGGGATATACCACTTGGTATTCGGTGCTAAGGCCTTATTATATTTATGCACTTGACCTTAGGACCATGCTAGTGTGTTAATATTCCGCCTTGCATCTAGAAGCATCTTTATTAGGACTAGCGTGTGTATATGTCTGCTTGTTTGGGATTATATTGCGTAGGGCTTCGATCTGACACCGCCCCGCATACATTTTTTTTAGGTTTGTTTGCAGCATGATTATTCCTTGTTTCCGTGACGTGGGAACTCTCTTGGGCGATCTCAAAGAAATGGTTTAACTCCACTAACATTGTATATTAAATTTCGATAAATACGCTTATTGATTTGGTTTTGACTCGGCTCTGCCGTGTCACCCTCTTGTATTACACCTTGATTCTATTATTTGCATGACTGTTGGTTTTCCACGCTTAGACTTATGACAGGTACAGGGGACTTCCCCGGGGATTCTAACGATCCCTTCGAATTTTGGGTATGAAATCCCACTTTAAAATGTTAGGATAGAATTTCAAACCTCCAACCTGTAATCGGGGCGCAAGATCCGAACGAGGGGTTTCATCCCTCGAAACGTAACCCGGGAATCATAATCCTGGGCCGTTACAAAGATGGTATCAGAGCTCAGGTTATGCAAACCGAGTATGATAGGTTGAAGTGGTTTTGAAAATGGCCCAAGGTTTTCAAATGGTTTTTCAAATTTTTTTTAAAAGGGCAAAATGAATTTAATATGGCTAACTCAAATAGACTAAATATGAACTTGACTCAATAAATCTGGTAATCAAACAAAGGGAAACGAAGGGGTAGTGAAGGCGCTAGACCATCCCTATTGGATGTAGTTGGGAACGGGTAGGCAAAATATAGCTTGTTCTTTACAGGTGGGCCTACAAGACTCCAAGGCTTTGCGTCATAGTGGCTGGAGTGGCGAGTTAGGTAGAGACCGTGAGGTTTTGCCCCACCGGTTAGTCACCCCTCGACGGGCGGCCCATAGGATAGCTTGATTGTTGATTGTTCTGTTCTAAGTGTTGTATGCTTACATTGGAAACCTGGTTGCTGTTCTTGACTAAGAAACATGTGTTAAATGCCTACTTGAATGGAATAGCGGGGGAGACCTTCTGTCATTATAAAGTCGGGATTCCAGTCCTCGTGGGATCGCCTTCGACCCCTTAAGTTGACTACTTTCTTCTTTGGTCTTCTTTTCCTAACCCCACTAAATGTCTTTATTGAGCTTTCCTTGTGATGTCGGTATGTTGTACGGGAAATTGGGAGGAATAACCACATTTGAGGTTGTATTAGAGTACGATGTTTACTTGATCAATTTGCTACCCTACTCGAGAGTCACACGAATATTCCACGGGAAAAAGGCCATGGGGATTTTAGGAGTAAGTGAGAGTCGCCCTTGTAGATCTCTGTCGGGTTATCTTGATTGTTCTGTCCATGATTGCATGATTCTATATTTACTACCCCCTAGACCTGTAGATTGATTGTTAGTGTGAATTTATGCCTACATGCATGGATGTCCATGTTTAGCCATTGCTTAGGTTCGTGTTACCTTTCATTGCCTATATCATCCCAGCATGATCTACTTAGTATATGCATTGTTATACTAATGCTTGATTGGATGTGTTATATGTTAGGAAACCGCATGATTGATGCCCTCCCTGTAAATAGGCTCGTGATAGTGTGCTCGTTCTATTCTGATATCTTGATGGAGTGAGTTATTTACTTGATAGGTGTGTGTTACAATTTGATGTTCAACCACATTCATATGATACCTAGTTTCCAACATGCTTATCCAACTGTCATGCCATGATGACCTCTATGTTCTCACATACTTTCATGAATATATGACCTGACACGCCACACGAGCACACACCACTATAATTCCTGGTTTTGTATATGCATGACTCGACCTGATGTGTTATTCCCAGCATATATTGTGGTTGTATGCCATTATGTATCCATGCTTGGCCACCTTGTTTAGGTCTCATGTCATGCTTCGTTGTATTTCTGCCATACCCCTAGGCATGCGCAACCTGACTTCATTGGTTCCTTGCATCGTCATGCTAACGATGGATTGAATGCATATGTCGCAAGTTACAAACTCGCATGATGCTATACTCTTCCTCCTGGATTATGATCATGATAGTGTGACTCTCCCCTTTTGCTATTCTCTTAAAATATTGCATTCATCCTGGTTAGTCCTAGCATACTTACATGATCATCGCTCGGTAGCGTTTCCCTATTACTCTATGATGCTCCCTCATTCTTGCACGAACGTATGACTTGATATCTTGTGTATGTGCCATTTAGATATTTGCATGGAACTATAATTGTCTACCATCATATCTATGCCTAACTATCTTGCTTTAGACCCATGTTATACCCCTCTATATGTCTGTCATGCTTCTAGATCATTCCGACGTGGCTTAATTGGCTCTTTGCAAACTGTTGTGCTAATCGAATGAGCGTATGTACGAATCACGAGTTAGTATCATGTTTTCGCATGTAAATGACATATGAATGCTAGGGTGAGTCTAGTCGAAGTAACTTGATTGTACTTATGTTCGATATGTGCTTGTAGTATCCTATAGGGCTTATGAATTCCAATATGACTCGCTAAGTGGAAACTTGTCATGCTTGCTTCATTACGTGAATATGATTGTTCCATGATGTGATAGTATTGTACCATTCCATGTACTCTTATGACGGTTCATTCATTCCTAGCATGATTATAATCTATCATCCGTGACGTTGTCTTGTTCACTCGGTAAAAGATATCCATGTCTTATCATGTATTGCTAGCATCATGTAGGATCACGATGTGACTTGGTATATTCATGTGTTAAATACGTGCCCTGGTTGTATACTGTTAATCTATACATGTGTACTTGCATGCTCTATATTCATGTGAAGTCGTGTTGTCTTAAGCTCATGTTGTCGTTCCGCCATATTCCCCCCTTGTCTTCATATGGTCACGTTACGATTGGTTGATCCCTTAAATGCATTCGTGCTAGTTACAAAATGATCATGTAACCTATGCTGCATAGCCATGCATCTTATCGTGTTAGAATATATCTTATAGGACCCATGAATTATGGCTTGTGTGTGTTCATGCCCTACTTGCATTATGATCTGCTCTTTCGTGGAATAGACTTCGCAAAGTCTTGTATTCTTTCCAACATCTCTAATGTGCGATATTTTTAACTGTTTAGGAATTGATAGACCCGGTTGTAGAGTCAGTGCCTACTTTTGACGCATGTTAAGCATTAGGTGAATATCAATGTGTGTATATCATCTCATCACAGTCGCTTATATTCCTTTTATATGTGTTAATGTTTGGGTGCAATAGTAGTCCTGGTTAAACTTCTATGACTCGTCCTACTATCATGTGGAGTTGCTCGATGCATCTTATTCATATACATATGTGATTGTCATGTAGTACCCGGTAAAATCTATGTCTGCAGAGATATGACTTGTATGATCACATGCTCAACTTGCGTCTCATGCAACCACTCTTATCATAGGTTGTAATAGCCTTGCTATACCCTCTTTACATGATCTTGTGACTGTCTATGCATGTTAGATATTATTAGACCAGTTAGAATGCTATGCCTCCATAGAGTTGTCTCATGCTAAGTATGATTAGTGGCATGCTTATGAGTGTTCTCATCTGAATTGTTGTCCTTATCACATGATGCCTTCCGATGCTTAATTGGATAAATTCATATTTTGGTGGGATATGAGTTAATTAGAAATTGCGTGTCTAGTTGCGTGTTATACCCTACGACATCGTAGATGCATATATACGTTAAATGTGATTTTTGTGTTAAATTATTCCTCAACGATTATCCTTGATTGCGCTCGTTCCTTGAGTCCTTGATAATATATTACTAGTATCATGGAGGACTGCTTTCCAACAATATCTCATCATATGTTGACATCTCGCATTTATCCTATCATAAGAACGTTTTTGTTACATGACATGGTTTCTATACGGCTTTATATGATCCTTTCATGGCATTAGTCCGATTGATGTGTAACATCTTGATAGGTCTGCATATGACCCCACATTGATTATGATCTACTTATGTGTACCTGTCACGAACAATCTACCATACGTGTAATGCTCTGTGTTGTTTACTAGATTTTGCATGAGCTTTATGTCGCACAAATCTATTGTACATCCGTGTATACATGGTTCTTATACATATCAAGCTTGTCTGAAATATGAAATGAAAAGTTGCTAGCTGGTCTCTTATGCCCCATGCAGAACCCGATCATGCTTCTGGTTGCCCCTGTCTGTTAACATTTTTCATCAAAGTAGCTACGTGTTAGTGTTTAGTGATGTGACTAGTTTACTCCATGATTGGTATATGTTTTGCTTGTTGCACTTGTAACCTCATAGAGTTCCATAAGGGCATCATACTCCTTGGATCGGGATTTTGTTTTCATCGTATCATCGTCAGTTGATATGTGTTCGGTTTCGTAGGGAGTCCGGGTTGTCCTCCTTGTCTCTCCCCTATCTCCGCTAACTAAAAAAATAAATTGCTTGCAATACTTTGACGAACGATGGTGTAGAAAATAGACCGTTTAGCCATATAGCACAGGAGCGGCACATCAGAAGCACGGTGGGCCCATAGACCCCAGGTCCCAGAACTGACCTATTGATTCTTTGAATGACGAACTGGTAGTGGGCATTACCTAGTTAACCTCTACTTATCAGGATAGATTTTAGTGCTTGGGTGTTCCTATGTGACTAACCTTGTGATATGATTGGTGTTAGGTGTCGGTAAGCATTGCCTGTTCTTTTACTCGTGGAATGTGAATTATGCCTGCTGAAATCCTGACTTGTGTTGGTAATAATGATATTATGTGCCCGATAATATGTGATAGTATGATATTGCGATGTTGGCATGATATTACCTTTGCTCGGATTATTTTTAGCATGAAGTTATGTGGTAACTTGTCTTGCTATGTCGATACCTGATATTCTGCAATACTTGTTGAGCATGATAGTATCTTAGGATTTATGACATGTGACCGTTTGGAACAATGAGAGATAATGATGTATAAACTTTGTGTGAAATCATGTTATATTATGCTGATATGAAATACTTGAAGACTAAATGGTGGTAGCATGTAGGGTCCATAATATAAGATGCATGTTATCCTAATATAACGATATGCGATGTCCTGTTAAGTTAAATGTTGTTGTGATTATATTTTGTGCTTGCTATGTTGTTAGACTTTGTTATTGTTGAAGCATGAGAGCATGACCGATTCCATGTTGACAATTGAACTTGAATTGTTGAAATGTGATTGCGTTGATACCTCTATGTATTGATATTTCAAAAATTTATTTTCATCTAGATCCTTGGCTATGAAAATGGTGAATATCTTGGTATGCTGAATCTTGTTGAAATGGATTTTGTTGTGCTGACTTGTTGCCTTTTATTAGACTGAAACCCCTATTATGACAAAATTTTGCCGTGTTGGTAGTGGTAAGTAGGAAACCATACTGATGTGATCTGCTAAGGTGGAGACTTGATGTGTTTGTGTGTTGCCCTTTCAAAAATGATATTCCTGCTTGATGCATTCTTATTTGTTGACACCTAGAACATGAAATGATAAGGTTGAGTGTGATGTTCCAATATACTGGTGTGCGACAATGTTGATAATGGCTATTCATGTTATGGTTTTGGCGTGACCAATTTCGGTTGTTGGTTGGTTATGATATGGTATGTCTTGGTTATATCGATTCTGATAATGGCTAGAGATTCGTAGATTGGAATTGCTTTTGAGATTCGAACCTAGGAAGAGAATATGGGATTAGCATTTAGAGGTGGATGACT
Source organism: Persicaria maculosa (assembly GCA_963922045.1). Taxonomy (NCBI): domain Eukaryota; kingdom Viridiplantae; phylum Streptophyta; class Magnoliopsida; order Caryophyllales; family Polygonaceae; genus Persicaria; species Persicaria maculosa. The sequence goes on from OY998262.1 coordinate 63,048,418, forward strand.
CCACCTCTTGAGTTCTGAATTTGCTTGACCAATTTGGGATTTAAAGGGTTTTGAAAGAGTTTGGAAACGACTAACTCGGATTTTGAAAAGCTTTGGATGGTTTTGAAGTCGGGAGATTTTGCTTGTTTTCGAAGGGTTTTGGACGATTTTGAAAAAAGACTAACTTGGATTTTGAGAAACCGAACACGGTCGAAAATTTCAACGATTTTGAGGCCAATCTTTTTCAACTGTGGAATCCCCTTTGAAACTTTTCAAACCCGGGCAATTCTATGATACATCACGAAGTGGATACAAGCATTTTATGGGGGCGCTTGTAGGATGCTTGCTAATACCTAATGATGATATTGAAGAACTTTTAGAGTTGTGATACTTCCGAAAAGTTGAAGCGAGGATGTGATAGGGGCGCTTATCGCATACTTGTCAAGGCCAATCGGATATGTCACGACCGTGACTAGGATGTTGTGAGAATCCCGGAAGACGCAACCGAGATGACTACAAGATCCTTGGACATGGTCCTTGGACTCATCAATTTCAAACTTCATCCCCTACCTTGTTTTGGTTTAGTCTCAGGGATGAGACTTGTTTTTAGAGGTGGATGATGTAAAGGCTCGGATTTTTAAATAATAAATTTCAACAAATAATATAAAATGGATTTAAGTCAAAAAAAAAATTCGGATATTTTAAGAAAAACTCGTCTTTAAATTAGTAAATCGAAATTGAAACTCTTAAAACGGATTTCGGCCTAATTTTGAAATTTATGCAAATAGAATTTTGTTCCGCTTTCATATGCCGAGAAATTGAGAATAATGTTCAGATTTCAATATTTAATTCGGATTTAGAAATATAAATTTGATTTTATTTCTTATTCCGGTTTCGAGGGTTCGGGTTAAAATTCGATTTAGTTGGGATTGGATCGAACGAGCGGATTTTGAGATTTATTTATCGGGTGTTTTGAATTCGAGAGAGGGGATTGCGGGATTATAATTCGAGCATTTCAAATCCTTGTTTTGGGGACTACTCTTTTGTCCTCTTCCTTCCTTCCTCTCACTGTTCGAACAGCCCCCAAATGGTTCCCTTCCAGCTCATTTTCCTTCCTCTTCAGACCATACCTACCCTTACCCCATGGTCTTGAGTCTTGACCTTTGCCATTTTAGTTGGTCCCTTGCCGATTCTATAGGTTCAAACCCTTCACTCATCCCCTTACATTTGGAAATCCTAACAAACACTCTCAATTCTCAAACCTTATCCTTCCCCTCCCTTCTTCAACCAGACATAACCCACACAAAAGCTTCCCCTTCCCCTCAATCTCGCAGCCACCACCATTGCCACCGGCCCTCGTTGCCGACGACTACTCGGAGGCCACCCCAACAGCAGCAGCACCTGTATCTCATCTCCGACGTCCGGCGATGCCCAGCAGCCACCCAGGAGCAACCCGGGGACACCGCTGCCGCCACCTTCCCCTTCGTTTCTCCCCTGTTTTCTGTTCGAGCCCGGTAAGGCTTCCTCCAACCTCCTTTCGATCGAAAAGCCTTAAAGGTCCCCCTTTTTGAACTCTCCCTTAGTTCCAGGACTGAGAATCGCAGCCCCAATCCACCGGCGAGTCCCGAAGAGCTCCGACGAGCCACCGCATCCGATTCCGCTCGGTGAGCACCCTTTTTCCCGTTTGTTCGGTTTCTTGTGTTTCCTTTGTACCTTATCACTCGGGCTATCCTGGGGAGCGAGAAAGAAAGAGGAACGGGAGAGCGAGAGCTCCGGCGAGTGGCGAGGTCGAGCGAGGGAACCATGGGTACGAGCCGAGTGCGAGCGGGAGGAAGCGAGGGAGTGCGAGGGAGAGAGAGGGTGGCCGAGTGCAGATAGTGAGGACGAGTGGAAGCAAGAGCGAGGGAGACGGCGGAGCTGCGGCTCGAGGCTGAGGCGAGAGCGAACAGAGGAAATGCAGAAGGATAGGGAAGAAGAAGCTGCGTGGGGCCCGCTCCATTTCCAGTTTCTCACCTGTGGGCCCCTCTCCTTCATTTTGTTTACAAAATCCGAAAATCTAAAGGGGAGAAAGATGGGTTGTGGGTTGAGTGTGAGTTTGGGGCTTTTGCTTGGGCCTATTTGGATGATACAATATATATATGGGTATATGTTATGGCCCTGGGATTGGACAATAACAGTGGAGCTTAGCTCCTGGGAACCAAGAACGAGAAGGGGATGAGAAGTAGAAGATAGAGTGGGTGAGAGGAGAATTAGAGAGATATTTGAGAGGGAAAGTATATGTGTGTGTATTCATACCCATCCTCAAGATGTAAGGGCCTATTTATAGGCATACAACCATGGCCTTATACAATTCACCCGGCCATGTCTCTAAGGCTAAGGCTTAGAAAATTACAAAGCTAGTCATTACATTGCTCATCCCTTTGAGAGCCTTGTCTCAAGGCTTAGAAAATTACAAAGCTAAGGTCATGGAGCTGGCTTAGGACGGCCTTGGAAGTCAGGAAATTGGTGCAGGATGTGAGCTGCAGCTTCCCAAGTAGCTTTGTCTGCTGGTAGGTTCCTCCACTTGATCAACCACTCTGTTACAGGATCCCCATTGGCAAGGTTATGCACTCTTGTGTCCATGATGCTCTCTGGTTCAGCAACAATGTGGCCATCATCATCAGTTTCTGGCGTCTGTGTACACACCTCCACTACTGGTCCCTTTTTGAGCTTCAGTTGGGAAGACCGGATGTATTTTGGAATTTGGTGGCAAGTCCAGCTTATAGGCCACCTGCCCAATTTTGGCTATCACCTGGAAAGGCCCGAAGAATTTAGAGCATAGTTTGACAGACTTCCTGATAGCTGCTGAGGACTGACGATATGGTTGTAATTTGACAAAAACCCAGTCCCCAATGTTGAGTGAGCGGTCTGTCCTATGAGCATCTGCGAAGGTCTTCATCCTGGCCTGAGCTTTCTGCAAGTGATCTTTGAGCTGCTTCACCATATGTTGCCTTGTTGTGAGCCAATCATCCACAGGTGAACCTGAAGCTGATAGTGTTGGTAGCCCCATTTGAGCAGGAGGAAACCCATATAAAGCTTCGAATGGTGTCATTTTGATGGTGGAGTGGACAGTTGTGTTATACCACCATTTGGCCAGAAATAACCAATGTGACCATCTCTTCGGATTGCCTGTAGTCATACATCTCAAATATGTTTCAAGACAGCGGTTCACCCTCTCTGTTTGTCCATCAGATTGAGGATGGTAGGAGGTACTCATGTCCAGGCTCGTGTGCAGTGCTTTGAAGAGATGTTGCCAAAAGTGACTCAGAAAAATCTTGTCCCTGTTGGACACAATGCTCTTGGGAATACCATGTAACTTGTAAATATTTTCCATGAAGATTGAGGCTACTTTAGCAGCAGTGAAAGGGTGGGAGAGTGAGATGAAATGGGCATATTTTGTGAGTCTGTCCACTACCACAAGAATAGTGTCTTTTCCTTGTGACTTAGGCAGCCCTTCCACAAAGTCTAAGCTGATATGGCTCCAGGCTCTATCAGGGATGGGAAGAGGTTGTAACAAACCCGGTGAAGCAATGCTCTCTGTCTTGCTTCTTTGGCAAATGTCACATAGGCTCACAAATTCAGTTATTTGTTTTTTCATGCCTAACCAGTAGAATAAACTCTTAACTCTATGGTAAGTGGCATGGATCCCTGAATGACCCCCAACATGCTCTTCATGTAAGGCTGTCATCAATCTATTTCTGGCATCTGTATTGCAACCTATCACCAATCTCCCTTTGTACCTGAGTAACCCATTAGTCACTGTGAAGGGGCCTGGAGTAGCAGATAGGGCCTGTAGTAGCCAACCTTGCACATTTTTGTCTGCTTCATAGCTGGCCAATACCTCAGAGACCCATATAGGTTGGACCACAGTCATAGCTTCACACTCACCCTGCTCATAAACTCTGGAGAGGGCATCAGCTGCTTTATTATCTACTCCTTTTTTGTAAGCAATTTCATAGGAGAGCCCTAGCAATTTTCTTACAGCCTTTCTTTGAATCTGAGTTGACAGCCTTTGGTCCAACAAGTGTTTAAGTGGTTGATGGTCCGTTTTGATGATGAAATGATTTCCTTCCAAATAATGTCTCCACTTTTCAACAGCAAGGAGAATAGCTAACAACTCCTTTTCATATACAGCCAACACTAGATGTTTTCCATGCAATGCCTGGCTGAGAAAAGCAATTGGTTGACCTTTCTGCATCAGCACAGCACCTATTCCCATGTCACAGGCATCAGTTTCCACCACAAATGGAATTGAAAAATTAGGCATTGCAAGAACAGGTGGTGAGCTCAGTATTTTCTTCAATTCTAGGAATGTTGTATCAGCTTCTGGAGACCACAAGAAATTATTTTTCTTTAGGAGATCAGTAAGGGGCTTTGCAATGCAACCATAGCCTTTGATGAACCTCCTGTAGTAACCAGTGAGTCCCAAGAATCCTCTAAGAGCTTTGACATTCTTGGGAAGAGGCCATTTGAGCATTGCATCCACCTTCTTAGGATCTGTAGACACCCCTTTGTCAGATATGATGTGGCCCAAGTACTCAACCTCATGCTGGGCAAATTCACACTTGGAATGCTTAGCAAAAAGCTTGTGAGTTCTCATGAGAGATAGCACTTCATGTAGGTGGATGACATGGTGAGCAAGATCAGTGCTATAAACTAGTATGTCATCAAAAAACACCAAAACAGATTTCCTGAGGAGGGAGCTGAAAACATCATTCATTAATCTCTGGAAGGTGGCTGGGGCATTGGTCAAACCAAAGGGCATCACTTTGAACTCATAGTGACCATGGTGTGTGCGGAATGCAGTTTTAGCCACATCTTCCTCCACCATTCGAACCTGGTGGTAACCAGCTCTCAAATCCAGCTTTGAGAAGATACAAGCCCCCTGTAACTCATCCAGAAGATCTTCAATGTGTGGAATTGGAAATTTATCCTTGACTGTGATCTCATTCAAGCGCCTGTAATCCACACAAAACCGCCAAGATCCATCCTTCTTTTTGACTAGCAAGGTAGGGGATGCAAAAGGGCTGTGACTTGGCCTTATGATGCCATTGCTGAGCATCTCAGAAACTTGCTTCTCTATCTCCGTCTTTTGAAAGTAAGGATATCTATATGGCCTTGAAGCCACAGGAACAGATCCCTCCTTTAGTCTGATTGAGTGCTCATGGTGCCTAACAGGTGGGAGCTCCTTAGGCTCCTTGAAGATATCTTGGAAATCCTCTAGTACCTTTGTGATCTCCTGTGGCAATTGAATTTCTCCCTTCCTGACACTGCAAACTTGAGCTATCTGAACAACAAACAGAAGTTGCTGAGCTTGGCACAACTTAGAGAGATCCTTCCCAGTTAGCATTTTTACAGAAGCAGCTTGCCCATCTTTATCATCTCTGAACCCTTTCAGCACTACCTGTTTCCCTTGCTTCATGAAGGAGATCTGAACCTCGATAAAGTCGAATAAAACAGGGTTATATCCAGCCAACCAATCTGTGCCTAGGATCATATCACATCCTTCCATCTTCAGCAATCTAATATCATGTTCATAAGTGCAACCCTGCATTTCCCAAACAAAGGATTTGCAAACCTTGGTACTGAACATGGTGCCACTGATTGTATTTACTTGCATTATGCCAGCGTTGCAAGCCTCAAATCCAGCATCCCTTGCCACTCTTGAGTCCAAGAAACTGTGGGTGGCGCCTGAGTCTATAAGGATGGTGATTTCTCTTGCCTTTACAGACCCTTTGACTCGGATTGTGCTACCAGATTCACCCCCTGTTAACGCGCGAACATATACTTCCTCTTCATGTTCTTCGTCTGAGCCCCAATCATGTGATGAATCTTCAAGACCAGGCCCTCCTTCCTGAACTTCTTGCGCGATCAGGCTAAAGAGTGATTGTGTTTTGCATTTGTGACCGTGGAAGTATCTCTCCCCACACTTGTAACACAACCCTTTTCTGGGTTCAGCTGAGCGGCCCGTGCTCAATTCTGACAAAGATTGGTGAGCTGGAGGTGGAGGTTTAACATTGTCATTGTTGCTTCCTGTGGAACCTGAGGACTTGATCCCATCTTTGTTCCAAGAATTTCGGTTGCCGAAGGATGAATTCTTGGAGACAACAGTCTGGGAACTCATTGATGTTGGTCTCCAAGGATTTCTTGATACCCTGATCAACGCTTGTACCGCCCTGAAGTGCAGTCTCGCCTGCTCAATGACATCCGCCATTGAAGTCGGTCTTCCAAGCTTCACAAGCGATTGAATCTCGGCCTTCAAACCGCTAATATAACTCGATATGAAGTACGATTCAGTTAGCTGTGGGTTGAATGAGAGCATACAAGCTCGTAATTCCTCGAACCTCTCATTGTATTCCTCGAGATCATCCAACTGTTCTAGCTTGTTGAATTCGCCAACGATTTCCGATTCCCGTCTATCTCCAAATCGGATACAAATCGCCTCTGAGAACTCCAACCAAGAAACCCGAGGATGCTGCATAAGGTAGCCCTGCAACCATGTATCGGCTTTGTCGGTGAGGTACATAGCTGCTATCTCCACCTGTTGGTGCTCAGGAATTGCAAAGATGCCGAAGTACTTTTCACATTTCCTGATCCAATTTCTCAGTTTCTTGCCATCGAAACTGGGAAAATCCAATTTCGGAAGTCGCAAGAACCTGGAATCCGATCCTCCCATGCCTGCAATTGACTGACCTCCATTGAAACTGTGGTGCCACCTTGATCCCGGAATTTCTTGCCCTGCCGGCCCGTTTCCCATCACAGATTCTCTCCGCTGATCCGATCTTGAACCTGAAGCTGATCCCCGGAAATTCGCGCCTCTGTCTGGCTCCGACGATTGCTCTTGCTGCTGTTCTTGATGCGGAGGGTGCCTGACGAACTCAGCCAACTGGTCCATTCTTCTATCATTCGAGGCTTTGAATTCCTCAAACAATTTTGCTTGATCTTCACGATACTTCTGTGAATCCGCCATGAATTTCAGTGTGGACGCCATGAAAGACTTTGTATCCTCCTTGAATTCATGGAATTGCACCTCCAATGTCTTCGATCTGGTGCCTTCCGCCATAGCTTGCGCTGTTGTATCGAACCTATATCTGATACCAAATCTGTTATGGCCCTGGGATTGGACAATAACAGTGGAGCTTAGCTCCTGGGAACCAAGAACGAGAAGGGGATGAGAAGTAGAAGATAGAGTGGGTGAGAGGAGAATTAGAGAGATATTTGAGAGGGAAAGTATATGTGTGTATATTCATACCCATCCTCAAGATGTAAGGGCCTATTTATAGGCATACAACCATGGCCTTATACAATTCACCCGGCCATGTCTCTAAGGCTAAGGCTTAGAAAATTACAAAGCTAAGGTCATTACAGTATATTACGACTAGAACTTCATTTATATAAATATATTATCAAATGATATATTATTAAGTAAATTGAGTATGTATTATCTATGAAATTAAGACTTTTAAAATTGTTGAGATTTGAGAAGATAATATTATTGGACTTAAATTTTAAAAGGAGAAATTCAGAAAAGGTTTTTAAGATCGGAGATTTGTTTTATAAAACAAGAAGAGGAATTTTGGAAAACACTCTAACCTTGTCGGAATTATTTTGATAAAATAATAATAAGTTGATTTTAAGAGTAATGTTTTATAAATGGATTTTCTGGATGATTGAGAAAACGTTTTGAGTGGTGATTTGATCTAACTGGAGGTTTTAAAAGAGTTTTGGGAAATCTTAGGATAATGACTTACCTTGCCTAACTTGGTGAATAAATTTGATGACTTGTGTGTGATGTTCTATGCTTTAAGTAACATTAGGAATAGACTTATTTATATTACTTACATATGTGTTAGGTGATCATCTATGACATGTTGGCTTCCTGTATACCTAGTTGTTGCCTTTTGCTGTTCTGCACTTCCAGGTGAGTTCCTATATGAGCTCACTCAGATTCGAAAAGAGACCTCCCTTCTTGTAGCCATGTGCATACTAGGTGCTTGCATTCATAATAAAGCATGCCATGTAGTATCCTGCTAGGATTGCACTCATGATTGAGCATTCGTTTAGTCATTGCTTTTGTAAACAGAACGGCCGTTATCTGTGAAGTAACTAGAGTCATTGCTAGGGTTATAGGACGACCTAGTCTCATCGGGTCCCGTCCTGAGTCAATCGAGTCATGAACTTCCTTATATTATGAGATGCCTGCGGGCTTTATTGTGGATACGGGTTGGGCATGCGTGCCACCCGATGATAATGGAATGCATTCACGAGCTGGTCAGTCTCCGCCCTATCGGAAGGGGGTGGAGGTAGGAGAGGGATATACCACTTGGTATTCGGTGCTAAGGCCTTATTATATTTATGCACTTGACCTTAGGACCATGCTAGTGTGTTAATATTCCGCCTTGCATCTAGAAGCATCTTTATTAGGACTAGCGTGTGTATATGTCTGCTTGTTTGGGATTATATTGCGTAGGGCTTCGATCTGACACCGCCCCGCATACATTTTTTTTAGGTTTGTTTGCAGCATGATTATTCCTTGTTTCCGTGACGTGGGAACTCTCTTGGGCGATCTCAAAGAAATGGTTTAACTCCACTAACATTGTATATTAAATTTCGATAAATACGCTTATTGATTTGGTTTTGACTCGGCTCTGCCGTGTCACCCTCTTGTATTACACCTTGATTCTATTATTTGCATGACTGTTGGTTTTCCACGCTTAGACTTATGACAGGTACAGGGGACTTCCCCGGGGATTCCAACGATCCCTTCGAATTTTGGGTATGAAATCCCACTTTAAAATGTTATGATAGAATTTCAAACCTTCAACATGTACTCGGGGCGCAAGATCCGAACGAGGGGTTTCATCCCTCGAAACGTAACCCGGGAATCATAATCCTGGGCCGTTACAATTTCCTTAAAAAATGTGAAATAAGCTAAAATGATATGTTTAGGCAAATGAAGGCAACACTACATTTTTACTTTATCGAACACAAATTAATGATGGGCGGTAAGTTGGGCACCCGCAAACACATCCTGGATGTGCGGCACCCGCAAACACATCCAGGATGCGCACGGGGTGGCATGCTCGCGGACGAATTCCCGTGTTGCCACACGTGTGAAGTGAAGGATTTTTTTTAAAAAAAAATAAAAACGTAAATAATAAATAAAATAAAATAATTTAGTTATATAAAATAAATAAAAAGAATACATAATAAATATAAAAAATTTGTTTATATACATAAATAAATCAAGAATTAATGAAAAAAATAGTATAATAAATAAAAAATTAATACATGGATAAATATATATACATAAATATATAATAAACAAATAACTATTTAATAAATTAATAAAAATATAAATATAAATATATATAATCAATACATATATAAAAACAATAAAAAATAAATGAATAGTTAATAAAAAATAATATATTTCATAATTCCTTATTATAAAAATTATATATAGATACATAAAATAAAAATAATTTGTTTATATAAATAAATAAATGAATAATTAATAAAAATATATATTTAATAAATATTTAATATAAAAATCTATTTATATATAATTACTATATATATATGTATATATAAATAATATAATCACAAACATAGATAAATAAATTAAATTTATTCATTGATAAATTAATTATTATTAAATTATATTAATTTAAATTTTTTAATAATATTCTTTTAATATAAAACTCAATTAAATATAATAAAAAAAATAAACATATATAAATTAAAAAATCAATTAAATCATGAAATTAGGTAATAACAAAAAAATAATGAAAATTAAATTAAATTTTAATGGTTATTTATGTAAATAAAAATATACATAATTACTACATAAATATAAACAGTAAAAAAAAATGAATAGTTAATAAATATATATATATATATAATTAATATACATAAATATATGTATAATTAATAAATTGGTTAAAAATAATAAAACATAAATAAATAAATAATTTATTTATTTATTTATTTATTTATTACATTGAATTTTTATTGTTTTATAATTTTTATTATATTTATTATTTATTGTTTTATATGTTTTTTGTTTTTTAGTCATAAATAAATTTATTTAATTTAATTTTTACTATTCTTATTCTTATTCTTATTTGTTATATTTTTTTTCTACTTTATTATAATTGTATTTGTTTTTATGTAAATAAATAAATTTATTCTATTTATTATTTATTGTTTTATATATTTTTTAATTTCATAAATTAAAAAATTTATTTTATTTTGTGTGATCTTTTTCAGTTAAACATATGTATAATTAATAAATTGGTAAAAACTAATAAAACATAAATAAATTATTTATTTATTTATTACATTTGATTTTTTATTGTTTTAAAACATAAATAAATTGTATTTGTTTATATGTAAATAAATAAATTTATTCTATTTATTATTTATTGTTTTATATATTTTTTAATTTTATAAATTAAAATTTTGATTTTATTTTTTATGATCTTTTTCAGTTAAACATGTTGGATCTTATTAATTTGAGAAGTAAAATAGATTAATTAACATCTTAAACATGGCAGAGAAACTAATTGTGTTATATACCCGAGTCTTTGAAATCAACATTCCCCTTAGCCTCTGTCCCGAGCCAGGTCGCAACTAATTCCTCCAGTTTGATGACACGATCCATCAATTCCTTTTTAATCTACCTCTTCTCCTACTCTAAAGCCCCATTCTTCCGCTCAAACACAGGAATTGCATCATTCTCACCGCCACCTTCCATGAATCTCCTCACTGTCATGAGATCGAATTGCAGCTTCTTCAATTCCACATCCGGATGCTTAGGGGAGGCCAGAACTTGCCTCCATATCCTCGTGCAGGGTAAAAGCTTGAGGGAATGATGTTTTATGTGCTCTTTATAGACTAGTCCAGTCTCTAATTTTTTTACTGATTTCGGTGGGGAGGTTTATGTTCTTCAGTTAGGGTTTAGTCCACAACTAATGGTGCATAATAGTGCGCGATTGAGGATGAGCTTCAAATCTTCTTTTTTTAATCAACGGAATGCTCGATGCTTTTTCACATTGTTCCATTACATTTATTGAGAAATAACATGTTGCTCATGTTTGTAAATAGTGTTGTAAACATAATACGACCTTTTCGCCATAGGCTATAACAGACCTCAAATCTTTGTCTTTCGGAATCTTCACATTGCTCCATCTAGCTAATCTCGGATAGTCCTCATCTCAACACATCCAATTCTGTTCGCCACAGGCTATAGCATACCTCAAGTCTTTGTCTTTCAGAATCTTCACATTGCTCCATCTAGCTAATCTCGGATAGTCCTCATCTCAACACATCCAATTCGGAACTTGCTTCAGCATGGGGAATCCAAAATCTACAGCACATCGGAAACAGGGTGGTTGGGACGTACATCGGAAAATATATTATGTATTCATTGATCGATCTATGACATATCTAAGTCAATATTCACACATATTCATTGTGTTTATTTCTTCTCATTAGATTTACAGAGATATAACATATTTTTGACGTTTGTAAATAGTTCTGTATGCAAAATATTTCAAGCTAGACCCTAAACCCCTAACCCCTAAAAACCTCCCTAAACCCTAAACCCTAGGCTAACCCTAAACCCTAAACCCTACACATCCTGAATGCGCAGGTAATGCCAAGGTAGACTGTACACATCCTGAATGCGCATGAGGTTTAAACACATGCTAGTTGCGTCCTCTCTTATAAACTACATAATATTAAATTATACTCCCTCCGTTCGTTTATAATTGACGCTTTGGATGTAAATTGAAGTTTTAATTTAATTGACGTTCTCTTGTGGATAGTGGGTTGATGTAGACATATTTGTAGAGAGAGGTGGGTTTCCTCATTACTTTTTGCAGTAAAAATAAAATACTTTAATTTTATGTGAGAGAGGTTTTTCCTAGAGAATTTGAAGAGTTTCTTTCCTTTACTTTAAGTGACCTTTTGCATTTCCTTAATTATTGAGCTTTTTGTTGAAACGTCAATTATAAACGAACGGAGGGAGTATTATTTTACAATCTTTTGTAATATGTTTTTAAATACAATTCAATTGAATGCAATAGAATAAATAAATCATTTTTTTATACAAATATTGATTTTTTACACATAATATTAAATTGTATTATTTTCCCTAAAGCAAATCACTCACTTAGTGGGAGACTAAAGAAGTGGAAAAACACTCCAATCTCAGATAGTGGTACGTCGGTATGTGATGGCTCTTCGAGATCTCAAGTCTTTTTGTTTCGAAATCTTCACATTGCTCTATCTAGCTAATCTCGGATAGTCCTCATCTCAACACATCCAATTTGAAACTAGCTTCAGCATAGGGAATCTAAAACGTACAGCACATTCAATGGCTTTATCTTGTTCTTGATGCTGATAATATGTAGTCGTGCTGTTTTGACTTAATCGACTTAGGTTTGGGTACCTCGGAAGCAGGGTGGTTGGGACGTACATCGAAAAATATATTATGTATTCATTGATCAATCAACGACATATCTAAGTCAATATTCATACATATTCATTGTGTTTATTTCTTCTCATTACAGAGAAATAACATATTTTTGACGTTTGTAAATAGTTCTGTATGCAAAATATTTCAAGCTAGACCTTAAACCCTAAACCCTAAAAATCTCCCTAAACCCTAAACCCTAAACCCTAGTCTAATGACGAGAGGGTTTCTCGACCAAATAAATTTGTAGTCAAGACCCCGCTATAGGATAGTGGAGTCAGGTTCGTCCTCAGGAGAGAAGTCAGCGGTTCTAGGTTTAGTGTGTTTTGGGGTTCAGGGATAGCAGGAAAAGGTGATGAGGGTGGCTGTCGACAAAGAATAGAGGGGTCGATGTCGAGGGATGGAGAGAGAATGATGGTTTGATATCGAATAGAATATGTGCCAAATAAAAATAATAAAATAAAACAAATAAAGATGCAAACTTCCAAGGTTAGGGATCACCACAACAATAAACATATGTGCAGATCATAAATCACATAAAGATGCATGCTTTATATCAAAGAATCGACTTTCGCAAATTCCAACAATTTAGGTGATAGAGGCTCTCGCATAAAAACCTAATTTGTTTCTACCTTTTCTTAATTAGGATTAGTCGGCTCTCGCAAATAAACCCTAATTACTATCCAATTCATAATAAGATCACTTTCGTTTCAATATCATGAATAAGGAATTTCCTCAACTCTCGCAAAGGATTAAGCACATAGGTAGATGATGATAAAGACATATAAATTCATGGATTTATAAATCAAACACACATATCTATGTTGGGATCACCCCAACCCTATAAGAAGGAAATTAGAAACAAACCATAATAAAAGAAATTAACTTTAACATAAAATAAACTAAAACTTACAAAACCTTCCAAACGTTCCTCCTCTCTCTCTCCTCTCTCCTTCTCCTCCTCCTTGCATCCTAAGACGACTTGACTTGAATTCAATGAAAATCAGCCCCCTAAGGCTTTATTTATAGCCTTCATTCCCTCTCTAATTAGGAAAGAAAACTATATCTATATCTATATCTATCTATCTATTTACTTAAGATAAAACAATGGAATAAATAATTAAATCAACTAGGAATTATATCTAATGTGGATAAAATATCTTCTCTCTTGACTTGATGGCACTTGATAGATCTTGATAGAGTTTCATCTCGAAAATATCACCATTGGACTCGGGATAGAAACTTAACAAGATTCTCGGACTGCTCGGCGTCGGCCACTGGGTCAACTCGATATCGAGTAGGATTCCTCGATATCGAGTAGCAATTTCTCGTCTTCCGCTCAGCAACTCGATTCCGGCCTCCAAAACGCATGTCGACTTGACTTTTACTCGATATCGAGTAAATGTCCTCGACATCGAGTAAGGCTTGCTCCGTCTTCATCTTCTTCGTCGATCTCGGCTCATGGACGTAAAAATCGACTTGGTGTTTACTCGATATCGACCAAACTTGTCGATATCGACTAACCTGCTCCAGCTCCCAGCTTCACTTGTCGATTTCTGGGGTCTTTACTCGATCTGGGTTACTCGATATCGAGTAAAACAACTCAATATCGACTAAGTCTCTCAGCTTTCTGCTTTGTTCTTGAAACGCATTTTCCCGAGTTCTCGTTCGTCGGATTGGCGCATATGACCATGCGTTAGAAAGCTCTTTCCGAGGGCTACAACTATTGTGAAGACATCAAAGCTTGATTCAGAACGAAGAATGGTGAAAAATGGCATTTTTCCAGCTGCACCATTCTTAGCTTCTCCATGAGTTTCCTTTAAGCTCCAAAGTGCGTCCGATTTCTGCGAAATATAACAAAAACTTGTGTAGACCTCCATATATTGCAAATAAGTGTAAACTACACATATTCTGTATTATTCTAACCCAATATGAATGAAATGCATGCAGAAATCGATATAAAAGTAACTTTAAAACATGGCGAATTAGGCTCACATCATCTAACCCTAAACCCTATACCCTACACATCCTGAATGCGCAGACAATGCCAAGGAGAAAACAGATTTAAATCTTGTCTACCAGATTTCAGGGTTTGAAGACAGTAGAGAGGGAACATAATAATGAAATTGAGAGGATTATGAAGGAGAAAACAGACTTAGATATGGAGAAGAGGAGAATAGAAAAGTGTTTAGAGGAGGAAAAATCTAAACTTAAGCGGATTGAGGTTTTGGAGAGGGAATAGAAGACTGAAATTGAGAGGATTATCAAGGGGAAAACAGATTTAGATATGGAGAAGAGAAGAGCAGAAGTGTGTTTAGAGGAGGAAAAATCTAAATTTAAGCGGATTGAGGTTTTGGAGAGAGAACAGAAGATTGAAGTTGAGAGGATTATGAAGGAGAACAAGTCTCTGAAAACCGAGAATGGGATATTGGAGGAGGAAGTGAAGAAGAAGATTCCTCAACTTATGCACACGATTCATGTGTTGAAGAAGGAGAATGGGGAGATGGAGGCCGAACTTCATATGGCCAAGATCGAACAAAGCACCGCAACAACGAGGATCATGGGGGAGAAGATAGCTCTAGAAGCCGAAATCCAGAAGACAAATTGTGAGAAGAGTAGCATTTTGAATGAGAAAAATGCATTAGAAGCCCATAATAGTAGGATGAAAGAGGTGATTTAGATATGTTGCTGACGTTTGTAAATAGTTCTGCATACAGAAAATGCCAAGTTAGAGTCTGCACATCCTAAATGCGCATAAATTTCACACATATCCTAGTTGTGTACTCTCTTATAACTTAAATTTAATAATATTAAATTGTATTATTTTAGAATCTTTAGTAATATTTTTTTAAATACAATTCTATTAAATGCAATAGAATAAATAAATCATTTTTTTTATAAATATTGATTTTTTTTATAAATTATATGAAATTGTATTATTTTCCCTAAAACTAGTCACTTAAATCTCCGATAGCTGTACGCCGGTACGCGATGGCTCTTCGAGTTCTAATCTTCTTCAAATTCGGTACTTTGTAGAGTAGTCCGGTCTCCAATTTTTCGCTGATTTCGGTGGGGAGGTTTATGTTCTTCGGTTAGGGTTTAGTCCACAACTAATGGTCCATAATGGTACGCGATTGCATTCGAGCTTCAAATCTTCTTTTATTAATCAATGGAATCCTCGATGCTGATAATATATAGTCGTGCTGGTTTGAGTTAATCGACTTGGGTCTGCATACCTCGGAAACGGGGTGGTTGGGACGTACATCGGAAAATATATTATGTACTCATTGATCGATCGACGACATATCTAAGCCAATATTCATACATATTCATTGTGTTTATTTCTTCTCATTAGATTTACAGAGAAATAACATATTTTTGACGTTTGTTAATAGTTCTGTATGCAAAACATTTAAAGCCTAAACCCTAAACCCTACACATCCTGAATGCGCATACAATGCCTTGGTAGAGTGTCTAAGTGTGCACATCCTCAATGCGCATGACGTTTACACACATCCTAGTTGTCTATAAGGGGGCTTTTTGTGTATACAGAACTATTTCCTGAAGCCTCAAACTTCCGCTCTAGCAATTGCACCATCTTCATACCCGACTAACTTCCACCGCTCGACCTCCGCCTTCATCTTCGCAACAGTCTCACCGCCACCTTTCATGGGTCTCCTCGCAGTAATGAGATCGATCGTCAGTGGCTGCAAAGATGAGACCATGTTGGAGCAGAATGAGATTGGATTAGCCATTGTCGGAGTAGACATGAGATTTTGGATGTTCGAGGCGAGATAATAAAATTGGGCGCTCTATGTAGTTCCCTGCATAAATGCTTTCTCATGTGTAATTTCGATCCATGGCTTCAAAAGACTTGTAAGAAAGCCAAAGAATCGAGGAACAAACATACCTCGCACGGCTTCAGCATAGGATAGTCCTCATCTCAACACATCCAATTTATGTTTATTTTATAAAGTCAATGAATTGTATTTATTATTTATTGTTCAATGTTTTGATTTGTTTTTTTATAAATTAATTAATATATTTCATTTAATGTTTTTTTTAGGATTGTGTAATGTATGTTTGTATTCCCTTATAATTTTTTTATAAATAAATTAAAATCAAACTCAATTATTATTATTTTATTTGTTTATTTTATATAACTAAATTATTTTCTTTTATTTATTATTTATATGTTTATTTTTTCTATAAATAAATTTAAAAATAAATAAATTTATTATTTATTTATTTATAAACTTATTTATTTAGAAATAAATGATTTTATTTTATTTCTTATTTATGTTTATTTCATTTATTTTATAAAGTCAATGAATTATATTTATTATTTATTGTTTAATGTTTTGATTTGTTTTTTTTATAAATTAATTAATATATTTCATTTAATGTTTTTTTTAGGATTGTGTAATGTATGTTTGTATTACACTATAATTTTTTTAATAAATAAATTAAAATCAAACTCAATTTTTTTTGTTTATTATGTATTAATGTTATTTATTTTATATAACTAAATTATTTTCTTTTATTTATTATTTATGTGTTTATTTTTTCTATAAATAAATTTAAAAATAAATTTATTTATTATTTATTTATCTATAAACTTATTTATTTAGAAATAAATGATTTTATTTTATTTCTTATTTATGTTTATTTCATTTATTTTATAAATTCAATGAATTGTATTTATTATTTATTGTTTAATGTTTTGATTTGTTTTTTTATAAACTAATTAATATATTTCATTTAATTTTTTTTAGGAGAATCTTTTTTTATTTCACTCGGAGATCCTCTGTCTAGGGCTTCAATTCGATCTCTAAACTCGTTCCTTAGGTTCCTCCATTTTTTTTCATTGGTATAAATCCAACAATAAGAATTATGCAGTTCATCATAGAAGAATTTATCCAGTTCATCACAAACGAATTTTTTTGTTGTAAAAAAAGAAAACGGAATTTTCGCCAAATGCCCCTGAGGTTAAGGCTAATTCACGTGGTGTACAAAAGTTTGACATATTTGGCCAGATGCCCCTGAGGTTTCCATTTTTTTCGCCAAATACCCCTGAGGTTTCTATTTTTTCGCCAAATGCCCATCTGTTGAATTTGTTTACGTTTTTTTTATTGAAAATTAGTACAATTCCCGCACCATGACACATATTTTTCTTTTTAGACAATAAAAACAAAATTTTCTAAGTATAAAAAATTACTATGATAAATTAAAATAAAATATTATCAAACGTTAACATAAAATACAAAAAATAATAGATTTGATAATTAAGTAAAAAATAATAAAAATATTTATGAAAAATGTGTAAAAATTACACGAGTTTAAGATTTAAGTAAAATATGTTGATTGAGTTAAAATCCTAAAAAAATGTGGTTATAAAACCTAATAAAAAATGCTTATTAATTAGTATTTAGATATAACTAGATTGATTACAGAAAGGTGTACAAATTTCATTAGTTTATTTTTTTTTCAAGATTCAGTTGATTGGGAGGAAATTGTGAAATTAAAATGATTATGTCATCTAAGCAATAATATTTCTCATTTAACAATTAGAATAGATAAATCTCATTGGTTAAAAAAATGTTTAAAAATTTTATTATTTAAAAATTTATGTAGATTGGGTTGCTTGTGTGAAATTCCAAAAATTAAGATTATTATATAAAAAAATAGTTTTCATTATACACCCACAAAGAGAGAGATTAGTTGCTTTGGAAAAAAAAAAGAATTCGTATATTTGGAACTATGTATTTTTTTATAAAAAAAGTTTTGAATTAATCTCATTGTTTAAACAAATAGCATGAAATGATATTGTGTAATTAATACATAATGAAATAATATTGTATAATTAATTTTAACTTTATCAGAAAAAGGGAATTAATTCCATTGGTTAAAAAATGTAATATGAAATGGTATTGTGTAAATAATATTAGATAATTTAATTACCATATTTAAATAATATTGTGCAAATAATACCTTACAAAAATAATAATGAAATAATATTTTATTTTTATTTTTATTTTCAATCAAAAACGTTAACAAATTCGACAGAGGGGTATTTGGAGAAAAAAGGAAAACCTCAGGGGTATTTGGCGAAAAAAATGAAAACCTCAGGGGCATCTGGCGAAATATGTCAAACTTTTGTACACCACGCGAATTAGCCTTAACCTCAGGGGTATTTGGCGAAAATTCCGAAAAGAAAAATACATTTTTTGTCGTAGCATTTCAAAAAAAGCGGATAAACTGGATGGATATGTAAAAGAAATTCTTCGTTTTCCATCACTTTGACATGTATAAAAAAAATATTGTGTGTAATGTATGTTTGTATTCCCTTATAATTTTTTTTATAAATAAATTAAAACGAAACTCAATTATTATTATTTTATTTGTTTATTTTATATAACTAAATTATTTTATTTTATTTATTATTTACGTTTTTATTTTATTTTTAAATCCTTCACTTCACACGTGTGGCAACACGCGGAATTCGTCCGCGGGCATGCCACCCCGTGCGCATCCTGGATGTGTTTGCGGGTGCCGCACATACAGGATGCGTTTGCGGGTGCCCCCATTGACCCGTTAATGATCTATTAATAATTTCGCAAAGTAAAGATTAAAATATTGATATTGACATCTTTTTCCTAACAAAATTCAATATTTTATATAGTCTTTAGCTCATTGAACTACGTGCACAAAAGTCAAATGTCTTATATTTACCGTCCGAGAGAGCAGTAGTTAAGGAAAAATATACTTGTATATCTAGATGAAAGGCAAGAAATTTTAAGATAAGGGGAACAAATACATGAATTGCACATGCATGTGCTATTCAGAAGCAAAGTTTACACAATAAGGATACTCTCCAGATGGTTTCTGCAACTATTCGTCACTGATTCTCGTATTTATATGGCTAGTAAACATGTTCCCAATTTGCTTTTGAGAAGCTAGGCCTTTGTGACCTTCTGAGCTTTTAGGTTTAGCAGGTTTAGGCAAAATATGGCGAGGCATCTGCATCGAATGAATGAGAGGTTGTTTGTTCTTCAATACCACCAAGGATGAGCAAGGCTGAAGCTGTTGGAATCTGGATTACCTAAACTGATATTCAAAGACAGCATGTTTTGTGGCTCCTGCACAACTTGAACCCCTATCTTTGGCTGGTTATCACTTGGCTTTGCAAGCTTAGGAGGCTCAATAAGTGTGTGGGATATATTTTCAAACCCTTTGTGAGCAAATTAAATCTGGTTTATAGTTTCCATTTGCAGCCTAAAAATTAAACTCTCAGAATGAGTTCCTGAATTTAAAAGTCTCCCATGATTATATGAATCACTTTCCAGTTTATTACTTGAATTTAAACGTGTTCCATTTTGGTGTTTCTGAGGACAATACATCTCTCAGGTTCTGTGTTTTGGAAAAAGACTAAAGTGATTTAGCACAACATTTCAGTTCAAAATAAGACAGAATAAATGAAATTCATAGGGACCAAGATCTCATTCTAAGATTTCTAAATGTCATTCCAACTGATACCTGGGCAATTATGCAAATATGTCACTTTAGCCAACATGATTCACTGATTTTGTATCAAATATTAATGGTCTCAGAGTTACATACTCATGTTCTTCAGAGCTTGTGTTTAACCAATGAATGAAACTTTCTAAACAAAATCTTCAGAGATGAATAATATCTCAAATTGCAATGGATTTATGAATACTAGAAGCCAAGAATTGATAACTCAAATCAAACCACAAACAGATGACAATATCAAGATACCTTACAAAATGTTGCATCAAATCATCCAAACAATTTCAAGGACTGTTATGTTCTTCTTCAACGGGCCTTTCGGAATCACACAGACGGAGGGTCTGGATCCTCTCATCGTCGGGCAAGATCGACCAATTCGGCGATGGCACGGCTCTGAGCCACTTGAAATCATCCACATTGGCCCAATTCCCAGTCTCCTCGTCGAGATTTGACTCTCTCAAATCCCCTTGGATCCCGTCGTACTCAAAGCGGTATGGGGCGAATCTCACCCCACTGCAGTCCTCGATTATGGGTCGGCTACGCACCCTCAGGTAGAAATCACAAGACTTTGCATTGTGAATCCTGATCTGATGAGAAGCTAACACAAAAACGCAGCCCTCAGCATCGTCAATCAAGATTGAACCAAGCACAGGCCCAGCATAAACCCTAGAATTCCTCAATTTGTGGATGAAGATCGTTCTCACCCGACCAATCAGCCTAACATCACATGAACTGAGATCCGAAAGAGTAAATTCCCCAACTTCCTTACCCACGAATCTCTCCACCAAAACCTTATCTTCCTTGTTTCTCAGCCCAGGCGAATCTGAAACCCTAACCGGGAAACAGGTTCTCTCTCCCGACTCCGATATGGAAATTTCCGGTCCGCGTTTCTCGGCAGCGATAGGCTTCGCTGGTCGGCTCTTGAAAGCGAATTTCTTCCTCGGGAAGAGCAGTGCCGAGAGTTGGTCGAGTGAATCCTTCAAATCCGACACCGTTTGGAGCGATGCGCGGACCTCGTAGGAGGGAAGGTGGTACGAGTTCTCTGCGAGGAGCTTCTCGAGGTCGGCGATGGAGGAACCAACAGAGTCAAGGTCGATCTTGGAGAAAGAACCCGGCGACTGTTGAATGCGAGCGATTTGGGAGGAGATGGAGATTTTGAGGTCGGAGAATCGGGAGAGGAAAGAGCTGGTGGATTCCAGGGAGGGTTGTGCCGACTCACAATCCCCTTGGCGGGCTTGATGGCGGTTCGAGAGGCGATCGAGCATAGCCTGGTGTTTCCGGTGGAGTGAAGCGTCGCCGCCGGCATCGGCAGGTACATCTCTTGACTTTTCCATGGTTTGCGGGATCCGATTCTGAGAGGAGCGCACTGCAAAGGAGATACTTTGATATTTTTTGTTTTGGGCTGGATCAGCCCATTAAAACAATTTGGCCCAATGCTGTGCAACTCATTTTGATTATTATTGAGAGAGTACATATATTTAGGTATTAAAAACTATATTAAATATTAATTTTTAATAATTTATTTTTAATAATTTCATTTATAAAAACAAATATGCATTTAAACTGGAAACATAATAACGAAATGAACATACTAAAATACCAAATTGGAAACATTATAACACAAAATAAATGCACATGCTAAATTACTAAAGAATGCTTGTGCAAAAATAACTTAAATTATAAGCAAATTTGCGAATTTTATCCTCTTAAATATACCAAGATTTTTTTTAAACACACCACCTTTGAAGTATTTCAATCGGATGAATATATACATGTGCTACATTCTTTACTTTGCCATTTAAGTATCAAGTGGCAAAAATGGAAATATAATACGGAGTATTATTTTTAGACAATGAAGAAGACTGAATTGCAATGCCATAAAAGAAGGCCCCATTCCTCTTGCTTCTTCTCAAAAGCTCCAAAAAAATGTCAGGTGAGTTCTAGGTTCCTCTCCCAATCAGATTCATGCTGATTGCTTCTTGCCGTGCTCTTCGACGGCACTCGCAGAAACTATGCCTTCTGGTCTGAGCTCAGGTTCATCACTAGGCTCAGTCTCAAGCTTGTGCTCAGGATGAATGCGGTTGTGCGGGTCCGAGGAGGATGCCTGATTAGCAAACAAGACGTTTGCTGTCTCCGATTGTGCATCCACCTGTGAGTCGTCTTCTCGGGCTGGACGGCAGTTCAGGTCTATGATTCCTTTGAGAATGCTCTCACTTTCTTCCAAACCATTTTGTTTCCTTGCTTGAACATTCAAGCTATCTTCAGGAGGCAACGGTGGGCTGCTTGGTGTAGGTGGTGGGTGGTGTTCCTGGTCGTTCTGGCTCTTCTGCTGCGCATTTTTCGCTTCTTGATCACATTGCCGTTTCTTCTTGCGCATCATGAGTGTTTTAAACCTCCGCTTCACGGTTGAGCAAACGTTGCACGAACAGGTGGACTCGTGCTTCCCTTTTCCACTTGGGGGTTGAATGCAGACTATACAACTACATCCCGGACGGTGCCTAGGATGTCTCGTGGTTGCAGCAAATGATGGCTCTGCTGGTTCATGGGTCTGATCACCCAGAACGGCTGCATTAGCCAGAGCGTCTAGACCAGAAGGTTCACATCCTTGGACTGGGCCAGAACGTTCTGTTACCCTCCGCTTCTTGGAATCTGAAAGAATCGTTTTTTCATGAAACCCCACAGTAATGAAAGAAAGACGAGTAAGAATCCCATGTCTCCACGTTTTCTAGTTTCAGAAAGATGGCTATGTCTGTAAAGGTTCAACTAATTTCTCAAGCAATGCACTGAAATTAAATTCACTAAGAAATTAGGAAGTATTACACCAGGCCACCAGGGTTTGCAAAATATATGCATATTTCGATGCAGTCCAATAACTATGACAGTCATTAACATGTTGATGCAATCAAGAACTCAAAGCAATGTCAACTGAAAGCAATGAGTGGGCATCAATCAATAACAAGATTTTGTTTAAAAAATGAAGTGAAACAGATCTTACAAACCTTTGCCAACTCTGAGAAATAGATCCAGTTCCTCTGAGCTGATCTCCTCTGGTGCAGTACAGGAAGACCTAGAAGCAAATTAAAAGCCATGACAGTATATCGGTCATTCTTTTACGGTAGAAATCATGAAGCTAGACAGGGAGTTGAAAAAGAAGGTTCCGGCAAGGACCTGCTTAGGTTCCATACGTTATCCAAACATGACCACCTTGGTGGGAGGAGAACATCCCATGGCAACTTCCTCCACTTTGCACATTTATCACACTGAGCCCACTGATTTTGTCCCCTGCAATATTAAATATGAAGGACTGGTCGATGTCATATTTCATAACTAGAAAAGCAAAAAATGACTCTAGGTAAATCAGAATCCTCAACAGTCAGCATATATTTCAGTTTGAGCAGCTTAGAAACTTGTAGATTGCAACAGAAATTAAGATCCCACAAAGCTGTGTAGTTTCTATGTACCTAACCTAACAGGTCCTATGTGTGAGTGTGTGACTACAGCACAGTTACACTTGGTTCCAGTGACAAAAACCAACAAATCAAGATCTTTTATTTTGATTAGGGCAGGCAGAGACAAGCTATCATACAAAAGGAACATTTTTAAGGAGAAGAAATGATGAGGAAAAACAAAAGATTAGTTTGTAAAATTGCTTACCCAAGAAGCCCAGTTGTAAAGAGCGTTCTTTTCCCAAAAACTGGAGGTTCCTACAATTTTATAAACCAGTAACAGTTCGCTTACTTAGGAATAGGCTAGAAGTTGAAACAGGATAGTGATTGACATAGAAAGTGAACCAAGAGTCCCAGAGAAATCAGATTCATAATTGAATTCAAAGAAACGGGGAAGAGAAGCTCCATAAGCATACATATATTTATACAACACTTTATGAAACTTACATCATACTCTTCTAACTCAAATTCCCCAACCATTACTATGTTGGGTTGGACGCCTGGCGGTGGACGAAGAAGGTCTTGTGTCTCCTCCCATGTAATTCTAAGCTCCATTGCAAACTCACTCTGCATTAACAACCTTTTGCTTTTGGCACCTATGTTGAGAGCCTTCTTCTCTGAGCTAAACTTAAGTTGATCCAACACATCTTTGCTCATTTTGCCTTTAAAATTTTCATTCTTTTTCCAACCAATGTCACCATTTAGTATATTTGATTGTTCAGACAAAACAGTACGACCATTGTCTTTGCTTCCTTTCACTGACTGGAGAGAGCTAGAATGACCATTAAAAGTTGCTGGACTGTCACTTGCATCAGGGTAAAAGTTGTCTTCAGAGACTACACCATTATGAGGAGCTGAAGTCGGTTGATCCTGCTTGTTCCAAAACGTGAGTATCTAAAATGTAAATAGCATACAAATTTGGTAAAGGAAGTCTGAAAGTTGAAAGCAAATAACCTGTGTTTCAAAAGAATTTGATGCCTTACGAGAACCTATGATAAGTTTGCCTCCAGGATCAATCTGACTAAATGTCACTGGAGAAGAGAATACCTTGATTAGAGCAAGGAAAATTGCAAATCTGCTGAACTAGTAGCATATAATTTGAAACCAGTGGCATATTATCGTCAAAAATGAACAACCATACTATAATGGGATTAATTTCTGAAGTCCATGGCAGAAAATAGCAGAACTCAGACAAGATAGTGCCCTGCTTCAATAAAGTTATAAAAAAACTGAAATTCAAAATTTATGAATAGGTGAAAGATGGTCCTTAAAGAGTTGACTACAACTGTAAGGAGAGCGCCGTATCTTTAAAAGAAAGATTAAAAAAATAATTGGATTAATTTCCCAACCATAAAAAAATGTCTGCACCTATACTTTGTTACCATCCAAACAATCTACACACGAATGTCTCTACTACAAAAAGAGTAATCTACATCTTACTATGCATTTCACAATAAAATATAATGGCTAAACAGTCAAAGCAGTGATTCGTTACTGGAGCAGATAACACACAAGAAACTTGCGGTCATCAGTGTATATATTATATGTCCCATTTGATGGATGGATTTGATTTGGGAGTACATATTCCTCCAATGATCTCCATACCCATACATGATAAATGCTCAACTTTCTTCTCATGTAAATCTCAGTCGGTATTTGCATCCTCTAGAAGTGTTATCCATAAACAAAATATTAGTTGATCTCATGTAAAGTTCAGTCTGGTTTTTCCTATCTGGGCTGTCTGAGAGTTCTTAACACCATCTAAAATGATAATATTAAGGAGCTTTCCTTCTCAAAATCAACTTTACATCCATATTTGGAGAAATTGAACAGCAGATCCGAAATGTATGAAAGTAGGAAATTCAAAAAACTTGCAAACTGAAAAGTACAAGCAAGTCTATGAAGGAATAACAAGCATACCAGTGTCACCAGCTTCTAATTCCATGGCCTGCATGCAAGGGGTTATGCCTTCCAAGACATACATTCGGCTATTATTATTGGGCCAAAATCTGAACTGAAACGTCCATTCATTCCCCTTCACATCCTGAACTTTCAATGGAACACCTTCTGAATTATTGATTGCAGGAAAATAAGCCTGTGTCATTGAAAGAAAAAATTAAACCAAAGACACTGCCAGGGAGAAACAGTAAAATATAACTCCATATGGCTTCACGTTAACTTACTTCAGCGCATGCTTTAGGAAGCACCAACCGACCAATGCGACTAGCATCACTAGCGCTCAATACCTTCTCAAACAAAGGTACAATCGTTGAATTCAAACTACAAGAGAATAGTAGTTAAGGAAAAATATACTTGTATATGTAGAAGAGAGGCTAGAAAATTTTAAGATCAGAGGAACAAATACATTTATTGCACATGCAGGTGCAATTCAGAAGATAAGTTTACACAATAAGGATACTCTCCAGATAGTTTTTGCAACTCTTCGTCAGTGATTCTGGGCCAGTACCGAGGGAGTAATTGATTTCGCAATCTTGATTCAGCAGGTGGCCTTCCAATTCGCTTTTGAGAAGCTAGGCCTTTGTTACCTTCCGAACTTTTAGGTTTAGCTGGTTTAGGCAAAATATGGCGAGGCTTCTGCATCGAATGAATGAGAGGTTGTTTGTTCTTCTCCCCCTCTTCAATACCACCAGGAAGAGCAAGGCTGAAGCTGTTTGAATCTGGATTACCTAAACTGATATTCAAAGACGCCATGATTTGTGGCTCCTGCACAACTTGAACCCCTATCTTTGGCCGGTCATCACTTGGTTTTACAAGCTTAGGAGGCTCAACAAGTGTGTGGGATATGTTTTCAAACCCTTTGTGAGCAAATTCAATCTGGTTTTTAATCTCCATTTGCAGTCCAAAAATTAAACTCTCAGAAGGAGTTCCTAAATTTAAAAGTCTCCCGTGATTATACGAATCACTTTGCAGTTTATTACTTGAATGTGGGTTCAGCAGCTCGCCAGAAGCATAAGTGTTCCATTTTGGTGTTTCTGAAGACAATACATCGCTCAGGTTCTGTGTTTTGGAAAAAGACTAAAGTGATTTAGCACAACATTTCTGTTCAAAATAAGACAATAATACTGGGCAATTATGCAAACATGTCACTTTAGTCAACATGACTCGCTGATTTTGTATCAAACACCAATTAGATGGGAAAAAGGTAACTTGAAACCCTACTAATCAAATATTCTTAAAAATTTTGTGACAAGCTTAGATAGAACCATTCCTAGAGTGGAATCATACTAGGAAGGAAATCTATACGAAAGCTATGTTGAAATTCAATTGACATTACCTTGTGACAACCGGCACTTTGCGCACAGTTAATGCACCAGACACCTCCAAAATCCTGGATCTCAATGAATGGCATAGAGGCACTGCAGCCGCAGTGTAGGCGCTAACAAGCCAAAATCAACAATGGAAATTAATGCCTAAGATGCCTCAAGTTCTCAAAATAATAAAGACAACTTTCTGCTCAATACAAACCTTGTTGCACAAACTGCACTCTCTCCAACCTGTTTCTTCAGAATGGAATGTGTCACAATAAGCTACCTTCTCGTAGAAAGATCTGGTTTTCATTATATTTGTGGTCAATCAATAGGTACCAGGAAACGAAAGAATGTTATAAAAGTTGCATAGCATTACCAATTACAATTCTGGGAATATTTAAAATAGAGGTCGAAAACTTTGCTAACCATAAACCAAATAAGTTTTTTTTTACCACATTGTGTACAAGCAAGCACTGGAATCATGATATAGAACCTTTAATTGCACGAGTTCATTTTTTTCAAAGTAAAAGGAAGAATTGGGGTGCTTCAGAAATATTGCAAATAAAACTATGATATTTTTCCTCAGTTTTGAGTGTAACTCTTCTTTCCAGTAGGAAAAACATGTGTATAAGTGCACAACTCTTCACACTAAACAGACAAAGAGCATAATTGTTCAAATTTGTAAGCCCAAAAAGTTGCCACATATAATCAGATGGATGAAGATACCCGAATAAAAGTCGTAAAAGGAAAAAGAACTTAATAGGTAATTAGCCAAACCAGCCTTCAAGAATTAAAGGACATAATCATTCGAATTTGTATTTATATAAAAAAAAAAAGTCATTAACTTGTGAAAAAAGGATGAATTTTAAGCAAGGCAGTAAAACAAATCAGGCGCCAACAAGAACCTCCTAGAGGGAGGGCAGGTGCCAACAGATCAGAAAAGTCATTTGACTAAAGTCCATAAACAAGATGGGGTAGCTAAACAATAACAGACACAGTACTGAAGTTTGAAACAGGAAGTCTCATATCATATGGACGAAGGAAAATGGAAAATCGATCAGAAATTAGAAAAAATTCTTTACTTTTCCAATAAATTGAGGGAAAGAAAAGGACAATCAAAGCGGAAAAAGAGGCAATTGAAAAAAATTAGGAAGGGCGTCTAATTTAGAGATACCCGCAATTCAAACAGAGATCAGCAATTTGACCGGATTTGAGTTCCCAGCCGCTCTTCCACGTAGAAGAAACCGTTGCACCACACAACGTGTTCATGCAAATTTTGGTCCCCATTCCCCAAAACTCCTCGAATCACCAACCCGCACACGAAACCTGGAACGAAAGAAAGTCAACAGCGTCTCAGCTTCCACAAACAATCAAACCAAAACAAAACCCCCTAAAAACCTCGCCTTGCAAGTCGCCAATCGCCAAGTCAAACAGCAGCAAGAACTCAATCGCTCAATCGATCGAAGAAAAACAACCAAATCAGTCGTCCACGTAACTCGGAAGCACAAGAACGACTCAATCAAGAGTAAAAAAAACTAACCTCCTGTGAGATCAAGCGCTCACTGTGCCATTCAACGAGAACAACGTCGGCGCTCTCGAACTCGGCGAATTCGAACAGAGAGGAAACCGAGATTGGCAGCAAATCGGAGATCGAGAGATTTGGAGAGAGAGAAGTTGGGAAAGGCGAGCTTTCGATTGAGGGAGAGGAGAAGGTGGGGGCGGGCGGGAGGGGAGCGTGTGTGTGCATGTAAATGGAGGAGAGAGAAAGTGAAGGTAGGAAGAGAAGAGAGAGAAAGCGAAGGGAGGAATGGGAGAAAACTGAAAAGGTAAGATGCATGCACGACACTTGAAGACACCGTTTACCCCTTCCGACGGCGGGACCCACTTCCGATAGTTTTTTTTTTTTTTAAATAAAGGTAATACTCCCTCAGTTCGGCAAAACTTGTCGTTTACTATTTATGCACACTTTTCTATCCTATGCCGCGACGGTATAAGATAAAAGTCTACAAATAGAAATATTTTTCAAATTTAAATAATTTTAGCCATTTTTAATAATGTTTTCCTAGGGTATATGTCTCAAGGACATATGATAGAAAAACTGTAATTCTAAATATATTGTTCGGTGTTTCTGGGTCTAGGATAAGATTCTCGTTTTATAAAAAACTAGTGAGTCTCATGTATAAGACACATGTATTTGTTTAAAATTTTGAGTTACATTTTAAATTTCTAATGTAAGTATTTTTTTAAAGTTAAGGGGTAGTGATATGTTAAAAATGCACAAAAGAATTTGATCATATATGGAAATAATTGAATAATAGAAACAAAAATAATGGTTTGTTGGAAAATTTATTTATAACTCCTCAATCAAATAATTTCTCAATAATAATAAAGATAAATATTAATCCAATGCAAAATGACAATTGATTATAGATTTTTATAATGTGCTCAGGAACATATAATTAGAACATAAAAATGAAGAAAAATCATAGGTTTGTACTATGCAAAAATTCTAGGAGCTAAGGGCAAGTTTATCGGTACACTTTTAGTGGGATCTTGAGGTTTTTAATAATAAAAAATGATAAGTTGTTCAAGTATTCGGGTTTTCCGATACTACCTCTAGTATTCGAGCAAGTATCTCCCTTAATTAATGTTGTGTCAGTTGCCCTTTATTTTTTCGGAAAATTGGAATTAAAACGACGCCGTTTAGATTGAAAAACAAATCAAAACATGGTGTTTCACTGGAGCTGCGTCAGAGTTGCTGCAGAGGTGGACATGTGTCACTTTGTGAGTGGCTGGAAGCGAACGGCTATGATCTGATGTTGTGGACGGTTGTGATTAAATCAGTGGGCTATTTTTTTACAATTATAAAATACAATTTTCGACAATGAAAATACAAAAAAATAAAAATAAAAAATACCACAATATTATATTCATTTTTCTCTACGCATAGACATCAATTTCAAATATATTAGACCATAATGTTAAAAAATTTATTTTTATTTGAAAACAATTATATAAAAGAATATCGAAAAAATAATTTTAATTATTTTTAAACAGTAAGAATAAATAATTTACGAATTTATTTTAATTTTTTTGAGTAAAATACGAATTTAATAATAATATTTTAATAATAAAAAATGGATATAATAATATAATCGATAATGAAAATAATTATTAAATAAGGTATATTTGTAAATCGAATTGGTAGAAAGTGATGGGTTTGAGATACTAAGGATACTATTGATAAAGTGGAAAAAGTGACAATGAGATACTAGGATGATGTGGCGGAAAAAAAAGAATAAAATATTATTATTTCTAGTATCCCTAGTATCCATTGATAAACATGGCCTAATGCATTCAAAATAAATGTAAAGACATTTATTTAAAATAAATAAATAAATATAGGAGGGTTAATCATAAACTCCGTTGATTATAAATATAGACGGTTAATCATAAAATCATCATCAATATATAATAATAAAACAGAGGCGTGGAAATCCGATGTGGCGGGCTCTGGCGCGATATGCTTACGTGTCGTTCTCTGGTTCAATCTGGCCTGGATTTTTTGACACGTCAATTAATGATGGTCCAATAAATTTAAGCCATGTTAGATGATGACCCCGTATCTTTATCCACGTGTCATCCTATATGTCATTTTCATATCTTAAGCGGTTACAAAATCTATCATATTACCATGAGTTATTTTATAAATATTTTACCTTAAATTATTTTATCTTTAGTGATTAAGATTGATTATTTTATTTCATTATATCTAATAATAAGATTTCATTATTAATTAATTATCTATTGAAAAATAAAATCTTATAACTAAAATATTTATATTAATTTCTAGCAATATTAACCAAAGTAAATAACGCCAATGTTTATCTATAAACTTAACCTATACATGCCCACCGGCCTATGGGTCACAAAATATTAACAACCAGCATTGACTAAATTTTTTTATTTACAGTATGTTTCGAATATTATGTATTTTATCAACTTCAATTAGATTAATGTAAATTAAATCACAAAAGGTTATCAAAATATATTGATTATGATAACGATTTTTTGAGTTTCTATGATTAATTAATTGATAAATATTCAGTATTAATATTAGTATAATATATTTATTAGTATAATATTTATTTTCTTCATGGGATATGATATTAGTATATTATATGTAGTTGTACGCTTTTAAATACTATTCTATGCTACTACAATATGTTAATTTTTCAAAGAAAAAAGAGATCAAATCAATCTAACTTCAAAAATTATCAAAAAAATAATATAGCTCATAAGTTTAAAATCTTGGATTAGGGGAAGTACGTATATTTGCAAATTTATAATGAACATATATATAGACCAATTTGATTTAATTTATTGTTTGATCAAATCTATCTCTCTACATTTTTTTTTCACTGACATTAATTTTAATAAACTATAATCTGTTGTCAATTAAAAAATGATCACATACAATTAGATCCATTATACATATTGCTTTGTTTAACGACAAAATAATTTGTTTTATGAAAAAATATTAGGAAAAGAGTAATGAAATTATGTCATAAAAATTTAAAATTAAATGTCCTTAATCCAGCCTATAGATTATCACACGCTTCTATAAAATTAAATTATTGCTATAGAAAAATGAAGATATAATTATATTGAATGATTGTTTATATATTAATATGTGTGTGTATATATGAAGTGGAAAAGAGAAAGTATGTATTTTATAATATTTTAGTGATTAAAATAATAAATTGATAATAAGTAGGAAATTAAAAGGTTAAAAAATAATACTTTATAATCTTACACAATTTTTGCATGAATAATAATACTCATATAAAAATAAAAATAAAATAGTCATATTAAAAAAACTGCGAAGATCGCCGGTAATAAAACTAGTTCTAAATATATGAGGCTTATTAATAAAATTATATTTTTTTTATTTTCATGAATATTTATTTATAATATTACGAATTGGAAATGAATTATAGAAAAAATTATATCATATAGTAGTTTTGTGACGCAACCCCTTGGAATGAGAAAATAAATAACACCACATTCGCGAAACTAAGCAATAATAGAAGACGCGACCAACAAATCTCAAAACCATCTGCGGACGAAAATATAAGCTATCGTCCTGTAAACATAGGTGACTCACATGCCCACATGCCACGTGTCATACAAATAACAAATGTCCAAAGCGCAGTAATGACGTGTATCGCACTAAAAGGAAGTTTTGTTATAAAAGCTAAACTCAACTACAAAGAACGGGTTTTTTGGGGGGGGGGGAGGGGGAGAGAGAGAGAGAGAGAAAACCCTAAAAGAAGAAGAGTATCATCCGCGTCCAGAAACACAATTAAGAACAAGTTCGGAGATATATTTTGCAAGACTGCCTTAAGTCGAAGATTAGATAAAAAAGAGCAGGTAAAAGGGTTCAATACTTCTCTAATCCAAATCTCTACGGTCGAGTTTTTCTTCTCTATTAACCTTGATGAACCCGAATATCGGAAGAGGAATAGATCTTCTTGTCGATAATAAAGGTTCAACGACACATGTCGATTTTGATGTAAGGATTCATTAGGGATCAAACATCTCAGGTAAGACAATATTGACCTAGGATTAAGATAATCTTTTAACTGACCCGAACCTAATCTTACAATTAGGATTAATTAAAACTCGAGATTTGTCAGTTTTATTCCTTAATTATATCATTCGTTTTATTTTTTTATTAATTAAATAAATAGCTCGATAGTGGGGTCAGTGAGGTGGATAATGGAATTAATGGTATGTAATTAAAGAGATGATTATAAGAGATGATTAGGTGCCATGTGGTGTCAAGTACATAGATATTAAGTGGAAAATAATTAAAATTAATAAAAATGATGTGGCATGCTCCAAGTTATGACATGTTGATCCGAGTCCTCTAGTGTAACCACCTAGGACTGTCTTGCTTTTGGTTTTATAATTAGTATAGATATATCCTCAATTAAAATGTATTAGCCAAATTTTAAATTAGATTCCTAGATCGCTTATTTTTTGGAGGGTATCTTTTCCAATTAAGATCTTATCCTATATCCTTATGGCATAGAATAGAAAGACCGTATTTGATTGAAGAGATTGACGAGAAAACGATCGATAGATTAACTGTACTGATACATCTAGAAAATCAAGCAAAAATATATTAAAAAAAGACTTAAAGGACAAGTGATTCCATTCAGTTGAGTGAAAGTCAATAATTAATATTTAATACTAATAATAATAATACTTTTGTGCTTTTATATATATATATATATATATATATATATATATATATATATATATATATATATATATATATATATATATATATATATATATATATATATATATATATATATATATCCATATATTGTTTTTATTTTGGGATATTTATGTATCCATATATTGGTTATAAGAATAATTTTGTGCTCTATCTGTATAATGATAGTAATAAGTTAATACTCCCTCCGATTCAAAATATACGTTGCTTGACTTTTCAACACGTATTTTAAGGGCTTGTTTGGTTGAACATAGAAAGTACACTTCATGGGAAGTCAATTCCTATGAATTCAATTCCCGTAAATTATAATTCCCATAAATTTGAAAAAGTTGTTTGGTTGATTTATAAGAAATGGGGATTTAAATAGGGAGAATTGAATTTTTACATTAAAAAAAGGGTGGAATTGCAACTTACCTAGTCCCCCTAGATAAGTGAAATTCCCCAATTTTGTAGGAATTGGAATTTCTGGGAAGTTAAATTCTTGTGTATTTTCGTGTTGAAAAAAGTAACCAAACACATATATTTATCCCACTTCCTGGTTTTTTTTAACTTCCTAGGTTTTTTAAATGGTAACCAAACGAGCTCTAAAGGAGCTAAAAACTATATAATATATTAACTTTTAATTATTATTTTTTTACAATTTAATACATATTACCAACAAATATTAAGTTGTATAAAAATAATTAAAAAAAAAGTTGATATTTTATATAGTTTTAAGTTTCTTAAAATACGTGTTAAAAAATCAAACAACGTATACTTTGGATCGGAGGGAGCAATGCCGAACAAAAAAGCCCTTTCTCTAATGGTAACATACTAGCATTAATACCAATGACCTCTTGCTCTAGCGGTAAGGGTGAGGTATCCCAAAGGAGAGGTCTCGGGTTCGAATCTCACTTGGTGCATTTAGGCCATATTAATTCCCACAAGCGCGTACGGCCAAGCGGTGTATACTAATCCGTAGGGCCAAGCCGAAGTGGTGAAGTGGTCCGTGTGCAGGTAGGTGAGGTTGCGACCGCTGATCGCACTTTGCGTAAGTGGTACTGAGCCTCCTCAAAAAATCCCGCAGGGGGTTTCTGGGGTATGGGGCCGCGAAGCGGTGGGGCCAGTCACTATAAAAAGTTTACCCTACCAAAGTTTAACCAATGACCTCTTGCTCTAGCGGTAAGGGTGAGGTATCCCAAAGGAGAGGTCCCGGGTTCGAATCTCACTTGGTGCATTTAAGCCATATTAATTCCCACAAGTGCGTACGACCAAGCGGTGTATACTAATCCGTAGGGTCAAGCCGAAGTGGTGAAGTTGTCCGTGTGCGGGTAGGTGAGGTTACGACCGGTGATCGCACTTTGCGTAAGTGGTACTGAGCCTCCTCAAAAAATCCCGCAGGGGGTTTCTGGGGTATGGGGCCGCAAAGCGGTGGGGCCAGTCACTATAAAAAGTTTACCCTACCAAAGTTTTAACCATTCCGGAATGGCTCACCGGAAAGGACTTGTGGGTAGTACCCATAGGTTCCCGGTTCGATCCCCGAAATGGCAGCTCTTTATTTACCAATGCACAACATACTAGCATTAATTGGTATTAATCTCACTTCTTACAATTTATACTAGTATTTAGGCCCGTGCTACGCACGGGTATATGTTTTTATTTAAAGAGATTATATTAAATAATATGAATTCATCATTTATTGGAAAAATATCTAACTAAATAATATAATACTCCCTTCAATCCAAAATACATGTTGTTTGACTTTTGAATGTATTTTAATGAGTTAAAAACTGTATAATATATTAACTTTTTTATTATTCATTTTTTACAATTTAATACTTATCGGCTTCTCGCCAACAATTATTAAGTTGGAAAAAAAAGTTGATACGATAAGAGGGTGCAAGTTGGAAACGTCATTTCCTACATTATCCCACAACGTTACTCTAATTCTGGATCCTCTGTGTTGGATACAAAAACAATAGTGTAAGTCTACAAAAACATCAATTATATGGTAAGTATTGTTGAAACGATAAGAGGGTGCAAGTTGGAAACGTCATTACCTTTCATTAATTAGATGAACATCAAGAGTTTGGGAATAAGTAGGGTTCCTTTGTTTCTTTGTTGGTGAAACATTCTTAATACTCCCAACATTTGTAACATAACCCATGATATCTATAAGTAGATCATGTAAATAAAAGTTGAAAGTTTGTGAACCAAAATAACCAACGAAAAGATTGACTGGCATACCAGTGAGGTCATTATTTGCAGAAAGTTTGATGTCCTCAAACTCAGTAAACTCAAAAGGATAGCGAACAAACCCATGAAGACCACTTTGGCTTTTGGTAACAATGGTAGAGCCCTCAAGTTCAATCATGTGTTTATTGTTCTTAATGATTCGAAACTTGTCCTTATTAGGCATCACAATGAAGTCTTTCAAGTAATAGATGGAACCAGCCTCCAACTTAGCTATAAAACAATGTGCTATGTTGCTCTTAGTAGTGCAATGTATCACATTTCCCTGCAAAAGCAAAGATAGAATTAGGACAAAATTACAAAAGACCGATGAACAGTAGGTTGTAGATGTACCATGTTGTCAGAGAAAATGAAATCTGTGCCCAAATACTTTCCACCTGAGATACACACATCCCATTTGCGGCATACCATAACTTCAATTGTGCATTGCATCCCAACGACTAATTCATTTAGTTGGATGGGTTTCCTGAGAACTTGGGGATTTTTGCTCATGGTTCCAATTTCTTTGTAGGTGTAGAGTACAGAAGAGCAATCGTGAGAAGAGCAGGCATTCTGTTGTAATTTATACTGTCATATGATGATGATAGCAGTTACGTCTAATTTGTGATTGCAACGTACCATTCTGTTTGACTTCCTTTGGTATTTAATACACATTTCAATTATCAGTCGTTCCAGCTATGCATAATATTGGAGATTTATAAAATGTATGAGAAGAATATAGCTCATCAAAATCAGCCGTTCCAGTTTCAAATATGAGTTACAACTTTTGACATTTCTCAATTATCAGCCGTTCTAGGACTTCCTTTGGCATTTAATAGCAACCTTTGACATTTCAAATATGAGTTACAACTGTTAGTTATGATTGGGTGTTAGTGCAGACCTTTCACATTTCATTTCATACGTTGTGTGATACGCTTCCTTTGGTATTTATGAGGTTGATTGGTTGATTCTCACACAACTTATTAGGATTACAAGTATGGGCATTTATGGGGCAAAAGCTTCTTTTATATAGTTATATAGACTAGTATTTAGGCCCGTGCTACGCACGGGTATATGTTTTTATTTAAAGAGATTATATTAAATAATATGAATTCATCATTTATTGGAAAAATATCTAACTAAATAATATAATACTCCCTTCAATCCAAAATACATGTTGTTTGACTTTTGAATGTATTTTAATGAGTTAAAAACTGTATAATATATTAACTTTTTTATTATTCATTTTTTACAATTTAATACTTATCGGCTTCTCGCCAACAATTATTAAGTTGGAAAAAAAAGTTGATATTTTATATAGTTTTTAGGTTTTTAAAATATATGTTTAAAAGTCAAACGATATGTATTTTGAATCGGTTGGAGTATTTAATATTTGGTGAAATAAATTAATTATTGTAACACTAAACATTAGGGATTTATTTTAAGAAAATTATTGATACTATACAAAGCAACATTTGTTTTGAAATCATTATACTCAATTTTTCAAGTGAATAGTTGTATGATTATAATAATACTGTACTAATATTTATTTTTAAATGTTTGTGTAAGAGCAAACATGAATTTTATTATTGCAGTATTGCGAATTTGCGATTCTGAATTTAATATAAAAAAAATAGTGCTTTCATATTCATATTTATTTTCAAATGCACCCGAAGCGTCGAAGAGACACGTGTACTGTATAGTATGAGATTTCAATCCATTTTTGGGTGTGAAAACAACACCTAGACTCTATTTTTTTAATCATTTTTTTTAATCAGATTGGACTCCCTCGTTCCTCTTTCCTCTTTCGTCTTTCCTCTTTCCCTTAGTACCCCTTTCTGTATATCGATATGCAAAGGCGCAAAGCCGAAAATAGAGAATCGGTACCGGTAAATTAAGCATATTGTTGGTTATGGGCACAACCCTCTGGTCTCGCTATTTCAATTGAGCATGTGGTGTCGAAGTAGAGCTACAAATTAATTCCTCGGCCGCGGTAGGCCACCTCCGGTACTGATAAATTAAGCACAGAGTTGGTCATGGGAAAGCTTTTAGGTGACGAAATGTATGTCGGTGCTCTCGACTGCATCCTCCTACTTGGGCTTGACAGGTATATACAGAGTTGGTCATTTTTTTTTTGCTGGTTAGTTTTTGAGATGAAAGGAAAATATACCCAGACCAAGTCTAAATAAATCTAATGAATATTAATTATTTTATGAAAAAAAGGTTCATGTAAGTTGTTTTTGTCAATGAATTGACTATGTAGAAAATAAATCTGGACCTTGATTGTGGTACATATATTTGAAACTCGCAAGTGTAGTGTTACCACTGGAGGATCTAGAAGTGGCATGGTTAGGATTATTCTGGTGCTTCCCTTTCCTGAAAAAAAAAGAAGGGTGTTGCGCAATGAATTAGTATAGTTGAAAAAAATGATAACAGTGGAATATGTTTTATATTTGTAGTATTTGTGTTACCTGGTCTTGTGTTGTGAGGTTGTTGAAAGCTTCCTTGAACACAATATTCCTTGTATGGTTGTGTAGCTTTTCATCTTCTTCGGACCAAACAATTTTGAGTCCAGTAGGATTTGTCACTCTAGACATTGCTACGTATAGTTGTCCATGGCTGAATACTGGTTTGGGTAAGTAGATGCCCACATAATTGAGAGATTGTCCTTGACTCTTGTTGATTGTCATTGCATAACATGGTTTTATAGGAAATTGTCTCCGCTTCATGACAAAAGGCCATTTAGAGGTAGTGGAAGTCATTGTTATCCTAGGAATCAATACCTTGCTGCCTATGTTGTTTCCTGTAATGATTGTAGCTTCAATTATCCATTCTCCCAAATGGGAAATGATCATCCTTGTCCCATTGCATAATCCTTGACTTGGGTTGACATTTCTTAGGAGCATCACAGGCAACCCCTCCTTTAGATTGAGTATATGAGGTGGCATACCTGGTTATTCAAAAGAAATTAGAATTGAAGTGTGAATGCGCGATTGTCATATAGATGTGAAAAGAAAGTGTATATACCTGGAAATTTTAAGGAGTTGAGGAATTCTACAGGATATAGGTTCTCTTGTTCAGAAACATCGGTTGATGCCTTACAAATCTCATCCGAGCTTCTGAACATCTTGACATGCCCATGCAACATTTGGAACATGTAGTCATTGATAGCATCAGCATTGTCATTTAGAGGCGTGAGGATGGCTCTTTCTCGAAGATAATCTGCATCATGTTGCTTTGCAATAAAATCAGGGAATATTTCATCCACTAATTTTTGAATGGGATGGTCTTGGCCATCTACAATGAACTCTCTTGGGATATTTATCCAAGTGTCTTCATCTTCTCCCTGCTTAGACTTTGCTGGAACTTTTCCATCCCCAATAGCCAAAATCCACTCATTGAATTTCCGTTTACGATCATCAATTTTCCCATCGTTGTCTACTTCATTAACTCTCATGCTCCTTGATAGAGTTAATACTTTGCAATGTTTCCATAGAGGAGAATAGTTGATGCATGCTTGAACAATATCTTGTCGCCTACCTTTTGGAATGACAGGCAAGATTTGTCGAAAGTCACCTCCAAGGAGAACTGTAATTCCACCGAACAATTTTCCCCGATTTGTCTCTTTCTTGAAGCC
This sequence comes from Persicaria maculosa, assembly GCA_963922045.1. NCBI lineage: Eukaryota > Viridiplantae > Streptophyta > Magnoliopsida > Caryophyllales > Polygonaceae > Persicaria > Persicaria maculosa. The sequence goes on from OY998262.1 coordinate 63,087,317, forward strand.
ACAAATGTCTTTTAATGCTCTATTCAATGCTTCAAATGCAAATCTTTGTGTCATTGGAGCTTCGTCCCAAATTATCAATCTAACCTCATGCATTAGCTCAGCCAAATGTGTGTTTTGCCTTATCCCACATGTGCTATTGTCCATCAATTCCATCGGGATGACAAATCTGCTGTGTGCAGTTCTTCCACCTGTTAGCAGTAGTGAAGCAATTCCTGCACGATATTTAGTAGTGTTGATAATATTGTAAACAACATTCACAATAGTCTTACATTGTAATAGTATACATATAATAATAGGAATTAGTAATTAGTAAATATGTATAAAACTAACGAATTAATATAGATACCTGAAGATGCAACCGCTAGAACTATTAGCTTCTCCGATCTTAATCGGGTGATTATCGTTTGGTATAAAAAGGTTTTTCCTGTACCTCCTGCACCATAGACAAAGAAAAATCCACCTTTTTGCTGGTGTACTGAAGATATAACTTTGTTATAAATTAAAAGCTGGGCTGAATTGAGTGATGCATGAAGCCTTTGATGTTCAACCGCTAGTTCATTGATGTTGTAGTTCATTTCTTGCTGAATTAGACGATTGTCCATGGTTGTTAGCAGTGTTGCATCTGGCATTGGCATATCTGAATAGTCAGCTAGAGATTTCCCGTTTCTGTTCAGAATTTCTTGAATATGCAACAAGCAGTAGTTCCTAATCTGGTTTTCTGTTAGGATCAAATCTGGGAATCTGAACTGTTTGCGTTTCTGATGAAGAATATCTTCTGAGAGTGCTTGCCAATTATTCTCCCACAGTTGCCTTGGGCTGCTAACTTCACAGAATAATAATATAGTAACAAACAGCTCACGGAGTTGAGTTCCTGTTGCCCATAGTTTTGCTTCTACAATTGCTTCACTCCATTCCTTGTCATCATTGATCATACCAAGGACATAGCATGTCTCTTTAAAAGTTGAGTATGTTTTGCCATTGACTGTCCTGAGTTCTTCATATGACCTTGGACCTTTGACAACATTTAAGAGCATCCGTAGATAATAGCGTTCTCCTGATGTAGGATGTGAATAAAATATCCTTCCAATGCTGCTTCCTTGCTTTCGAGGTTTCCAGACTTTTTCTTTAGCATTCCAAACATATTTGCTTGGTATCTCAGCATAAGTCAGTTTCCTTGCTTTAGCATCAATTGCGTTCAGCTTGAACCATTCAGTGAAGATCGTGTCCTTTATCCCTACTCTATGAAGTAGTGCCGGAAGACTATCTGAATCTCTTAGGGTTACACTCTGTTGGTCTGGTAAGTGAAATGTCAGTCTCATCACTGATGGTGTGCAGTGGTGGATGTCAAAACCAAAAATGCGCCAACATGCTTCACATGGGGATAAATAGCGGCAATCTAGATATTGCTTTATTTCATCGACTTCTATGACCTTTGTGGATGCTGAATCATCTGTTGTTAAGACATTTTCTTGTATTACTGCTGTCGCCCTATCCGGTCCCTTATTCAAGTACTTGAATAGATATTTAATTGCCCTAGATCTGTTGCACCACTCTACATTAATATGAGCTTGATACTTAATTAACAAATACCGATTATAAGGGACGACATATCTGTTATCAAGCTTGGCTTGAGACTTGATGACATGAACTCCATTGTCTCTGCGTCTGTAAACTGGAAACCCATCTTCATCTATTGTTGTCTCTGCGTAGTATGGTTTTGGGAAATGTTTGTTACAAACTCCATCTATCATGCATGGAGAACTTGTATTTGCTTGGCCGCATGGTCCATGTAACATGTACTCAGTGACAACTTGATAGCCTATTGGGTCGTCTTCTTGGCATGGGATTTCCGCAGAAATAATGTTGTCAATATCATCTGGATTTCGACATTTGCTTTCTTCTCCAAGCCAAACTAAAATGTGGGCATGTGGCAAACCTCTCTTTTGAAACTCAATTGTATATACAGCTGCAAATTTGGAAAAATAAATGTTTAATATCTACTATATTTATCATAAATAAATTGAGTCAATACAACTCTGATATTGTTGCAAACTCACCAGCTTGGTGTTTTCCAAAAATCTCGTGCTTTTGGATATCTTTCATTAAAAGTGAGAGCTTGATTTTGAAAACCCTTGTTATTATATCTGGTCTGTCTGATGGGTTTTGCCCTGGAATCTCTTGCAACATTTCTTCAATTTCAGGCCACTTTTGATTTGCTGTAAAAGTGATAAATAGTGAAGGGTTTCCCAGTGCTCGACAAATAGCCATTGCATCTTGGTAGTTTTGGACCATGTACCTTGGACTGCTAGTAAAAGTTGAAGGAAGGACAATTCTTTTTCCAATGGATGTTGCTTTGGTATCACCTCTAGTTACTGCATCACATAAATTTTGGTATAAATCAGCACGTAGATCTTCTTGGTTGCGTCTGAACCACCCTAACCGTTCCTCCTCTATTGCACTGTAGGCATCAACTAAATATTGTTGTAATAATCTACCAGCACGTAGTAGGGTTGAGGCTAATTCAATTGATCTTTGTTGAATTCTGTAGCTATAATATTCTTTCATAGTCACAAAAGATCTTTGAGTTTTCCTCCTTCCTGTGTTGGTTTCATACAATATTCCAGTATGATACCCATCTTCCCCATATGGGAAAAGGATCGGATACTGCAGTGCCATATAAAGTGGATGTAACTCTGAGATTCTTTTTAATCCATCTGCTCTGCTTTGAATAACAATATCTCTTGATCCACTTGCTTGACCAAAATCCCCAAAAATTAATGCTGCAATTTCTGACACTTGTGGGTTATTGTACTGTCTCTGAGATGGCTGTCTTTCTCCTATCAACCTTAGTTTGAATTCAGCAGAATTGTTTGTTGTGCACCATTCACGTGCCATTCGAAAGGCTTTTGCTACACAACTATGAACATCTAGCATATCAATCAACTCTTTCACTATTGATTGATCCAACTGTTCTGGATCTTGACGAATCGTTGCTATCCTGTTTTGAAGCTCATTCGCTGTATCATAAAAGTAAAGTTGAGCAAATGTAGGTCTTGCCCCTTCTGCAGGGAGAAGTGATCCAACTCTGTGGTAGTTTTGGCCTGAAATCTTGAAAGTGTAAGGACCCCGTGCTTTATTGATTGTATTGTCGATTCGTCCGCCAAAGGATGTGAAGTTGAACAGGCTGTTGTAAACTCTGATTTTGTCCCTAAACTTTGCTGCAGCACCCTTGGTAGTAAGATCCAATAGTTGTTTTAATGGCACAGGAGCGTCATCTAGTTTCTTCAATCGAATCTTTCCTTCTTGGCAACACATTGAAAAAGTTGGACTTTCCCCTTTTTTGGATCTTCCATTTCTTTCTTCATACCAATGCCTTGCATTACAAAACTGACATTGGTACTTTGGGAAATCTAGCTTGTAGTATGAGACTGATGCATCTGTTTTAAACATATATGTTATTATGTGTTGTAAATGAGATGATATTCTTGGAAGAGTATTATACTTACTGTTTGAGTTGAGTGCTGCTCCTGATTTAGCAATATTTTGGGAAGAGGAACCACCTACATGTTTATTTTAAGAGAATACTAAGTAAAGTTATAATGAATCAATATTAGGAGGATATAAACAATACCTGTATATGAGATTGCCGGTTCTGTGAGTTTCAAGCCACAATAACTCTCAATCTTTCCATCCTTTCTTCTTTGAGTGTGAGATTCAATGTTTATTGTTATTCGAGACGTTTTTTATGTTGAAGAGGATCCAATAAACTTTTGTAGGAAATCTGAAATATTTAATCATTAAAATTAAAAAACAACATATATTTGGTTGAAGGTTTGTTTAGAGTTGTTAATAACGTACCTGAAATCATTTCTTCTTTGTTACAGTGTAGTAGTTTCTTCTACATGTATCCTTCTTGAGTTTTTCTGGTTGAAAACCTTGGTATATTGCTTAGATAATGATGTGCATGTGTTTGTTTGAAAGTGTCTACCGGAAAGGTGGTTGTACTTCCTATTAATGATTTGAGTAATAATTGTAATAGGAGTTACATATCATTGAGTTGATTTATATGTCCTCTTATTAATTACTTTAATCTCCATAAAGACATCTTGGAGTGACAGAGCAACAATACCATTGAAGAGATATTATTCATTAAATACATTATTTTGGGTTAACCTCCTCCTTTCTTGGGGGATCTAATGCATATTCCTGAGCTATATTTGATTGTTCGTGTTTAAAAGCTTGTGTACAGTTTCTGTATCTGTGCCATTTTTTTCTTTTTTTGCCTCTCTACTAATTACATTTGATTAAACGCCGCAATTTTATATTTGGTAAGGTAATTGATTTTAGAGAAGCTTCATAGGTGGCTTTATAAGTTGCTGCTTAACTTGACCGTTTCTTTACACAACCCTATTTTTGTTTTCCAATTTTGTCACCATATTACTATATTATGAGCTGATTTTCGCACTCCTTTCTTGCTGCGTTGGAGCTCCTTTCTTGGCTCATTGTCGCAACCATCTTTGAAACGACGTCTTTAAGAATGGTCAGCAATGCATAATTGGAATAGCTGGTGCGAATTAATCGGGCTATACTGTTTTAGCACTCTGATGATGGTTCACCAGAGCAGTCCATTATAATGGTGTCAAGTTGTTCAACGGTTTCAATAATTGTTTGCTCAGACAAAGTATAAAGAAGTTGCGGAGCTTGCTGCAGAATCCCCTTGGGGTATTCTTCAAACCCCTGATACTGTTGCTAAGTTCCAGGTATATTCTTTTTTTTTTTTTTTTAATTTAGGTTGTATTCAAGCATGCATGTTATGCTTCCTCAATGAGTGGGGAATTCGATCTATTTGTCTGGGTGATTGCGTGTCTATCTATTTTATATTTTTTTGCCCTCCAACTGTGCATTTTTTAATATATAATCTGGGCAAACACCACAATTATTGAATCAGAAAATTTCTTCCGTCCATAATTGGAAGATGAAGTCTCAATAAAGGGAAATGCGAATACTTTCTACGATAGGGACATAACCTGATCGAAGATATCTAATCATTTATTTAGTCCAGACTTGTACGTGTATATGAAGTCTGGAAAGAGCAAAACTTGCTAGATAGGTAAATAACTATTCATTTAACTAATCATGGCTGGTATTTCTCCTTCTCCTCCACGATTTCTTCTTTGTTTCCTGCATTTTCTTCTTCATTTTCTGGAGATCCCTCTTTCTTCTTTGCAATCTCCTCTTCCTTTGCTATAACTTGGATTTTGTTTTCTCCTGTCCTGACATTGTACATGGTTTCTCCTTCATATGAGCTGTCAATAACATGTAATATATAAAACGTCATATTGCTGGTAAATATTGGAAATCAAATAACCAATATTTCGAATAGATATGTAAAATGCATACTTACCGCATTTTGTTTTCCACAATTCCTAATGCAGCCTGGGAACTCTCTGAAGCACTTTCATCTCTTTGACGCTTTTGTGGGGATTTCGTAAGGGCCTAAATTTAGAACAAATAATTAACGGTGTTATATTCTATTACCTTCTATTACCACATTTTATTATAAATTAGTTATAAAGGCATGCATTTGCATAGGAAGAGAGTATAATATACTTTGTTGGAGCTTGGAAAGGAAGGAATGATGTTGTAGCAAGTGAAGCAATCAAAGCCAGCCACGGTGAATAAGGTCTGTGATTTAATCTGTAAAGTATGACTACTCCTGATGAGGTTAACTAAGGCATTAGGTAGCACACTTTCATCATTTGCAACCTGTAGCATTTAAGAAATCATAAATGTTAGATGCTATATACAAAGTGTAGGGGTGGTTTGTTTGTTTTTTGTGGATTTTGAGAATTTATACTCCTTACCTCTAATTGGTTAAGCAATGTTTCCGCTTTTGCATTGACTAATTTCTCAACCGTGTCATCAAAAAGGGTGACAGCAGTAGTACCAGTGGCATCTTCAATATCAAGCTGTAGTTTGAACCTATGGGAAGTGTTGGACATGAATAGATAATTTAACAACAATCGCTAAAAGAAAAAATTCATTATGTATTGAAATCAGTAAGGTTGCATGGTAATACCCTATTTTTGGGAAATCAACTGGCTTTTCACATGAATGACACCAAAAATTTCCATTACGGCATCTGACACATTTCATGCATTTTCCACTACTACATGCAGAGTAGTACCACCCATATTGCGTACGAACATTTGAAATGGTTACATGTAGTTGGAAAATCGAATTCTGATCATCATTGATTTAAAATGTATGAGATTTTTAACAAAAACACTTTTTACTATGTGATTAAGGAAATAAACATTCAACACCTCTTTTTTAGCTTTTGACCACTCCAAGAGGTCATGTATTGATCCTTCTATCATTGCTGGTTCAACAGGAATTGCAATCTCATGAAGTATGTCAATGCCCCTAGAATTAGAAGAATATATTCAAATCTGCTGCATTAGAGATCAGAAGAAGGTATAGCTAACAATGCAGTATATTCATCTATTTATTATATTAAAAATTGCAGTATGTGAATGAGAAATGAATACATAAACATATCATTAGATGAATCTGTTTTTTTTTTTTATCAAATCACCTCAGTAGATATTATATGAATTTGCATGCATGACATGTGGGGTTTTCTGTGATTATTTCATAATTATCTGATTTTGGTAGTAGTCATAATTAATGGGTAGAGAGCATTACCTCATTCGCTTCTGGAACTCTAGTAGTTGGGGAATTTCATCAAAATCAATGATTTGTGTTGCTGATGTGCTTGAAAAGTATAGCTCATCTAATAACAGAACATGTTGGACATGCATATGGTATTTTAAATATATAAGTAGGATAATGATAATACAAATTAACGGAAACAACATTTGGGAAACAGAAATTCATAAATAAAAACCATTAATAAATGAGAATATCTTACTGCTGAACTCTTTGGCATTCATTCCAACCAATATTATGGCATAATTTGCTTCATGGGTAGCTTTCTTTTCTAGAAACTCATTTCCTACATTATCCCACAGCGTTACTCTAATTCTGGATCCTCTGTGTTGGATACAAAAACAATAGTGTAAGTCTACAAAAACATCAATTATATGGTAAGTATTGTTGAAACGATAAGAGGGTGCAAGTTGGAAACGTCATTACCTTTCATTAATTAGATGAACATCAAGAGTTTGGGAATAAGTAGGGTTCCTTTGTTTCTTTGTTGGTGAAACATTCTTAATACTCCCAACATTTGTAACATAACCCATGATATCTATAAGTAGATCATGTAAATAAAAGTTGAAAGTTTGTGAACCAAAATAACCAACGAAAAGATTGACTGGCATACCAGTGAGGTCATTATTTGCAGAAAGTTTGATGTCCTCAAACTCAGTAAACTCAAAAGGATAGCGAACAAACCCATGAAGACCACTTTGGCTTTTGGTAACAATGGTAGAGCCCTCAAGTTCAATCATGTGTTTATTGTTCTTAATGATTCGAAACTTGTCCTTATTAGGCATCACAATGAAGTCTTTCAAGTAATAGATGGAACCAGCCTCCAACTTAGCTATAAAACAATGTGCTATGTTGCTCTTAGTAGTGCAATGTATCACATTTCCCTGCAAAAGCAAAGATAGAATTAGGACAAAATTACAAAAGACCGATGAACAGTAGGTTGTAGATGTACCATGTTGTCAGAGAAAATGAAATCTGTGCCCAAATACTTTCCACCTGAGATACACACATCCCATTTGCGGCATACCATAACTTCAATTGTGCATTGCATCCCAACGACTAATTCATTTAGTTGGATGGGTTTCCTGAGAACTTGGGGATTTTTGCTCATGGTTCCAATTTCTTTGTAGGTGTAGAGTACAGAAGAGCAATCGTGAGAAGAGCAGGCATTCTGTTGTAATTTATACTGTCATATGATGATGATAGCAGTTACGTCTAATTTGTGATTGCAACGTACCATTCTGTTTGACTTCCTTTGGTATTTAATACACATTTCAATTATCAGTCGTTCCAGCTATGCATAATATTGGAGATTTATAAAATGTATGAGAAGAATATAGCTCATCAAAATCAGCCGTTCCAGTTTCAAATATGAGTTACAACTTTTGACATTTCTCAATTATCAGCCGTTCCAGGACTTCCTTTGGCATTTAATAGCAACCTTTGACATTTCAAATATGAGTTACAACTGTTAGTTATGATTGGGTGTTAGTGCAGACCTTTCACATTTCATTTCATACGTTGTGTGATACGCTTCCTTTGGTATTTATGAGGTTGATTGGTTGATTCTCACACAACTTATTAGGATTACAAGTATGGGCATTTATGGGGCAAAAGCTTCTTTTATATAGTTATATAGATGTAGCACTTTGCAAGTTGTTATTTTGACTCATTTAAAATTAAGTCTCCAGCTTGGGAGAGATTACTAGTTGTTCACCTACTTACACTCATCCAATCTAACTTAGCAGCAACATCTCTCCATGTCAGGTAATGCTTCATGTTACCAACATCTATACACAAAGAACTCGATAAAATCAACAGAAATTTCCTATGGAACAAAGGGCCGAAACATCGACCTCTTATAAGTTGGTTTGAAGTATGTAAATCTTGACTCAGTAGAGGTCTTGGTCTCCGATCTTCTGGAGATATGAACAAGGCACTTAAACTAAAACTCCTATTGAAAATCTTAGCGGAACCTTCAAGCCCTTGGGTTCGCCTAGTCACCGAAAAATATCTTAAATCCACCAATATCCTAAACTATACTAGAAAAGGAAACACATCTTGGCAATGAGTTAAACTAACCAACCTATTCGATCTTTTTAAGAAGGGCTTGCGTTGGGGAGTTGCTGATGGTCTTCAATTAATTTTTGGCTTGATTCTTGGGTAGGTGATATTCCTCTCTGGACTCTAGCAAGAAACTATTCATCCACCAACTCAAAATTACTAGTTAGTGAATTCATAACACCTGATAAAACTTGAAACACTGCCAAACTAAAAATAGATCTTCAATCTCATCTCCCCCATACTACTATTAATGATGTTGGTCAAATTCATATCCCCAAACATACCTCTCAGGATAGGCTTTATTGCCATTGGAGTCGTAATGGATGGTTATCCACTACCTCAGCTATAGAAATGATTCAGAATAACAAACATCATTCGAAATCCGATTTTCATTGGATATGGAAATTAGATTGTCTCCCAAAAGTTAAAGAATTCATCTGGGGGATCACTAAAGATGGCATTCCCACCACTGCCAAGCTGGCGGGTCGTGGGATTGGAATTCCAACTAGTTGCTCCCTTTCTGATATGAGTTTCGAAGATATTGAACACATTCTCTTCATCTGCCCAATTTCTAAGACTACACTCCAGCTCTTATCCCATCAAACTGCTATGTTGGTGGAGCAAGCCTAAATTTCGTCCACCATTGTAGCCGAAACACTCTTAAAACTAAGAAACGATCTTGGCGTCAAAGCTTTCTCTACTCTAGCAGTTTGCTGGTGAATAGGGATGGCAATGGGTCGGGTGATGGATGGATGATCTACTTCCGCCATCCGACCCACCACCCAAAACTCTTCACCCTACCCGACCCATCACCCACCAAATATTTCACCCGCCCCGTCCACCCATCACCCACCGTGTGATCGAGTGGATCGGGTGATAATTCGGGTGAAATATAAAATATCAAAGTCATCAAAAAAAATTATTGAAAAACATACGTCGAACCTATCGACGAATAAACAAGTACCAAATATAGTCAAATTCGGTCAAAATTATTGAAAAATGATTGCATTCACGTTTCCATGAACCAATTCCCTTCAAATACAATAGGTATATATGTAAGTTAGTGGAGATTGATTGTTTTCATGAGCAAATTACATTCACGTTTCCATTTTAATAGCATGTATATTCATTATATTAGTAATTTACATGTAAAATATAATTCTATAATATAAGTCGGGTGATGGGTCGGGTGACGGGTGGGGAATGTCTTCACCCGAATCCGACCCGACCCATCACCCATTTAACATCCGCTTTATTTCGGATTTTCACCCACTTTTTCGGGTCGGGTGAGACGGATATCCGTCAGGTGCGGGTGAAATTGCCACCCCTACTGGTGAAGTCTTTGGTACTTCATAAACAAAAAGGTATTTGACAACATAACCCTAATGCGAAATCAATAATATCTTTCATCTCTGAACATATTTTCAACTGGGAAAAGTCTAAAGAGCATGAGCAAGATCTAAAGAACATCGCTCATAAGCCATACAACAACACATATCAAAAGACCTCTCGTAAATTGTGTAAATTAAACGGTCAAAACCTAGGTCGGGCTGGTGCAAGCTCCACTTTGATGGAGCCTTCTCTCCTTCTGACTCATCTACATACGGATTCGTTATGCGCAACGACAATGGATCTGTCCTATTATCTGAGGCTGGTCTCTCTCTCCCTTCCCCTCTGTTCTAGGCTCCGAATGCCATGACCTTTGGAAAGGGGTCATTAAAGCAAGTAACCTTAAAATCCATAAGCTTGCTATTGAAAGTGATAATCAAAGCATCATAAAAAGTCTTTCGGCTAGATGCTCAAGCTCTGGTGAGATTGAGATGATTTTATCTGATTGTTTCTTCTCTCTCTATTTGTTCAATGATATTGAGATTCTTCATATCTTCCGAGAAGGTAATGGTGCTGCAGATCGTCTTTCTCATCTCTCTTATGCTCACTCCGACACCTCTCTCCCTTCTGACGTTGCAATGTGCAGCATCATCCTTCAGGATACTCTTGATTATTTGACTAAGTCAACTTCCAAATTATTTTCGGTTAAAAAAAAGAATCATTTAAAATTAGACAATAATTTCGAAACATCTACACTAAAAAAGAAGAAGAAAATTTTCACTTATTTTCTTTTTTTAATTATTAATTAATTGTATTATGGATTTATATATACTTGATAATTTACCCATTTATGATCAAGTGATGATATCGATAATTTAGCCATTGATCAAGTGATGGATATCATCATATCATCACCCCGTAAGTCTTTGCTCCATCCATCACCATGATGGAAATTAGATGCGCAGCGGAAGTCTTAGAAACTATTTTCTATCATCTAATTCAAGGATCTTCATGCATAAAATCGATAGATCAAATCATTGTTCATAAGAGATACCTCTTGATGCGTGAACCGGATCTAAACGGAGAGGATTCGGAAGAGAACTAGAGCCCCACGTGTTGCTCCTCTACTTGGTCCACAAGAGTCCGGTCTAGATCTCCTTTGCCTTCGACTGCTAGGACGAAGATCGAAAGGCGAACAATCAAATTGCTCTTGATTGATGATGGTAGAGTTCCGCCCTCACGTCTGTTGAAGCGGCAAAACTCACGTCTCTCTCTTTTGGGATGTGTTAATTAGGTCAAGTCGTAATAAGCCCATCTTTATAAGCTTATATTTATACCCTACTTGATTAATTATTTATTTCACAAATAAATCTTATCCCATTATTATTAATATATATCTAATATACACTAATAATAAAATCATCTATCTTTTGATCAAGCCCGTCAACTCTAAGTGTGTGACCGCATAGGACCCGTTTATAATAGCCATGAGTTTAACCCGTTTAAGCCCATTAATCGTAGTTGGCTTCTAGCAAAGCATTACGACTCCTAACATAATCGGATTGAATATCTCTATCAATTGTCCTATTCCATAACTAGTCATTGCACATTAAATTAAAGGACACAATTCCTTCAATCTCCCACTTGTCCTTAAACAAGTGTGCAATTTCAGATACCCGTGTCTCTTAATGTCATATTTGATGATATGGTGACATTCATATCTATTATCAAATATATATTCCTTGAACTCCGAGTTCGAACTGTCAATTAAACGGATGATTACAAATAATCCATCCGAGCATGGCCATGCATTTTCAGTTCTTGCTCTTCAAGTGGCCTAGACACCATTCCTTTTCAATGCATCACAGTATGCATGAAGAAGGAGGACATCTACAGTCTTGTATGACTATGGCTCCCACTCAACTTTTGGCAATCCCAACTACGACCTTTATAACTCCCTGTTACGGAAAGCGTTTAGCCGTGTCAAAGAAATACCAATCATCAAGAGAGACCATAACACACTCATGTATGAGGAATCTACTAATCATGGTTTAACTTAAAACTCCGCAATCCCTTTTGTAGAGTCTTAAGGTGGGTTTGTCCTATATATATCATTCATACATATATATGTAATTGACTAGACATCTCCATGTCCCTATAGCCCATGAAACCTGGCACTATCAGTCAACTTACAATATAGTTATTTAATAAAATCACCTATGTCCAATTTGATGATTTCAGACTACGGACTTGTGATAATTCATAACTGCATTTCACTTAATGGGGTTTCATTTACCAGAACACTTAAGATAAGCCCATTTGCGAACCACGAATTATTTGGACATTTTATTTATTATCGTTCAACACAATATATAAATAAAGATGAAATATCATATATCATAAAATCATCCAATCGAACATAAACTTAGTGTCTAACATTCTAAACATAAAACATAATAGAAAGCAATCTCAAAGCCATTCTCCAATGTGTTTGAGACCCTTAGCCCTAGTGTGACTATCATGCTTGGGCCTAGGCATAGGCTTTGTCAATGGATCTGCAATGTTGTCATCTGTATGCACCTTACACATCTTAATGTCACCCTCGGTGACTATGCGTCGAATAAGGTGATACTTCCTCATAACGTGTCTGGATTTGGAGCTCGAGTTCGGTTCCTTGGCCTGGGATATGGCACCATTGTTGTCACAATGGATGTCAATAGGCTCTGAGATGCTAGGAACAACACCGAGTTCATCTATGAACTTCCTCATCCAGACAGCCTCCTTAGTCGCTTCACTAGCAGCTATATATTCAACCTCTGTCGTAGAATCGGCAACTGTGTCTTGTTTAGAGCTCTTCCAGCTCACAGCTCCACCATTAAGGACGAAAACATATCCCGATTGAGACTCAAAGCCATCTCGGTCAGTCTGGAAGCTCGCATCAGTATAGCCTTGCACGATCAAGTTGTCATCACCCCCGTATACTAAGAAATCATCCTTAGTTCTTCTCAAGTACTTCAGGATGTTCTTAGCTGCACATCAATGTGCCTCTCCTGGATTTGATTGGTATCTGCTACACATACTCAAAGCATATGCAACATCAGGTCGTGTACACACCATGGCATACATGATAGATCCTATAGCAGAAGCATAAGGAATCTTACTCATCTTTTCTAGCTCAGTAGGTGTCTTAGGACACTGCTTCTTACTGAGATATACACCATGTTGCATAGGTAGAAACCCTTTCTTGGAATCTTGCATTTTGAATCTGTTGAGAATCTTATCTATATAAGTTCCTTGACTCAATCCAAGCAATCTCTTAGATCTATCTCTATAGATCTTTATTCCAAGTATATACTCTGCCTCTCCCAAGTCTTTCATTGAGAAACATTTCTTCAGCCATTCCTTAACGGACTCTAGCATCGGAATGTCATTCCCAATAAGTAGTATGTCATCCACATACAAAACTAGGAAGACCACTTTACTCCCACTAAACTTCTTGTATACACAAGGGTCCTCTTCACATCTGATGAAATCAAACTCTTTGATCTTCTCATCAAATCGAAAGTTCCAACTCCTGGATGCTTGCTTAAGTCCATATATAGATCTCTTAAGCTTGCATACCTTCCCGACATTACTTGGATCTTCAAAACCCTCTGGTTGTGTCATATACACATCCTCTTCCAAGAATCCATTCAGTAAGGCGGTTTTGACATCCATTTGCCAAATCTCATAATCATAATAAGCGGCAATAGCAAGGATTATCCTAATGGATCTTATCATGACAACTAGTGAAAAGGTCTCATCATAGTCTATACCATGAATCTGTTTAAAGCCTTTGGCAACTAATCTTGCCTTGTATACAGATACCTTTCCATCCTTATCTGTCTTAAGTTTGAAAACCCATTTGCTCCCTATGGGTTTTACCCTATCTGGCAAATCTATCAAGTCCCATACTTGATTTTCAAACATTGAATCCATTTCGGATCTCATGGCCTCAAGCCATTTCTTGGAGTCTAGACCCGTCGTTGCTTGCTTATAGGTATTAGGCTCATCATGTTCTAGCAGAAGAACATCAAGGTTTACATTCAAGATGAAATCATCATAACGTCTTGGTTGTACCCTTGGCCTATCTGATCTACGGGTGGGTTCAACTGATTCAACAACTGAAGCTGGAACAGTTTCCACAACTATTTGTGGATCCTCTTGTTCCGGTTCTTGGATGATTTGGGGCCCTTGGCCTTCCAAAACCATCAACTCATCTTCGACATCATCTATGTCATCTCGTTGTTGAGTTTGTTGCTCTTCATCATGAACTGGTTCAAGATGAATATTTCTCCCACTTGACTTGTTGGAAATGAACTCTCTTTCCAAAAAGACACTATCCCTTGCAACAAACACCTTTTGTTCAGCGGGATTGTAGAAGTAATATCCAAAACTACCTTTTGGATACCCTATAAAATAGCATTTATCTGATTTAGGGGCAAGCTTATCCGTTTGTAAACGCTTTACATAAGCTTCACATCCCCATATCTTCATAAAAGACAATTTTGGAACCTTTCCAGTCCATATCTCATATGGAGTTTTGTCTACAGCTCTAGACGGAGTCCTGTTTAGTGTAAGTACGGCAGTTGTGAGGGCATATCCCCAGAAGGATACCGGAAGGTCAGCAAAACTCATCATAGATCGGACCATGTCTAACAGGGTCCTGTTTCTCCTTTCAGATACACTGTTAAGCTGTGGTGTTCCTGGAGTAGACAACTGTGTTACTATCCCACAATTTTTCAAATGATGATCAAATTCATGGCTCAAGTACTCACCACCACGATCTGATCGAAGTGCTTTTATTTTCTTGCCAGTTTGAGTCTCTACCTCATTTTGAAATTCCTTGAACTTCTCAAAGGATTCCGATTTATGTGACATAAGGTAAATATATCCATATCTACTCATGTCATCAGTAAATGTGATGAAGTATTTATAACCACCTCTAGCTTCTGTACTCATTGGCCCACATACATCAGTATGTATAATGCCCAATAGCTCAGTAGCCCTTTCATTTGTTCCTTTGAAAGGTGACCTTGTCATCTTGCCCATCAAACATGACTCACATGTATCAATGGATTCACAATCCACGTCTTTTAGAAGTCCATCTTTATGGAGCTTCTTCATGCGATCTAAACTGATGTGACCCAAACGACAGTGCCATAGGTAGGCTTCACTCAACTTACTTGATTTTTGCCTTTTTGTATTTATGTTATATGATTCTGTTGTAAGGTCGAATACAAATATTCCATTAATATCTTGAGCACGAGCATAGAAGATATCATTCTTGTGAATAATTATACCTTCATCTGTAGTGCTAAAATTAAAACCTTCAGAATAAATTACTGCAGCCGAAACAAGGTTCTTTGTAATGCTAGGAACAAAATAACAATTATTTAGTTCTAAGATTAAACCAGAAGGAAGAGATAAACTAAAATCTCCTACGACAAGTGCAGCAACGCTTGCTCCATTTCCAACGCGTAGCTCTATCTCCCCTTTCTTCACTTGTCTCCTATTTCTTAGTCCCTGCACATTTGAAATAATGTGAGCACCACATGCGGTATCTAATACCCAAGTAGGACCATTATCTAATGTGCAAACATTGGTTGACAGTAATTCAATAACATAAATCCCTGAAGTGTTGGAACTCAAAGTCCCATTCTTCTTGTCTTCCAGGTACTTGGGACAGTTTCTCTTCCAGTGTCCCTTCGCCTTGCAATGGAAACAATCATGGTCTGCAGCCACTCTTGGCTTCTCACCTCCCTTAGGTTTTGCAACTTTCTTGCCTTTCTCTTGGGGATTGTTCCTATTCTTGGCTACCTTCTTAAACCCTTTCCCTTTATTGACATTAAGAACTTCTTTCTTGTTGACAGTAGGAGTATTCTGCTCAGCAGCTTTGAGCATACCATGGAGTTCATTCAGGTTCTTCTTGAGACCATGCATATGATAGTTCATCCTGAATGAGGCAAATCCATCATGCAATGAGTGCAACACGATATCTGTGGCCAACTCTTGGTCATATGGGGTGCCTAGTGTCTCCATACGGCTAAAAAGCCCAATCATGTTAAACACATGAGGACCTACTGGCTTCCCCTTCACAAGCTTGCTATCCAGTATAGCTTTGTGAGTTTCATATCGTTCAATCCTTGCCTGTTCCTGAAACAACACTTTCAGGTTGGTGATGATTGTGTAAGCATCCTGATGTTCCAACCTCTTTTGAAGATCAGGTTCCATGCCTGCTAGCATCAGACAAGTGACAGGCAAAAACTCACTCCTAAGTTTTTTTTCATTAGCCTTCTCCTCATCTGATGAGGTATCAGTAATGTCAGTGATAGGGGTTGATAGGACATCTTCACGCCCTTCAGACCTGAGGACGATTCTCAGATTCCTTTCCCAATCGAGAAAATTCGTTCCATTCAATTTGTTTTTCTCAACTATTGAGCGCAGGGTGAATTTCAAGTTATCGTTCGACATAATGCCTATATAAAAGGAAATGACATACAAATCAGTTTATGTTCGAAATGCAAATTACTTAGGATCAAACACCTTTAAAATAAGTAAATGCACATTTTATTCAAATTGTTATTGTTCCTGGTGAATAAAATGATTCCAAGATCCCATTACACACAAGACCCAACGTACTTTTGCACTGCCTTGAGTCTTGTATGCTCAAGGTAAGTAACAATTACTAATTATAACTCCTTATAATTCTTGGTTGATGATCCACGTCCAATGTAAAATCATCCTATGCCTCAAGATCCAAAACTTTGCCTTTTGGTCTCTCGTTGGGTACAACCATATCAAAGCTTATGAACCCCTTGTATAGATTCACCCTCATTAGCCCAAGATTATGGAAAAACACCCTCACTTTTGTGAAGCCCATCCAACCAAAAATCCAGAACTTAATGGGTTATGATATGAAAAGGCATTGCCCCAATTTACCTTAGGAACTTAAGTCTTTTATTTGTCTTTATTTATAAGTGAAAAAATATCATAAATAAAAACAACATAAAACTTAAAATAAGGCATTCAAAATGCAATGAAATTGTGATCCTAGTATGGCCCCTACGATGCATAAAATAAAGATCTAATCTTCATGGGTCTCCACCCTCGCGCCCTTCATGGATCTCCATCCTTGAACTTCTTATGTCTTCTTGTCTTCTTGTATTAATTACAATATTTCCTAATAATCTAATTACTGAAAATAAATTACAAAAATACATAACGATACGCAGATCGTGTACAAAAAAACATAACGATACGCAGATCGTATTTACGGGCCATACTAGTCACCTTATGTATGCAAGCAATATATCATAATATAAAACAAGCATAATAAATCCATGAACATTCTTGATATTTGAATTCAAAAACTAGCAATAATATATATGGAGTTAATTTTATGGTAACTATTACCTTGTATAATTGGATAGAAAATTTTTATTAGGGATAAGATATCTACCGAATCTAATTAAGGTAATTTAAGATTTTACACTAAAATCATAAATATCTTCCATAACCCTAATTCAGCCCCCATCCACTCCCACTCAAATTTTGTAACAATTACAAACTTTGACAATTGTAGGATTAAGATGGTAATTAAGTTTTCATAAAACTTACACTTTTGACAAATATATGAATCAAATTCACATAAAATTTATCAACGCATCAAAATCATAAATTTCTCAATTTCATAAATTTAAATCAACTCGTACTTTTATAAAATCAAATATTTCACAGTTTATACAAAAAATCACATCTTTTGTATAAATTGTACAAATTGATTTGACCGATAGATTTTAAAACCAACTGTTTTCGAGAAAAAAAAATTTTGATGCTTAATTACGTACTTCAATTCTAATCAAAATCAAGTATGTGTATACTGTATATGAATCAAATTCACATGTATCGAATTCCAAACCCGTGTATACTGTATATGATTCACATGTATGATGTACGTGTGCGGCGCGCATCGTATCGGAATCAAATTCCGAAAAGTATTAAACTTTTGTATCGAATTCCAAACCCGTATTAATTTAATACATCCAATTAATCAAAATCATAATTTTAATCATACAAATTATTCCATATATCAAATATATTGCTAAATTGAATCAAAACTAACAAGAAAATCAATTAATCATATCAATTTATGCAAGATGCTCTGATGCCACTGATGAAAATTAGATGCGCAGCGGAAGTCTTAGAAACTATTTTCTATCATCTAATTCAAGGATCTTCATGCATAAAATCGATAGATCAAATCATTGTTCATAGGAGATACCTCTTGATGCGTGAACCGGATCTAAACGGAGAGGATTCGGAAGAGAACTAGAGCCCCACGTGTTGCTCCTCTACTTGGTCCACAAGAGTCCGGTCTAGATCTCCTTTGCCTTCGACTGCTAGGACGAAGATCGAAAGGCGAACAATCAAATTGCTCTTGATTGATGATGGTAGAGTTCCGCCCTCACGTCTGTTGAAGCGGCAAAACTCACGTCTCTCTCTTTTGGGATGTGTTAATTAGGTCAAGTCGTAATAAGCCCATCTTTATAAGCTTATATTTATACCCTACTTGATTAATTATTTATTTCACAAATAAATCTTATCCCATTATTATTAATATATATCTAATATACACTAATAATAAAATCATCTATCTTTTGATCAAGCCCGTCAACTCTAAGTGTGTGACCGCATAGGACCCGTTTATAATAGCCATGGGTTTAACCCGTTTAAGCCCATTAATCGTAGTTGGCTTTTAGCAAAGCATTACGACTCCTAACATAATCGGATTGAATATCTCTATCAATTGTCCTATTCCATAACTAGTCATTGCACATTAAATTAAAGGACACAATTCCTTCACACCATTCACCAACTAATACTACTATACTAGGTCCCAAATAAAGACGATATTAATATGATTTATAATATTAATATGATTTATATAGTTCACAACATTTTCAACAGGAATTTGAACTGAAACATTGCTTAAATGGTTTTTTTTTAACACATTTCGAATTTGTAATTTTTTTATTAAATTCATTAATTTAGTAAAAAAAAATTTATATTATTTTTAAAATTCACTCCTTTTCTTTTCCAGTAAAAAAACATTTAACCTTTTGAGGCATCCATTAACACCTCATCTTTTAGATCGACCAAAAGAAAATGAAGAAAAACTATCCTAATTCCCTACCTTTTGGTTATATATAAACGTGTTGGTTATATACACCACAAATCATGCACGTTCTTACGAACGTGCATGGTTAAAAGGGTTTAATTAATTTTTTTTAAAGTTAATTAGTCACAAGGCTTGCACGTTCTTAAGGACGTGAATTTTCAGCCTTTGGATTTGTGGTGTATATAACCACACCCTATATAAATAAGGAGATATGAAATAAAGGAAAGTAATTTAATTGATTGATTTATATTAATAATAAATAATCAAAGTAGAGAAAGTTTTATGTATATATATATCGAAGATATATAACTTGGTTTTGGTGATAAATTACGGGCATGTAACCGATTAATATAAATTACTCATCATTCCTTACCATTGGATCACCTCGGCGAGTCACTAGAGAAAGTTTTTAATTTATATTTATGAGACGTTGGTGGCATTTATTTATTGGATAATATTTTTATATACACTTGCATGTCTAAACCTTTTCAAACGTTTTAAAAATTGTACATTTCCAATGAATAAGAAAAGAAATGAAGAATCAATCACAAGTTGGTGTAGTGGTTGTGGGACTATATTCTATGTCAAGAGGTTCGAAGTTCGAATCCTCTTGGAAATATGGAGTCGCTTGTGAGTGAGATGGTCAATCCCTTAAATGGATCGAACTGGACTAAGATTAAAAAAATGTAGAGCGATTCAGATGTAGAGCGACTGAGTCGATCGAACTGGACTAAGATTAAAAAAAAAATGAAGAACTTTCTCTAAACAGGCCAAAAAAATGAATACAACAATTGACTTCTTAAGTGCAATATTTTAATAGATTCATCCGACGGTTTTGTCTTGTTAATTCTTTTGCTTACCAAATCTTGTTAATTTTGTAATTCCGATTATGGCTTATATATGAGCCGAGTAGTTCGAGCTCGGCTCGGACTCGACTCGATAAAAGTTTGGCTCAATCTCGTTTATTTTTTAAACAAGTCAAGTATGGGTGTTTTTTTAAGATCGTTTTAAAGCTCGGCTCGCTCGATTTAAGTTTGAGTTTTATGAAATTTCTAAAATTTTCTTTAAGTTATACTATGCTCTAAGCAAATAGGGCTATTTGATGCTCGGAAAAAGCTTCGCTCGAGCTCGTCCATTTCCTAAACGAGCCGGATATGAGAACATTTTTAAGCTCGGGTTCAAATTAAGACTCAGCTCGAGCTCAGCTCATTTCTAAATAAGTTGAATATAAACAAGCAATATTCAACTCGTTTAACTAGAATAGCAGCCCTAACTCCGATCCATCAAAATAGTATTTTGTTTAAAACCCATACAAAAAAATAATCATTTAGCACTATTGGTATTAAAACTAATAATGTAGGAGTTGATCAAACATGTGTGTGTGTAACGTACGAAAATGGGCGGCCAAAAACCAAATGGATGGGATCGGAGTATATAATATGGATAGGGTTGTACGTGTGTGTGTATTTCACCATCATCGGTAGGTCTTGATGAATTTAAGTTTCACCAAAATTGCAGGAGACGTACACAAAGGACGCACATGCCTCAACCTGCCAAGAATGCATGACCCATCCATTCCAATTAATTCATACTGGTATCGTTGAACCGACGACAAAATAGATGAGATGTATATGTTGAGATATACATTTGTGTTTTGATCAAGTGTATTAAGAGTGAGGATTCATAGTATATTGGTGCACAACATTGTATGGGATTATTTTCCTTATAACCGAATTTTGTCATATTTGTGATCGCACTGGTCATGCGGCAAAGGATTGCTTCCGTCGGCTCCGACAACTCCAATCAGGGTACTCGCTCTCGCTCGAAAGTTCCCTGTCAGATTTGTGTTCGCACTGGTCATGCGGCAAAGGACTGCTTCCGCCAGCTTGACACTCAGTCCTTTCCATTCCGGCATCCTCCCAAGCGTCTGCAATGTCCATCGTCATCCAACCCCTCGGCGTACATGGTCTCTCCATTGACAATCACTGATCCAAATTGGTACTTTGATTCTGGTGCCACAGATCACATCACCGGTGAACCGGTGATCTCAGCAAGGTGTCCTTAGACTCACCGTATGGTGGAGGTCATCAGTTGTCTCTCGGCAACGGTAACACCCTTCCTATCTCTCACATTGGGCATACTGTCTTAAACCAATCACCCAATCCGGTTACCCTCAACCATGTTTTAGTTGTCCCCTCTATGCAGAAAAATCTTATCAGCATATCTCGTTTAACAAAAGACATTAATGGCTATCTTGAATTACATCCCTCACATTGTGTGTTGAAGAACTTGCAGGGAAGGCTGCTGCTCAAAGGAATCGTTGACAATGGGCTCTACCGCTTGCCGCTTTCCGTCCCTCCCCGTGCTTTCGTTGGTGAACGCACAAGTTTGAGTCTCTAGCATCATTGCTTAGGTCATCCAAGTCATCAAATGTTTCGTCTTCTTTGCCGTCAATTCCAGCTTCCTGTTCTTGGCACCACGTCGTT
The DNA here is from genome assembly GCA_963922045.1 of Persicaria maculosa. Lineage (NCBI taxonomy): Eukaryota > Viridiplantae > Streptophyta > Magnoliopsida > Caryophyllales > Polygonaceae > Persicaria > Persicaria maculosa. Next base: position 63,109,148 of record OY998262.1, read on the forward strand.
GCCTCAATGTCAGTTCTGCTCCCTAGGAAAGAGTCATAGATTACCTATTATTTCTACGCATGTGTCAAAGTCTATTCCTTTTGAACTTGTTTATTCAGATATCTGGGGGCCTGCCCCTTCATTATCAATAAATGGATGTCGTTATTTTGTTCTATTCGTGGATGACTGTACTCGATTCACATGGATCTACTTTATGTCTCACAAATCTCAGGTCTTTCATTACTTCAAACTCTTTCAATCAATGGTTAAAACTCAATTTGGGAAACACATCAAAGCTTTACAAACTGATTGGGGTGGCGAATATCGCAATGTCTCATCATTCCTGCAAACACAGGGTATTCTTCATCAGGTTTCTTGTCCCCACACCCCTAGTCAGAATGGTATGGTTGAACGTCGCAACCGCACCATTCAAGAGAAGGGTCTTACCTTGTTAGTCCACTCTAAGCTGCCCGCTGAATTCTGGGAACACGCCTTTCACACGGCTATCTATCTCCATAACCGTACCCCCACACCGGTTCTTAGCAATTGCTCCCCCTATCACTGTCTCTACAATCGGCATCCAGATTATTCTGTCCTTCGCTCTTTTGGTTGCTTGTGCTTTCCCTTCCTTGGTCCTTATCGATCCAATAAACTTGAGTTCAAAACCAAAGCTTGCATTTTTCTTGGCTACAGCTCCAGCCACAAGGGATACCTTTGTTATGACTCTCTTGCCAAAAGAGTCTATGCCAGTCGCCATGTTGTCTTTCATGAGTCTGTCTTCCCTTCCATCACCTCCCCGACCTCCTCGATGTCCGCCCCTTCACCGTCGTCCCTCCCGGCAGACCTCCTGGTTGTCGCCTCCTCTTCTCTTGCGACCCCTTCTGATTCGGCTGAGCCTGTTGTCAACGACCTCCCAGTGGCGCCCTCTCCATCGTCAACACCTGCAGCCGCCTCCTCCGTTAGTGAGTCGGCATCCTTCTCCTCGCTCCAGCCCTCACCTATACCTATCTCCCCTTCCCTACATGACAGCTCCCAGTCCTCTACAGAACCGGCCTCGCCTACTAGCCCCGTCACTACTCCCCTACCGTCTCCCCCACCTCACCTGCCTCACCTTCGTCCCTCTGACACCTCGGTTCATCCCATGACCACCCGTGCTCAGAAAGGTCATCTCAAACCTCGAGCCCTCACTACATTTCGTCATCCGTTACCCCCATCCTCCTTCCCTGAAACAGAACCCAAAACCTACCGCCAAGCCGAGAGACACCCCCAGTGGGTCTCTGCCATGCAGTCTGAGTTTAATGCCCTCTCCAGATCAGGTACGTGGACTCTGGTTCCTCGCCAGTCGTCTATGAACGTTGTCGGCTGCAAGTGGGTCTTTCGGATTAAACGGAAAGCAGATGGCTCTGTTGATCGCTACAAAGTCAGGCTAGTTGCGAAAGGTTACAATCAAGAGGAAGGAGTTGACTACTTTGAAACGTTCAGCCCAGTCGTTCGCCCCACCATTGTCTGTCTTGTTCTATGCATTGCTCTGACAAAGGGGTGGCCTATTCGGAAACTTGACATCAATAATGCTTTTCTGAATGGGGATTTGTCTAAGGATGTTTTCATGGATCAACCACCGGGTTTTGTTAATTCCTCATGCCCTTCGTTTGTTTGTCATCTCCGTAAGGCTCTCTACGGTCTCAAGCAAGCTCCTCGGGCGTGGTTTGGTAAGCTTAAGTCCTTTCCGCTTCAGTCGGGGTTTCAGGCTTGTCAGTCGGATTGCTCCCTATTCGTGATCTACATCCTTGTTTATGTGGACGACATCATCGTCACTGGTAGCTCTTCCCCTGCTATTAGCCGCTTCATCACCAAACTTAACGAGATGTTCTCGCTCAAAGATCTAGGTCCGCTGCACTACTTCCTAGGAGTTGAGGTCACTCGCACCCCCACTCGGCTCCTTCTGTCCCAGCAGCAGTACATCCGCTCCTTGCTTACTCGGTCCAAGATGGACGAGCCTCACTCGCGTCTTCAAAAAAAGCTGGCGATCCCATGGCCGACCCGTCTCTTTACAGGAGCATCGTCGGGGCGCTTCAGTATGTGGTTATCACTCGTCCTGAGATCGCTTTTGCGGTCAATCGAGTATGCCAGTATATGCAGTCCCCCACAGAGGATCATTGGTCGGCAGTCAAACGCATCCTTCGCTATCTGAAAGGCACTCTATCCTACACCTTTTAGCTTCGTCCATGCTCTCGCTTCTCCATCACCGCCTTTACTGATGCCAGTTGTTGTTTCCCGTTCCAGTACGGAAGCAAAGTACAGATTCATTGCTGAGACTGTTGCTGAACACAACTGGGTTGCTCAACTATTCGGGATCTTCGTCAACGCTTTCCATCCATCCCTGTCGTCCTCTGTGACAGCTTAAGTGCCACGTTCATGGCCCGGAATTCGGTTCTCTCCAGTCGCTCCAAGCATATTCCTGTCGACTTTCACTTCGTCAGGGAAAAGGTTGATGCTGGTGAACTTGTGGTTCGTCATATTGGGACTCATGATCAAACTGCGGACGTCTTCACTAAGGCTCTCAGCAATCGCCGGTTTGAGCTGTTACGGTCCAAGCTTCATGTCGTTGCCCCTCCATGAGCTTACGGGGGTATTAGGAAAGTAGTTGTAAAAGAGATTTGTATCTATCTTTCCTTTCCATATCTTTTGTATATGATTTTGTCTTACTTTATACTTTGTAACCTCTATTATAAATATAATGTTTCTCTTGTACGTTGGGGAGATCAACAGAGATTACAATCAATTCCTTGTGTAATCTTTTAGACTCTGATGTGACTTTAACATCTTTGATGGTCTTAAAGATCTCCCAAGTAATACAATTTTTCTTATTTATAGCATTAACCACTCCAAGATTCTCTCTTGTCAAGTTGGGTCGGAAAGTTTGGTAGAACTATCGATATTTAGTTTGCAACATCCTCTGGATAGCTTTTGCTAGTGGACAAGTTTCATCGACTTAGGCTTATTGTTAACACGAGTCTCATGTTGAACGACCTACTATCTAAATTTGGGATGACCTAGTTAAGCGGGTTTTGAGGCATTTTCGAAGATTTTCTTTTTTCTATATTGCCAAATAGAATGTCATGAGAAGTAGAGGGTAGTGAAATTCTTACGTGTGGCCCTTATCAAGGTTATATTATGTTTAAAGTTTATTATTTTTTTTATTATTATAGGGATGTGAATGTCATAACTTCTTGTCTATGATGCATATCATAGTTTTTGTGAGTGGGCAATCGAAGAAAAGATGATTGAATTGTCATCTTCATCGCAACTATTGCATAAGCAGCATGGAGAGGGGACACGATTGAAAGATTATTGTCATTTTGTTAAAGATGTGATTGAGACCAAAAGTGTCCCACATCGGAAAGTTGAACATATCAAGCCCCAATATATGAGTCGGTGGGCTACTCCTTCTATTGCCAATTGGTTTTAGAATGGAACCCCACTCGGCTTGTGTGCTAGGCTACTAGCGCATGTGCGCTCGTGCACACGACCCCCAGTCATCGGTCTGAGTCAGACTTTGATATGGTATCAGAGGGGTTGAAGGGCTACTTCTCTCATTGCCAATTGGTTTTGAGATGGAACCTCGTTCGGGTTTATGTGTTGTTCGAGTCTCCCGTATATGGGGTCGTGTGCACGAGCACACATGCGCTAGTAGCCTAGCACAAAAGTCGACTGGGGTTCCATTCTAAAACCAATTGGCAATAGAAGGAGTAGCCCACCGACTCATATACTAGGGCTTGATATGTTCAACTTTCCGATGTGGGACACTTTTGGTCTCAATCACATCTCTAACACGTCCCCGCAAGTCCAACTAGGAATGACCATCTAGTTGAGACTTGGACAACTGGGTAACCCAGACCAAGATCGACACGGGTCGTTAGGCTAACCGCTCTGATACCATATCAAAGTCCGACTCGGACCGATGACTGGGGGTCGTGTGCACATGCGCACATGCGCTAGTAGCCTAGCACACAAACCGAGTGATCAGGTTCCATTCTAAAACCAATTGGCAATAGAAGGAGTAGTCCACCGACTCATATACTAGGGCTTAATATGTTCAACTTTCCGATGTGGGACACTTTTGGTCTCAATCACATCTTTAACACATTATCTTCCCATCCATCGACGACAACCTCTTCTGTTGCGCCAACCTTTATGAGAAGGCAATCAAAGAAAAGATGATAGTCATCCTCATCGCAAGCATCTATATCTATATCTATATAATTACTTAATTTAGAATACCTTACGCTTACATGGCAGCCTCCCCACGTTTCACTCATTTTCACCCAATCACGTTTTTTCTTTTAATTTTCTTTTTTTACTCATTTACTAACCATCTATATAATTACTTAATTCATAATACCTTACGCTTACGTGACAGTCTCCCCACGTTTCACTCCTTTTCACCCAATCATGTTTTTTCTTTTAATTTTCTTTTTTTTACCCATTTACTAACCATTGGGTTTAATTCAAAATATTACCTATATAATATCTTAATTTAGCATATTTTTAATGGTGTGTCAACACCTCCTTAATTTAAAATTTTTAAACTAATCACAATTTTCTCTTATTTTTTTTCTCTTTCTCTCTTTCATACATTTACATTTCCCCCCCTTTTATTTTTTACCCATTTACTAATCATCTATATAATTACTTAATTCAGAATACCTTACGCTTACATGGCAGCCTCCCCACGTTTCACTCTTTTCACCCAATCACGTTTTTTTTTAATTTTCTTTTTTTACCCATTTGCTAACCATCTATATAATTACTTAATTCATAATACCTTACGCTTACGTGACAGTCTCCCCACGTTTCACTCATTTTCACCCAATCATGTTTTTTCTTTTAATTTTCTTTTTTTACCCATTTACTTACCATCTATATATCTATATAATTACTTAATTCATAATACCTTACGCTTACATGGCAGTCTCCCCGCGTTTCACTCCTTTTCACTCAATCACGTTTTTTCTTTTAATTTTCTTTTTTTTACCCATTTACTAACCATCTATATAATTACTTAATTCATAATACCTTACGCTTACGTGACAGCCTCCCCACGTTTCACTCCTTTTCACCCAATCATGTTTTTTCATTTAATTTTCTTTTTTTACCCATTTACTAACCATTGGGTTTAATTCAAAATATTACCTATATAATATCTTAATTTCGAATATTTTTAATGGTGTGTCAACACCTCCTTAATTTAAAATGTTTAAACTAATCACAATTTTCTCTTTTTTTTTTCTCTTTCTCTCTTTCATACATTTACATTTCCCCCCCCCCCCTTTATTTTTTACCCATTTACTAACCATTGGGTTTAAATCAAAATATTGAATTAAATCTAATGTCTACTATTAATAAATATTTAAATCTTTATATATTACAATACTAATAATCTATATCAATATAATATCTTAATTAAAAACCTTTTTATGGAGCCTAACTTTATGGTTAACATTTTTACCATTTTTTTAAAGATTTTAAGTCTACTTTCATTATTTTATTTATTATAAATCGCGCATTGGCGCAGGGATTATGCTAGTTACATAATTAAGCAGGATGAAGAGGGGCCACTAAGAAAAGATGATTGTCATCCTCTTCCCATCCACCAACGGCTACCTCCACTGTTGCACCGACCTCCACCACCCCGTCGTCGGCAGGTTTATCGGGACTACACTTACTTCGCCAACATCCATGGCTTGCAAGGATTGGATCCTTACAAGACAAAGACCAAAATTTTGGCCTTCAAGGTTAATTCCTCAGGGCCCGAGTCTCAACAAAATAAAATAAAATTATATATATATATATATAACTTGGGAATCTGGTGTGGTTTACTAGTTTATTTGTGCTTTTTCGTATAAATGCTACGGGTGTTAGCGGATGTGCTTTGGGTTGTTGAAGGTGTGGAGATCTAAGTCGAGATTGACTAGGATCGAGGTGATGTATGTTCATGACAACTCTATTTTCCGAGAGACACTTCCTTGGAGCACCATCTTCACTACTCACGGGAGATGAAGTCTTGATGTATCGCTGGTCAGCGATGCTACCATGATGGTGCTTGACTTGGTCCTCATCTGTTGACTTGGTCTTCATCTGTTTCTTCGACTAGTTGATTTTTGTTTGACCTTGGTTCCACTTGTAGTGTTGCGGATTTCACCTTCTCGATGCGTTTTTTATGTTTATTTCGTGTATGGCGGTTGTATTAATTTGTATGTGACGACGTTTTCATCTGTCGATAACTGGCCTCTCGAAAATAAGACATATCTAATCTCAATTTTTTTACTTTCTATATAAAAATAAAATAAAATAAATAAACTTATAGAGTTAAGGATGGCCAACTACCTCCCTCTCCCTCCCTCGCTCTGCCTCTGCAGTCTGCCCTATGCTTTCTGGATAGACCTGTCAAATGGGTCATTCGGGTCGGGCTCGGGTCGGGTCACTTCGGGTTTTGGATAAAACGGGTCCCGGGTATTTTCGAGTTGACTCGAACCCGAGTTTGACCGGGTTTCGGGTCGATTTCGGGTTTGCCAATTTTTTCTTTTTTAAATTAAAAAAATCATAATTTGATAAATTTGCGATAAATTTTAATTATATATAAAAAATATATAATTATAAGTCAACCGGGTCAAACGGGTTATCGGGTCAATCAGGTCAAAATTACCTGGTCAATCGGATCACAGGGTCGAAACCCAGATTACTCGAAAAATTTTCGGTTTTACGGGTTCGTGTCGAAAAAAAATTCTGGGTTCGAATCGGAAATTTTTCAGGCGTTCGGATCGAGTCACCGAGTCGGGTTGCGTTTTGAAAGGTCTATTTCTGGATCATACCTGGATCATACGTACAAGTCACCAAAACCTCCAAATTTTGGTGATTGGGGTGAAGCTTGTAGCACCAATTTTTGACTTTTTACACCTCACCAAACCCCTCACTATTAGTTGAGTGGTCAATCATCCTACACGGTTGGATAGGGCAACACTAACAAACAAAAAAAAGCCAAACAAAACTGACCACCATATTATGCTTTCCTAGTTCATTTGCCGTAGAGTGGGGAGAGTACCAAAAAAAAAGTTTATTGCCGTGAAGAAAAGATTAGTTCGAATCTCATAAAGATAGGACTAAAAACCTTCAAAATGATTACATAATTAACCTTTCATCATACCATTTGATTAAATTTACAAGGTACAATACAACTCTCTTAATAAAATTCCCATCATTCATTTTTCAATCTTGGCAAACCAAAAGGTAAAATCAAGATCACAGAGTAAACAACACATGACAGAGGAGCTTCCTTAGCAGCTCCTGGGCTTCATAACAATGGTGGAGTGCTTCAAAATGTGCAAGCTGAACTGCCCACCTTTCTCAGTAGTGTCAAGCTTAGCCTCCCCGGCCGGCGGCGCCATCTCGAAGTTCTGCACCAACCGCCCCACAGTGATCCCAAGGATAGGCAGGGCCAGGATGATCCCGGGGCAGCTCCTCCTCCCCACTCCGAACGGCAGGTATCGGAAGTCGTTGCCATTGGCCTCGACTTTCGACTCCTCCTCAAAGAACCTCTCGGGCCTGAACTCCTCCGGGTTCTTCCAGTGGGCGGGGTTGTTGGCCAGCCACCAGGCGTTCACCAAGATCTTGCTCTCGGCCGGGATGTCGAACCCCCCGAGCTTCGCGTCGTGGAGGTTCATATGCGGGACGAGGAGCGGGATCGCCATCCGGAGTCTAAGAGTCTCCTTGATCACAGCTTGGAGGTATGGGAGCCTCAGCATGTCTGGCTCCGTGACTTGTACTCCTTTGCCGAGCACCGTGTCGAGTTCTTCCCTTAGCTTGCTCTGGATCTCCGGGTGGTTCACAAGCTCCGCTATCGCCCACTCGATCGACCACAGTGTCGTCTCAATTGCTGCATCATATCCATAAATCAGTCTAATCCATTCGTTTAATCACTTCATTTGTGCATTTGAAATGAATTGCTGATTTACCTGCAACATTGATGTTCTCAACTATGTAAAGGACGTTGTCTTCGTTGATTTCCCCCTTTTGCTGAGCCTCCAAGATGTGGTCGATTGCACATTTCAACTCGTTGTTGCTTGCTGGCTTGGTGCTTTCTAGTTTCCTGAATTTGAATTTCAATCATTCCGATCCAGTCAAAAATCTGATTCGAATTGATAATTCGATTGTAATCAAATAAAGCAAAAACTTACTTCCTCTCATCAACGAAGTAATCCTTGAAGAGCTTCAACCGCCGATCCTTAACCTCTTTACAGATCTTGAGATAATTCCGCAAGAACGGCCTCAAAATCGGGATGAAATCACCGTAGTTGTACTCGAAGCTCTGCGCGAGGCGACTCCTCTCTCCGTTGAGAGCCTTGAGCTTGTTGAAGAGCGCGTCGTCTTCGCTCTCGAACCTTCGATCGAACATGATCCTGAACATGTTGTTGTACATCATCAACTGCAGCCTCCGCCTCAGGACAATCCCGTTCGTCGCCGACTCCGGAATCTTCTTCACATCCTCAACGACTGCCGCCGCCTCAGCCTCCCATCCGTGGCGGTACTGCTGCACAACCTTATTCGTGAAGAACGGGACAGTCATGATCCGCCGCATCTTCCGCCAGTGCTCGCCGTAGACGGTGAACACCATGTCCTGCCCCTTCCCGGTGAAGATATCGAAGACGACGTTGCGAGTGCGGGATCCGAACTCCACTCCCTGCGTGTGGAGCACCTCCTTGGCGAGATCCGGCGACGAGACAACCACTAGGTTGCGCTGCCCCATCCGGAGGAGGAAGATATCGCCGTACTTCTTCGCCATCTCAGTCAGGTTTCGGTGGTTCAAATCGTCGCCGACCTGGAGCCAGTTCCCGAAGATCGGCACCGGAATTGGCCCCGGCGGGAGTTTGTACTTCTTGCCTTTGAGCTTCGAGATCACGATCGCCACCGTGATGGCGAAGAAGAGGCCGTAGAGCCCCTTCTGGAGCAGAACTAAATCCATGGCGCTGTGTGAATTTGGGATTTGGAGCCGGGATTTGGGGGCGGGGGGAGATGATGAACGAGGGCTGTGATTTGTAATTTATAGGGGAGTCGAAGTAGTTTTAAACGGAAAACGTTAAGAAGGGGCATACGGTGGACAAGGTTCGGTTCGGTGTGGTTATTGACCATTTATTTTTAAAAAATTTGTTTATTTTTGTAGATAATTTCATGATCAACGTGTTTAAAAGTTGTTAGGCGTGTTCGTAGGAGATCGAAATCCTTATTACATATATTCTCCTAATCCTCCAACAACTCGAGGTTATTGAAATCTCTCACATATTTCAGAAGATAAATAAGTGTGCCGATTGTGTTACTAGCCTCTTTTAGTCAGATATCTCACCATTGCTACTTCAGGATTGAGTGGTTTGTATCTGCATCCACATCCGCATCCGCATCCGTAAAGAAGTTATTGGATACTTGTATTAAAAAAAAAAAACAATACTTATTTTTCAAGCAAATTAAACGCTTTTTTAAAGAAATTATTAAATATAATTTTATACTTTCTAAATAAAGTTGATCTTAGGGGTTTCTTGTAACTTTAGAAGTCATTTCGAAGACTGATTAGTTAAAGCTGATTATTGTTCTAATGCTTCACTGTATTCGTGTATAATTCTTTTGACTATATTTACCGTATTTTCATTTGCTCACGTAAATATAATTATGTCATCTACAAAAATGTTAGAGGTTTACCATTTCATAAGTTTCCAATTAAGGTTTGTATGAGAGATAAATCTTTAGACGGCGTTAAAAGTGACGGATGGTTTGATGAGTAGGAGAAGTTTGAAAAGAGTGGAGGAGGAGGGAGATGGTGGGAAGAGGTAGGTGGATGGGGTTGGTGAGCTGAAAGTGGCTTTGTACTTGAGTAGGAGTGAAATTTGATAAATTAGCATAAATAATGTTAAGCCCTTGACCAAAAAAAGTATAAATAATGCTAAACCACAATGAGTTTTGGAGAATTTTCATGCACTTTCATTTATATAACAATTGAGTCAAATTATTCCATCCAATATTAACAAATAAATGTCATTTTAGCATTAAGCTCTTGCATAAATTTGAATAAAAATTACAAATTATATACTATTTTACCTTTGTTTCTAATAATTATAAGAATAATTATGCAAAGTAAATAATAAAATATTTAAATAAGACATTTTGTTCAATGTAAAATGTCATTTAAAGAAAAATAGGGAGTTATTATTAATTACAAGTTTTCAAATTAATATTTTACCTTAATTTTATATGCTTGTTAGATGTGAGATGTTTATTGTATTGAACTTAATATTTTTTGTTCTATTGAATGAATATTCTCAGTCCCTTAAGAAAAATATGTATTTTAAAAAGTGAATTTTGTTAACAAAAGATGTCATTTTAGATATTTTAGTGTTCACTTTGTAAAATTACTCTAATAATGATTGAAGATTTTTTATTTGAAATTTTCTAAAAAAGTAAAGTAATAATTAGAGATATAAGCGTATTTTTGTTTATGTTTTTTTAAAAGGTATGAAAAATGGTAAAATGGCATATTTGTGTTAAGGGGTTATATTAGTCTATTATTCATACTGTTGGTACTTGGTAGGTATTCGAATAGAATGAGTTAAACATCACTTGCTTATGTTCAATTCATCTAAACTTGAAATTGAGTTTTTAAATGTTTTTATACTCGAGCTATTTATATTCGACTTGTATAAATTTTACAAAATGTTACAAAATTTGATATATTCAACCTCAAATTTAAGATTCAATTTGAATTAGCTATCGGTTCGCGCTATCCATAAGTTGGATAAATTAGAGATAAGGAAAATGGGACGAGTCTTGTTATCTTAACTAATAAGGATGATATGTTGCTATTGATAGATCACGAGTTTGAATCCACCTCTCTTTATTATAATGACCTATCACCCTTTCATTTCTACCAAAGGCGGCCAATAGCCAATGTCGTTGACCGGGAAGGAGAACATATGACCAGAGTGGCCGGCCGGGTAAGCAAGTCATTTCAAATTGAGAAGATGTTTTTTTGTTGTGTGTGATTAGGTAAAAATTTGAGTTAAGACAAACTTAAAACTCGATGACCAAGCAAGTCTACAGACAGACTACCGTCAATACAAATAATACAATAACACAAATTAAGAAAGAAAACTCAATTAACTCAACTCATAGTACAAGGCATCAATCAACGGAGAATCAAAAAGTCGATTGATAAGATGTGAAAGCGTACAAAGAAAAATACTATCTCCGTTCCAAAATAAAAGTCGTTTGACTTTTCTGCACGTATTTTAAGGAGGTAAAAATTATATAAAATATTATTTTTTAATGAATTTGTTTTTATAAGTATATACTTATGAATACCAACTATGAAATTATTAAAAAAAATTGATAAAAAAATAACATTATACAGTATTTTACCTCCTCAAAAAGCGTGCAGAAAAAGACAAACGACACTTATTTTGGAACGGACGGAGTAAAATGAAAATGAAAACGACACGTGGAGGTAAAAGAGGGCACACTCACCTACCACCGCCACCACGCGCTACGCTACCCTCCCACCTCCTGGCGTTCTCCGCCACCAGCAACTTATTACGTAATAAGTTATTACGTGGGGTGGGGTTGATGTACACTTGTAGTCGTAGATATGCGCGAGAGTCACACTTCATCCACAAACAAATACGGAGTACACTTCCTTTGTTTAATTTTAAATATTGATTCCACATTTATATGGAAATATATACTCCCTCCGTCTCACAATAATTGTCACTTTACAATTGACACGTTTTTAAAAACGATAAAAACTATATAAATATCAATAATTTTATTAATTTTAAAAAATAATTTCATACTTAATACAATTGTCTATAAAATTATGAAAAAAATTAATATTTTATAGAGTTTTTAGCTTCTTAAAAAAGTGCAAAAAAGTAAAGTGACAATATTGTGAGACAGAGGGAGTACTACAGTAATTCGTGAACCAGGTTGATGGACAGGAGACTACGGACCAATTTATGAAATAAGATAAGACTTGAACAGAGACGGATTCTCTTTAGGGTTAGGGGTGGCAGTCGTCTCCCCCATACATATTTCTCTCGTCGATAGCTTCGATTTTATATATTATAAGCTCAGATCCGACATTCGAGCAAAAAGTTATGAGCGTTTCAATTTTCAACACTGAACATATGTAAATTATTTCTTACATAATTTACCAAACTGATTTACTTTTATCGTAATTATCATTTGTTAAACTTCATGCCTTAATATAATATAATTATAACCGAAAACTTCAAATTAGGAGTTTATATTGAGATATTTGAAAACAATGAAATAAAGCATGCACGATTTATATTTTTATTCTAATTACGTATCCATAATATTGATGATTTTTTGGAAAAGAAAAATTAGGGTTTCATTTTACATGAAAAAAAAAATTTATAGTAATTTTCCACCCACTCAATCAACAGTTTTAGGATCCGCCACTGGACTTGGGACAAAGAAAAACTAAGTAATTGCCTACTGTCAAATATTGTTGATAAAATTCTAGACATCTATATCCTCTCCAATGAAATAGAAGATAGACTATACTTAAAACTTAGCAAAAATAGGTGGTTTTCTACTGCTAGCGCTTTAGACTGCGTCACGAAAACTAGAATGACTAATGCAGACACACTAGACTCGATATGGAATATTGATTGCCCGCCTAAGATTAAAAATTTCTTATGGAAAAACCTACTTAATTAACGGAACCCCGACAAAAGTTATATTATAAGGTAAAGCCGTAAAGGGATTCATATGCCCCTGGAATGCCCCTTGTGCTCCCATCATGAAGAAGATAACACTCATCTCTTTACAGAATGTGTGTTCTCCTTGTCTTTAATCAGGAGATTCGATAAACAGGTTGAACAAACAATCCGAAACATTAACAAATGAAACAAGTTATATAAGGACATAATCTCGGATATTTTCCACCAATTACCTTCAGAACAAAAATCAGTCATTGCCTTTGCAATTTGGGGCAGTGGTCAATGAGAAATAGAATAATTTTTAACAACAGTGATATCAGAACGATGGAAGAGTGGATAAAAAATATTAAACAATATAGGAGGAATGGGAGAAGAGTACAAACAGACGAACAAGAAGAAGACATTGAGATGTTAAGGCCAACCACCCAAAAAAGGAGAAAGACAAAACCAAAAGTAGTTAATTGGAAAAAGCCTATTGATGATTATGTCAACCTTAATTTTGACGGTGCTCGGACTGAATCAGACCGTGTTGCCTATGGCTTTATTATTCGTGATTGTTAAGGAAGGGTCCTCTCTTGTGGTGCTCGTAGCCATGGTTCAGTGTCAGCTGTGCAGGCAGAATGATATGGTCTTATCGATGTCCTCCTGGAAGTTTCGAAGCGGGGTTTCACTCGGATGGAAGTTGAAGGTGACCGCCTCACCGTCATCAATCTCTTGCGCGGCCTTTGGCATTCTTCGTGGGAGATTGAGATGACGATTTCGGATGCCCTTGGTCTTTATCGTTCTTTCGAGAGGGTCACCTTCGCGCACATCTTCAGGGAGGGTAACCAGATGACAAATCGGTTGGCGCATCTGGATTTGTCCTCGCATTTCAGACAAAAATGTCTTTTGAATTGAGAAGTCATCGATCATGCGCTTGGTGAAAAAGTGATGGTGAAGGTGGAAGGGTGGCATGGCTATAGATGAAAATTTTAATTTTAGAGGGATTTTATCTTCCTTTAAATTTTAATAATTTTGTTTTCTCTCTTCACATTTCTCTATTTTTCAAATTCATACGGAGGAGTTCTTGCAAATTCATCTAGAGGAGTATTTCATAAGGGTTGTTGGAGATGCTTTAAGGTGATATTTCAGTCCACCAAATTTATAAAATGAGGTGATCACTAAAAGTTAATACTTTGTATCAAGTTAATTGATACTCATACTCCCTCTATTAAAAAAACACGTCATTTACTGTTCATACACGTTTTTAAGGATTTAAAAACCATATAAAATATCAACTTTTAAAAAAATTATTAAAAAATAAATAAAAGGCTAATATTTTTATACTCCCTCCGTCCCACAATAGATGTCTTTGGACTATTCATGCACGCTTTTTAATGAGCTAAAAACTATATAAAATATCTATTTTTTAATTAATTTTTTAAAACAATTCTATACTTATTAGTAATATGTATGATATTATTTAAAAATATTTAATAAATGTTGATATTTTATATAGTTTTTAGCTTCTTAAGAAAACGTGCATGAATAGTAAAAGACATCTATTGTAGGACGGAGGGAGTATAATTTTGAGCTCATTAAAAAATATCTTATAATTGTAAACAAACTACCATTTTATTAATTTTATTACTATATTGGAGTATAATATTTTTTCCAATAAAATAATAGTTAAATACAAGTAAAATGAAACTAAGAACATCGAATGCGCCTGTAGCTCAGTGGATAGAGCGTCTGTTTCCTAAGCAGAAGGTCGTAGGTTCGACCCCTACCTGGCGCGATCTCTCTTTTATAAATATTTTTTAAACTTCAGAAACTTGTTTGATGAACACTAACAAACCACCTTTACTTTTTTCGCATAACCAGAAATGATTCGGTACACCCTGAATGGTACCGACTACCCAAAGATCGGACTAACAAAAAGCATGAAAAACAACGATGACAGAGAAAGACCACCAAGATTCGGAATCATGAAACCAAATGTGTCAAAGCTCTGAAACCGTATAACCAAGTGATTCGGTACACCCTTAATGTACCGAGTTTGAACTTAAGGATTCGAACTTACAGACTGAATACACTATAAATCAACATCACACAAAATTTATTTTCATGTCAGATAGAATCACTTCTTGTCAAGCTCACCATCACGGACTACACACTCTAGTTGTACATAAAAGTCCCGACGAAACGAGCATTTGATTTACGACAAACAACAACTGGATCAGCATGTACCTGATTTACGCCGAATAAATAAGACCCATGCCAGCTACATTGATAAAGAGGAGCAGAACCTACACTATGAAGCAACAACCGCAAGCCTCTTGTGCCCGATGAAAGCTTGTCGAAGATACTCATACCCATCCCGGTAATGCTCAAGGGAGAAGCACAGCTGTCGTATAGCCTCTTGTTTCTGTTCTGCTCCTTCCGAAATCAGGACCTTTTGTCTCTCGACTTCTTCTTTGAGCTCCTCAACTTTGAGCCGAGCTTCTGTTGCGAGTTTGGTGGCTTGGGCGCTAAGTTCATCTCTTTCGCTCACCAGGGTGTTACATTTCGACTTCAGAGCTACTAGCTGATCTTGTTTCTCAGATATATCTGCCTTCAGCTGTTCAATTTCGTCGTTCAGGTTCTTTTCTAACATCGCGTGCTGAGTTTCTAGAGTATGGCAGCGTACTTCCAGCTCTCTAAACTTCTCGTCTACACGACCTTTTTCATCAGATAATCTGGATATCTCGGCATGAAGCTGATACTTCTTGTCAGCATCCGAAACTAAATCCTTCAGCTCCCTAATCTCAACATCCCGGTCTATTAAGCTGGATTTGTATCTCGCGATCCTGTCATGCCACTTGGATGACTTTCTCATCTCTGAATCGAGCTTTGCCTTGAACACGACAGCCTCTTTCTGAGCTGCCTTGAGTTGATCCTGCATGTGACGGATGTTTTCGTGAGCCAACTTGTTCTCTGTCGACAACCTTACAACCTGCTTCTCTACCTCATGTAGTCTTCCCTTTGTTGTGCTCAACTCCCTAACCAGTGCCTGGGTTTTTTGGTCAGGATCCAAACCATCTGTTTCTGTGCTGCTGTTGCCTTCATCATGCTCTAGTGCTTGTTTCTCATTAATGTCCGGATCATCAGTCTCTAACTTGTTACTTGAGTTCAATGGTCTTACCTTTTGAAGCTCCATCTGAAGGTTAGCGATCTCTTCTTCATAGCTAGCAAGCTTCAACTGTAGTTCAATAACACTCAAACTTTCTGTTCGCTTCAACGAACCATTTCCATTCTCTCGTGCAACAGATAGCTCGTGCAACGTATCGTCACCGCTCATTGGAAATCTAGGATAACTGTGGACAGAGGAGATATCAGATTCTTCAGAATCTGAAAAAGAAGCCAATTCATCGAGTCTGGAATAACGATCAGAAGTGCTTCCTCCAGATCCAAGAAAGACACCAAAGCTAGCAGCACGAAGAGTTGATCTTAAGCGGGGTAGTTTCATATCTGGAGAATACCATGGAGTGGTAGGTTCAGATCCCATATCCGGCACAATCGAATCAAGAGAGTGCAGATCAGGTACGTTTTTTCTTAGGTCCCCGGTCAGCTGAGCATAACGCTCAGCCAGTGCTTGATACATGTGCTGGAACTCCTGGACAATAGAGACAAGTTCTGGTCTCTTCTTATAATACATTTCGGCTTTTTTGGCCAAGGAGTCTCCATCATCTTCAATCAACTTCAGCATGCGATCAATATTGCTGTCCATTTCTGCAATCAAGGAGATCATAATCACTTTGGTATTCAAGTACAGAAATGTTTACTACAAATAAACTACCTGCTAAGATATTCCGATGTTTATATTCATATCTGTGAACACAAATTAGTTCCAACTGCATGATTATTTGTCTATAACCTAACCAAACATGTACCAAGACTAACTTTGTTTAGGTATTTCTACGTCAATGCATCAAGCTTGTTATCTAGATAAAATTCTGAACACAGGACGCAGTCTAAATGTTTATGCTTTTTTGACTTGTTCATATCAACATGGAAGAGGAGAAGAAAACTAGTAAAGAGATGCAATAGAAACTGACCCTCCATATTTTCAGAAAGCCACTTTGCACTCTTGGCATTTATATGACCCTCCCACCACCATGAATGTGATTTTCTCGACTCCAACCTTTCAATAGACTTCTTCGCATTTTCCTGACATCAAAGATACATATATAGCAAAGTATGAGATATGATACGATTATACAAATAACCCAAATGACAATTATACATGCACTGTAGAATAAAGATGATCGAGCTAACCATAACAGAAAACTTGAACCACATAATGGGAGGGTATAAAAGCTATACACAAGTAACTCTTTTTAACTTTCCCTTCTCAGCTTTACCTGAACGGCTGAACATAGCTTGATACATACATTTATGGCCTGCTTGGCACATGGTGATCAAACTTGAAAAATGTAACCTAAGTTGCAAAATTACTCTTAATTGTCAAATATAGTGCATCAAATTGGCTTATTTTCTTCCCAGATCAGATTATACTCACACATTACTCCTCTTAAAGAAGATAAAAGCAAATCTGTAGTGTCACTAAAACAGGAATGTTTTTAACTTTTCCAGATTGTTTTGCTGTCCAACTGGTGCCACAATTTCAATGTGTTCTACAACCAAACCTTCTAAAAAGGAGGGATATACTATAAAATACTTACATGAAGCCCAAATACAATCAAATTAAATAAGAATCTTTTTGAATATAATGTTTCAATTACTGTATTGAATATGGCAAATTACGTATGCAGATTGAAGAAAAAGAAACAGCGCAATCCCGTAATTAACTCTCAAAATGTGACAACGTGACCCACCCAACTCTAATCCCAAAGGGGGCAACGCCGCACAGGAAAGCCACGCTTCACATAAAAGTCTTCCTTTTCCCTATTATCTCCGTCCTTTATAGCAAAATGAATCTATTCCAAATTTTCAATTCAATTAAACCTAAAAACAGGGAATTCGATTTCATTTGAGCTCCAGCAGCCACATGCACAGCTGGTTGTGGCCGACATAGACAGCCTCAATTCCGCTCGCAAGAAATCCGAAGTGGTCAACTACTCAACAATTTCTTTTGCAGAAATAACATAATTAATAATCAAGTTGGAGAAAATTACGGAAGCAAAAGAGGATCAATGCAGACAAACAAATTTTGAAAAAATCTGAGTTCAGTAG
This sequence comes from Persicaria maculosa, assembly GCA_963922045.1. Lineage (NCBI taxonomy): Eukaryota > Viridiplantae > Streptophyta > Magnoliopsida > Caryophyllales > Polygonaceae > Persicaria > Persicaria maculosa. Next base: position 63,127,126 of record OY998262.1, read on the forward strand.
CCAATCGATTAATTGTTTGCCGGAGTTCAGCAGAAATCAGGAGAAATTGGACACGATGATGAGTTAGTTAACTTAGTTTGATTATATCAATGCCGGAACTTAAACAGCAATTACAGAACTCAAGAAACCAGACGCAGACAGGAACGAGTGAAACGAACAATCTAGAAGCCAAAAGCACGAAAACAAAAGTGAGATAGAGAGATCAGAGATCTGCATGCGAACCTTGTCCATGACGATTCGCTCGCTATTATCCGCGCACAAAGTAGCGACTGCGGAAAGAGGCGTTGAAGACGGAGATAAATAGAGAGAAATGGTCGGCAGATTGTAGATAAAGGATATGGATCAATTGGAGGGAGAGGAAGAAGTCGAAAGATGACGCTGAAGCGGACGAATTCAAGTCTTCGGAATTGATGCAAGTGAAAGGGAGAGGATGAGAGCGAGGCGGAGTTGCAGAGCCGGCTATGGCGGGTGCATCAACCAAGGCGCGGGGGTTTTGTACCTTTTGTAGGTTGAAGGTGACAGCTGGCAACCCCCAATTCCCTGTTTACATCAATTGCTTGTTTTGTGACACGTAATCGACGTGATGGCAACCCTCACCGTCCCACTCTACTAGTCTCTTCTCTTGAATGGGTAAATAAAAAGCAGTTATTTCGGGGTTCGAATCGGTGATCAATAAGTACTACCCATAAATTCTCTTGTGTTGCAATTCCGGAATGGTTCTTACTAGTCTCTTTTCGTTTCTGCCTGATTTCATATATTCTGTCCCGGGATGCCAAAATTTGACCCTAGCAGCCAGTAGCCACCCAACTCAAGAAATTCGATCTACTCTCTCCGATCAAACAATACCCCTTCTATCTCATAATTTCATTCGTTTCAATTTTAACGTATTAAAAAACATTTCAAAAAGTTAAACGAATTAAATTATAAAATAAATATAGTAAAGACTTTTTACTTTTCAATAAATATTTTAATAAGTTAAAAATTATATAAAATATTAATTTTTTCACAATTAAACATCTAAAAATTTTGTTGCGTCCCTTCACCATGGGAGAGCTAAAATTAGCCATTTTTTCAATGTATCCCACAAAAGCGTGACCCTGATGGTATGCCAACAATCTTTTACCAGAAGTATTGTTGGCATATCGTGGGGAAAGACGTTACAAAAGTTGTTCTCGATGTCATGAATGGGGCTCCAATGCCTCAGAGACTAAATAAGACGTTCATAATGTGCGTGCGGCTTTTGAGCTCTTTCATTACATGAAGACCCGGAGACAAGGCAAGAAGGGCTACATGGCACTGAAACTTGACATGGGTAAAACATACGATCGGATCGAGTGGGGATTTTTAGAGCATTGTATGAGACAATTTAGCTTTGAGGATAGGTGGATTTCATTGATTATGACCTGCGTGATGACTGCGAGTTTCTCGATTCTGATGTAGGGAGAGTCGTCCCCAGAGTTTATGCCAAAGAGAGGCTTGCGACAAGGAGATCCGCTTTAGCCATATTTATTCCCGATGTGTGCCGAAGGGCTATCAGGTATGATTAGAGTGAGCGAGGATCAGCAGAGACTATATGGGATTAGAATTGTGACGAGAGCCCCTTCAATCTCGCATTTGTTTTTTGTTGACGACTGCGTTTTGTTTTTTTAGATCATCATGTCAACAGAGTGCCGAAATAGGTAACATCCTTCGTATTTATGGAGCAGCATGAGGACAACAAGTGAATTTCTCAAAGTTGGAGCTGTCGTTTAGTGCAAACGTGAATGATGAGACGAGATGAGCTATACAGGCGTCGCTTGGCATTAGAGAGGTGGCCAAACATGAGCATTATCTTGGACTTCTGACGATGGTCGGTAGGTCTAAGAAGATCATTTTTTAACAGCTGAAAGAGCGGGTCTAGAAGAAACTGAAAGGATGGAAAGAGAGGACCTTGTCAAGGGCAGGAAAGGAGATTTTGATCAAGTCGATCGCTCAAGCGATCCCAACTTACACAATGTCCTACTTCCTACTTCCCACTAGTTTGTGCCGAGAGATTGAAATGTTGCAGAGCAACTTCTGGTGGAGGGAGGAAAATGGGAGGAAGAAGACGCATTGGATGAGCTGGAAACGGATGTGCATGTCTGGTGAAGGATAGAGGCGGGTTAGGGTTCCGAGACCTAGAGCTCTTCAACCAAGCGTTGCTGGCCCGACAAGTGTGGTGGCTTGTCCAAGAGCCGGAGTCTCTGCTAACTTGAATGCTGAGAGCAAGATACCATCCTAAGACAGATATTATGCAGGCAAGGATTGGTCATCAACCAAGTTATATTTGGAGGAGCCTGATGAAGGGCATAAAGGTTCTTGAGGCTGGTATGAGATGGAGTATAGGTAATGGCGTGGGAATAAATGTCTGGAATGATAGATGGTTGCCAAAACCAACAAGCTTCAAGGTCCTGGGCAATTTTCGAGAGAGCGACCCGGGTATGAGGGTGGTGGAATTGATCGACTGGAGCTCCGGTTGATGGGATAAGAGAAAGGTCCGAGAGGTAATAGTGTTGATTGATGCGGATGTGGTCTTACAAATTAGGCTTGTTGATCCAGAGTGTTAAGATCACCTCATCTGGAATTACAATAAGAATGGAATCTTCTCTGTGAGGTCGTCGTATCACATGCTCATGGAGGAAGCTATTGCCAAGGAAGGTGCAGCTGGGCAATCGGATGACACAAATCAGAATAGAGCATGGAAGGCCCTCTAGAGGACCAAGACAATGCCGAAAGTGCTATCATTTGTGTGGAGGGCAGCGAGAGAGATGCTACCATTTATGCGGGAGGGAGGATACGGGGTATCATGCTTTGTTTGAATGTAGGCCTACGAGAAAGGTGTGGAGAAGGGCGCCCATGCTTGAGCAGTATTGGTTTCGAGGTGACAATGTCCTCGTTGTGTTTATTACGGTGTTCACGGCAACCTCGATCGTTGATAGACAAAGATGGGCTATGATAATATGGCAAATCTGGAGGGCAAGAAATGCAAGAGTCTTCGAGGGAGTAGTTAAGGACGCGGGGTAGGTGATTAAAGAGGCAGAGGAATTGATGGCTGAATTTTCAAAATACAATAACGTCACCGCAAAACCATCGACGAAGAGGCCAACGCCTAGAGGATGCAAGTGGATGAGACCGATGGAGGGTTTTGTGAAGTTGAACAATGATGCAGCGGTGTCTGGGTCTACTGGGTCGGCCATCGGGGTAGTCTTGCGAGATGAGAGGGATGTGCTAGTTCTTGCAGGACACAAGGAGATAGCGCACGCGGATGACATCGAGACTGCAGAGGCTGAAGGTATACGATGGGGGCTCAAGCTTGCCAAGGAGCGCGGAGTGCAGCGTATTCAAATCGAGACGGACTGTCTTGCATTAGTATTGAAGCTGCAAAATGGGTATGGGGGTATGATAATATGGCAAATCTGGAGGGCAAGAAATGCAAGAGTCTTCGAGGGAGTAGTTAAGGACGCGGGGTAGGTGATTAAAGAGGCAGAGGAATTGATGGCTGAATTTTCAAAATACAATAACGTCACCGCAAAACCATCGACGAAGAGGCCAACGCCTAGAGGATGCAAGTGGATGAGACCGATGGAGGGTTTTGTGAAGTTGAACAATGAAGCAGCGGTGTCTGGGTCTACTGGGTCGGCCATCGGGGTAGTCTTGCGAGATGAGAGGGATGTGCTAGTTCTTGCAGGACACAAGGAGATAGCGCACGCGGATGACATCGAGACTGCAGAGGCTGAAGGTATACGATGGGGGCTCAAGCTTGCCAAGGAGCGCGGAGTGCAGCGTATTCAAATCGAGACGGACTGTCTTGCATTAGTATTGAAGCTGCATTAGTATTGAAGCTGCAAAATGGGTATGGGGGTAGGGGTACACTTTACCACCTGATTGAGTCGATTAACTCCTTGGCATTGGATTTTGATTCGGTTGTGTGGGCACATGTCCGTAGGGAAGGCAACGAGGTAGCCCATAGGCTAGCAGCTATTAGACCTAGCAGTTCGATCCTTTGCTTTGCTTTTGAGCATTTACCTCCAAACATTGCTGATGTTTTCTTGACAGATATGGAATAAACCGGATGGGGTTGTTCTAAAAAAAGACATATAAAATTCTTAATTGGAAAGAATATTTATTTGAATTTTGATTTGACTAACCTTGAAAACTTAGGTCATTAATAATTCGAGTTTGAAATCGAATATGAAGTTAACCCAACTTGAGATAAACACCAACACAAACAAACTCAATCTAATTCCCAACCCGACCTAAACATGGCAAAATATTTTTTTTATTAGGTAATAATTCGAAAATAAGACAAACTTGACTCCTCGAGAGGCCGACAAAGTCGGCAGATAATGAAACGTCAAACATATAACGAAAATAAAAACAATGCAATAATAAAAGCGGCAATCAAACAATCCTAGTCAAACAAACGAGTCCAACTCAAACAAGCAGGGGACGACGTAGACTAAACCTGGAGCCAAGCGACACCAAACGATGACACCACTCGTCAGCGGTACATATGGAATCCCTATGGGCGATGAAGAGGAGCCTCCAAATAAATTTCTTAAACACGGGGTCGGGTCCAATTCGGGTTCGGTTATTCGGGTTTTGGGTCATTTGGAATTCGGGTAATGTCTAATAATTTGGTCATTCAATTGGGTCGAGTTCGGGTTTCGGTTGTATTGGGTTCGGTTATTCGGGTTTAAGTTGTCTCATGTCTCGGTTATTTCGGGTTTGGATTGTCTCAAGTTTTCATTATTTCAATATTTATTGTAAAAACTTTACCAGAATGTATCTTAAATTTTGGGTTATTTCAGGTTTCGGTTATAACGGGTTCGGGCCTTAATTGGTTTCGGTTGAATCGGGTTTGGTTCATTCGAATTTGGGTGAGTTTTGGTTATCTCTTATTTGGATTTCGGGTCCAAAATGGGTCGGGTTAGGTCGGATTTCGGGTGGCATACTTCACTATGTTTTCGGGTATTCGAGACAACCAGTTCCGAGTTGACCGGGTCGTTTTTCTGGGTTGACCGGGTCGGGTTTTCGGGTTCGGGGCAGCTCCGGAGCACTCCCCCCACCGAGGCAGCTCCGGAGCCCCTTACAGCCCCATCCATATTCAACTTTACCCAGCCAGCATCAAGGGGCCCTATCGCACCACATTCGGAGCCTTGGTTTTCCTCGCCCGATTCTAACAGACTATGCTTGGTCAAACCATGCTCGAGCGCCAATCTCCAACAGAGATTAGGGGAGAGGTATGTTGCCCAACCGTCCTTGAAAACAAAGCAGTTCCTCCTTATCCAAATCCTTTACAAGGTCACCGCGAAGAAAGCTTTCCTCTTCTTGACAGATGCCTCCTTCTCCTTAGGCGGAAGATTACCTCGTAGCCAAGCCGCAAACGGGAGGGAGAAAAAGTCATCCCTTCGCCCAACCCCGACAGCCTGCAATCAAAATTCGTTAGCAATGTCGCAATCCCTGAAAAGGTGTATAAGAGATTCACTAAATGTATGATAGCACTAGTTACCAAGATGGAAGCGAAAACGTTCAAGGTTCATCATGACCCCACCTTTTGACATAGATCACACGAAGGATTTGATTTTCTTACTCACATCAAGTTTCCAGATTGCTCGGAAGAAAAGCCTGTCCCCAGAATTGGCATCATCAAAACTCTCAAGCACCATGTAACCGGGTTTGCCCAAGTAGGCCCCGTCCTTGCACAACGGCCAACCCAGGACATCCTCCTTGTTAGTGATCGTGACCACTACAATCTTTAGGAGTGTTGACGAAGAGAGATGATCAACAAACTCATCCCATTTCCAATCGCGTTCAAGATCCCACAAATCATAGACCAAAGTGTGAGCATCGTCCGAAGGGGGCCATCAGAAGCCAGCGTATCCAACGAAGCGTCCCCAACCCACTTATCGCTCCAAAAACGAATACTTCTCTCGTCCCCGAGGCACCAAAGCACCCTCTGTCTCAGCACGATTGCCATAGCCCTTTTGATTCCCTTCCAAATATAAGAAGCCCGACAGAACTCCCCAGGGCTTTATTGCCATGCTTATTAGCTAGAGATGACATCGGCCCAAATACGCTTGTCATCATTCAGCAGCCTCCGCCCAACTTTAGCCACCAGAGCATTGTTAAGGTTCATCAAGCGCCGAGAGGACAACCCGAGTGAGCGTGGTTCGACCTAAAAAATTCATAAGAGACGCTTTCTAACCGACAAACTCAGATGCATATTTATCAAAGATTTAAGTGAAAGTACCGTTATTTACACATTTGTGAAGGATCGGGATGCCCAAATAGTTTCCCAAGTCCTTCGTAGCTTAAATCCCGCTCTCAGCTTGAATCCTAGCACGGAGATCCTCTTTCACATTTTTCGACACAAACACTTTGGACTCCTAGGGACTGACCTTCTCCCGAGGCATTGTAGAAAGCTTCTAGGCACCCCCGAATGACCCTCATCTGAGCCACCGATGCTTCCGCAGAGCGGGACCACTCCTAGAAATGCGAATAGGTTCCCTAATTTGGATAATGATTCCCTATATTTGGATATTTAAACCTTAAAATAACAATTAAAAATATAGTTAACATGAGTTAAATTAAGAAAAAAATTCTAAATTTAGCCTATTAACCTATACCTTGGGGCATGAGTTAGGAAAATCGAAACTTCAAATGGTGTTGTTAGATCAGGCCTGGACCTGAGGCGAGGCCCAACAAGCCGTTAAGCATGGCGACGGCCCAACAAATGTAGGGGCCCATATATCTATATGCAAACCCATAGGACTAGACGCGTAGTAAAGTGTAAATGTCAATATAAAAAAAAAAATCAATGCTCCAACAAAGCAAAAAAGAGAGAACGTGGAGCAGTGTGGCCCATTAATTCTTTTCTTTTTAGCTATGTACTCTTCCTCTTTTTTTTTTTGAACTAAGGAAAGGAAATTAGATCAACTAGCGGCGACGCCCACTAGGATGACCTAGAGCGTCCTTCCGGACGAGAACCCGCAGTTCTGAATCATCCTCCACACTACCGTCGGCAGGGATACAGTAAGTCAGGCATGCAATCCTATCGGCTACAGTATTAGCTTCCCTGAAAATATGACGAATAGAAACATTAGTGAAAGATGAAAGAGCCATAAGAGTGTCAGCCTGTAAGAGCTCAATGACCCATGGGCAAACCCAATCCCTTAGTAAGGCATTAATAACCGTCAAATTATCTCCTTCAATAAGAAGATTATCCAGCCCCAGACTCAAGGCACGAAGAACACCTTGACGAAGCCCCAAAGCTTCCGCATAAATGGTTGGATAGTAGTTGCAAGTACCCCAACCAGTTGATAAACACTTGCCCTCACAATCTCGAATGACAAATCCATACGAGGCCTTATTATCCCCAGACTGAGAACCATCAAAATTTAGTTTGAAGTACCCGGCAGGCGGTCGAACCCAAGGATCGGTGCGTTGCTTGCGAAGCAGTGGCGTCATGTATGACTTAGTTGGAGCACTAGATAACACTCTGGTACTAGAAGGAAACGTTTGAACAGCAGTTCGCCAGTTGTGGATAGCAGCTGAAAGGAAGATCCGAACCTCCATCAAGGAGAGCTTTGCGTTGTTGAACAACACTTGGTTCCTATAAAACCAAATACCCCACCAACAAAAGGCTAATCTGCACATACTATCCGATCCTACAAAATCACGGATGTTATTCATTGAATAACAAAAATTCGTGCCAACGAACAACCCCTGCATTGGCAAATCAGTCCGCAGATTCCAATCTGCCATCACCTTCTTTGTAAAGGAACACTCACCTAGTAAATGCGCTGTAGATTCCGTAGAACATTCACAAAGCGGGCAACTCAAAGGAACATGGATGCCAGAGCATTGTAACCGGTTTGTAGTAGGGAGACCGTTTTTGATGACTTTCCATAAGAAGTGGCGAACTTTTGGTGGGACATCCAATTTCCAAATCCAATGGCAAGAAAACTGGTGATCTGAGGCCCCGTTAGGGACTAATTTAGTAGCTGAGTTGGTAGAAAACCACCCCGAATTGGCTTCACCCCAGTACAAACGATCCTGAAAATCGTGCATTGGCAGAATAGTTCCACAAATTCTTTCAATAACTTTGCTATCTAACAAGTGCCCTGTCTCAGCCAGTAGTCGATCCTTGTCCCAAGACCGATTTGGGAGAAGAAACCGGCTAACCAACCAGCCAGACAAAGGACTATTGATCGGGTGAAAAGATTGCTTTGAGAGCGGTGCGTCAGTCACCCAAATATCTTCCCAAAATTTAATACTCTGTCCATTACCCACACTCCAACGAAGGCCCTGTGAGAAAAAACATCGAAGGGACATAAGTTTCCCCCACTGCCAAGACGTGCAATTTGGTTTACTGTATTGCATAACATTAGTTCCTCTCAGATACTTGTCAGAAATGACTCGGACCCAACAGTTGGTCGGTTCAGCATAAATTTTCCATAGCAGTTTCAACTGTAAAGCAATATTCATGGTTTCGGCTTTATATAGGCCCAAACCCCCTTTGAGGGTATCCGAGCACACCTTATCCCAACTAATGAGAGGAGTATGCTCAGGGCCTTTATTCCAGAAGAAACCCCGATAGACCCGATCGAGCTCCTGGAGGACTCCTTTTGGTAGGAGGAAGGCTTGCATAAGATAGATAGGTTGTGCACTAAGATTTGCTTGAATAAGGACCTTCCTCCCTTCATAGGAAAGACTTGAAGCCTTCCATTTGGTAAGTTGTTGCTTTGCCTTAAGCACCACATCAACGAAAGTGTCTTTGTTTACCCGTCCATTAATAATCGGGCATCCCAAATATTTTTCGAGTGTCGTAGTACGACTGAAGCCAGTAATGGAGACGACTGTTGCAATAGCAGCCAACGATGTGTTGTTTGAGACCTGAAAACTTGTTTTATGGGGATTAACCTTTTGGCCAGAGATAAGACGGAATTGATCAATAATCTGAACGACCCTTCTACAACCAGTAGCATTAGCTTTAGAGAAAATTAAAATATCATCCGCGAATGCGAGGAAAGGAATCTTAAGACCATTTGTTGAAAAACTAAGACCCACGTCCTTATTAATCTGAGATTCACGTTGGAGCGACCTGGCTAATACTTCTGATGCAAGAATGAACAATAGTGGGGATAGCGGATCCCCTTGTCGAAGCCCCCTAGAAGGCAGAAATTGATCAGTTGGACCATCGTTGATTAAGATCGAGTATGAAACAGTAGCTACACATTCCATAATCCAGTTAATAAATGTTGTATGAAACCCAAACTTGCGCAAGATTTGTTCGAGGAATGACCATTCTAAGCGATCATACGCCTTTTCCATATCAAGCTTAATTGCCATAAGCCCCTCTTTACCTTTTTTCCTTTTGAAGGTGTGAAAAGCTTCATGAGCTATCAGGATGTTATCGTGTATAGATCTACCCTTTATGAATGCCCCTTGGAGAGGGTGGATCAGTTTATGGATGACTTTGGTCAATCTATTGGCTAGAATCTTTGAAATGATTTTATATACCGTCGAACATAGGCTAATAGGCCTGTAATGGCTGACTTTTTTCGGGTTATCACACTTAGGAAGAAGCGTGATGAAGGTATGATTGACCTGTTTCAGAAGCTTTCCAGATAAGAAGAAAGCCTTGACAGCCTTGATAACGGATGGTCCAACTATATGCCAGTATTTTTGATAAAACCCTGCCGGGAAGCCGTCTGGGCCAGGTGCCTTTTCACCTGACATGTAGAAGACTGCAGATTTAATTTCGGAATTAGAAATAGGCGCAATCAAGCTGGTATTATCCAACATAGTCACTTCGTTGGACAAAACGTCTAGGTCGTTTGTGATCGACATTTGCGTGTTAGTTGAGGACCTGAAACGGTTAATGTATTCACGTTGGATCTCAACCTGGATTAGCTTGCTATCATTTATATGTACAGCATCAGAAAGGGTGATGGATTTAATAATTTTGCGACTACGTCTCGCCGTTGCAACTTTGTGAAAGTAAGCCGAATTTGTATCAGTTAGTCGTGTATGCTTAACCTTTGCCCTCTGTGCCCAATATCGTCGTTTAAAATCTAGAAAATGCTCTCTTTTATTGAGGAGCCTCTTATGTAACACCAAATTGCTCATGCTACTATCAACAAGCAAGGTGGCCTGCAATTGAAGTAAAGCATGATCAGACTGAAGGATCTGATTATTGATATTACCATAAGTGACTTTGTGCCATTTCTTAGCTAATGTTTTCAAGAATTTTGTTTTCTGGACCAATTTGAACATCCGGGAACCGGGTTGGTCTAAACGCCAAGCTTGGCGCACCACGTTATCAAAATCTTTGCGACCCGTCCATGCCATTTCAAAGCGAAAAGGTTTATTATTATAATAAACTGTAGTTCTAAAATCACAAGAGATAGGGCAATGGTCCGATGAGGTGAAAGCATGATTTTTAACCGAGAGGGAGTCAAATGTTGATAAAAGAGTGTTAGAAATAAGAAGCCTGTCAAGCTTTTCATAAATATTGTTAATCTCAGTCTTATTCTTCCTCCACGTATAAGCCCCACCAACAGTTTGAACATCTGTTAAACATAATTGGTCTTTCAGAGAGTTCAGTCGACAAAATCGCGTAGGACTTGGCACACGGCCTCCCAGTTTATCCGAAGGTATGTTAATATCGTTTAGATCACCCATAATACAAAACGGAAGGTTAATGGAAGAGGCATAAACAATTAGTCTATCCCAAAACGCATCCTTGGCATTATAATTTGGTGGTGCATATACTAAGAGTATAGCAAGCGAACACCCTTTGACGGCGTCCGTGTAATTTAGGTGAACAATGCGAGGTTGAATCGACACCAATTCAATGCTACCTACAGCCATCGGAAGGTCTTTCCACAATACACATATACCCCCAGCAAAGCCGACGGCCGGATCGAACGCGATATTTGTAAACCCACACTTACTCCATTTGCAATCAGCAGGGCATTTGTTTGTTTTGATTTCCATCAATGCGATCACATTAATGAAATTAATGCTACAAAAAGTATCGATCGCTGTCCAAATATTTCGTCTAGTCAACCCACTGCAGTTCCAAGTACTTATATTCATTTAAAACCTTTTTTCGAAAACAGTTGGTAATAGCTAAAGGAGTATAAAACCAATGTGTTAAGTCTCAAAAATCTTGGTTGGAGTATAATGATTTTGTGCTTGATTCGACTACAAACATGAGATACAACAACAGGACCATCAACAAACATAATCCCAATGTTGTGAGAGTAGCCCCATAAATTTTGTGAAATAATGTCACCAACAAGGCAGAATGATGCCCAATTAGGAATGAAACAGCCAGGTTGTGGCCAAGGCAAATAGTGTGAACATGGAAATTGGTATGACACCAAACACCGGAGTCTAACCGCTACCATTTGAAGGTACCAACAAAATATGTACCTGAGATCTAAAGCCCCCAAAGGAGCAGAGGAAGGTACCTGTAAACGTGACCAAGCACGGCAGGGACGGAAGTTAGAGCAACTGGCAAGAGAATTCGAAACCAGTTGCTGCAGTTGCGCTTGTAAGAATAAATCTTGCAACATAAATTGTTGATCACCAAATAGGATAAGTTGATAACCACTGATATGATAAAGTATATTGAGCAAACAAGTATTGTCTTGCAAACTGATCTGATAAAATATATTGAGCAAACAAGTATTGTCTTGCAAAGAAGAACTAAAGCGAGTACCCCTCACAGACGATTGAGACAAGTGATAACACCAAAAGCAAACAAAGCTCAGATAACAAGCACAGCAGGCAATGGAATAAACAAACTGACTGTAATCAGGCAATACCCGGCAAGGGTTTATAGACAATAGCATATGTGTTCGAACCGAGCCGAATTGAGAGTACATGGCTAGACAGGAAACTAACATGCAAGCCATCAATGGTAATTTGGTAGGGGTACCTCCGAAAAGCAAAATCTGACACGACTAGGGCGGAGAACACCCAGCCACGCCAATGAACACAACCCGGCAACACGTAAAGCCAGAGAAACTGGAAAGAGAAGACACGCCCCCCGTCCACCACCGTCCGCCATAAGCACCAGAGGACCCGCTTAGCACCCTGGGCAAACCGCCGCCGGAGCCACCGAGCCACCCAAAAACACGAACCGAGGATTACCCCTTTCGACTTTCTTTTTCCATCCCCTTTAACAAAGCCACTGGAGATCGTCAAATCTCATTTTTCCTTCCATTTTTTGTGCCATCTTTGCAACAATTTGGTACTAGATCTAAAACTACACTCATCTTTCACAAGAATGTGGAAGATTGCAGGCTGATTTTTATGGATTTTGAGAGGTTTTTCAATCTCTTTCTCACTTTTCTTTTGTGGCTGATTTCGGGAGCGGCGCACTCTAGGGATTGTGGCACTCCTGACGACCGGGATGTGCAGGTCGAAGGCGGCGCTCGGAAGGCCGATCACTGGCGTTTGGGCAAGTTTGCTGGCGGCGGCCGGTGAGGACCTAGGGTTTGGGCCTTTTTGAACGGGAGTGTTTTCAGTCATTTTTTTCAATTATTGATGATTTACAGCTATGTACTCTTCCTCTAATTCTTTAACTCTCCCCCACTTTTCCCATTTCAAATTTTCTTTTTAAGAAAAGAGAAAAGGAAAAACAGTGTTCCACATAAACTACCTTCCCACTTCCGTTCCAATTTTTTACAGATAAACTACATCGAATATGCTAAATGAATTTATTGAATTTTTTATTTTTAATCATTCTCATGATTTAATGGGTAGTTTATTAATATAATTTATTTCATCTAAAAATCAAATTTGTTTACATAATCTACAATTTTTTTTTATTTTTTTTTGATAAGGTAATAATTCGAAGGTCAGACAGGCCTGACTCATCGAGAGGCCGACAAAGTCGGCAGACGGCGAACCGTCAAACATACAACCAAACAAACCAAAACATAAAACAATACATAACGGTGCAAACTCAGGCAAACAAACTCAGCAAAAGACGAAACCTAGCAGAACTAAACCAAACTGGATGAGGCCGAAGACGACGGACGAAGCCAAGCCCCACTCTGAAGCAGAACCGTAGGCCAGCGCTACATCAGGATCCGATCATCCTGTGGGCAGTGAGGACGAAACTCCAGGGAAGCAGTCAACCCGAGTAGCGGAGACGCCACAAAACACACCACCACGACCCCAGCCTATCCCGACTCCGACAGTCAGAACCAAATCCACGGAAAAGAGCGCCAAATCACGCAACCGCAGAGCTGCAAACCGCCTGAGAAAAGAGCACCCATAAACCCAAACGGGATTTAGTCAACCCTAATGGGATTTTGCTACGAGCCCTCGCGGGATTTTTCAAGCCTTTTCGGGATTTGATTCGAACCTTTATAAAAGGTTGTATATCAGTACTACATATATATAAATATATATATATATGTGTAATTTTTTTTTAATATCCAAACTCAATAGTGTTTATAAATAATAAATATATATAAACACTGATTTTTATTTTATTTCCCCTTTTTTTATTCAATTGGACAATACTCTGTATTGTATCTTCATGTGAATCCCCGAAGCAATTCCATAGGTGGGGCCCACGTGCTTGCCTTGCAAGGAAGAGAGAAGGCCTTGCAAGGCACGTGAGCAGAATTTCAACAGAGCACACACCGAAAACAGACTCAGTCCGTACACGGCGTATAGAGCAACTGAGAGGATGTCGGCGGCGCGCAAGAGGAGAACAGCGGCCGGAAGGACGAGAACGAGTGGACGACCAAGACCCGGCCGGAAACCCGACCAAAACGTCTTGGATCAGCCCCGGATGAAAAATTTAGAGGGAGGAATGCGGTGCCAAAACACGGATTTCCAAATACGTGGTTTGAAATTAGAGGGAATGAAGCCCGAATCTAGATCTAGAATTTGAAGAAAAGGGGACAAGAAACACGGATATGCAAAAGCCCTTTCTCAATTTGGTTTTTGGTCAAATTCCGATCAAGAACGACGGCCCAGGGAGCGACGGCGGAACCCGGTCGAAGAGGAGGTGGTGGCGGAGAGAGCGGCGCAGGGGAAGTGACTCAGCGCAAAGCCCCTGGAACCACCCACACCGGTTGTAAGCACGTTGAACCCGCACACCCAAGGGACAGCACTCCACCGGAACGGTGAAGCCTGGACCAGGAGACGACGGGGCAAGCGAATAGAGGTGAGAATCAACCAATTGCAGAGGGCGAAAAACGCCCAAGAAATTGGACGAAGGTGGCGCCGGATTCCCGAGTGAAAGTCTAAAAATCAACCCAAGCAAAGTGGTGAGGGGGAGTTTATCACTCCAATCGAATAAGAAAGCGCCCAAAAAAGGGGTGATTTGGGACTGCTATCAACCGTTTTATCAAGCCCCGAAGGGAGATTTTTCAAGCCCCGAAGGGATATTTTTCAAGCTCCGAAGTCCACATATCTGCATCATAAGGAGGATGTGTCGAGGGTTTCCCCTGATGTTGAAGAAGGGAGAAACCCTTACATAATCTACAAAATTGAAACAGGTTATATGCTACTATTCAAGTGATGGATTAAAGAAATAGATTAATGCTTTTAACAAAAAAATTATGTAATTCATTGGGATTTATAATGATCATAATCTCGCTATTTTTTTCTTATTAAAACAATTTGATTACTCCCTCCGTTCACCAATAAGTGTCGTTTAACTTATGTTTTTAAGGAGCTTAAAACTACATAAAATATCAACTTTTTAATTAATTTTATACTTATTAGTTAAAAACTTAAAATTATTTTTAAAAAAATAAAAAAGTTTATATTTTATATAGTTTTTAGATCCTTAAAAAATGTGCTGAAGAGTCAAACGACACTTGTGAACGGAGGGAGTATTACATATACCAGGGGCCTATTTTTATATCTCGCCTCGAGCCCTTTAAATCTCAGATCCGGCCCTGTGTTAGATACACCGTAAATTCAGATTACGGTAGTGCACGTCCGAATCGACTTGGAAGTAGACACTGAAAATCGAAGGCAAATCAAGGTTTAAGACACTACGTTCATATCGACGTGGTGCCATAAACTCTTATTTCCGGTGTATTTAGTTTCCATGATCTTCCAATCCTTTTTAAACGTTTGGGCTTAGTCATTTGGGCTTTGGGCTCAGTATCTCAATTGAAAACGTTTGGGCTTGTTATATGAGCCCAACAAGCCCTAAGATCTTGAAGAAAGTGGAGGCCCAATTCAGCCCACTGAAAATCATGAATTAACTAATCGGCCGGGCGAATCGTAATACATGCATCAACTTCAGTGCTTGATAGTTGATGCAATAGCCCGATGAACCGGTCGAAGTGAGGTGTAAATGACGACTAAGTGACGATTGACATTTCTTGCTCTGACTTACTGGCGCTGCTTCTGAATACGACCCATTATCTTATATACTCCACATATATAGTAGTATATGATTGTGGTTAGGTTAGATCGATCACCTAGTTCTAAATTACATGATGTAAGAATTTTGTTTTCCATGAATCATGAGGTAACAACTAACCATCGATGGCGTGTCTCATGCGTCAACCGATAGCAATGTGTATTTGTACTGGTATAGCGAGTTGTTGCGGTAGAGTTTTAGACCACTTCCTAGCTTCGACTCTAGTTAAGGTGTGTGATTTATATCACCGTTTATTTTTACGGTGGTAAACTAATATTACTAGGGATGTTCAAAACTGGATTGGGGGTTTAACCGAATTCATAAATTCTTTGAATCAAAGACTGAATCTAACAGTCAATATCTAACGCTTTATAAAAAAAAACAAAAAAAAAACCCTTCACTTCTCTTTTTTTCTAGAATGACATCGACTTGAATCTGTAATTTATATTTTCTAGACCGTAACAATCAACATTTATTTAATTTTAAGTGAGGATGATATTAGAGTTAATTATAACAAGTGGCCAATTCAGAATTTGGGGTATGTATCTACAGTGGCGGAGCCAGGATTTGGTTCAGGGGTGTTAAAAAAATTTCGTGTTTTTTTTTGTTTGTGTATACTTATTAAGAAGATTTGTTAAAAAAATATTGAAAAAACACTAAAATTGTGATGATTTTTTTGTATTTAAATAGTTGAGAGTAACCAAAAAAATAGAAGAGAAACAAAAAATATAGAAAAAAAATCACAAAAAATTACTTTTAAAACAATACTAGTACGATTCCCGCGCCATGACACGTTTTTTTAGGGCCATTTGCAAAAGTAACCCAAACAACCGGTTGAGTTGCGCCCCATATCCCCTATCCATATTAATTGCAAAAGGTTAACCCTAATCCTTAAAAAATTGCATCCCAACCGGTTACAATTGAGGGAGAGACCGGTTGCTGTTATGGATGAGAGTGAGTGAGACGTGTGGGGGAGAGAATTGACAGGTTTTTAAAAAACATGTCAACTCAATTGTCGATTAGAGAGAGGGTTAATAAAAGGGAAGAGGGAGGCCGACAGTTACTCCATCTCTCTCTCTCTCTCGAAAATCGAAAACGGAAGGAAGAAGAGGAAGGAGTTCGAAGAAGAATAAGAGCAAGTTTGTAGAGGAGAAGAAGAGGCGGACATCAAACAGGCTACACACTCCGAAAATGGATATATTGGTTGTAGTTAGATGGGGGGAATGGGGGGATTGGCGAAATTGGAGGAATTGGGGATTTTGGGGGAATTGGAGAAATTGGGGAACGACTATGTGGAATACGAAATACCAGGAGTAGGGCGACTTGGATATGTTTAATCTTGCGATACCTTTGAACATTTAATGGATTTGTCGACACTTTGATTTCTGTCATGTTTGTAGTAGTCAGATGTCATGTTTATAACTCAACCTGTCATGTTTGTAGTAGTCAGGCGAGGTATGGTTTGCGTAGTGTTGATCAACGGAATTTCGTATTGTCGATGCGCGACTGACATTTTCACCCCATTGTGCAGGCCATTTATGCTGCATAATTGGAGAGAGAAAAGAAAAGCAACATGACATTAATATAATTTGAATTAAATCTTAAGTTTCAGAGAAAAACCACCGAACTATTAATATAATTTGAATTAAATCTTAAGTTTCAGAGAAAAACCATCGAATGAGAAGCAAGTGATCGATCTGGGGTTTATTTACAGTTTGACGTGTAAGTAGTTAGTTTTAACTGGACACCAAAAGCAAAACGACATGCCACCTATTGGAACCGACTTGACAAGAGTTATCGGAGAAACAGATTCCTCATCGACTTCGGACAAAAAATGGGTAAGTTTGCTTTCGATAAAAAAAAATCAGAAAGAGAGAGCAAGAGAAAGTCTGCAGAGGAGAGAGAGAGAGAGAGAGAGAGAGAGAAGTGAAAAAGAAAAGTAAAGTTGCAGAGGAGAGAGAGATTAGTGAGGATAGAACGGAGAGAGAAAAGTAAAAGAAAGTCTGCAGTGGAGAGAAAAAGCATGCAGAGGAGAGAGAGTGTGTGTGTGTGAAAAAGTAAAGTAAAGTTGCAGAGGAGAGAGAGAGAGAAATAAGTGAGGATATGGCAGAGAGAGATGGAATAGTCCTCTCTCCTCTGCAACTTTACTGTTGCTGTTTCACTTCGAAGAAGAAGCAATTGGGTAGGGGTTTATTTGCAGGTTAACATGTAAGCAGTTAGTTTTAACTGGACACCCAAAGCAAAACGACATGACACGTATTGGAATCGTCTGGACATGAGTTATTTGAGAAACAGATTCACCGTCGACTTCAGATGGAAAATGGGTAAATTTGCTTCAGATTTGAGGGAGACACCTCTCGCATAACGTTTATCGAAAGCAAACTTGCCCATTTTCTTTCTGAAGTCGATGGAGAATCCGTTTCTCCGATAAATCTTGTCCAGTCGATTCCAATATGTGTCATGTCGTTTTGCTTTGGGTGTCCGGCTAAAACTAACTGCTTACACGTCAACCTGTAAATAAATCCCCGCCCAATTGCTTCTTCTTCGAAGTGAAACAGCAATAATAAGGTTGCAGAGGAGAGATGACTCTTCCATCTCTCTCTGTCATATCCTCACCGATCTCTCTCTCTCTCATCTGCAACTTTTTTTTTCTTTTTTTCACTCCTCTCTCTCTCTCTCTCTCTCTCTCTCTCTCTGATTCTGCCAGGTGTCGCACGTACGGTGGAGGTTGCATCCCCCTCCCTTACCTGCTACCGGTTGCAAGAGTTCCCCCAATATCCGGTTTCACCCAATTTTAAACCGGATTGGGTTAACCTTGCAATACTTCCGGTTTTTTGGGTTACTTTGTGCATTTCCCTCTTTTTTTTAACTAAAATATTATATATAAATATATTATAAAATATTAATAAATGTTAAGATGAAACTCATAAAAAAAACTTTACAACAAATGTATCTTATAATTATATCAGAAAAATATTTTTTTTAAATCTTATGTAAAGTATAATACATAAATATAGATATTTTAACTTACTCAGTAATAATAATATCAATATCATTATAAAATTGTTTAAATGTGATGTGACATAATCAATAATTATATTCAATATTTTGAATTAAGCCCAAGAGTTGATAAATAAATTTGAGTTAAGTCCAATAGTTATATTAGATTGAATTCAATGTTTTAAATTAAGCCCAATAATTAGTAAAATTAAAGAAAAAAGAGAATTAAAAGAAATAAAAGAAAAAATGAGAATTAAAGAAAATAAAAAAAATGGCAAAAAAAAAAATGATTGGTCAAGACTCCTAAAATGCCTCTAAGATTTCCACATCATCCTAAACTCTTCTAAATTAAGAGTTTATATAGATAATTATTAAAATTAAAGAAAAAAGAGAATTAAAAGAAATAAAATAAAAAAATGAGAATTAAAGAAAATCAAAGAAAAATGGCAAAAAAAAAATGATTGGTCAAGACTCCTAAAATGTCTCTAAGATTTCCACATCATCCTAAACTCTTCTAAATTAAGAGTTTATATAGATATAGATATAGATATAGATAGTTAGTAAAATTAAAGAAAAAAAAAGAATTAAAAGAAATAGAAGAAAAAAGGAGAATTAAAGAAAATCAAAGAAAAATGGTAAAAAAATATGATTGGTACTCAAGACTCCTAAAATGCCTCTAAGATTTCTACATCATCCTAAACTCTTCTAAATTAAGAGTTTATATAGATAGTTAATAAATAAATTTGAGTTAAGCCCAATAGTTATATTAGATTGAATACAATGTTTTGAATTAAGCCCAATAGTTAGTAAAATTAAAGAAAAAAAGAGAATTAAAAGAAAAAGAAGAAAAAAGAAGAATTAAAGAAGAATTAAAGAAAATCAAAGAAAAATGACAAAAAAAAATATGATTGGTCAAGACTCATAAAATGCCTCCAAGATTGACACATCATCCTAAACTCTTCTAAATTAAGAGTTTATATAGAATATAGATATATATAGTTAGTAAAATTAAAGAAAAAAGAGAATTAAAAGAAAAAGAAGAAAAAAGAAAAATTAAAGAAAATTAAAGAAAAATGGCAAAACAAAAAAAATGATTGGTCAAGACTCATAAAATGCCTCCAAGATTGACACATCATCATAAACTCTTCTAAATTAAGAGTTTAAATAGATTAAATAGATAGATATATAGATTGAAAGAAAAGATTAAATGTATAATTTAAACATAAATATGACATTTTAAAATGAAATAGTTGATATAAACAAAAAAAAATAGAGAGAAATCAAGAAGAATTAATGATATAGTAAAACAAATAAAAAGTGAAAGAATTGAGATTTGAACCAAAGTCCTTGAATTCTCCTTCTATCTTGAAACGGTAAATATATAGATGTGGTGAGTTACCAGGTTACAAAAGGGGGAAACCATACAACGGGTCTCCTGTAAAATCAAGGAATCTATAAACAAAAGGATTCCTATGTGATATCTTTATCTATTCCTCCAAAATCATCTACCTACACCACTACTTCCCCTTCTCTAATTACATCCGCCACTCTATAATTCATCACATCTAGCATTCCCAACCAAGCTTTCGATCCAGCCTTTTAACTAATGAGTTGCACTTCCACTTAGCTAAAAAACGGGATCGACAGCTATTTAAAACAAGTGTTGCACAAACCTTGGGGTGAAAAGGTTCCCCACAAAAGACTAACTTGTTTCTACATCACCATGTAAAATAAATAATAGCTTCAAATACAAGAAGCTTAGCTTGGAATAAGGGCGACTTCTGGATCTTCTTAGGCTCCTTAGCAAACCACTCTAGCCACTCTCGGATGTTACCATGTCGACACCCAATCCCAATCCACCCTAGAACGAGGTTCACAACTTCTTGGATGCCCGGGCAATCGAACCACAGGTGCTCTTCCGTTTCTTCTGCAGCTTTACAAATCTGACATTCCGCTGCGTCTTCACCCTTCCAATGCTTAACCTTTCGGCCGGTACTGAGTCTGCTATGCGATGCTAACCACACTACAAAAGCCCATTTTCTACACTGTAGCCTTCCCCAGATCATGGCACCCCAGCTGATCTCCTCACTTCTATCCCGTATGATATGGTAGAGTTTGGAGCTAGAAACTCCACCATTCGGCCCCAAACACTCCTCAAGATCTGGCATAAGTTGGGAATTCAAACTCAGCAGCCCCCTCATGTCGTCTCGAGTCTCCAACAGGCTTTTCCATAGCCAACTGTCATTTACTTTCCTCTGAACTTCCCAGATCGACTCGCCCCTCATATGGTTGCTGACACACCAGCTTGTCCACACACTGGGCTTGGCAAACACAAGATCCCCGACCAGCTTGGCTTGAATACTTTTATTCCAAGAGAGCATCTCCCGGATATCCAACCCTCCTTCCATGAAAGGCTTGGTAACATTTGTCCACTTGACAAGGCATTTTTGTCCTTCTAAGTTTCCGCTCCACAAAAACCGCTTGCACATACTTTCTATACGGTGCACAACCCCCTTAGGAAGAACAACCACTTGGCTCCAAAAGGCGGTGATACCACCGCATACAACCTTCAGAAGTTGTAAACGCCCAGCTACGACAATTTCCTGGACGGCCAAGAGTGGATCAGGGCGGCAATCTTGTTGTAGAGTGCATCATACTCAGCAACAGCTATTCTCTTGGAGTGTAAGGGGATGCCAAGATATCTCACGGGCAAGCTACCAACAGCAAAATCCAACCGCTGTACAATTTGAGCCCCCACCTCATCCGAGACTCCTGCCAGAAACACTGAGCTCTTGTCCTTGTTTGCACGCAGCCCAGACACAGCGAAGAAAGAGTCCAAGCAATCCTTGATGATTCTCACTGATTCATAATCGGCATGGCAGAAGACAAGCAGATCATCCGCAAACGCTAGATGTGTGAGCTTTAAGGCCTTGCATTTGGGATGAAATTTTAATCTCGGGTTATCAGTTGCTTTCTGCAGCATTCGACTCAAGATTTCCATACAAAGTACGAAGATGTAAGGCGATAGTGGATCTCCTTGCCTTACTCCTCTCCTCCCCGGAAAGAATCCTTCAGGCGCTCCATTTATCAAGATCGAATAGGATGGAGAAGAAATACAGTCCATAATGAGCTCAACCAGCCTAATCGGGAACTGAAAGTATAGTAAGGTGCTCTTGATAAAATCCCAGCTCAAAAAATCATAGGCTTTATGCAAGTCTACCTTGATCGTGCACCTAGGTGACACTCTCTTAGTCCCGTAGCCATTAACTATTTCAAGAGCTACAACACAGTTGTGCGCTATTGAACGTCCCGGAATGAACGCACCTTGATTCTCAGAAATCAGCCCACTCAAGTCCCCTTTGATCCTCCTAGCAATGAGCTTTGTAACCACCTTCATGACCGTGTTACATCATGATATCGGTCTAAGGTCTCTGACATAGATGGGGTTGGACACTTTTGGAATAAGAGAAACGAAGGTACTATTGAGTTGCCTAAGTACCTTGCCATTTCTAAAAATTTCCCGAACAGCTTCACAAGTGTCCCGCCCCACCACACTCCATGCATCTCTAAAAAATTTGCTTTCAAACCCGTCCGGACCCGGAGACTTGTTGATACCAATGCTCCATAAACATTTTCTAATCTCATCATAACAAGGAATATAAAGCAATTCCAGCCCTCTGTCTTCACCAATCACAACTCCTTGCAACTGTTCAGGGAACGCATCAAATGGAATAGCAGAGGATAGCAAATCAGTGAAAAACCCCAGGATGTGCCCTCTAATTTCATCTTCATCCTCCATCAAAATATCATCTGAATTTCGCAAAGCTAGAATTGCATTTCTCGCTTGTCTTTCTTTAACATTTCTGTAGAAGATCGAAGAGGTTTCTTCCCCCATTGTGAGCCAATGCAGCTTGGCCTTTTGAGTCGTCAAGCTGATCAAACGAGCCACATTGCTTCTAAGTGCTTTCTCAGCCTCAGCTATTTGATCATCCAGTCTCACATTGTCCTTCTCCACACGGCTTCTGATTTGTAACTCATTCAAGATGCCTTTGTCAAGAATAATCTGATTCTAAAGCTCCGGGAACCTAGCTTTGTCCCAAGGTTTGAGGGCTTCCTTGACGCTCTTGAGTTTCTTAACTAGTTTGTATTGCTTGGAACCCATTTCTGAGACAGTCCAGGCCGTCCTGACAATGGCATCGAATTCAGCTTCACTACCCCCGAAATTCTTATACTTGAATGGGTATCGCCTCCTTGAAACTTCATTTTTGAGCAAGGCTATCCCCGGGGAGTGGTCAGAAAAGAGAGGCGTACCAAACACAGCTTTGGTATTCTCAAACAGCTCCATCCACCTTTCATTCACCATGATACGATCTAGCTCCCTCTCTATTTTTTTGTCTCCAACCTGTTTATTTGTCTAGGTAAGCTGAGCACCAGTAAACGGTAAATCAGCAAGCCCACACACATCCATCGTTGTACGCAGTTCAGCAAATTCATCACATCTAGCTAGTCTCTGAGGCCATTTCTCCTCCATACTCAATATACAGTTTAAATCCCCTAATGCAATCCACGGAATGTCAGTTTGAGCAGCTATCTGTTGCAGCTCCTCCCACATCGGGATTCTCTCAGTTTTAGTATTATAAGCATAGATGAAAGTAGCTGCAAACCTGAATCTCTTATCCTTAGTCTCAGCCAAACAATGGATAAGTTGTTCTCTAATTCTCATCACAAAAACATCAAATATATCAGGGTTCCAAGTCACCCAAATTCTCCCCTTAACTGCCACACCTCCATTCATACAGCAAGACCAGCCCTTCATGAGTCTGTTTTTAATCTCATCAATATTCTTAAACAGAATCCTAGTCTCCAAAAGCCCTATCATCCCAACATCATTGTCAAAACAAAACAAATTTATAATATTATTTTTAACCGGGTCCTTTAAGCCCGCTATATTCCAAGCCGCTATTTTAATCTTATTCATGAGAATCATCGTTGTGAGTGCTACCCTCACATGTATGTTGTAAAGGATAATCCTTACCTGCCTCAGAATCAGCCTCACTAGTGTTGCTGATATGGAGTACAGCAAATCTGGAGCCGGCACCCTCTCCATTAGCCCTCTGATCATAAGCTACCTGAGATCCTTGGTGTCTGGCACTCCTCTTGCCCATTTGAACCGTCCATCCTTCATCATCAGTGAACGTATGCCCATAGCTGCTCGAAGGTTTATTATTGCCACCCACTCCCTGCCGGGGAGAAGTAGAGAGTTGTCTGGTTGCACTACTGGAAGCCTTCTGTTTATCGCTGGAGATCACAAGCGAATCCCCCACTCTGTCAGATCTTAAACTATCATTTTGCACCGGAAGCTTCCCCTTATCCATAGGCAAATTAGCAGTATTTCTAGCCACCTCAGCATACGGAGACTTCCCCTTATCATCTACCACAACTGGAGCTGAGGATTTTACAACCCACTGAGCACGAGGAGGATGCTGAAAGCGAGTCCTTACTGGTCTGTGCTCAACTCGAACACGCTTCCTCTTAACACAGTTCAAGTCAGAATGGCCAAAGCAATTACACAATGAGCACTTAGCCGGCAACCATTCAAATATGACAGGCTGATTATATTTCGATCCATCCATATTCTCAATCTCGATAGAACTGATAAAAGATTCTCCAACCGTAACCTCGACCAGCATTCTAGCAAAAGAGATACGCTCACCCTTGGCTGTGAGGTCGTCCAGGCATACAGGGGTGCCAATAGAGCTCCCAAGTCTGCCAAGAATGGTGGAGGCGAACAGAGTTGGCTCCAAGTCCGGCAAGCAAACCCAACAGGGGATTTTGTCAAATGAACTCCATGCTATTGCCGTCCCAGGCTCCCATTTCTTAAGAATCAGTGGCTTAGATCCTTGAAAATTCCAGGGTCCATTGCTAAGAACCCAAATAAGGTCTTTCTCGGACTTGAATCTGAAAACAAAGACTCCATTTTTCTTTTGGAAGATCTTCGGCTTCTCAACCTTCCACTCCGATTCACAAAGGTCACAAACCTGCCTGTAAGGTACCTGCCCTCCAGCGATAACCCCTATCAAAGTGAAAGCCCATTCCTTTCGCGAATCTTCCACATCCTCAGGGCGAATTTTGAGCTTACCCTTCTCCACGTCAGGGAAAAATGTAAGCTTGTCAGCAGTGAGGATGTTCCTATTTTCCTTGAAAGGAGAAAGATGAGGAACAAAAAAGAGGCGCCTTTTAGGATAAGCACTCCTCCTCAGAGCCTGAGCGAAGGATAAATGATCTTCTTTTTTCTCCTCTCCTTCTTTAATGCTAGTAGAGAGCTTCTGAGGTTTCCTCGACAAGTCGTCCTGCTGCTCACCAACCTCCTTAGATGCATTAACCCCCGGATCTGCAACCACATTAATGGCGGAACCCAGATCTGGAAAAAACTCACCTGACGAGCCCAGCCCTTCTTTCGAAACCTTCTTGCTGGAATCGGGAGAACCCCGACCTTCATTCTTACCTGATTTTGGTCCCCTTTTCCCCATGGTCAGGAGGGCCGCCGGCGCAGCCTCCGTGAGGGAGGCCGGTGACGGTATTCCTCGCTCTCGGCAGACCACAACAGGGCGTCAGGGCTCTAAAACCAAGTGCTTAGTTCCAAGCGCTCTATTTCGTTTACCCTATAACTTATTCGCTAATGGTGGACAAGGAGCTGAAGCTGGATGTGGAGGGGGAGAAATTCTCCTTCTATCATTCCTTCCTTCCCTTACCACTCGAGCTAAATAACATTCTTGTTTCAAATATTATTTAAAGATATTATATTATCTTAAAAATACTAAATATATGTAAAAAAAAATTATTATTTTTGTATTTTTTTCCGCTAGGGGGTGCTCGAGCACCCCTAGCTCCGCCCCTGTGTGTATCTATATGAAAACTCTATTTTTTATTTAAATATAATAAAAAAATATCTTAAATTTGTGATTTAAATACTCATTTTTAATAGAAAAAATATCATAAAATGAATTTTTTTTTATGTACATATAGAAAAAGAATATTTATTTTTAGTAGAAAAAAACTTAGAGAAATAAAAATTATGAAAAAGTGAAGCTAATGGGGTTTGAATTCATGATCGACCTTAAGATAATAAAAATCACTCCCTTGCAATTAATCTAAGATGTATCTGTGATTTATTACTCCTTTTTCAATCTTTAATACCTAAAATTAGTAAAAATTACCAAAAAAAACCCCACAAAAAAACATTTTTACGTTTTTTTTTTCCGAACTAGGGGGTTGTAGCACTTCCGAGGCCCCCTAGACCCACCAATGATTATGAACACTTAAATGTGATATAAGAGTTGTTTTATTTTTATATTAAAATTAGCAAGGATTTTTGGACATCTAAGAAGTTACTTTGTATATATCAACAATTACCAAATGTATCGTTGTATGTAGACAAAATGCAATTTGGTCGTTGTGGATTTACAGTAGTTGTAGGCTAGAGACCACATTTGCAACAACAATGTGATGATCGTCAGATGTCAGTTACAGACATACATTGTTATACACTGCTATGATCGTTGCAAACGCTCTTTGTTAAAAAAAAATATATAGTTTGCATCGGGCAATCCTATGCTAAAAAGCAATTTGCTCATACATCAAATAGAATCGCAAGTGTAAAGCTATCATTCAACGGAGACTTGGAGAATGTCATCATTGAAAGGAATAGTTTAGGAGTTATAAAAACTGTCAACGACAAAACCAATACTTATTGAGAGATTTTCAAAGTGATCGAAAATATTCGGAATATGAAGAAATTTTTTATCAGCATAGAATTCCGACATTGTTTCAGGGAATCAAATTCGACAGCCAACTATATTGCTAGGACTAGAAGTATTTATAATATGTTGACCATCCATTCGAATAAGGAATTGCGTAAAATCATTCGTCGGGATTATCAAGGATGATCTTTGCCAAGCAAAGGCATCCTATTGTTTGACTAATGTAAAAAAATCGCCGCCTTCGCCCATTTCCTTGGAATTTCCATCCAAGGTTTACCTTACTCCCTACTAGTGGGTCGAGTCGATCGACGCAAGCCGGTTTACCTGGTACGTGTTGGGTCACGTGCTCGGGGTTTACCGTCAAAGGTGGGTTCCTCGTCATAAAAAAAATCGCAAATGTTAAATACACCTACCTTTTTTTACTAGGCAAAATTGCATAAAACCACCCTTTAAATAGGGTAGTTTGCAGGAAACCACCATTTAAATTTAATTTTGCGGCTAACCACCCTTTAAATATAATAGTTTGCGGAAAACCACCCTTTAAAGTACATTCGTTTAAAAACACCATCCATCAACATTTTTCATTAAAAATATATTAAATAAACCAAAATTACCCATTTACCCCCAAAATATATATTCTATTTCAAAGTTATTAGAAAGAAAACAAATTGTATTTGTATGTTTTTAATTGTAATCTAATGAATGTCATTACATTTGAAATCTCTTCTTTTTCTTTTCTCAAACATTATGTTGTTTGAAATCTTCAAAATCCATATTTAAATCTTTATATATTATATTCAATCTATATCTTTATATATAATAATTTAAGATGATGCGTCATTCATATCTACTATTAATATATAAGTTTTATGATGATTTGTCATAGGAAGTATATATGTGTATTGTTGTATATATAAAGTATACAAATATATATATACCATGTATTTATGTAGTGTATAAAAAAACTCGATTTACCACAAATCGAACCGAAATCGAACACAAACCGAACTGAAAAATGAAAATTCTCGAACCGAAAAACTTCGGTTCGATTCGGTTTGTGTTGGTTCGGTCCAAAAATTCGGTTTGAACCGAATCATGCACACCCCTAATGAAGAGCATCCTGCAAACATATAACTTAAAAAAGCTTCAAACAAAATGTAGACACATGTGACTCAATAGTCACAAGCCTGGGACATATGAGTCATGGGGTAAATGCCTAAAAAATGCACATAACTGGAAAAAAAAAGCAAAAAAATAAATTTGTAGTGTCAATAGTAAAATAATACCGGTGTAAATACTAACACCCAATAGAATCCTTATTTAAAAATGGAGCAATGCCTATAAAATTTTAATTATTTGTTACCCATGAAAAAAAATGCTTATCTAAAAAGAATAACGTTTGAACCACATAGTCTAAATATATTAGTTGATGGACTGCTCCTTTTTATAATGTAATCTTATTAGACTGATGTGTTGGAATTAATCCTAAATCATGAATCCCGACGAATTCGAAGCAAGATTTTCTTATTTAAATTTCATATAATATCTCATTATAAAAAGATATCACTATTTTACGGAGTATTATTTTCTTTCATTTTCTTGCATCTCTATCTTCCAAATTAATGTCGATATCTCCACCTATAACAAGGAATTGACTTTGATGTCAAAAGGAATTAATGCTTGCTTACATTTTTCATACAAGTCTTTGCCTTCTTCTTCCCAATTGCAATAAAACATCAATTTTGTTTATTAGTACTTTGTTTTCTTATTGATTTGTGTTTAATTTTGTGCACTAGAGATTCCACGGTGAGACAATTACTACCCCTGAGTAGACAATGTTAAAGAAAAGAACCTTCAAAAATAAAATAAAATTGTATCTCTATTGTTTTAAGAATATATGTTATGTAAGACCACAATTTTTCATGAATTTGTAAAGTATTTGAGTAGACAAATTTGAATACACTAATTTTCATTTCTTAGAAGGTGGGTGCCTTTAGCAAGTAGAATTGGTACTTTTACTTTTAAATATTTTATATATACTTTTCAATCATTAAAGTTGAGCACAAAATTATTGAAAAAAACAAAACATTAATACCAAGCGGAGTTTTTTTTTATAAAATTTATAGAGATAATATTTTATAAAGTCTCGCGTGTCCACCATTTCACCACCAAGAATTTTTGGCTATACAGACATTTTCACACCAATAAATCCATGAGAGATTATTTGTAAAATGGCCCCGTTAAATCCCGTATCAGTTATAGAACTAATTCCGGGTCACATGTATAAGACCAACTGGGGTATTTGTCGGAGGCTTGGTTCGATAACCCCGTATCTTTTTGATAAGACTTACATATTTGATTCTTTAAAAAGAGCGATAGAGATTAAGAAAGGTTTAGCTTATTCTACAATGTCGCAATTGGGGTATATGATGTTAGCTCTAGGTATGGGGTCTTATCGAGCTGTGTTATATAGTCATATTTTACTTACTATTTTCAAGAAAAAGTTGTTTTCACACACAAAAAATAGTAAGAAATGTATTTTTATTACGAATTCGTTGAAAATTACAGAGAGTGGGAGGGAAAGGAAACATCTCACCGACTGAGACTGAGACTCAGACGTACCTAATTCATAAGCAGCAGGAGAAGCTCCAATGGCGATTGGGTCAAACTCCACCTTTCTTGCTACCCACCCTGCCACTGCCAAGTCCCAACCACCATATCGACCTCAATTTGATTCGCGAGTTTCCATTCAGGTTGGATTTCAACCCTAAAATTCAACATCAAGCAATAAACAAATCTTAAAGTAGTTCAACGATGAAATCGTCTACGTTTCACGTTTGATTATCGTCGTTTATGTTTATTGTATCCTTTTGCTTTCCCGTCCTTTTAAAAAAATTTCTTCAGCTTCTTCCGATTTTTCTCAGCCAGCGGAGTTGATGTTTGATTCACAGAAATCGCTTTGTTGATCCCGGTAAGGATGTGGCGGAGAAGTTCAATTTCTCCGTCTTGCTGTTGCAGAGATGGTGTCGTTTCGTTCGTGATCTTTCTATTGCCGCTTTGCTTCTCTTCCAACGTCCACGCGGGTATCACCCATCCCGAAGAAGGTAAATCATGGATGTTCTCCGAAATTGCTCCGAAATTGTTATTTAGAGCTTAGAAGTGCTTTAGAGTATGATCGACTGTACAATGATTCAGAATTAACTAAAATTCTTAGCTCCTTTGATACCTGTGCAATGTTCAATTTAGGTCTAACTAGATCAAATAATTAAGTATGATAGGGCGGAGCTGGTTGCTATATAAAGCAAATTGGATTTGGAAAGCATAAGGATCCAGTCATTTTTCATGGTTGTATATTAAGCACTAGCTTTTGATTTGAGCAAAATGTTTTGGGGGAAGTACGATCTATGCCTATATGGATCTTGGTTGATATTGAGTCTATAGTTTGTCATGAATTGCCTGTTTTAATTCTGCAGTCGAGGCACTAGGAGCCATTAAATCGAGCTTACATGATCCATTGGGGAACTTGAGCAACTGGAATATTAAAGACCCGTGCAGTGCCAACTGGACTGGTATTTATTGTTACAATCGAACACTAAACGATGGCTACTTGCACATCCAAGAGTTGTAAGTGGTTGATTATTGTAAAAATTATTCCTATTGGAAACTGGCATGAAAATTGGCTCTGATATGACTGTCTCAACCTTGCTATGCTTTGGGCATTTTGATGGCTGTTGTATAGTTAAGTGTTCACTATGCTTGTATGTGAGTTTCAGAGATGTTATGGCGTCCACATGTCAGATTCCTGTATGGGTGCTACTAAAAATGCGCACACAATGTCTATAAAGTATACCATACACACATAGGGTCCCCTTTCATTGAGAAGTAATTTTAGATCGAGAAATGAGAAATATGCATCTAAATGTATTATATATGAATCTCAACTGAAATGCATAGATAAACTTATTAATTATTATATATGCAACTCAATTGAAATGCATATCTAATACCCTAAGATGTATATTAGTTGAAATGCATAGATTAGCTTACTTCTCATTTCTCAAAATATTTAGCACTTCTCAGCAGAATAGATACCCCAAACACACACACACACACACACACATTGCATCCACAATCTGCATTTCAGAACTAATGTAGTATTCATTTCCCTGTCTTCCTCTTTGTAGGGAACTGATGAACATGAAACTTTCAGGAACTCTAGCACCAGAGCTTGGCCTATTGTCTAAGTTGAAAATATTGTAAGTCGGATCCCTTTTTCGATATTACTCATCTTTCCCGTTAAACTGCCATCATCTCTTAGGTCCAGGTTTATGGTCTGCATATTAAGGATTTGGTTGGCAGCTGGTTGGCTGCCCTTATAGTGTGTACATCTTTCATTTGCTAATCTCCTTCCACATTTGTGTTGTTAAAGGAATTTTATGTGGAACAACATATCAGGGAGTATACCAAAAGAGATAGGCAATCTCACACAACTTGAACTCTTGTAAGTTTCAAAGACTCCACTGTCATGTTTTATGTTTTGATATGCACTTGCTGTAATCACGGATGTATGAGCTGTCTTCCTGGAAAATGCTCCTTTGACTGATTTTTGGCTCATGATGTTAATCATAGTTGTGTAGGTGACATATGCCTCTTATAATGGATTTTCATTCATGATGTTCATTTAGTTGTGCAAAGTTGCCACAACCCCTCTCGTTCACTAAGCATGAGTCTTTTACTGGAAAATGCTTCTTGCAGTCTTACACTGAATTTTGGTTCATTATTGTTTGGTGCTTTGTTTATCCTCTTGCTCAAGGTTTCTTTGTACCTTTCTTTCAACAAATGTCTGACGTTATGCTATCTTCTTTGCCTTTCAGGCTCTTGAATGGTAACCATTTGACAGGTTCCTTGCCAGATGAGCTTGGTTATCTGCCAAATCTAGACCGAATTCAGATTGACCAAAACCAAATATCAGGACAACTACCTAAATCATTTGCAAATTTAAACAAAACAAGGCACTTGTAAGGGCATCTTTTGCTCTTTTAAGCAATAATTCTTTTTGCTCTTAATTGTGTTCATCAGTGATTGTTCTCTTCCTTTCTGCAGTCATATGAACAATAATTCAATTAGTGGTGAAATCCCTCGTGAGCTGTCCAGATTACCAAGCTTAATTCACTTGTAAGTTGGCTATTGAGTTTCCTTTTTAGGGTTCAGTAATTTGGAAAGTCATATGTATGACACATAAGTGCAGTTCCACCTGCTATTCTGACAATGAGTAAACAATTGCAGCCTTCTTGACAATAATAACTTATCAGGATCCCTTCCAGCTGAGTTCTCCGAATTGCCGAACTTGCTGATACTGTATGCTTCTTTCTTGCCTAATGCATATATTTTATTTCATTCATTGCTTCAAGAGAAGAACTGTATATTTCATTTTATGTAACTCTCTTAAGATTGTGAAAGATGATTGTCAACTGAGTGCAAACACAAGTTTTTCCCTAACCTTTGTAATTTCTAATTTCTAGGATCTAATCTATTTCTTCCTACCATAATGTTCCAATAGTTTCTTCTCATATTTCATTTTGCAGTCAACTAGACAACAATAATTTCAGTGGGAGCCAGATTCCTTCGAGCTATGGCAAAATGACCAAGTTGCTGAAGCTGTAAGTGATCATTATTTAATCTAAATGATTGGAATAATTTTCATTCATGATGATGCAAGGCTGTAACTTCTGTAAGGCATAGTGCGTAGTCATATTTCTTTTTGTTCGTCTTTGTCAACATCTCCCTGCACACCCCCTCCCCCATGGCCCCCACCCCCTGAAATTTTGATGAGAATGTAAGGGTCCTTTGCCTCCACTCCCACCAATGAAGTTCAATGTGAAATTTTACTGTGATATTTTGTGATTCTTGTGTAATCTTCATGCTTATTTCAGTCTAACATTTAACCTCTACCAGGAGTCTTAGGAATTGTGGCTTGGAAGGATCAATTCCTGATTTCAGTGGGACTGCCAAGCTTTCTTATATGTAAGTTCATTGGTGTTTCCTTTACTTACTTTACACCCATTTAGGCATTTCCTGTTCTTCAAATTTTGCATATTCTAAGTCTTGAAGAGGAAAGGACGGGTGGAGTGATAATAGAACAACATTCTAAGTCTACCATCAAGTATATTTTAATACAATATTTCAATTGGATAAAAGAAAACATAAGAACGCGGTTGAAACATAGAAATATGGAAAGGAGTGATAATAGAACAACAATATTGCTTCTGTTTGGCATTTTATCTGTCTTTTGTAAATGACGTTCCTGATTGTAACTATTTCTTCTTCACACTGCACTTTCCAGCGACCTTAGTTTGAACCAACTCAGTGGACCGATACCGTCAGAGAAGCTATCTGATGATTTGACAACAATGTAAGACGGCTTTGATCCCTGCTTATTCAATTTTGTTGATGACTATAAAAATGTAAGGTTTTTTCTCATATAGTTTTTGTATCCCACAGCATTTTATCACAGAACAGGCTCAATGGGACTATTCCTCGAAACTTTGCAGGGCTTCCCCGCCTTCAAAAATTGTAGGCATCAGTCCTTTCTATATTCCCAGTTTTTTTATTTTTTATCCTGAACTCCAGCGTGTTTCAAATTTTTTTTATTGTTATTTGCCTGATTCACAAATCTGCTCTATGACTTAGGTCACTTGATGGTAACATGTTGAGTGGTTCTGTTCCTTCCACTCTTTGGGAAAGCAAAAGATCTGATGTTGCTCCAAATCTTACTCTGTAAGAAAACTTTAGCTTGCTCATCTTTTATTTATTTATATGTTTATTACCTGCATCTTTGAATGCATTTCTTCTGCAGATTGGATTGGACCTTGATTAAATGTGATAGTTTATTTTATATTTACTGGTGGATTTTATGTTGGTTCTTGTCTACATTATCTGGGAAGCTGCAGCGTGAACATTTTCCTTAAAGAATGTGCATGTTTCCAATCATTGCAGGGATTTTCGGAACAATAACCTGACACAAATTTCTGGCCCTTCAATTGTACCAGCTAATGTTACCTTGCTGTACGGCTCTGAACTTTATTGTACTTGGAAGTCTTGATCCCTGTCCAGTTCGTGGACTTCTATAGTATGTAATTCTTTCATGTTTTCTTTCTTTCTTTCTTTCTTTTCACCAGGCTTGAAGGAAACCCTTTATGCAACAACAGCAATCCAGGACTCTACTGTGTTTCTCCCACTCTAAATGGCATTACCCCACATTTGACTAATAATACAAATGGTTGTCCTAAACTAGCCTGTCCAATGCCGTATGAATATTCCCCTACAAAGCCAGCATCAGATTGCTATTGTGCTGCACCATTAATCATTGATTACCGGCTAAAAAGTCCAGGATTTTCTGATTTCCTCCCATACCAGTTGAGCTTTGAGGAGTACCTAACCTCTGGACTTCATTTGGATCTGGACCAATTGAATATTAGCTCTACTGTATGGCAAGAAGGTCCTCGGTTGAAAATGGTTTTGAAGCTTTTTCCTATTTATGATAATGCTACAAAAAGCCCCCTTTTCAATTTGAGCGAGGTTCAGCGAATCTGGGACGTGTTTGTTGGATGGGATATTCCTGATAATGAAACTTTTGGACCTTATGAGCTACTTGACTTCATTCTTTTGGAGCCTTACAAGGAGGGTATGTACCGATCTCTGCTTTTCTTTCTACTTTAGTTGCAATTATATGAGTCAAACCTCATTTCGGGCTGCATCAAATAAAGACATTATGTTCACTTTTCTAGGCATCCTATTTTTTGTTAGTTGCTGCTTAAATTCATTTTATTGTAAATCTATGGCTCTCATTTTCATAACTTCGCAAAGCTCTATCATAGAGCACAGTAACATACCTTTTGTGGAACCTTATTTTAAGCCATCTTTCTATCTCAGGTATCTTCATGCGAAACAGATCTCTTTGGTTTAAGACTTGGATGACATGTTCTTTGTTGTTTTCCATTAATGATGTACTGATTCAGAGGCTAGCTTGTCCATCTTTTGACTATCCCAGCTAGCATTTTCACAATTCATTAGATTATTTGAGATTTGATTCAGAGGGTAGCTTGTCCATCAATATAACAGCTACCATTTTCAGTTGTATCAGCCACTGAAATTTATTATAAGTTTGATATTGAATATTTCTGGACATGGAAGATATGATATGTGATCCTAGGTTGAGAAGTCTTGAACTTTCATGCTCAGGTTGCTTTTGGTTTATTCTCACAATGCATTAGACCAGCAACAAACTTGAAAAGTATTTTCTCATAATTTTCTCAGCGTGTTTCTCAGCCACTCAAGTAGATAACACTGTTAACTGTATTTGTCTACAGCACTCTAGCCTGCCCTAATTGGTCCTTACTTCCTATTCTTTTGCAGCATTTTCCCATCTCTCATTACCATCATCATCTAGCATAAACAGGGGTTGCTTGGCTGGCATAATTGTGGGAACCATAGCTGGTGCGATTATATTATCAGCTGCAGTTTCACTTCTCCTCATAAAAAGACATTCAAGAAAATACAGTGGTATATCAAAAAGACGAAAATGTGAGTCCTGCATAAACTTCTGGATTAGCAATGTCTTGGAGCAAAATATTTTAAAACTTATGGTGCTCTGTTGCTAAAGGCTCGATTCTTTTTTACCTAGCAAATGGCTATATCCATACGATCATCTTTTTGTCCCTATACTGATCCAAGGTAGTAATTTATGATCACATTGACGGGCGCTCTTGACTAATGATGTAGCATATATTTATCTGTAGTATCCAGGAAGGCTCTTAAAGTTGAGGGTATGAGAGAATTCACCTATGAAGTGTTGGCACTTGCTACAAGCAATTTTTCTAGTGCTGCTGAAGTAGGAAGAGGAGGATATGGAAAGGTCTTCAAAGGTGTTTTGGCAGATGGTGCATTAGTGGCTGTAAAACGGGCTGAAGAGGGGTCTTTACAGGGTGATAAAGAGTTCTATACAGAATTAGAGTTTCTGTCCAGGTTGCATCATCGGAACCTTGTCACTTTGATAGGGTACTGTGATAAAAAAGGTGAACAGGTAAATTTGCATCTCCCGAGTACTAGAAACTGAATTATGGAACATCTCTTTTGTGATAGAGATAAAATTCCAACTTTCTTGCTAGATCATGGTGAGATTTTCTCATGTTGGTATATTTGAAAGTCCGAATATGCATATTCCAGAGTCCAGTAACAATTTCCCATCACCATGAATTTGAAATTATCATAGTTTAGGCTAGAAATCTTCCCTATATAAGGAATGACAATAATCACAAACCTTGAGATATGGTTCAAATGGCTGCTAGGCATCGGCGTTCTGCTAGTGGGTACAGTATAGACACAGTTGACAGTTGTGTGTAATAAGCTGATGTTACTGATACCATTTTATTCAGATTTATCCAACCATTTGTCTTCATTGAGGGGGTTATTATAAAGAATTTCCAGGTCTGCTTTGGTGATGGAGAAAACATATGTTTAATTTCCAGTTTATACACTTCGTTTCTCTGATTTACTGCTAGATGGGAGGTTACAAGCAGATTGTGCATGTTTGAGTTAACATTTATAATTGTAGTGCTTTTGTGAGAAAAAAAATATATTGATAATTTGGTCACTTTTTGTCTTTGCAGATGTTGGTTTATGAATTCATGCCAAATGGAACATTAAGGGGCCAACTTTCAGGTTTGTATTATGTTGAACTATTGTGGTTCCCTCATTTTCACTTGAATTTATCTTTGGTCCAACTTTATTTCCTCTCATCCATGTATCCAAGAATCCAGGATGAGTAAATACATTTTTAAGAAAAGCAGCTTTGATCACAGAAATTATCAAAAATATAAGTCATAAAAACAAAAAACAAATAATTTTTATGTACATTTTGTTGTAAATTTTGCTCCTTACTAAACCAAGGCTTCTCCTACGTCACATATGATCTCTTATGTTCTGTATGGCTAAATCTATATCATGTATAGCTTAGTGAGTCACAACTTGTATGGTAAAGCTTGCTAAAATCTTCAGATATGCTATCCATTTCTATACAGCTAGTTCTGAACATCCCCTAAGTTTTGCTAGAAGATTGAAAATAGCCCTTGGATCTGCACGTGGCATTCTCTACCTACATACTGAAGCTAATCCTCCAATCTTCCATCGGGATATTAAGGCTACCAACATCCTGTTAGACTCCAGCTTTACAGCAAAGGTTGCGGATTTTGGGCTGTCACGACTAGCCCCCATTCCTGACATTGAAGGGGTTGTGCCGAATCATGTCTCTACAGTTGTTAGAGGGACTCCGGTATTTTTGCACTTCACTAAATATATTCATTTGTGTGCAGAATTCCATTTTTTCCAGTCTATATTTCTTTGATTGATATAGAGTTGCCTGTTCCATGCACAACTTTCCATATTCTTTGAAATTATGCTTGTCAAGTGAGATGGGCGAGTCAGGTTGGTTGGGTAGATTTGCATTCAGACTATATATATTTGATCAAATAATTCTAAGTCAACTGCATATCCAAAAATAGTGACTTGTTATGCCATAGAAACCCTGTTGAGGGAAATTTTGACAGCCCACACCCTTGTAAGAACTAAGAAGAGGTTCTGAATGCTAATACTTGCAAAAGCATGAACCGTGAACATCATATTTCAGGATGTGGTCAATATGGTCAATATTAAGTGATCAATAAAACTGACATTGTCTTTTTCTGTTCCTCTTCTTCTTTTCCCTCTATTTGATAGTTTTCACTTTGCATATTGTTACTAAAGAGGGCAAAAACATGATCAAACTAACGTATTATGTGCAGGGATACCTTGATCCTGAGTATTGTTTGACTCATAAGTTAACCGACAAGAGTGATGTTTATAGCCTTGGTGTGGTGTTTCTTGAACTCCTAACAGGCATTCGGCCCATTTCACATGGAAAGCATATCGTCCGAGAGGTACCCATGAATTCTTTCTTGAATTATTTGGACTAATTGATCGTTTTCTCACATCAACTCTCAACACTCTCGTATCTGTTTGTACGCAACTTTCCCCACCAGGTCAATATATCATATCAGTCTGGAAACATAGTCTCTGTCATTGATGAACGGATGGGAAGTAATCCACCCGAGTGCCTGGAAAGATTTGCATCCTTGGCTCTCAGGTGCTGTCAAGACGAGGCGGATGGGAGGCCTGCAATGGCAGAGGTTGTCCGAGAACTTGAAGCGATATTGCAGATGATGCCAGAGTCCGACACCAGATCAACCACCGAATCTTCATGCAACAACAATCATAGGGACTCGAATTCATCATCATGTCCCCGAAAGAATGGCTTCGTATCCGTCGACGTCTCTGGTAGTCACCTTGTTAGCGGCACATTTCCCTCCATTTCTGCTAGATAAATCGGCAGAAGGTGATAAAGTGTCATCTAGCATATTATGTAAACTGTAGAAAGAGTTGGTAACTTGAAGGGAAGGCCTTGCACATTTTTAACTTGCAGTGCAATGTAAAAACACTTTAGGGACTTTCTCTCTCTCCCTTTTTTTCCCCTGATGTGGTCAATGAACAATTAGTGTACATATACAATTGATTGGTCAAATAATAAGGTGTGTACTGAGTACTGTTTTATAATAGCACCTTAAAGGAACAATAAAAACTACATAAAGTATAGAACTAATAAGTCTAACCGAGATGAGATCTGTGGCATTAAGCATTGTTATTGACCTGGGGAATTTTCACTCAGTTTTTGCTCAATCTCTTTGACAATTTGTGTCAGCCTACCCGGCTTCTTGTATTTAAAGTGATTTGATACTGTTGTTCCGTACCATTATGGAAGAAGCTCGTGGTAAGATCATTACTAATGTTGGTGCAACATCGAATCAAGGAGCGGTTTTGGATACAATGACCCCGCCCTGAGGAGGAAGAGATATTGTAATTTACGATGGTCAGAGTTTGGTCATTTTACAAGCTATTTCATGGAAAAGTGCTAGGCGAAAACTCATCACTGTCATATAAGAACATTGAAAGATACTCCATCCGTCTTAAAATACATGGTCTTTTAGCATTTTGCACAAATTTTAATAAAACATCTTACTTTTAAAAAAACATCATCATTGCACTAACTTTTTCATAAATTTTGAGTACTCCCTCCGTATCGCAAAACTTGTAGTTTTAGCTTTCTACACGCTTATTAATAATACCTATATTTCTTTTACTTTTATAGGATAAAGTAAAACAACAAGTTTTTTGATACAAGTTTACTACTCTAAAACCACAAGTTTTGTGATACGGAGGGAGTATTATTTTTTAACACCCACTACAGATTTTAACCAATCAAATTATTTTAAAAAGTCAACAACACACAAACCAATACAAATCATTACAACTTTTTACCTAGAAAACCTAAAAGCCCCTCTATTGTTGGACAAAAATTTACCTTTAAAAACCCATGTATTGTTGGACGGAGGGAGTAATATTGACTTGATCAAGTGACTTATTCTACCCCTGAGAAACAAATTTTTCTTTAATGAATCGCTAGATTTATTTTATTGAGGCCGAAGTTCTTAATTATGTTTTGGGATTTTAGTAGGAATTTCGTCTTCTCATTCTGATATATAGGGTAAGCTGTGATTTACATTATCTTCGATCTGACACCTTGTGACCACTGAATTGACAAAGGATTTATTCCTTTTATTGGGCTGCTGGCTGACGAAGATGGTTCTTCGTTCTTCCAGTGGTAAAGCATAAGGGTGGGCATGGGACTCACAAGTCATGTGTGCAAATGGTTGAAACGTAGAGTACATAACTTTTAAGGTGATCGTTTGTATGCCGTTTATGTATTAATTTTGAGCCACAAGGAAGCTTCATCACATGTAGTTAGTGAATCATGTTTTTCAACACTTTGAAATATGAAAAACAAGTTATAACTTATAAGGTGATCCGTGATCGTATGCATGACGTTTGTGTATTTTTTTTTTTAAAAAAAAAACACCCATTCCCTCCTAGGGATTCAGTAGAGTCGAATTTGGTGGTTAGGGTGGAGCCTGTTGATTAGGGGTGGTCCAGCTCGGACCGATGACTGGGGATCGTGTGCACGGGCGCTGGCCTAGCACACAAGTCAAGTGAGGTTACATTCTAAAACCAATTGATAATAGAAGTAGTAGCCCACCGACTCATATACTATGGCTTGATATGTTCAACTTTCCGATGTGGGGCACTTTTGGTCTCATTCACGTCTCAACATAATCGAACTCAAGGACGGGATAAAACACGTGTGTCCCTAACGCTTCCGTAGTAAAGAGAAACACAATTCATAGAACATGCTATCACATTCCACATCATAAGAGAATAGGTTAAGGAAACAAGCAACTCTATCTTCTAAGCTATTGCACACCACAAAATCAGAATCAAGAACTACTTAATATCAGGAGTAATAAGCAACCATAGAATTCAGTAAGAAAATAAGCAACAAAAAACTTTAATTATTTGTATGTTGGTTCGAAATTTCGTTAAACAGGTACAACGTTTAATTTCTACACGTTAATATGCAGTTAGTTTTCTGTAAAAAAAGTAAAATCGCTGTTTCGGTACCGTCTAGTTACCATACATAAAATCACGTAAATGAAAATTAAATGAGACTATTGGTAACCACAGTACCGGACGTTCGGTAATCGGCATTTTCGACAGTGACGACTTCGATTACCGACAACTTCAGGTACCGACAACTGTAGAAAGTGTTGGTAAGTTGAAGGGAAGACCTTGCACATTTTTAACTTGCAGTACAATGTAAAAACACGTTAGGGACATTATTTTTCTCTCTTTCTTTTTTCCCCTGATGTGGTCAATGAACAATTAGTGTACATATACAATTGATTGCTCAAATAACAAGGTGTGCCCTGTTTTGTATAGCACGTTAAAGGAACAATAGAAATTACATAGAACTAATAGGTCTTACCGAGATGAGACCTGCGGCATTGAGCATTGTTATTGATAAGGAGAATTTTCAGTGTCAATCGGTTCGAAAATTCGTGTTTTTGGTTTAACAGATTTTCTATCTCATTTTCTGAAATAGAAAAACAACAGAAAAAATAAAATTAATTTCTCAAATTTGTAACATTTTTCAAAACTAAGTTTTTTCTAAATCTTCAAAATAGGAAAGTTGATAGATTAACTAAAAGTTTCACTAAATCTTCAAAATGGAAAAGTGTTAAAAGTTTCAAATAACCGATTGAGCCTTCCTCAATTAGAAACTTAGTGATGAGATATAACTTCTCATGTCACACGTTTAAGTGGTTGATAAGGTTGCAATCCTAAGTCGATTTGCCAAAGCAGGTCTACAGGAATTCAGGATGCTAGGCTCGGTCTACATCAAATTTTACCTAATCAGGGCGATTTGGATAAAACAAATTGAAAAAAAATTGTGAATTGACAGGAGTTCAACAGTCACTTCACAGTTCACATATACGGAGTAGATTGGAAGGAACCCTAAAAACAAAGAATCAGTAAAATTGACAACCGTCTCTGGAAGAAAACCAATGGCCATCAACCCAATTGCAATGAGCCCTAAGCTCAGACATACCATAAATCTTCTGATCGTCTGTCAATTCGAAGTAGACCTGGTATCGCTTACACTGCCGCCACCGCTTCACCACCCTCCCACTCCACCACCCGTCGTTGTCCCACGCATCTACTTCCTCCCTCAGCACGAACTCATTCACCTTCAACTCCGGCGGATTCGGCCGCAGGTCTCCGGCCGCCACTATCTCCCTTAAAGGCGCCATCTTGTCGTCTTCCACCAGCGATCGGTACTCCACTATGAATTCTCCGCCGCCGATCCGCGAGATGATCGTCCCCCCGTAGTACGACCCCTCGAATCCCTCTTGGCTTCCGCAGATCTCAACATAGTCTCCCCTTTTGAATTCGATCGCCATGGATGCGTACGGTTAGGGGCACGGGCAGTGATTTACTGAAAGGGAAGAGTTATTATTATTAATTTTTTTTTGCTAATTACTGTACAAAATTTTGCACAATATCCTCGTAGTGGGCTTAGTGGGCCCGATAACAAATTTGGGCTTATATTTGACCAACAAAGATCTCTGCTCCATTCCCCACTACATTAATCTATTTTAATATTTTTTTAATCTTAAAAAAATCCACCCCTTATACTTATTATTTTAGAAGTAGGCTCTTTCTAAAAGAATGAGCCACGTGTCCACCTTTTCACAAAAATAAGAAACTGTCTTTCCCTTTCCTCCGAACTCACGTTCTCCCCATCCATGCTCAACGATTTCAATTTCCTCCTCCATCCATGCTAATCTCAAGTGCTTAGATCCGCCGACGCTCAACGATTTCAAAATCTGCTACACTCTCTGCCATCCTCAAGACGAACACATGAGACACCAATTGCGATTTGATCGCCAGGTCTGCGGCGCCTTAATCTCCACAAGCGACCGAATCACAAGCGGTTACTCTGGGAGGCCTGGTACTTGATCAGAGTAGACGAGGGTGCTACTCGATCTTCATCCACGGGTATGTATTCAATTTGAAGCTATCAAATTTGTCAAAAATTAGGGTTTACGGGATTCAATTTACACTATTTGTGCATATTGGATTCATGTTTCTCTGGAGGTAAAACGCTCTGTGTTCGCTCTTTGATTACCAACTGGATCTATATACTAGGTTTGATTAATTTGGATGATTTTGATTAATATATTGCACACAAGGTATTCGATGAAATGCTTATAGGTTGATTAATTTGGAGGATTTTGATTGATATTGCACACAAAGTGTTCGATGAAATGCTTATAGGTATATTTTGCGTTAATATATTGCACTGCCTTCTTGAGTGTCAACTAGATCAAAAAGGCTTCATAGTATATCCCACCCTAATACTAAAGTCGGACTGAGAGGAAAATAATCCATACTAAAATGGACTTGGGTTTAGGATTTGAATTAACAATGCATATAAGGTGTTTGATAAAATGCTCAAAAGAAATTATATAGAATCTTATTTGTGTTGTTTTGTTTTGTTGATGGTTGTTGAATTTTTTTGCCTATGCTAATTTCTAATTTCAGCTTGACGTAATTCCACCAAAACCTTATCACGATTTATTTATTTGATGATTTTTCAAGTGTTATGAGTGTTTTTGAGCTATCCTAACACCCTTGATCTACTCAAGGTGGATGCAAGCTCCTATTATCTTAATTGTTGTTCTTCATTGATTTTGTTTTTCTGCTAAGGATGAAGGTTATATAGTCTTCTCTACTCTTAATGCAATATTTATGTTGTGCCAAATTTGATGCATATTGATGAGTGTTGCTTTCTTTAACCGATGATCGATTAGGAAGATGGGGTACAAAGATTATTCACGGGTTCGTCATCAATCTCTTCTTCAGAGTTAATCATTGCCTACTTCTTTGATCTGCGTTTATATTTTTTGTAACTTCATTTCTTTAACTCCGTGACACTCTTTATGGTCGTTTAAAATTCAATTGTTATTCTCTCCCCACAAGTCACACACACACAATATATCACACATTTTACTTCTATAAACAAACTTTTGATCTTCCCATGTGCCTAGACTTTTGTTTGTAGTTTATGTCATAAACAGGATTGAAAAGGATAATAAGACATTTACCAATATATAATTTAAATATAATGCTTACATTTTATTGTTCTTATTATGATCATATTTTTTTTCATGGCACCCCTATGAAATGGCCTGAAAGAAGTAATTATTTTCAACTATTTTGGATTTTTTTTGTCATTTATTGTTTAATTACCCACCTTTAATTTAAAATAAAGTACATAATTAGATTCCCCCGTAGAAACAAGTGTTAAGCTACCTAATACTTGTACGTGATAAATTTTTCTGCTAATTGCGGTAATTTTGTTCTTGTGTAGTTCAATATATAGAAAATATTAAGGATTAGTGAGGACTTCATTTGTCATGTATAGCCTCTATATATGGTTATTTAGTAATAGACTATCGTTGATGCCATAATAGTGATTAAAAAATAAGGAACAACTATAACAATTCTATTTGACTTAGTGAGGTTCGGCTCTAATTGGTTAGTCATGTTCAATTCTATTTCTAATTCAACAATGTTTTCTAAATAATCAATAAATTAGAACCTTTCTTTTCTCTATCAGTTAATACATCGAGGGGGCCTTCTTATTTTGTACTATATGGATTTTATTGACCCAACATGTGCTACAATTGCTATGACTGCCCTAAAGGTGAATTGCATGTTCTACTAGCTCAAGTGTTGCTAATCGGTAGTTATGGTGGACTTATTATTTTGGTTTGATACGGTTACTAAGGTTTATAAAATTGTAATGTCCAATTGTATGTTGTACTTTAACTTATTTCGAAGCTTCAATTTTCTTGCTCCCTTTTTGGATGCTTACAAATTACTTATGCCTGACTGTGGTTTCTGATTGAACTTAGTACAATTTTGATGAATTCATTCTTTTAGTAGATTGATTGTATTCGTAACTGTGGTTTGCAATTGCTTCTTTTGGATATGTGCTCAACAATTGGGGTTTGGGTGTTTCGATTCGGGGAATTCG
Source organism: Persicaria maculosa (assembly GCA_963922045.1). Lineage (NCBI taxonomy): Eukaryota > Viridiplantae > Streptophyta > Magnoliopsida > Caryophyllales > Polygonaceae > Persicaria > Persicaria maculosa. The sequence continues at coordinate 63,170,909 of OY998262.1, forward strand.
GATCCTCTTCAAAGAGTTTTAATGAAGCATTGCCTATTGAAACAATGGTTTGGGCATCACATCACTTAGAGGAGCTATGTAGACAAGTCTACATTAGTTTCGGGTTTGAAACTGTGGTTTGGGCATGACTTTGTCTTGGTTTTTTGTGTAGTTCGGTTTATTTTGGCGTTTAGTTTGGGATCTGATTTGTTTTCTACTTGATTAAAATTAAATAATTTTGTCATCATTATAAATATAAACTAAATATATATGGTTTTGTAAAGAATGTTGATCTTCCTCTTTAACTCATTGAGTATTTTGGATTTTTGGGGCTTGAATTAGATTTTGGATTGTTGGGGCTTGAACTGGAAATTGATACGGTCAATTACGCTGCGAGGAAGAGAAGCTTCAAGAGAAGCCACGAGGAAGAGAAGTTGTACACAATCCACTCCCGTCTCCCGCTCCTCCCGGCGAGTCACCCATCTCCACCTAGCAATCCACTCCCGTCTCCCGCACAGGTGCGCCGCCCTCCATCCAGGACTCGGCCCGCACTCCAATCCCGTCTCTCCCACGGGCTGCGCAGCGACCTACTCGAACAAGTTCTTCTTCGATCTAGAGCTTCAAGGTTAGTAATTTTGTTCCTCTACCTTTTCATTTGATTGTTGTTAACTTTAATTGGTTGAGATTAGAATGAATTTAGATTAGACTTAGTGGATTTGAGAATCAATTTGTGGACATTTCGATTAGGGTTCGTGATAATGAAATTTGTGAATTTGTGCTTTGGCATTGGAATTGTTGTTTATGTGTTTTATAAACAAATTTGTGTATTTGTGGTTTGTCAATCTAGACTGAAAAGATTCTACTGTAATCTGTGAAAATACAAGGAAGATCACTCTTTGAAAATCTAAAGACATTAGATAGTTTTCCCAAGTTCCTCGGACATGATTGTTTAAGATTCTAACCGTATCAAGGGCCAGGCGAGATGCCAGTAATAAAAAATGATGGCCTAAATTATTAGGAATACAGGAATAAGCCAAATGTTCATTGCAAAATCCGAACTGATAGTTATGATTAGAAAACATCATGTCACTGTTCTTCAGCAAATTTCTCTCAAGAAAGAATCAGTGACTCAAGATAATATTGAAAACTTTTCAAATTAAAGCCATATGCTCTGGAGTGGACTAAACTGTTTCTTTTTGTTTGAAAAACAGGACTAAAAGTTATGATAAGAAAACATTATGTGACTGTCCTCCACAGATTTATATCTACGAAGCATTGCTTCAGTGACCCAAGTTGGTGTTGAAAACTTTCCAAATTACAGTCCAAATAGTAGAATTTTTATTTCTTTGTTCTGTTGTAAATTCTTCAAAAATATTTGATAGAATTGGAGTTGGTCAATTTATTTTTGATGTGGTGGGTTCTCTTTCATTTTGTCTTTGAATTTGAATATGATTGTTGATTGCTTTTGTATCCCATTTTCTGTTTCTCAATTGTCAAGATGCATTGTACAATCGACATAATAATCTTACGACTTTGGGGAAAATTTTGGAGGAATTATGGTTGAGCAAATCATGTATAGAAGATGGAATTTGTTTAGGTGTTTGAACATGTTATTGTAAAATGACGTGTCTTAACCTTTGGTGTATTCGATGTTTTACATTAATTTTATACTTGAGTTGAATGGTAATTGTAGATATGGCTAAAACTAGAGCATCCAAGACTAGAGGGGCACCTAAGCCCAAGAGACAAAAGGCATCAGCACCAGCCTCTGCAACGCGAAGTCTGCGCCGGAAGGCTTCTGGGGTAAATTCCGGTCCCTCTTCTAGAGCCAACAACCCAACGAATCCTGCTGCTGGGGAGTCTGGAGTATATGATATTGTGTTCAAAGATGGGGGCAAGCAAAAAGCTCGATACGATGATCATATTATTTTATAGTGAGTTATACAATTACGACTAAAGCTCAAAGATGTGTGATACGATTTTTAAAACTCCCACCGATTACGGAGTATATTTTATAGTGTGTGATACACACAAAAAGCTCAAAGATGGGAGTCTGCGGTATTGAATATTTTAGGTTGAATTATTTTATAGTGAGTTATCATATTTAGCAGTATCTGACTAAAGTTTATTATTTAAATATACTCCGTAAAATATATTATTATGGCCATATTTTCTTTCATGGCATGCCAGTGAAATGTGCTGAACAAACTTGGTATTTCTTTTATTTATGATGTTTTTCACTTGTGTATGTCTAACTAAGCTTTTCTCTCCGTATTTTATAATATGTATTAATATATGTAATATATGGTACAAACTGTGGTTTCCTATCTTTCACACATATAAGTGTTGTTATTTTTATGATTATGTGGCTGGAAAATGATCAATTTGTTACTGTTAGTTTAGTTGATTTGGTGTAATTGGTGCCCTTTCATCATTATATTTCAATATGTAATTATATTTCAATATGCAATATGACTTGTGCCTGATTAACATAACGTTATAGGTGCTCACATTATCGAGGAATATGAGACTGGCAAATAGTTGTCCAAGTGCTGATCATAGTGAACTCAAAAAGTTTGCAGACTGGATTCTAGATATTGGGGATGGTAATATAGGTGACAGTGATGAAGGAGATGCAACAATACAAATTCCTCCTTATTTGTTGTTGAATGTCATCAATGATCCTATTTCTACTATTGTTCATGCAACATATCATCAACTTCTTCAGAATTTGAACAATCCGCCATATTTTAAGGAGAGAGCCATTCTAGCACCAACGCATGTGATCGTTGATGATGTTAATGAGTAAATGCTTCATTTGATGCCTGGGGAGGAGAAAATTTATTTGAGTGCTGATGGCATATGTAAATCTGATGCACGTGCAGGATTTAATGCCTCCGTATATTCATCTGACTATTTGCATAGCATTCTCTCTTCCGGACTTCCTAATCATGTGTTGAAGCTGAAGGTTGGTGTACCGGTAATGTTGCTTCGCAATATAGACCAATCTTCCGGTTTGTGTAATGGAACCAGATTGATGATCACGCGTTTGAGAACGAGAATAATAGAAGCACAGATCATTAGTGGTCGAAATATTGGGGAGAAAGTTGCCATTCCCCGGATGGTGCTCAGCCCTTCCGATTCAACACTTCCTTTCAAGTTTCAGCGTAGACAGTTTCCGATTATCCTTTCATTTGGGATGACTATAAATAAAAGTCAAGGTCAATCCATATCGCATGTGGGGTTGTATCTTCCGAAGCCCGTATTCACTCATGGTCAACTGTATGTTTCCTTATCTAGAGTCACAAGCATTCAAGGGTTAAAGGTCTTATTTCTAGACAAATATGGGAAGAGTGTGACGGAAACAAAGAATGTTGTCTACAAAGAAGTTCTACAAAACATATAATCATTCCTTACTTATATGGTAAGTGTTTATATAAAAGTGTTTATTTGATATTTTTCTTCCTTCTTGTGTGTGCATATATAGAATGTGCAGTGTATATTAGCATTTGAATACGCTTTGTGTTTGGCAGGACTTTCCGACTTCACTTGTGTGGGATATTGTTTTTGCAATCATACTTAGTGCAGAATGGTGCATCTGGGTATGTCAAATGTCATTGTGATTTGATACCGTAACACCATGTTTGTAACTTAACATATATACTATGGGACTTTTGTTTATATATATGTGCATTACGTGTTATGAGATATTGGGTGTAATAAACCCATCGTTCTGTACGTTTAATGATATAATTTTCATTTGTCCTCTTATCAATTATGAGACTTTTGTTTGTGATTGTAAAGGTTATTGTATTATAACAGGGGTTGTAATTGATAGTAGAACAACAATTCAAATCAAATGAAATATATTCATGGTATGTGGGAATATTAAAGCGGTAAATTTCAATACAAATACAAATACTAGTAGGACAAGGTACGGGAAAAGTACTAGTTATATTTATATTTCTAACATCTATTTTTATATATTTAAAAAAAATTATTTAAAAAAATCATAATTTAAAAAGACAATATTTTATAAAATATAATTATTGAAATACTAGAACGATAAACAACAACCTCCAAGCAAGTCTATTTTGTCGTCAATGACATTTTAAGGCATTTAAACTATTTTCTAATAAGAAATCAACATATGCATGGGTTAGGTGAATAAGTGATGACTATCATCTTAATAAATGTTAGTGTGTAATTATCTCATATACGCCATTAATTAATAATGCTCCGTATATATGGATATATAACGCTTTATTATTGGTTTAATTAATATACACATAACAAGTTGATTTGGGCAAGACCAAGTTGATGTTCTTTCTTTATTATTTATTTTTTGGTTGAAAATGATTTTCTTTATTAATTATATATTAGCAAGTGGGACTATTTGTGTTTGATGATGATCGATTGTGCATGATAGACTAGCTTTATTAAAAGCAATAAGGGTTCATTTGATTATAATTTGAGTTTGCAGTAACGCTGTTACCTGTATAAAATTAGTGTATATAATAAGATTTTTCTAGCTTATATACTAATTAAGTTTTAAGAGTATATGTTAATTATAATTAATTAATGCTTACCAAAAAAATATACTTAATTAATTTGAAAACTAAACTCAACAATATATGAATAATCCTATAAAATCACACACATATATAAATGAATTTCTTATAAAGAAAACTAATTATATCTGTTTAAGAGATGAAAATTAAGTGCTAAACTTGGAGCGCAGTTTAATCTGTTTCCCCTAGCTTTCATGAATTATTATTATTATTATTATTATTATTATTATTAAAAAAATAGATTTACAAGAAATTAATGGGCAGTCTAGTCAAAATATAAGCCTCAACATCTTGAGATACTGAGAATTTCTAAATCCGCTTAAGCAAGGCAACAACCATCCGTATCTACTACTAATACTACTTACTACTCTATCCATTCGATAAAACATGTTATTTTACTATTTTTGTACTTTTTTTAGAAGATATTAAAACTATATAAAATATCATCTTTTATTTTTAAATAATTTTATACTTACTAGTAATAACTATGAAATTTTTATTTAAAAAATTAATAAAAAAAGTTTATATTTTATATAGTTTCACCATCATAAAATATGTACGTAAATAGCAAATAACTTGTATGGACATTAATTACTTACTATAAAAGATTTTTTTATTAATATCAAAGAATGTACGTACATTAATTAATTAATAATTACTATTAAAGAATTAATTTTTTATTACTGTATTTATTAATTTCGGGCGTCATTATATACACCATAAATCTACGCTATAATATGCCACTAATATATCTACGTTGAAACGGATGGACATTTTTTGTACAATATGTCGGATCAGGTTGGGCCGAGCTAGCAACGTTAGATCAGACGTTGCTAAATAAATATTTTATATAAAAAAACACAAAGCCACAATGTACTTTTGGATGTTGTAAACATACACTTGAAATTATTTTTAAAATATTTTATGTTAGGTCCAATCCAACTCGCAATAGCAATGTCTCCAACCTGATCATCCACTTCAACCACTTGTCATCTGTTACACATAGGTTCATTACATTACATATATTAAACCAAAAACCCTTTATTTATGACAAAACCAAAAACCCTCCATTGATGTTAACTTACACTTCAAATTATGATGCAAGTACGTACGACTTTGGATCCCGTTATCTTATCGATCTAATTAATTGCTTGTTTGCATCTTCTCATCGTCATTTGATCGATCGATCAACTAGCTAGCTTTTGGTCAATTAATATATATTCTATTATATTATATAATTTTGTTTGAAGTTTTCTTTACTAATACGTAGTACATGGACCAAGTCTTTATATCCATAATAATAAGTCTAGCTTGTATGGTTATGACCGTGACATACAGATTAATACTTAATTTGATTATATGGATGTACGACTATATATACCCGTAAGGTACTGTATGCGATTTTTTTTAATTTAAATAAATTTGATATTAACATTCATTCAATCAGCTAATTAATTCATTTTAATACTTTTAAATTATGACATAATTAACAAATAATTAAATGTAATTCTTTTTTTTGATGAAATTTAAACGAAATTCTTATAATATATTTTATATAAAAAAAAATTAATATTTTATATAATTTTTAACCCCTAAAAACGTGCTAAAAAAGTAAAAGGTCATGTATTTCCGGACGGAGGGAGTATCTATAAACAAAAATTATATATAAAAAAATTAGATATTTCTTATAGTTTTATCATTATAAGAAAAATATATGTAAATAGTAAATTAAATACCATATTTTGTTGAATGGATGGAGTAGTACACTAATAATCTTTTGAGAAAAGTCCTTTAAAAATATTATTTTTAAGATAGGTAATAATGTATTAATATATTCGAATTACCAAATAAAACCATTGCATTATTTGCATATAGTAAATTAAAAGGACGAAAGATCGTCAGACGAACCGACCGTCGTGATGCAATAAAAAACCAAAGCAAATAACTACACGAAAAAACCTTACTAACTTTTGGACATGCACCAACATGCTCGAGGTAGATACATCTTTTAAAAAATACTACTACTAATACTAATTCCGAAAAAAAAAAGAAAATTGGAACATTCCTAATAAATTAAAAACTATATAAAATATTAATTTTGTATATAATTTAAACGATATTCTTGAACATAGTGACAAGCTTGGTGGTGCCATTCCGACTGCAGCAAGACTCACATAGTTTATTTATTACAACACATAACTTAGTTGACCTCCCAACATTTGACAACCGATTTACCTGGATGAAGAGAAGCTTCGGAGAGGGAAACACCTTTGAGAAACTTCACAGAGCTCTAATTCACAACAATCTCCTTAACCTAGCTATTTCCTAACATGATGACAAAAAACCATGCTTTCACCAGCTCAGATCACTGCATAATCACGATAGAACTATGTGACAACCAAATACCTAAGCTCCAACATTTTAAATTTGAATTGGCCTAGGCCAACTGGCATGAGTACGAGGCTATTGTCCAGAATGCTTAGCGGATCAATCCCCCGAGCTCGAACCTCTTTAAACTCACAAATAGACTCCAAGAACTCAAAAAGAAAAGCAAGATTTGGTGCAAGAAAACAATGGGAAACATCTTCAGACAAATCTCCACCGTCGAAAAAGATCTCAACGGGATCCAAGAACAACTTTACCAAAAATATGATCACAGTCTAAACGAGAAGCATAAACGACTTACCAAAAAGAAACATGCCAAACTCATCAACTTTTAAAAAACTTAATGGGGACAAAGAGCGAATTGGCGAACCCATCTCAGGGCTATTGATGTTAACACAAAATACTTCCATAGAATTGCAACGGAAAGACGTAACAGAAACATCATCAAGTCAATTCAAACACATGCTAGGATCACTCTCAAATTAGACCACGATATTAAGGAGGCTATCAAAGATGATTTCCTTAAACGCTTTGAGAACCCTCAACGACCACACACCTCTAGCACCCAATTACACAACATAAAGACCGAAATATCTACTGCTGGTAACGATTGGCTCACAAGGACAGTCACTAATGATGAAGTAAAGAAAGCTCTGTTTAGCTTAGCAAATGATAAACCATAACTTTTGCACTCATACCCAAATGTGACAATCCAACAACTACAAACCACTATAGATCAATCAGTTTTTGCTCCACCACCTACAAGATAATTTCCGAAATTCTAGCCACACGGTTAAAAAAAATAATACCGAAACTCATCCACCCACTTCAAAGTGCCTTCACTTCTGATAGAGCTATCCAGAACAATATTCTAATAGCAAATGAGATTTTCCACTCATTCCAACATAAAAAGGGAAAGGACGAATGGATGACTGTTAAGCTTGACATGGAAAAAGTCTTCGACATGGTGGACTGGGAATTTCTATTTGCTATACTCCAAAACTTTGGGTTCTCTCCAAGGTTCATCTATTGGATACGTGAATGCCTAACCACGATATCATATTCGATTTTAGTCAACAATGAACCATCAGAATTATCCACACCCAAGCGCGGTCTCCGCCAGGGGGATCCGCTCTCGCCCTATCTTTTTCTACTCACTTACGAGGTTCTAGCTCGCAGGCTTCTCTCTGAATCTCACCTAGCTCAGAGCCATTTGGACATCTCTATCACTCGCCTGGGGGTGAGAATTCGTTTTCTTGCCTTCGCCGATGATATCATTGTATTTACCGGCTCAAACAAAAAAGCATGCAACCAAATCAACAAAGTTGTTTGCGAATATTGTTATTTCAAGTAATAACCAACACAAACTCACACCAAAAAATAATGATAAATAGTGAGTTGGGAATTTACTTCACCACAAATCTTGGGAATTATTTAGGTTGTCCAATCATTACTGGCAAAGTTACAAAAAAATACTTTTAACGGTATTATGGATTCAACTAGAGGTCAGCTACACAAATGGAAGGCTAACAACCTTTCCCGAATCGGTCGATGCACTTTAATCAAATCCAACTTAGGCCATGTTTATCAGTTATTATTCAAGATACTAAAATTACTACTTTTTTATTCATCTCTCTCCGCCACATCAGCATAGCATCCCTTTCTCACTTTTTCCAGTTTAACAATAGCATCCCTAGCATCCCACAATTCATCTTTTTTTACCAATTCAATTTACAAATATACCCTTCTATAACAATTATTTCCAACATGTTTATAATATGATTATAATATTATATTAGTATTTAATTACTAAAATGTAATTATAAAATTTAGATTTAAAATAAAAAAATTAACTGGACTCCGTATGAAGTTTCGAACACAGTAAAACCCTAATTTGAGCCCTGAAACGACCTCAAATGGCTTTAAAAGCTCGTAGGTCACGACATAGCGGTGAGTTTTGTTCGTGACGCGATTCCCTATCCGGAAATGTATTATAATAAGCAATCGGACACCGAATGACCAAGATCCAATTTACCGAGCAAAATTACAATATAATTATATCAAAATAAATGATTTTTTTCATATTACGTCGAAACATATTCAAATTTGATGTCTATGTGTAGAGAAAAATGAATCTAGTATCATTGTAATTTTTAAATTTTTTTTTTACATTTTACATACCAAAATTAGCATTATATGAATTTAATTAAAATCGGCCGGATGCAATCTGGGCCGTCCGTTCCTTGCAATCGCAGCCGTCCATGCAAGCCTCCTGTGGTGTGGCGACACGTGTCCTGCCCATTTGCAGATCTGCGTCAGCCACCCTTCCTCCAAACGCTGTGTTTTGCCCTCTTCCGCACTTAAACGACGCCGTTTTGACTATTTAATTTCCGAAAAAAAAATAAAATGAATTTGACACCCTCTTTATTGCACCCTATAGCAGCGATACCATTTTGGTATCCCATAAGCATCCGCCAGCCTTCCCCCACATTTTTTTTCCAGTTTAGCATCCCTACAGTCCCCCCGTTAAAAGTGCTCTTAGCTGCAAAGCCTCTCAATTATTCCATTTAATGCAATGCTTCATGTTGCCAAAATCTATCCATACCGAACTGGATCGGATCAACGAAAATTTCCTCTGGAATAAGGGACCAAAAATAAACCTTTAATAAGCTGATTTGAAATATGCCAAACTCGACAAAACGGAGGTCTTGACCTTCGCAGCTCCGAAGACATGAATATTGCACTGCAATTAAAACTCCTTTGGAAAATCCTAGCTGAACCAACAAACCCCTGGGTTACAATCATAAAACATAAATACCTAAAACAACAACATATATTAACATACGAACTAAAATGTAACTCTTCTTGGCAATGGACTAAACTATCCAAACTCTTACCCACCTTTATTAATGGCCTCCGCTGGTCTATTGCTAGCGGTGACTCAATCAATTTCTAGACGGACCATTGATTTAGCCTATCACCACTATCTACTATTGCTCTTGAATTCTTGATCCATCCCAAATCAATCGCACCTTGAAAGTTGGACACTTTATTAACGTTGACAGAGAGCCATGGAACATCTGAAAACTGAATGAGCTAACAAAAAACCAACTTGATAACAACATCATCAACTCAATATCCCGGATAATAATCCCAAAGAACATGATAGGGTTTACTGGAAATGGAGCAAGAATGGTTGGTTTTCCACTAATTCAGCCATTGAGATTATTCATAATGAAAAGCAACATACGAAATTTGACTTTTATTGGATCTGGAAGCTAGACGTTTCGCCAAAGATCAAAGAGTTCCTCTGGTGTATATCAAAGAATGGCGTTCCCACCTCTGTCAACCTAGCCAACCGGGGAGTTGGCAACCCCACTCGTTGTCCCATTTGCGATAACAACTATGCGGATCTAAAACACCTACTACTAGATTGCCCAATCTCGCGCTCAACTATATAACTACTAGACCCTAAGTTAGCAACTGTTATCCAATCCAGCAACCTACATACCCTGGACATCAAGGAAACAATAAACAATATCAAACAGAATGTTGGGAAACAAAACTTCACTAGGCTCGCCACCTATTGGTGGTGTATCTAGTTTTTTTTAGGAACAAAGCTTTTTTTTGATAACATATCATATGACCCTCGAACAATTACTGCATACATAAAAGAACAGATCTATAATTGGAGCAAAGCCAAATTATGTGACGACAACATCCCACTAGAAAAGCACAAACCCACCACGAGGAAAACGCGACAAACGACAAAATGGAGTAAACCACCAATAAACTGCCACAAACTTAACTTTAACGAAGCTCTTTCTCATTTGAATAAAGGTAGTTACGACTTTATAATACGCGGCTATATGAGCTCCCCTGTTGCCTCTGGTAGACTCAGTCATTGGTACCGAAGGGTATATATGCTCTATGGAAAGGCATCCAAGCCTCATCGAATCTCCAAATCAATAGACTTTTTATTGAAGGAGATAACCTTACCATTATTAACTGCCTCAATGACCGTTGGTCTTGCCCGGGGATGTTCAAATACTTATCTTTGACTGTATTATGTCCTTGCATTGTCTCCCCTTATATCAGCGCCGTCATATTTTCAGGGAAGCCAACCGAGTTGCTGACTGTCTCTCATATCTCAATTTTGATGTCTTTGATTGGTTTATCCCTGACGATTCTGCGCTAGCAGAGCTCATTCATCTGGATACCCTTCGGCCAAAATTTTCCAGGTTAAAAAAAAAAGTACGAGGTGTAAGGTCCCCTTGAGGGTTTTCATTCATTGATAAACATATATATATATATATATATATATATATGTTACAAAGGTATTGGGCCTTAACGGGCTTTTAGCCCACTATACATGAGGAGACCTATGTAATCTATCAAACCCCTGCAGTCGA